>JARGCV010000165.1:417500-1017500 GCA_034064705.1 Bothrops alternatus | reverse complement strand
TGCAGGAAATGCGAGAGAAGTGTGAATGAGCAAAGCAGAAAGAACTTGGAGGCAATGTGGGAGAAGTGTCAATGAGCGTGGAGGAAATGCGAAAGACAGGGGACTGAGCCAAGTAGAAAGCACTGGAAGGTAATTCGAGAGAAGGCTGAGTCAAGCAGAAAGCGCTTGGAGGAAATTCTAGAGAAGGGTGAATGAGGTAAGCAGAAAGCTTTTGGAGGAAATGTGAGAGAGGGGTGAATGAGCCAAGAAGAAAGCATTTGGAGGAAATGCGAGAGAAGGGTGAATGAGCCAAGTAGAAAGCACTTGGAGGAAATGCGAGAGAAGGCTGAATGGGCCAAGCAGAAAGCACTTGGAGGAAATGTGAGAGAAGTGTGAATGAGCCAAGCAGAAAGCGCTTTCAGGAAATGGAGAGAGAAGTGTGAATGAGCCAAGCAAAAAGCACTTGGAGGAAATTCACGAGAAAGGTGAATGGTCCAAGCAGAAAGCGCTTGGAGGAAATTCAAGAGAAAGGTGAATGGTCCAACCAGAAAGCGCTTGGAAGAAATGTGAGAGAAGGGTGAATGAGCCAAGTAGAAAACTCTTGGAGGAAATGCGAGAGAAGGCTGAATGAGCCAAGCAGAAAGCGCTTGGAGGAAATTCAAGACAAAGGTGAATGGGCCAAGCCGAAAGCGCTTGGAGGAAATGCGAGAGAAGGCAGAGTCAAGCAGAAAGCGGTTGGAGTAAATGAGAGAGACGGGTGAATGAGCCAAGCAGAAAGCGCTTGGAGGAAATTCTAGAGAAGGCTGAATGAGGTAAGCAGAAAGCTTTTGGAGGAAATGTGAGAGATGGGTGAATGAGCCAAGAAGAAAGCGTTTGGAGGAAATGGGAGAGAAGGCTGAATGGGCCAAGCAGAAAGCACTTGGAGGAAATGTGAGACAAGTGTGAATGAGCCAAGCAGAAAGCGATTGGAGGAAATGTTAGAGAAGCGTGAATGAGGAAAGCAGAAAGCTCTTGGAGGAAATGCGAGAGAAGGCTGAGTCAAGCAGAAAGCGGTTGAAGGCAATGCGAGAGAAGGCTGAGGCAAGCAGAAAGCGCTTGGAGGAAATGTGAGAGAAGGCAGAGTCAAGCAGAAAGCGGTTGGAGTAAATGAGAGAGACGGGTGAATGAGCCAAGCAGAAAGCGCTTGGAGGAAATTCAAGAGAAGGGTGAATGAGCCAAGAAGAAAGCATTTGGAGGAAATGTGACAGAAGGGTGAATGGGCCAACAGAAAGCACTTGGAGGAAATGTGAGACAAGTGTGAATGAGCCAAGCAGAAAGTTCTTGGAGGAAATGCGAGAGAAGGGTGAAGGAGCCAAGCAGAAAGCACTTGGAGGAAATGCGAGAGAAGGCTAAATGGGCCAAGCAGAAAGCACTTGGAGGAAATGTGAGACAAGTGTGAATGAGCAAAGCAGAAATCGTTTGGAGGAAATGTGAGAGAAGGGTGAATGAGCCAAGCAGAAAGCGATTGGAGGAAATGTTAGAGAAGCGTGAATGAGGAAAGCAGAAAGCGCTTGGAGGAAATGCGAGAGAAGGCTGAGTCAAGCAGAAAGCGGTTGAAGGTAATGGGAGAGAAGGCTGAGGCAAGCAGAAAGCCCTTGGAGGAAATGGGAGAGATGGCTGAATGAGCCAAGTAGAAAGCTCTTGGAGGAAATTCGAGAGAAGGGTGAATGGTCCAACCAGAAAGCGCTTGGAAGAAATGTGAGAGAAGCGTGAATGAGCCAAGCAGAAAGCACTTGGAGGAAATGCGAGAGAAGCGTGAATCAGCCAAGCTCTTGGAGGAAATTGAAAAGGGACAGGTGAATGAGCCAAGCAGTAAGTGCTTGGAGGAAATGCGAGAGAAGGCTGAATGAGCAGAGCAGAAAGCGCTTGGAGGAAATGGGAGAGAAGGCTGAGTAAAGGAGAAAGCGGTTGGAGGAAATTCGAGAGAAGGCTGAATGAGCAGAGCAGAAAGCGCTGGGAGGAAATGGGAGAGAAGGCTGAATGAGCCATGGAGAAAGCGCTTGGAGGAAATTCAAGAGAAAGGTGAATGGTCCAAGCAGAAAGCGCTTGGAGGAAATGTGAGATAAGCGTGAATGAGCCAAGCAGAAAGTTCTTGGAGGGAATTTGAGAGAAGGGTGAATGAGCCAAGCAGAAAGCACTTGGAGGAAATGCGAGAGAAGGCTGAATGAGCCAAGCAGAAAGCGCTTGGAGGAAATTCAAGACAAAGGTGAATGGGCCAAGCAGAAAGCGCTTGGAGGAAATGTGAGAGAAGCGTAAATGAGCCAAGCAGAAAGCGCTTGGAGGAAATGAAAGAGAAGGCTGAATGAGCCAAGCAGAAAGCGCTTGTAGGAAATTCAAGAGAAAGGTGAATGGTCCAACCAGAAAGCGCTTGGAAGCAATGTGAGAGAAGCGTGAATGAGCCAAGCATAAAGTTCTTGGAGGGAATTCGAGAGAAGGGTGAATGAGCCAAGCAGAAAGCACTTGGAGGAAATTCCAGAGAAGCGTGAATCAGCCAAGCGCTTGGAGGAAATTGAAAAGAGACAGGTGAATGAGCCAAGCAGTAAGTGCTTGGAGGAAATGCGAGAGAAGGCTGAATGAGCAGAAAGCGGTTGGAGGAAATGAGAGAGACGGGTGAATGAGCCAAGCAGAAAGCGCTTGGAGGAAATTCCAGAGAAGGGTGAATGAGGTAAGCAGAAAGATTTTGGAGGAAATATGAGAGATGGGTGAATGAGCCAAGAAGAAAGCTTTTGGAGGAAATGCGAGAGAAGGGTGAAGGAGCCAAGCAGAAAGCACTTGGAGGAAATGCGAGAGAAGGCTGAATGGGCCAAGCAGAAAGCACTTGGAGGAAATGTGAGACAAGTGTGAATGAGCAAAGCAGAAATCGTTTGGAGGAAATGTGAGAGAAGGGTGAATGAGCCAAGCAGAAAGCGATTGGAGGAAATGTTAGAGAAGCGTGAATGAGGAAAGCAGAAAGCGCTTGGAGGAAATGCGAGAGAAGGCTGAGTCAAGCAGAAAGCGGTTGAAGATAATGCAAGAGAAGGCTGAGGCAAGCAGAAAGCCCTTGGAGGAAATGGGAGAGATGGCTGAATGAGCCAAGTAGAAAGCTCTTGGAGGAAATTCGAGAGAAGGGTGAATGAGCCAAGCAGAAAGCACTTGGAGAAAATGAAAGAGAAGGCTGAATGAGCCAAGCAGAAAGCGCTTGTAGGAAATTCAAGAGAAAGGTGAATGGTCCAACCAGAAAGCGCTTGGAAGAAATGTGAGAGAAGCGTGAATGAGCCAAGCAGAAAGTTCTTGGAGGGAATTTGAGAGAAGGGTGAATGAGCCAAGCAGAAAGCACTTGGAGGAAATGCGAGAGAAGGCTGAATGAGCAGAGCAGAAAGCGCTTGGAGGAAATTGAAAAGGGACAGGTGAATGAGCCAAGCAGTAAGTGCTTGGAGGAAATGCGAGAGAAGGCTGAATGAGCAGAGCAGAAAGCGCTTGGAGGAAATGGGAGAGAAGGCTGAGTAAAGCAGAAAGCGGTTGGAGGAAATTCGAGAGAAGGCTGAATGAGCAGAGCAGAAAGCGCTTGGAGGAAATGGGAGAGAAGGCTGAATGAGCCATGCAGAAAGCGCTTGGAGGAAATTCAAGAGAAAGGTGAATGGTCCAAGCAGAAAGCGCTTGGAAAAAATGTGAGAGAAGCGTGAATGAGCCAAGCAGAAAGTTCTTGGAGGGAATTTGAGAGAAGGGTGAATGAGCCAAGCAGAAAGCACTTGGAGGAAATGCGAGAGAAGGCTGAATGAGCCAAGCAGAAAGCGCTTGGAGGAAATTCAAGACAAAGGTGAATGGGACAAGCAGAAAGCGCTTGGAGGAAATGTGAGAGAAGCGTAAATGAGCCAAGCAGAAAGCGCTTGGAGGAAATGAAAGAGAAGGCTGAATGAGCCAAGCAGAAAGCGCTTGTAGGAAATTCAAGAGAAAGGT
Organism: Bothrops alternatus; assembly: GCA_034064705.1. NCBI lineage: Eukaryota > Metazoa > Chordata > Lepidosauria > Squamata > Viperidae > Bothrops > Bothrops alternatus. Next base: position 1,013,546 of record JARGCV010000165.1, on the reverse strand, counting down.
GAATGGTCCAACCAGAAAGCGCTTGGAAGCAATGTGAGAGAAGCGTGAATGAGCCAAGCAGAAAGTTCTTGGAGGGAATTCGAGAGAAGGGTGAATGAGCCAAGCAGAAAGCACTTGGAGGAAATTCCAGAGAAGCGTGAATCAGCCAAGCGCTTGGAGGAAATTGAAAAGAGACAGGTGAATGAGCCAAGCAGTAAGTGCTTGGAGGAAATGCGAGAGAAGGCTGAATGAGCAGAAAGCGGTTGGAGGAAATGAGAGAGACGGGTGAATGAGCCAAGCAGAAAGCGCTTGGAGGAAATTCCAGAGAAGGGTGAATGAGGTAAGCAGAAAGATTTTGGAGGAAATATGAGAGATGGGTGAATGAGCCAAGAAGAAAGCTTTTGGAGGAAATGCGAGAGAAGGGTGAAGGAGCCAAGCAGAAAGCACTTGGAGGAAGTGCGAGAGAAGGCTGAATGGGCCAAGCAGAAAGCACTTGGAGGAAATGTGAGACAAGTGTGAATGAGCAAAGCAGAAATCGTTTGGAGGAAATGTGAGAGAAGGGTGAATGAGCCAAGCAGAAAGCGATTGGAGGAAATGTTAGAGAAGCGTGAATGAGGAAAGCAGAAAGCGCTTGGAGGAAATGCGAGAGAAGGCTGAGTCAAGCAGAAAGCGGTTGAAGATAATGCAAGAGAAGGCTGAGGCAAGCAGAAAGCCCTTGGAGGAAATGGGAGAGATGGCTGAATGAGCCAAGTAGAAAGCTCTTGGAGGAAATTCGAGAGAAGGGTGAATGAGCCAAGCAGAAAGCACTTGGAGAAAATGAAAGAGAAGGCTGAATGAGCCAAGCAGAAAGCGCTTGTAGGAAATTCAAGAGAAAGGTGAATGGTCCAACCAGAAAGCGCTTGGAAGAAATGTGAGAGAAGCGTGAATGAGCCAAGCAGAAAGTTCTTGGAGGGAATTTGAGAGAAGGGTGAATGAGCCAAGCAGAAAGCACTTGGAGGAAATGCGAGAGAAGCGTGAATCAGCCAAGCGCTTGGAGGAAATTGAAAAGGGACAGGTGAATGAGCCAAGCAGTAAGTGCTTGGAGGAAATGCGAGAGAAGGCTGAATGAGCAGAGCAGAAAGCGCTTGGAGGAAATGGGAGAGAAGGCTGAGTAAAGCAGAAAGCGGTTGGAGGAAATTCGAGAGAAGGCTGAATGAGCAGAGCAGAAAGCGCTTGGAGGAAATGGGAGAGAAGGCTGAATGAGCCATGCAGAAAGCGCTTGGAGGAAATTCAAGACAAAGGTGAATGGGCCAAGCAGAAAGCGCTTGGAGGAAATGTGAGAGAAGCGTGTATGAGCCAAGCAGAAAGTTCTTGGAGGGAATTCGAGAGAAGGGTGAATGAGCCAAGCAGAAAGCACTTGGAGGAAATTCCAGAGAAGCGTGAATCAGCCAAGCGCTTGGAGGAAATTGAAAAAAGACAGGTGAATGAGCCAAGCAGTAAGTGCTTGGAGGAAATGCGAGAGAAGGCTGAATGAGCAGAGCAGAAAGCGCTTGGAGGAAATGGGAGAGAAGGCTGAGTAAAGCAGAAAGCGGTTGGAGGAAATGAGAGAGACGGGTGAATGAGCCAAGCAGAAAGCGCTTGGAGGAAATTCGAGAGAAGGGTGAATGAGGTAAGCAGAAAGATTTTGGAGGAAATGTGAGAGATGGGTGAATGAGCCAAGAAGAAAGCGTTTGGAGGAAATGCGAGAGAAGGCTGAGTCAAGCAGAAAGCGGTTGAAGATAATGCGAGAGAAGGCTGAGGCAAGCAGAAAGCCCTTGGAGGAAATGGGAGAGATGGCTGAATGAGCCAAGTAGAAAGCTCTTGGAGGAAATTCGAGAGAAGGGTGAATGAGCCAAGCAGAAAGCACTTGGAGAAAATGAAAGAGAAGGCTGAATGAGCCAAGCAGAAAGCGCTTGTAGGAAATTCAAGAGAAAGGTGAATGGTCCAACCAGAAAGCGCTTGGAAGAAATGTGAGAGAAGCGTGAATGAGCCAAGCAGAAAGTTCTTGGAGGGAATTTGAGAGAAGGATGAATGAGCCAAGCAGAAAGCACTTGGAGGAAATGCGAGAGAAGCGTGAATCAGCCAAGCTCTTGGAGGAAATTGAAAAGGGACAGGTGAATGAGCCAAGCAGTAAGTGCTTGGAGGAAATGCGAGAGAAGGCTGAATGAGCAGAGCAGAAAGCGCTTGGAGGAAATGGGAGAGAAGGCTGAGTAAAGGAGAAAGCGGTTGGAGGAAATTCGAGAGAAGGCTGAATGAGCAGAGCAGAAAGCGCTGGGAGGAAATGGGAGAGAAGGCTGAATGAGCCATGGAGAAAGTGCTTGGAGGAAATTCAAGAGAAAGGTGAATGGTCCAAGCAGAAAGCGCTTGGAGGAAATGTGAGATAAGCGTGAATGAGCCAAGCAGAAAGCGCTTGGAGGAAATTCAAGACAAAGGTGAATGGGCCAAGCAGAAAGCGCTTGGAGGAAATGTGAGAGAAGCGTAAATGAGCCAAGCAGAAAGCGCTTGGAGGAAATGAAAGAGAAGGCTGAATGAGCCAAGCAGAAAGCGCTTGTAGGAAATTCAAGAGAAAGGTGAATGGTCCAACCAGAAAGCGCTTGGAAGCAATGTGAGAGAAGCGTGAATGAGCCAAGCAGAAAGTTCTTGGAGGGAATTCGAGAGAAGGGTGAATGAGCCAAGCAGAAAGCACTTGGAGGAAATTCCAGAGAAGCGTGAATCAGCCAAGCGCTTGGAGGAAATTGAAAAGAGACAGGTGAATGAGCCAAGCAGTAAGTGCTTGGAGGAAATGCGAGAGAAGGCTGAATGAGCAGAGCAGAAAGCGCTTGGAGGAAATGGGAGAGAAGGCTGAGTAAAGCAGAAAGCGGTTGGAGGAAATGAGAGAGACGGGTGAATGAGCCAAGCAGAAAGCGCTTGGAGGAAATTCCAGAGAAGGGTGAATGAGGTAAGCAGAAAGATTTTGGAGGAAATATGAGAGATGGGTGAATGAGCCAAGAAGAAAGCTTTTGGAGGAAATGCGAGAGAAGGGTGAAGGAGCCAAGCAGAAAGCACTTGGAGGAAATGCGAGAGAAGGCTGAATGGGCCAAGCAGAAAGCACTTGGAGGAAATGTGAGACAAGTGTGAATGAGCAAAGCAGAAATCGTTTGGAGGAAATGTGAGAGAAGGGTGAATGAGCCAAGCAGAAAGCGATTGGAGGAAATGTTAGAGAAGCGTGAATGAGGAAAGCAGAAAGCGCTTGGAGGAAATGCGAGAGAAGGCTGAGTCAAGCAGAAAGCGGTTGAAGATAATGCAAGAGAAGGCTGAGGCAAGCAGAAAGCCCTTGGAGGAAATGGGAGAGATGGCTGAATGAGCCAAGTAGAAAGCTCTTGGAGGAAATTCGAGAGAAGGGTGAATGAGCCAAGCAGAAAGCACTTGGAGAAAATGAAAGAGAAGGCTGAATGAGCCAAGCAGAAAGCGCTTGTAGGAAATTCAAGAGAAAGGTGAATGGTCCAACCAGAAAGCGCTTGGAAGAAATGTGAGAGAAGCGTGAATGAGCCAAGCAGAAAGTTCTTGGAGGGAATTTGAGAGAAGGGTGAATGAGCCAAGCAGAAAGCACTTGGAGGAAATGCGAGAGAAGCGTGAATCAGCCAAGCGCTTGAAGGAAATTGAAAAGGGACAGGTGAATGAGCCAAGCAGTAAGTGCTTGGAGGAAATGCGAGAGAAGGCTGAATGAGCAGAGCAGAAAGCGCTTGGAGGAAATGGGAGAGAAGGCTGAGTAAAGCAGAAAGCGGTTGGAGGAAATTCGAGAGAAGGCTGAATGAGCAGAGCAGAAAGCGCTTGGAGGAAATGGGAGAGAAGGCTGAATGAGCCATGCAGAAAGCGCTTGGAGGAAATTCAAGACAAAGGTGAATGGGCCAAGCAGAAAGCGCTTGGAGGAAATGTGAGAGAAGCGTGTATGAGCCAAGCAGAAAGTTCTTGGAGGGAATTCGAGAGAAGGGTGAATGAGCCAAGCAGAAAGCACTTGGAGGAAATTCCAGAGAAGCGTGAATCAGCCAAGCGCTTGGAGGAAATTGAAAAAAGACAGGTGAATGAGCCAAGCAGTAAGTGCTTGGAGGAAATGCGAGAGAAGGCTGAATGAGCAGAGCAGAAAGCGCTTGGAGGAAATGGGAGAGAAGGCTGAGTAAAGCAGAAAGCGGTTGGAGGAAATGAGAGAGACGGGTGAATGAGCCAAGCAGAAAGCGCTTGGAGGAAATTCGAGAGAAGGGTGAATGAGGTAAGCAGAAAGATTTTGGAGGAAATGTGAGAGATGGGTGAATGAGCCAAGAAGAAAGCGTTTGGAGGAAATGCGAGAGAAGGCTGAGTCAAGCAGAAAGCGGTTGAAGATAATGCGAGAGAAGGCTGAGGCAAGCAGAAAGCCCTTGGAGGAAATGGGAGAGATGGCTGAATGAGCCAAGTAGAAAGCTCTTGGAGGAAATTCGAGAGAAGGCTGAATGAGCCAAGCAGAAAGGGCTTGGAGGAAATTCGAGAGAAGGGTGAATGGTCCAAGCAGAAAGCGCTTGGAGGAAATGAAAGAGAAGGCTGAATGAGCCAAGCAGAAAGCGCTTGTAGGAAATTCAAGAGAAAGGTGAATGGTCCAACCAGAAAGCGCTTGGAGGAAATGCGAGAGAAGGCTGAATGAGCCAAGCAGAAAGGGCTTGGAGGAAATTCGAGAGAAGGGTGAATGGTCCAAGCAGAAAGCGCTTGGAGGAAATGAGAGAGAAGTGTGAATGAGCCAAGTAGAAAGTTCTTAGAGGAAATTCAAGAGAAAGGTGAATGGTCCAACCAGAAAGCGCTTGGAGGAAATGCGAGAGAAGGCTGAATGAGCCAAGCAGAAAGCGCTTGGAGGAAATTCAAGAGAACGGTGAATGGTCCAAGGAGAAAGTTCTTGGAGGAAATGAGAGAGAAGGGTGAATGAGCGAAGCAGAAAGCGCTTGGAGGAAATTCAAGACAAAGGTGAATGGGCCAAGCAGAAAGCACTTGGAGGAAATGCCAGAGAAGCGTGAATCAGCCAAGCGCTTGGAGGAAATTGAAAAGAGACAGGTGAATGAGCCAAGCAGAAAGCGCTTGGAGGAAATGCGAGAGAAGGCTGAATGAGCCAAGCAAAAAGCACTTGGAAGAAATTCACGAGAAAGGTGAATGGTCCAAGCAGAAAGCACTTGGAGGAAATGTGAGAGAAGCTTGAATGAGCCAAGCAGAAAGTTCTTGGAGGAAATTCGAGAGAAGTGTGAATGATCCAAACAGAAACCACTTGGAGGAAATGCGAGAGAACGCTGAATGAGCCAAGCAGAAAGCGCTTGGAGGAAATTCAAGAGAAGTGTGAATGGTCCAAGCAGAAAGCGCCTGGAGGCAACGTGGGAGAAGTGTGAATGAGCATGGAGGAAATGCGAAAGACGGGGGAATGAGCCAAGCAGAAAGCGCTTGGAAGAAATTCACGGGAAAGGTGAATGAGCCAAGCAGAAAGCACTTGGAGGAAATGCGAGAGAAGGCTGAATGAGCCAAGCAGAAAGCGCTTGGAAGAAATTCACGGGAAAGGTGAATGAGCCAAGCAGAAAGCGCTTGGAGGAAATTCGAGAGAAGGGTGAATGGGCAAAGCAGAAAGAACTTGGAGGCAATGTGGGAGAAGTGTGAATGATCCAAACAGAAACCACTTGGAGGAAATGCGAGAGAACGCTGAATGAGCCAAGCAGAAAGCGCTTGGAGGAAATTCAAGAGAAGGCTGAATGAGCCAAGCAGAAAGCGCTTGGAGGAAATTCGAGAGAAGGGTGAATGGTCCAAGCAGAAAGCGCTTGGAGGAAATGCGAGAGAAGGCTGAATGAGCCAAGCAGAAAGCGCTTGGAGGAAATTCGAGAGAAGGGTGAATGGTCCAAGCAGAAAGCGCTTGGAGGAAATGAGAGAGAAGTGTGAATGAGCCAAGTAGAAAGTTCTTAGAGGAAATTCAAGAGAAAGGTGAATGGTCCAACCAGAAAGCGCTTGGAGGAAATGCGAGAGAAGGCTGAATGAGCCAAGCAGAAAGCGCTTGGAGGAAATTCAAGAGAACGGTGAATGGTCCAAGGAGAAAGTTCTCGGAGGAAATGAGAGAGAAGGGTGAATGAGCGAAGCAGAAAGCGCTTGGAGGAAATTCAAGACAAAGGTGAATGGGCCAAGCAAAAAGCACTTGGAGGAAATGCCAGAGAAGCGTGAATCAGCCAAGCGCTTGGAGGAAATTGAAAAGAGACAGGTGAATGAGCCAAGCAGAAAGCGCTTGGAGGAAATGCGAGAGAAGGCTGAATGAGCCAAGCAGAAAGCGCTTGGAGGAAATTCAAGACAAAGGTGAATGGGCCAAGCAGAAAGCGCTTGGAGGAAATTCGAGAGAAGGGTGAATGAGCAAAGCAGAAAGAACTTGGAGGCAATGTGGGAGAAGTGTGAATGAGCGTGGAGGAAAAGCGAAAGACGGGGTAATGAGCCAAGTAGAAAGCTCTTGAAGGAACTGCGAGAGAAGGCTGAATGAGCCAAGCAAAAAGCACTTGGAAGAAATTCAAGAGAAAGGTGAATGGGCCAAGCAGAAAGCGCTTGGAGGAAATTCAAGAGAAGTGTGAATGGTTCAAGCAGAAAGCGCTTGGAGGAAATGAGAGAGAAGCGTGAATGAGCCAAGTAGAAAGTTCTTGGAGGAAATTCAAGAGAAAGGTGAATGGTCCAACCAGAAAGCGCTTGGAGGAAATGCGAGAGAAGGCTGAATGAGCCAAGCAGAAAGCGCTTGGAGGAAATGTTAGAGAAGCCTGAATGAGGAAAGCAGAAAGCGCTTGCAGGAAATGGCAGAGAAGTGTGAATGAGCCAAGCAGAAAGCGCTTGGTTGAAATGTGAGAGAACTGTGAATGAGCGAAGCAGAAAGAACTTGGAGGCAATGTGGGAGAAGTGTGAATGAGCGTGGAGGAAATGCGAAAGACAGGGGAATGAGCCAAGTAGAAAGCTCTTGAAGGAACTGCGAGAGTAGGCTGAATGGGCCAAGCAGAAAGCACTTGGAGGAAATGTGAGACAAGGGTGAATGAGCCAAGCAGAAATCCTTTGGAGGAAATGTGAGGGAAGGGTGAATGAGCCAAGCAGAAAGCGATTGCAGGAAATGTTAGAGAAGGGTGAATGAGGAAACCAGAAAGCGCTTGCAGGAAATGCGAGAGAAGTGTGAATGAGCAAAGCAGAAAGAACTTGGAGGCAATGTGGGAGAAGTGTCAATGAGCGTGGAGGAAATGCGAAAGACAGGGGACTGAGCCAAGTAGAAAGCACTGGAAGGTAATTCGAGAGAAGGCTGAGTCAAGCAGAAAGCGCTTGGAGGAAATTCTAGAGAAGGGTGAATGAGGTAAGCAGAAAGCTTTTGGAGGAAATGTGACAGAGGGGTGAATGAGCCAAGAAGAAAGCATTTGGAGGAAATGCGAGAGAAGGGTGAATGAGCCAAGTAGAAAGCACTTGGAGGAAATGCGAGAGAAGGCTGAATGGGCCAAGCAGAAAGCACTTGGAGGAAATGTGAGAGAAGTGTGAATGAGCCAAGCAGAAATCGTTTGGAGGAAATGTGAGAGAAGGGTGAATGAGGAAAGCAGAAAGCGCTTTCAGGAAATGGAGAGAGAAGTGTGAATGAGCCAAGCAAAAAGCACTTGGAGGAAATTCACGAGAAAGGTGAATGGTCCAAGCAGAAAGCGCTTGGAGGAAATTCAAGAGAAAGGTGAATGGTCCAACCAGAAAGCGCTTGGAAGAAATGTGAGAGAAGGGTGAATGAGCCAAGTAGAAAACTCTTGGAGGAAATGCGAGAGAAGGCTGAATGAGCCAAGCAGAAAGCGCTTGGAGGAAATTCAAGACAAAGGTGAATGGGCCAAGCCGAAAGCGCTTGGAGGAAATGCGAGAGAAGGCAGAGTCAAGCAGAAAGCGGTTGGAGTAAATGAGAGAGATGGGTGAATGAGCCAAGCAGAAAGCGCTTGGAGGAAATTCTAGAGAAGGCTGAATGAGGTAAGCAGAAAGCTTTTGGAGGAAATGTGAGAGATGGGTGAATGAGCCAAGAAGAAAGCGTTTGGAGGAAATGGGAGAGAAGGCTGAATGGGCCAAGCAGAAAGCACTTGGAGGAAATGTGAGACAAGTGTGAATGAGCCAAGCAGAAAGCGATTGGAGGAAATGTTAGAGAAGCGTGAATGAGGAAAGCAGAAAGCTCTTGGAGGAAATGCGAGAGAAGGCTGAGTCAAGCAGAAAGCGGTTGAAGGTAATGCGAGAGAAGGCTGAGGCAAGCAGAAAGCGCTTGGAGGAAATGTGAGAGAAGGCAGAGTCAAGCAGAAAGCGGTTGGAGTAAATGAGAGAGACGGGTGAATGAGCCAAGCAGAAAGCGCTTGGAGGAAATTCAAGAGAAGGGTGAATGAGCCAAGAAGAAAGCATTTGGAGGAAATGTGACAGAAGGGTGAATGGGCCAACAGAAAGCACTTGGAGGAAATGTGAGACAAGTGTGAATTAGCCAAGCAGAAAGTTCTTGGAGGAAATGCGAGAGAAGGGTGAAGGAGCCAAGCGGAAAGCACTTGGAGGAAATGCGAGAGAAGGCTAAATGGGCCAAGCAGAAAGCACTTGGAGGAAATGGGAGACAAGTGTGAATGAGCAAAGCAGAAATCGTTTGGAGGAAATGTGAGAGAAGGGTGAATGAGCCAAGCAGAAAGCGATTGGAGGAAATGTTAGAGAAGCGTGAATGAGGAAAGCAGAAAGCGCTTGGAGGAAATGCGAGAGAAGGCTGAGTCAAGCAGAAAGCGGTTGAAGGTAATGCGAGAGAAGGCTGAGGCAAGCAGAAAGCCCTTGGAGGAAATGGGAGAGATGGCTGAATGAGCCAAGTAGAAAGCTCTTGGAGGAAATTCGAGAGAAGGGTGAATGGTCCAACCAGAAAGCGCTTGGAAGAAATGTGAGAGAAGCGTGAATGAGCCAAGCAGAAAGCACTTGGAGGAAATGCGAGAGAAGCATGAATCAGCCAAGCTCTTGGAGGAAATTGAAAAGGGACAGGTGAATGAGCCAAGCAGTAAGTGCTTGGAGGAAATGCGAGAGAAGGCTGAATGAGCAGAGCAGAAAGCGCTTGGAGGAAATGGGAGAGAAGGCTGAGTAAAGGAGAAAGCGGTTGGAGGAAATTCGAGAGAAGGCTGAATGAGCAGAGCAGAAAGCGCTGGGAGGAAATGGGAGAGAAGGCTGAATGAGCCATGGAGAAAGCGCTTGGAGGAAATTCAAAAGAAAGGTGAATGGTCCAAGCAGAAAGCGCTTGGAGGAAATGTGAGATAAGCGTGAATGAGCCAAGCAGAAAGCTCTTGGAGGGAATTTGAGAGAAGGCTGAATGAGCCAAGCAGAAAGCGCTTGGAGGAAATTCAAGACAAAGGTGAATGGGCCAAGCAGAAAGCGCTTGGAGGAAATGTGAGAGAAGCGTAAATGAGCCAAGCAGAAAGCGCTTGGAGGAAATGAAAGAGAAGGCTGAATGAGCCAAGCAGAAAGCGCTTGTAGGAAATTCAAGAGAAAGGTGAATGGTCCAACCAGAAAGCGCTTGGAAGCAATGTGAGAGAAGCGTGAATGAGCCAAGCAGAAAGTTCTTGGAGGGAATTCCAGAGAAGGGTGAATGAGCCAAGCAGAAAGCACTTGGAGGAAATTCCAGAGAAGCGTGAATCAGCCAAGCGCTTGGAGGAAATTGAAAAGAGACAGGTGAATGAGCCAAGCAGTAAGTGCTTGGAGGAAATGCGAGAGAAGGCTGAATGAGCAGAGCAGAAAGCGCTTGGAGGAAATGGGAGAGAAGGCTGAGTAAAGCAGAAAGCGGTTGGAGGAAATGAGAGAGACGGGTGAATGAGCCAAGCAGAAAGCGCTTGGAGGAAATTCCAGAGAAGGGTGAATGAGGTAAGCAGAAAGATTTTGGAGGAAATGTGAGAGATGGGTGAATGAGCCAAGAAGAAAGCTTTTGGAGGAAATGCGAGAGAAGGGTGAAGGAGCCAAGCAGAAAGCACTTGGAGGAAATGCGAGAGAAGGCTGAATGGGCCAAGCAGAAAGCACTTGGAGGAAATGTGAGACAAGTGTGAATGAGCAAAGCAGAAATCGTTTGGAGGAAATGTGAGAGAAGGGTGAATGAGCCAAGCAGAAAGCGATTGGAGGAAATGTTAGAGAAGCGTGAATGAGGAAAGCAGAAAGCGCTTGGAGGAAATGCGAGAGAAGGCTGAATGAGCCATGCAGAAAGCGCTTGGAGGAAATTCAAGACAAAGGTGAATGGGCCAAGCAGAAAGCGCTTGGAGGAAATTCGAGAGAAGGGTGAATGAGGTAAGCAGAAAGATTTTGGAGGAAATGTGAGAGATGGGTGAATGAGCCAAGAAGAAAGCGTTTGGAGGAAATGCGAGAGAAGGCTGAGTCAAGCAGAAAGCGGTTGAAGATAATGCGAGAGAAGGCTGAGGCAAGCAGAAAGCCCTTGGAGGAAATGGGAGAGATGGCTGAATGAGCCAAGTAGAAAGCTCTTGGAGGAAATTCGAGAGAAGGGTGAATGAGCCAAGCAGAAAGCACTTGGAGAAAATGAAAGAGAAGGCTGAATGAGCCAAGCAGAAAGCGCTTGTAGGAAATTCAAGAGAAAGGTGAATGGTCCAACCAGAAAGCGCTTGGAAGAAATGTGAGAGAAGCGTGAATGAGCCAAGCAGAAAGTTCTTGGAGGGAATTTGAGAGAAGGGTGAATGAGCCAAGCAGAAAGCACTTGGAGGAAATGCGAGAGAAGCGTGAATCAGCCAAGCGCTTGGAGGAAATTGAAAAGGGACAGGTGAATGAGCCAAGCAGTAAGTGCTTGGAGGAAATGCGAGAGAAGGCTGAATGAGCAGAGCAGAAAGCGCTTGGAGGAAATGGGAGAGAAGGCTGAGTAAAGCAGAAAGCGGTTGGAGGAAATTCGAGAGAAGGCTGAATGAGCAGAGCAGAAAGCGCTTGGAGGAAATGGGAGAGAAGGCTGAATGAGCCATGCAGAAAGCGCTTGGAGGAAATTCAAGACAAAGGTGAATGGGCCAAGCAGAAAGCGCTTGGAGGAAATGTGAGAGAAGCGTAAATGAGCCAAGCAGAAAGCGCTTGGAGGAAATGAAAGAGAAGGCTGAATGAGCCAAGCAGAAAGCGCTTGTAGGAAATTCAAGAGAAAGGTGAATGGTCCAACCAGAAAGCGCTTGGAGGAAATGTGAGAGAAGTGTGAATGAGCCAAGCAGAAAGTTCTTGGAGGGAATTCGAGAGAAGGGTGAATGAGCCAAGCAGAAAGCACTTGGAGGAAATTCCAGAGAAGCGTGAATCAGCCAAGCGCTTGGAGGAAATTGAAAAGAGACAGGTGAATGAGCCAAGCAGTAAGTGCTTGGAGGAAATGCGAGAGAAGGCTGAATGAGCAGAGCAGAAAGCGCTTGGAGGAAATGGGAGAGAAGGCTGAGTAAAGCAGAAAGCAGTTGGAGGAAATGAGAGAGACGGGTGAATGAGCCAAGCAGAAAGCGCTTGGAGGAAATTCGAGAGAAGGGTGAATGAGGTAAGCAGAAAGATTTTGGAGGAAATGTGAGAGATGGGTGAATGAGCCAAGAAGAAAGCGTTTGGAGGAAATGCGAGAGAAGGGTGAAGGAGCCAAGCAGAAAGCATTTGGAGGAAATGCGAGAGAAGGCTGAATGGGCCAAGCAGAAAGCACTTGGAGGAAATGTGAGAGAAGTGTGAATGAGCCAAGCAGAAATCGTTTGGAGGAAATGTGAGACAAGTGTGAATGAGCCAAGCAGAAAGCGATTGGAGGAAATGTTAGAGAAGCGTGAATGAGGAAAGCAGAAAGCTCTTGGAGGAAATGCGAGAGAAGGCTGAGTCAAGCAGAAAGCGGTTGAAGGTAATGCGAGAGAAGGCTGAGGCAAGCAGAAAGCGCTTGGAGGAAATGTGAGAGAAGGCAGAGTCAAGCAGAAAGCGGTTGGAGTAAATGAGAGAGACGGGTGAATGAGCCAAGCAGAAAGCGCTTGGAGGAAATTCAAGAGAAGGGTGAATGAGCCAAGAAGAAAGCATTTGGAGGAAATGTGACAGAAGGGTGAATGGGCCAACAGAAAGCACTTGGAGGAAATGTGAGACAAGTGTGAATTAGCCAAGCAGAAAGTTCTTGGAGGAAATGCGAGAGAAGGGTGAAGGAGCCAAGCGGAAAGCACTTGGAGGAAATGCGAGAGAAGGCTAAATGGGCCAAGCAGAAAGCACTTGGAGGAAATGGGAGACAAGTGTGAATGAGCAAAGCAGAAATCGTTTGGAGGAAATGTGAGAGAAGGGTGAATGAGCCAAGCAGAAAGCGATTGGAGGAAATGTTAGAGAAGCGTGAATGAGGAAAGCAGAAAGCGCTTGGAGGAAATGCGAGAGAAGGCTGAGTCAAGCAGAAAGCGGTTGAAGGTAATGCGAGAGAAGGCTGAGGCAAGCAGAAAGCCCTTGGAGGAAATGGGAGAGATGGCTGAATGAGCCAAGTAGAAAGCTCTTGGAGGAAATTCGAGAGAAGGGTGAATGGTCCAACCAGAAAGCGCTTGGAAGAAATGTGAGAGAAGCGTGAATGAGCCAAGCAGAAAGCACTTGGAGGAAATGCGAGAGAAGCATGAATCAGCCAAGCTCTTGGAGGAAATTGAAAAGGGACAGGTGAATGAGCCAAGCAGTAAGTGCTTGGAGGAAATGCGAGAGAAGGCTGAATGAGCAGAGCAGAAAGCGCTTGGAGGAAATGGGAGAGAAGGCTGAGTAAAGGAGAAAGCGGTTGGAGGAAATTCGAGAGAAGGCTGAATGAGCAGAGCAGAAAGCGCTGGGAGGAAATGGGAGAGAAGGCTGAATGAGCCATGGAGAAAGCGCTTGGAGGAAATTCAAAAGAAAGGTGAATGGTCCAAGCAGAAAGCGCTTGGAGGAAATGTGAGATAAGCGTGAATGAGCCAAGCAGAAAGCTCTTGGAGGGAATTTGAGAGAAGGCTGAATGAGCCAAGCAGAAAGCGCTTGGAGGAAATTCAAGACAAAGGTGAATGGGCCAAGCAGAAAGCGCTTGGAGGAAATGTGAGAGAAGCGTAAATGAGCCAAGCAGAAAGCGCTTGGAGGAAATGAAAGAGAAGGCTGAATGAGCCAAGCAGAAAGCGCTTGTAGGAAATTCAAGAGAAAGGTGAATGGTCCAACCAGAAAGCGCTTGGAAGCAATGTGAGAGAAGCGTGAATGAGCCAAGCAGAAAGTTCTTGGAGGGAATTCCAGAGAAGGGTGAATGAGCCAAGCAGAAAGCACTTGGAGGAAATTCCAGAGAAGCGTGAATCAGCCAAGCGCTTGGAGGAAATTGAAAAGAGACAGGTGAATGAGCCAAGCAGTAAGTGCTTGGAGGAAATGCGAGAGAAGGCTGAATGAGCAGAGCAGAAAGCGCTTGGAGGAAATGGGAGAGAAGGCTGAGTAAAGCAGAAAGCGGTTGGAGGAAATGAGAGAGACGGGTGAATGAGCCAAGCAGAAAGCGCTTGGAGGAAATTCCAGAGAAGGGTGAATGAGGTAAGCAGAAAGATTTTGGAGGAAATGTGAGAGATGGGTGAATGAGCCAAGAAGAAAGCTTTTGGAGGAAATGCGAGAGAAGGGTGAAGGAGCCAAGCAGAAAGCACTTGGAGGAAATGCGAGAGAAGGCTGAATGGGCCAAGCAGAAAGCACTTGGAGGAAATGTGAGACAAGTGTGAATGAGCAAAGCAGAAATCGTTTGGAGGAAATGTGAGAGAAGGGTGAATGAGCCAAGCAGAAAGCGATTGGAGGAAATGTTAGAGAAGCGTGAATGAGGAAAGCAGAAAGCGCTTGGAGGAAATGCGAGAGAAGGCTGAATGAGCCATGCAGAAAGCGCTTGGAGGAAATTCAAGACAAAGGTGAATGGGCCAAGCAGAAAGCGCTTGGAGGAAATTCGAGAGAAGGGTGAATGAGGTAAGCAGAAAGATTTTGGAGGAAATGTGAGAGATGGGTGAATGAGCCAAGAAGAAAGCGTTTGGAGGAAATGCGAGAGAAGGCTGAGTCAAGCAGAAAGCGGTTGAAGATAATGCGAGAGAAGGCTGAGGCAAGCAGAAAGCCCTTGGAGGAAATGGGAGAGATGGCTGAATGAGCCAAGTAGAAAGCTCTTGGAGGAAATTCGAGAGAAGGGTGAATGAGCCAAGCAGAAAGCACTTGGAGAAAATGAAAGAGAAGGCTGAATGAGCCAAGCAGAAAGCGCTTGTAGGAAATTCAAGAGAAAGGTGAATGGTCCAACCAGAAAGCGCTTGGAAGAAATGTGAGAGAAGCGTGAATGAGCCAAGCAGAAAGTTCTTGGAGGGAATTTGAGAGAAGGGTGAATGAGCCAAGCAGAAAGCACTTGGAGGAAATGCGAGAGAAGCGTGAATCAGCCAAGCGCTTGGAGGAAATTGAAAAGGGACAGGTGAATGAGCCAAGCAGTAAGTGCTTGGAGGAAATGCGAGAGAAGGCTGAATGAGCAGAGCAGAAAGCGCTTGGAGGAAATGGGAGAGAAGGCTGAGTAAAGCAGAAAGCGGTTGGAGGAAATTCGAGAGAAGGCTGAATGAGCAGAGCAGAAAGCGCTTGGAGGAAATGGGAGAGAAGGCTGAATGAGCCATGCAGAAAGCGCTTGGAGGAAATTCAAGACAAAGGTGAATGGGCCAAGCAGAAAGCGCTTGGAGGAAATGTGAGAGAAGCGTAAATGAGCCAAGCAGAAAGCGCTTGGAGGAAATGAAAGAGAAGGCTGAATGAGCCAAGCAGAAAGCGCTTGTAGGAAATTCAAGAGAAAGGTGAATGGTCCAACCAGAAAGCGCTTGGAGGAAATGTGAGAGAAGTGTGAATGAGCCAAGCAGAAAGTTCTTGGAGGGAATTCGAGAGAAGGGTGAATGAGCCAAGCAGAAAGCACTTGGAGGAAATTCCAGAGAAGCGTGAATCAGCCAAGCGCTTGGAGGAAATTGAAAAGAGACAGGTGAATGAGCCAAGCAGTAAGTGCTTGGAGGAAATGCGAGAGAAGGCTGAATGAGCAGAGCAGAAAGCGCTTGGAGGAAATGGGAGAGAAGGCTGAGTAAAGCAGAAAGCAGTTGGAGGAAATGAGAGAGACGGGTGAATGAGCCAAGCAGAAAGCGCTTGGAGGAAATTCGAGAGAAGGGTGAATGAGGTAAGCAGAAAGATTTTGGAGGAAATGTGAGAGATGGGTGAATGAGCCAAGAAGAAAGCGTTTGGAGGAAATGCGAGAGAAGGGTGAAGGAGCCAAGCAGAAAGCATTTGGAGGAAATGCGAGAGAAGGCTGAATGGGCCAAGCAGAAAGCACTTGGAGGAAATGTGAGAGAAGTGTGAATGAGCCAAGCAGAAATCGTTTGGAGGAAATTTGAGAGAAGGGTGAATGAGCCAAGCAGAAAGCGATTGGAGGAAATGTTAGAGAAGCGTGAATGAGGAAAGCAGAAAGAGCTTGCAGGAAATGCGAGAGAAGTGTGAATGAGCCAAGCAGAAAGCGCTTGGAGGAAATTCACGAGAAAGGTGAATGTTCCAAGCAGAAAGCATTTGGAGGAAATGTGACAGAAGGGTGAATGGGCCAAGCAGAAAGCACTTGGAAGAAATGTGAGAGAAGTGTGAATGAGCCAAGCAGAAATCGTTTGGAGGAAATGTGAGAGAAGGCTGAGGCAAGCAGAAAGCGCTTGGAGGAAATGCGAGAGAAGGCAGAGTCAAGCAGAAAGCGCTTGGAGGAAATTCAAGAGAAGGGTGAATGAGCCAAGCAGAAAGCATTTGGAGGAAATGTGACAGAAGGGTGAATGGGCCAAGCAGAAAGCACTTGGAGGAAATGTGAGACAAGTGTGAATGAGCCAAGCAGAAATCGTTTGGAGGAAATGGGAGAGATGGCTGAATGAGCCATGCAGAAAGCGTTTGGAGGAAATTCAAGAGAAAGGTGAATGGTCCAAGCAGAAAGCGCTTGGAGGAAATGTGAGATAAGCATGAATGAGCCAAGCAGAAAGTTCTTGGAGGGAATTCGAGAGAAGGGTGAATGAGCCAAGCAGAAAGCACTTGGAGGAAATTCAAGACAAAGGTGAATGGGCCAAGCAGAAAGCGCTTGGAGGAAATGTGAGAGAAGCGTAAATGAGCCAAGCAGAAAGCGCTTGGAGGAAATGAAAGAGAAGGCTGAATGAGCCAAGCAGAAAGCGCTTGTAGGAAATTCAAGAGAAAGGTGAATGGTCCAACCAGAAAGCACTTGGAGGAAATTCCAGAGAAGCGTGAATCAGCCAAGCGCTTGGAGGAAATTGAAAAGAGACAGGTGAATGAGCCAAGCAGTAAGTGCTTGGAGGAAATGGGAGAGAAGGCTGAAAAAGCGTATTGAATTTTCACCACAGTTATTTTTATTAGGTATTATAAAAGACTGTACCACCACAGAGACTAAATTGATCTTGAATTTGATTACGGCAAGACTGTTGGTGGGTCAATATTGGAAGACATCGGAAATACCATCTATTGAAGAATGGACATTAAAAGTCATGAATTTGGCTGAAATGGCAAAGATATCTGCATATTTGAAAAACCACTCAAATGAACAATTTTTGATGGATTGGGAAAAATGGATAGATTATATACAGAAGAAATATCAATTGAAGGAATTATATTTGTTTTATAGTTAAATAATTACGTATAAGTAGTTTAGTCGGGTTTCTTGCGTTTTTACCCTGTATTCACTTTGGGAAGCCTGGGGGGGAGGGGGGAGGGTTTTAATAATAGTTATTTTATATTTTTTCAACTGTTTTGGGGAGTTTTTTTTCTCTTTTTAGGTGGCAAGGCGTTGCTCCGGTGGCCTCTGGGCACCACATTGGTTGGAAGAAGAAGGAGGAGTGAAAGTCAGGAAGGTAGGAAGAAGGTATGAGGGAGAGGATGTAGGTGGGAGGAGAGGATGGAATTGGAGAAAGGGTTAAGTAGGTTGTTAGAGGGAAGAAGAGGGGTTAGTTTTGTCTTAGAAGGATGTGGTGGGGAGGGGGTACCGAGCAGTTTTGTTTGATTGTTTGCGAATTGTATATGTATATAATTGTTTACAGTTGAATTGTTATTTCATTTTTTGTTAAAAACCTTATAAAAAACCAATAAAAATATTTATAAAAAAAAAAAGAAAGCGTTTGGAGGAAATGCGAGAGAAGGGTGAAGGAGCCAAACAGAAAGCACTTGGAGGAAATGCGAGAGAACGCTGAATGAGCCAAGCAGAAAGCGCTTGGAGGAAATTCAAGAGAAGTGTGAATGGTCCAAGCAGAAAGCGCCTGGAGGCAACGTGGGAGAAGTGTGAATGAGCATGGAGGAAATGCGAAAGACGGGGGAATGAGCCAAGCAGAAAGCGCTTGGAAGAAATTCACGGGAAAGGTGAATGAGCCAAGCAGAAAGCACTTGGAGGAAATGCGAGAGAAGGCTGAATGAGCCAAGCAGAAAGCGCTTGGAAGAAATTCACGGGAAAGGTGAATGAGCCAAGCAGAAAGCGCTTGGAGGAAATTCGAGAGAAGGGTGAATGGGCAAAGCAGAAAGAACTTGGAGGCAATGTGGGAGAAGTGTGAATGATCCAAACAGAAACCACTTGGAGGAAATGCGAGAGAACGCTGAATGAGCCAAGCAGAAAGCGCTTGGAGGAAATTCAAGAGAAAGGTGAATGGTCCAACCAGAAAGCGCTTGGAGGAAATGCGAGAGAAGGCTGAATGAGCCAAGCAGAAAGCGCTTGGAGGAAATTCAAGAGAACGGTGAATGGTCCAAGGAGAAAGTTCTTGGAGGAAATGAGAGAGAAGGGTGAATGAGCGAAGCAGAAAGCGCTTGGAGGAAATTCAAGACAAAGGTGAATGGGCCAAGCAGAAAGCACTTGGAGGAAATGCCAGAGAAGCGTGAATCAGCCAAGCGCTTGGAGGAAATTGAAAAGAGACAGGTGAATGAGCCAAGCAGAAAGCGCTTGGAGGAAATGCGAGAGAAGGCTGAATGAGCCAAGCAGAAAGCGCTTGGAGGAAATTCAAGACAAAGGTGAATGGGCCAAGCAGAAAGCGCTTGGAGGAAATTCGAGAGAAGGGTGAATGAGCAAAGCAGAAAGAACTTGGAGGCAATGTGGGAGAAGTGTGAATGAGCGTGGAGGAAAAGCGAAAGACGGGGTAATGAGCCAAGTAGAAAGCTCTTGAAGGAACTGCGAGAGAAGGCTGAATGAGCCAAGCAAAAAGCACTTGGAAGAAATTCAAGAGAAAGGTGAATGGGCCAAGCAGAAAGCGCTTGGAGGAAATTCAAGAGAAGTGTGAATGGTTCAAGCAGAAAGCGCTTGGAGGAAATGAGAGAGAAGCGTGAATGAGCCAAGTAGAAAGTTCTTGGAGGAAATTCAAGAGAAAGGTGAATGGTCCAACCAGAAAGCGCTTGGAGGAAATGCGAGAGAAGGCTGAATGAGCCAAGCAGAAAGCGCTTGGAGGAAATGTTAGAGAAGCCTGAATGAGGAAAGCAGAAAGCGCTTGCAGGAAATGGCAGAGAAGTGTGAATGAGCCAAGCAGAAAGCGCTTGGTTGAAATGTGAGAGAACTGTGAATGAGCGAAGCAGAAAGAACTTGGAGGCAATGTGGGAGAAGTGTGAATGAGCGTGGAGGAAATGCGAAAGACAGGGGAATGAGCCAAGTAGAAAGCTCTTGAAGGAACTGCGAGAGTAGGCTGAATGGGCCAAGCAGAAAGCACTTGGAGGAAATGTGAGACAAGGGTGAATGAGCCAAGCAGAAATCCTTTGGAGGAAATGTGAGGGAAGGGTGAATGAGCCAAGCAGAAAGCGATTGCAGTAAATGTTAGAGAAGGGTGAATGAGGAAACCAGAAAGCGCTTGCAGGAAATGCGAGAGAAGTGTGAATGAGCAAAGCAGAAAGAACTTGGAGGCAATGTGGGAGAAGTGTCAATGAGCGTGGAGGAAATGCGAAAGACAGGGGACTGAGCCAAGTAGAAAGCACTGGAAGGTAATTCGAGAGAAGGCTGAGTCAAGCAGAAAGCGCTTGGAGGAAATTCTAGAGAAGGGTGAATGAGGTAAGCAGAAAGCTTTTGGAGGAAATGTGAGAGAGGGGTGAATGAGCCAAGAAGAAAGCATTTGGAGGAAATGCGAGAGAAGGGTGAATGAGCCAAGTAGAAAGCACTTGGAGGAAATGCGAGAGAAGGCTGAATGGGCCAAGCAGAAAGCACTTGGAGGAAATGTGAGAGAAGTGTGAATGAGCCAAGCAGAAATCGTTTGGAGGAAATGTGAGAGAAGGGTGAATGAGGAAAGCAGAAAGCGCTTTCAGGAAATGGAGAGAGAAGTGTGAATGAGCCAAGCAAAAAGCACTTGGAGGAAATTCACGAGAAAGGTGAATGGTCCAAGCAGAAAGCGCTTGGAGGAAATTCAAGAGAAAGGTGAATGGTCCAACCAGAAAGCGCTTGGAAGAAATGTGAGAGAAGGGTGAATGAGCCAAGTAGAAAACTCTTGGAGGAAATGCGAGAGAAGGCTGAATGAGCCAAGCAGAAAGCGCTTGGAGGAAATTCAAGACAAAGGTGAATGGGCCAAGCCGAAAGCGCTTGGAGGAAATGCGAGAGAAGGCAGAGTCAAGCAGAAAGCGGTTGGAGTAAATGAGAGAGACGGGTGAATGAGCCAAGCAGAAAGCGCTTGGAGGAAATTCTAGAGAAGGCTGAATGAGGTAAGCAGAAAGCTTTTGGAGGAAATGTGAGAGATGGGTGAATGAGCCAAGAAGAAAGCGTTTGGAGGAAATGGGAGAGAAGGCTGAATGGGCCAAGCAGAAAGCACTTGGAGGAAATGTGAGACAAGTGTGAATGAGCCAAGCAGAAAGCGATTGGAGGAAATGTTAGAGAAGCGTGAATGAGGAAAGCAGAAAGCTCTTGGAGGAAATGCGAGAGAAGGCTGAGTCAAGCAGAAAGCGGTTGAAGGTAATGCGAGAGAAGGCTGAGGCAAGCAGAAAGCGCTTGGAGGAAATGTGAGAGAAGGCAGAGTCAAGCAGAAAGCGGTTGGAGTAAATGAGAGAGACGGGTGAATGAGCCAAGCAGAAAGCGCTTGGAGGAAATTCAAGAGAAGGGTGAATGAGCCAAGAAGAAAGCATTTGGAGGAAATGTGACAGAAGGGTGAATGGGCCAACAGAAAGCACTTGGAGGAAATGTGAGACAAGTGTGAATGAGCCAAGCAGAAAGTTCTTGGAGGAAATGCGAGAGAAGGGTGAAGGAGCCAAGCAGAAAGCACTTGGAGGAAATGCGAGAGAAGGCTAAATGGGCCAAGCAGAAAGCACTTGGAGGAAATGTGAGAGAAGGCTGAATGAGCCATGCAGAAAGCGCTTGGAGGAAATTCAAGACAAAGGTGAATGGGCCAAGCAGAAAGCGCTTGGAGGAAATGTGAGAGAAGCGTAAATGAGCCAAGCAGAAAGCGCTTGGAGGAAATGAAAGAGAAGGCTGAATGAGCCAAGCAGAAAGCACTTGTAGGAAATTCAAGAGAAAGGTGAATGGTCCAACCAGAAAGCGCTTGGAGGAAATGTGAGAGAAGTGTGAATGAGCCAAGCATAAAGTTCTTGGAGGGAATTCGAGAGAAGGGTGAATGAGCCAAGCAGAAAGCACTTGGAGGAAATTCCAGAGAAGCGTGAATCAGCCAAGCGCTTGGAGGAAATTGAAAAGAGACAGGTGAATGAGCCAAGCAGTAAGTGCTTGGAGGAAATGCGAGAGAAGGCTGAATGAGCAGAGCAGAAAGCGCTTGGAGGAAATGGGAGAGAAGGCTGAGTAAAGCAGAAAGCAGTTGGAGGAAATGAGAGAGACGGGTGAATGAGCCAAGCAGAAAGCGCTTGGAGGAAATTCGAGAGAAGGGTGAAGGAGCCAAGCAGAAAGCATTTGGAGGAAATGCGAGAGAAGGCTGAATGGGCCAAGCAGAAAGCACTTGGAGGAAATGTGAGAGAAGTGTGAATGAGCCAAGCAGAAATCGTTTGGAGGAAATTTGAGAGAAGGGTGAATGAGCCAAGCAGAAAGCGATTGGAGGAAATGTTAGAGAAGCGTGAATGAGGAAAGCAGAAAGAGCTTGCAGGAAATGCGAGAGAAGTGTGAATGAGCCAAGCAGAAAGCGCTTGGAGGAAATTCACGAGAAAGGTGAATGTTCCAAGCAGAAAGCATTTGGAGGAAATGTGACAGAAGGGTGAATGGGCCAAGCAGAAAGCACTTGGAAGAAATGTGAGAGAAGTGTGAATGAGCCAAGCAGAAATCGTTTGGAGGAAATGTGAGAGAAGGCTGAGGCAAGCAGAAAGCCCTTGGAGGAAATGCGAGAGAAGGCAGAGTCAAGCAGAAAGCGCTTGGAGGAAATGCTAGAGAAGGGTGAATGAGCCAAGAAGAAATCGCTTGGAGGAAATGTGAGAGAAGCATGAATCAGCCAAGCACTTGGAGGAAATTGAAAACAGACAGGTGAATGAGCCAAGCAGAAAGCACTTGGAGGAAATGTGAGACAAGTGTGAATGAGCCAAGCAGAAAGCGATTGGAGGAAATGTTAGAGAAGCGTGAATGAGGAAAGCAGAAAGCGCTTGGTGGAAATGCGAGAGAAGGCTAAGTCAAGCAGAAAGCGGTTGAAGGTAATGCGAGAGAAGGCTGAGGCAAGCAGAAAGCGCTTGGAGGAAATGCGAGAGAAGGCAGAGTCAAGCAGAAAGCGCTTGGAGGAAATTCAAGAGAAGGGTGAATGAGCCAAGCAGAAAGCATTTGGAGGAAATGTGACAGAAGGGTGAATGGGCCAAGCAGAAAGCACTTGGAGGAAATGTGAGACAAGTGTGAATGAGCCAAGCAGAAATCGTTTGGAGGAAATGGGAGAGATGGCTGAATGAGCCATGCAGAAAGCGCTTGGAGGAAATTCAAGAGAAAGGTGAATGGTCCAAGCAGAAAGCGCTTGGAGGAAATGTGAGATAAGCATGAATGAGCCAAGCAGAAAGTTCTTGGAGGGAATTCGAGAGAAGGGTGAATGAGCCAAGCAGAAAGCACTTGGAGGAAATTCAAGACAAAGGTGAATGGGCCAAGCAGAAAGCGCTTGGAGGAAATGTGAGAGAAGCGTAAATGAGCCAAGCAGAAAGCGCTTGGAGGAAATGAAAGAGAAGGCTGAATGAGCCAAGCAGAAAGCGCTTGTAGGAAATTCAAGAGAAAGGTGAATGGTCCAACCAGAAAGCACTTGGAGGAAATTCCAGAGAAGCGTGAATCAGCCAAGCGCTTGGAGGAAATTGAAAAGAGACAGGTGAATGAGCCAAGCAGTAAGTGCTTGGAGGAAATGGGAGAGAAGGCTGAAAAAGCGTATTGAATTTTCACCACAGTTATTTTTATTAGGTATTATAAAAGACTGTACCACCACAGAGACTAAATTGATCTTGAATTTGATTACGGCAAGACTGTTGGTGGGTCAATATTGGAAGACATCGGAAATACCATCTATTGAAGAATGGACATTAAAAGTCATGAATTTGGCTGAAATGGCAAAGATATCTGCATATTTGAAAAACCACTCAAATGAACAATTTTTGATGGATTGGGAAAAATGGATAGATTATATACAGAAGAAATATCAATTGAAGGAATTATATTTGTTTTATAGTTAAATAATTACGTATAAGTAGTTTAGTCGGGTTTCTTGCGTTTTTACCCTGTATTCACTTTGGGAAGCCTGGGGGGGAGGGGGGAGGGTTTTAATAATAGTTATTTTATATTTTTTCAACTGTTTTGGGGAGTTTTTTTTCTCTTTTTAGGTGGCAAGGCGTTGCTCCGGTGGCCTCTGGGCACCACATTGGTTGGAAGAAGAAGGAGGAGTGAAAGTCAGGAAGGTAGGAAGAAGGTATGAGGGAGAGGATGTAGGTGGGAGGAGAGGATGGAATTGGAGAAAGGTTTAAGTAGGTTGTTAGAGGGAAGAAGAGGGGTTAGTTTTGTCTTAGAAGGATGTGGTGGGGAGGGGGTACCGAGCAGTTTTGTTTGATTGTTTGCGAATTGTATATGTATATAATTGTTTACAGTTGAATTGTTATTTCATTTTTTGTTAAAAACCTTATAAAAAACCAATAAAAATATTTATAAAAAAAAAAAGAAAGCGTTTGGAGGAAATGCGAGAGAAGGGTGAAGGAGCCAAACAGAAAGCACTTGGAGGAAATGCGAGAGAACGCTGAATGAGCCAAGCAGAAAGCGCTTGGAGGAAATTCAAGAGAAGTGTGAATGGTCCAAGCAGAAAGCGCCTGGAGGCAACGTGGGAGAAGTGTGAATGAGCATGGAGGAAATGCGAAAGACCGGGGAATGAGCCAAGCAGAAAGCGCTTGGAAGAAATTCACGGGAAAGGTGAATGAGCCAAGCAGAAAGCACTTGGAGGAAATGCGAGAGAAGGCTGAATGAGCCAAGCAGAAAGCGCTTGGAAGAAATTCACGGGAAAGGTGAATGAGCCAAGCAGAAAGCGCTTGGAGGAAATTCGAGAGAAGGGTGAATGGGCAAAGCAGAAAGAACTTGGAGGCAATGTGGGAGAAGTGTGAATGATCCAAACAGAAACCACTTGGAGGAAATGCGAGAGAACGCTGAATGAGCCAAGCAGAAAGCGCTTGGAGGAAATTCAAGAGAAAGGTGAATGGTCCAACCAGAAAGCGCTTGGAGGAAATGCGAGAGAAGGCTGAATGAGCCAAGCAGAAAGCGCTTGGAGGAAATTCGAGAGAAGGGTGAATGGTCCAAGCAGAAAGCGCTTGGAGGAAATGAGAGAGAAGTGTGAATGAGCCAAGTAGAAAGTTCTTAGAGGAAATTCAAGAGAAAGGTGAATGGTCCAACCAGAAAGCGCTTGGAGGAAATGCGAGAGAAGGCTGAATGAGCCAAGCAGAAAGCGCTTGGAGGAAATTCAAGAGAACGGTGAATGGTCCAAGGAGAAAGTTCTTGGAGGAAATGAGAGAGAAGGGTGAATGAGCGAAGCAGAAAGCGCTTGGAGGAAATTCAAGACAAAGGTGAATGGGCCAAGCAGAAAGCACTTGGAGGAAATGCCAGAGAAGCGTGAATCAGCCAAGCGCTTGGAGGAAATTGAAAAGAGACAGGTGAATGAGCCAAGCAGAAAGCGCTTGGAGGAAATGCGAGAGAAGGCTGAATGAGCCAAGCAGAAAGCGCTTGGAGGAAATTCAAGACAAAGGTGAATGGGCCAAGCAGAAAGCGCTTGGAGGAAATTCGAGAGAAGGGTGAATGAGCAAAGCAGAAAGAACTTGGAGGCAATGTGGGAGAAGTGTGAATGAGCGTGGAGGAAAAGCGAAAGACGGGGTAATGAGCCAAGTAGAAAGCTCTTGAAGGAACTGCGAGAGAAGGCTGAATGAGCCAAGCAAAAAGCACTTGGAAGAAATTCAAGAGAAAGGTGAATGGGCCAAGCAGAAAGCGCTTGGAGGAAATTCAAGAGAAGTGTGAATGGTTCAAGCAGAAAGCGCTTGGAGGAAATGAGAGAGAAGCGTGAATGAGCCAAGTAGAAAGTTCTTGGAGGAAATTCAAGAGAAAGGTGAATGGTCCAACCAGAAAGCGCTTGGAGGAAATGCGAGAGAAGGCTGAATGAGCCAAGCAGAAAGCGCTTGGAGGAAATGTTAGAGAAGCCTGAATGAGGAAAGCAGAAAGCGCTTGCAGGAAATGGCAGAGAAGTGTGAATGAGCCAAGCAGAAAGCGCTTGGTTGAAATGTGAGAGAACTGTGAATGAGCGAAGCAGAAAGAACTTGGAGGCAATGTGGGAGAAGTGTGAATGAGCGTGGAGGAAATGCGAAAGACAGGGGAATGAGCCAAGTAGAAAGCTCTTGAAGGAACTGCGAGAGTAGGCTGAATGGGCCAAGCAGAAAGCACTTGGAGGAAATGTGAGACAAGGGTGAATGAGCCAAGCAGAAATCCTTTGGAGGAAATGTGAGGGAAGGGTGAATGAGCCAAGCAGAAAGCGATTGCAGGAAATGTTAGAGAAGGGTGAATGAGGAAACCAGAAAGCGCTTGCAGGAAATGCGAGAGAAGTGTGAATGAGCAAAGCAGAAAGAACTTGGAGGCAATGTGGGAGAAGTGTCAATGAGCGTGGAGGAAATGCGAAAGACAGGGGACTGAGCCAAGTAGAAAGCACTGGAAGGTAATTCGAGAGAAGGCTGAGTCAAGCAGAAAGCGCTTGGAGGAAATTCTAGAGAAGGGTGAATGAGGTAAGCAGAAAGCTTTTGGAGGAAATGTGAGAGAGGGGTGAATGAGCCAAGAAGAAAGCATTTGGAGGAAATGCGAGAGAAGGGTGAATGAGCCAAGTAGAAAGCACTTGGAGGAAATGCGAGAGAAGGCTGAATGGGCCAAGCAGAAAGCACTTGGAGGAAATGTGAGAGAAGTGTGAATGAGCCAAGCAGAAAGCGCTTTCAGGAAATGGAGAGAGAAGTGTGAATGAGCCAAGCAAAAAGCACTTGGAGGAAATTCACGAGAAAGGTGAATGGTCCAAGCAGAAAGCGCTTGGAGGAAATTCAAGAGAAAGGTGAATGGTCCAACCAGAAAGCGCTTGGAAGAAATGTGAGAGAAGGGTGAATGAGCCAAGTAGAAAACTCTTGGAGGAAATGCGAGAGAAGGCTGAATGAGCCAAGCAGAAAGCGCTTGGAGGAAATTCAAGACAAAGGTGAATGGGCCAAGCCGAAAGCGCTTGGAGGAAATGCGAGAGAAGGCAGAGTCAAGCAGAAAGCGGTTGGAGTAAATGAGAGAGATGGGTGAATGAGCCAAGCAGAAAGCGCTTGGAGGAAATTCTAGAGAAGGCTGAATGAGGTAAGCAGAAAGCTTTTGGAGGAAATGTGAGAGATGGGTGAATGAGCCAAGAAGAAAGCGTTTGGAGGAAATGGGAGAGAAGGCTGAATGGGCCAAGCAGAAAGCACTTGGAGGAAATGTGAGACAAGTGTGAATGAGCCAAGCAGAAAGCGATTGGAGGAAATGTTAGAGAAGCGTGAATGAGGAAAGCAGAAAGCTCTTGGAGGAAATGCGAGAGAAGGCTGAGTCAAGCAGAAAGCGGTTGAAGGTAATGCGAGAGAAGGCTGAGGCAAGCAGAAAGCGCTTGGAGGAAATGTGAGAGAAGGCAGAGTCAAGCAGAAAGCGGTTGGAGTAAATGAGAGAGACGGGTGAATGAGCCAAGCAGAAAGCGCTTGGAGGAAATTCAAGAGAAGGGTGAATGAGCCAAGAAGAAAGCATTTGGAGGAAATGTGACAGAAGGGTGAATGGGCCAACAGAAAGCACTTGGAGGAAATGTGAGACAAGTGTGAATGAGCCAAGCAGAAAGTTCTTGGAGGAAATGCGAGAGAAGGGTGAAGGAGCCAAGCAGAAAGCACTTGGAGGAAATGCGAGAGAAGGCTAAATGGGCCAAGCAGAAAGCACTTGGAGGAAATGTGAGACAAGTGTGAATGAGCAAAGCAGAAATCGTTTGGAGGAAATGTGAGAGAAGGGTGAATGAGCCAAGCAGAAAGCGATTGGAGGAAATGTTAGAGAAGCGTGAATGAGGAAAGCAGAAAGCGCTTGGAGGAAATGCGAGAGAAGGCTGAGTCAAGCAGAAAGCGGTTGAAGGTAATGGGAGAGAAGGCTGAGGCAAGCAGAAAGCCCTTGGAGGAAATGGGAGAGATGGCTGAATGAGCCAAGTAGAAAGCTCTTGGAGGAAATTCGAGAGAAGGGTGAATGAGGTAAGCAGAAAGATTTTGGAGGAAATGTGAGAGATGGGTGAATGAGCCAAGAAGAAAGCGTTTGGAGGAAATGCGAGAGAAGGCTGAGTCAAGCAGAAAGCGGTTGAAGATAATGCGAGAGAAGGCTGAGGCAAGCAGAAAGCCCTTGGAGGAAATGGGAGAGATGGCTGAATGAGCCAAGTAGAAAGCTCTTGGAGGAAATTCGAGAGAAGGGTGAATGAGCCAAGCAGAAAGCACTTGGAGAAAATGAAAGAGAAGGCTGAATGAGCCAAGCAGAAAGCGCTTGTAGGAAATTCAAGAGAAAGGTGAATGGTCCAACCAGAAAGCGCTTGGAAGAAATGTGAGAGAAGCGTGAATGAGCCAAGCAGAAAGTTCTTGGAGGGAATTTGAGAGAAGGATGAATGAGCCAAGCAGAAAGCACTTGGAGGAAATGCGAGAGAAGCGTGAATCAGCCAAGCGCTTGGAGGAAATTGAAAAGGGACAGGTGAATGAGCCAAGCAGTAAGTGCTTGGAGGAAATGCGAGAGAAGGCTGAATGAGCAGAGCAGAAAGCGCTTGGAGGAAATGGGAGAGAAGGCTGAGTAAAGCAGAAAGCGGTTGGAGGAAATTCGAGAGAAGGCTGAATGAGCAGAGCAGAAAGCGCTTGGAGGAAATGGGAGAGAAGGCTGAATGTGCCATGCAGAAAGCGCTTGGAGGAAATTCAAGACAAAGGTGAATGGGCCAAGCAGAAAGCGCTTGGAGGAAATGTTAGAGAAGCGTGAATGAGGAAAGCAGAAAGCTCTTGGAGGAAATGCGAGAGAAGGCTGAGTCAAGCAGAAAGCGGTTGAAGGTAATGCGAGAGAAGGCTGAGGCAAGCAGAAAGCGCTTGGAGGAAATGTGAGAGAAGGCAGAGTCAAGCAGAAAGCGGTTGGAGTAAATGAGAGAGACGGGTGAATGAGCCAAGCAGAAAGCGCTTGGAGGAAATTCAAGAGAAGGGTGAATGAGCCAAGAAGAAAGCATTTGGAGGAAATGTGACAGAAGGGTGAATGGGCCAACAGAAAGCACTTGGAGGAAATGTGAGACAAGTGTGAATGAGCCAAGCAGAAAGTTCTTGGAGGAAATGCGAGAGAAGGGTGAAGGAGCCAAGCAGAAAGCACTTGGAGGAAATGCGAGAGAAGGCTAAATGGGCCAAGCAGAAAGCACTTGGAGGAAATGTGAGACAAGTGTGAATGAGCAAAGCAGAAATCATTTGGAGGAAATGCGAGAGAAGGCTGAGTCAAGCAGAAAGCGGTTGAAGGTAATGGGAGAGAAGGCTGAGGCAAGCAGAAAGCCCTTGGAGGAAATGGGAGAGATGGCTGAATGAGCCAAGTAGAAAGCTCTTGGAGGAAATTCGAGAGAAGGGTGAATGGTCCAACCAGAAAGCGCTTGGAAGAAATGTGAGAGAAGCGTGAATGAGCCAAGCAGAAAGCACTTGGAGGAAATGCGAGAGAAGCGTGAATCAGCCAAGCTCTTGGAGGAAATTGAAAAGGGACAGGTGAATGAGCCAAGCAGTAAGTGCTTGGAGGAAATGCGAGAGAAGGCTGAATGAGCAGAGCAGAAAGCGCTTGGAGGAAATGGGAGAGAAGGCTGAGTAAAGGAGAAAGCGGTTGGAGGAAATTCGAGAGAAGGCTGAATGAGCAGAGCAGAAAGCGCTGGGAGGAAATGGGAGAGAAGGCTGAATGAGCCATGGAGAAAGTGCTTGGAGGAAATTCAAGAGAAAGGTGAATGGTCCAAGCAGAAAGCGCTTGGAGGAAATGTGAGATAAGCGTGAATGAGCCAAGCAGAAAGCGCTTGGAGGAAATTCAAGACAAAGGTGAATGGGCCAAGCAGAAAGCGCTTGGAGGAAATGTGAGAGAAGCGTAAATGAGCCAAGCAGAAAGCGCTTGGAGAAAATGAAAGAGAAGGCTGAATGAGCCAAGCAGAAAGCGCTTGTAGGAAATTCAAGAGAAAGGTGAATGGTCCAACCAGAAAGCGCTTGGAAGCAATGTGAGAGAAGCGTGAATGAGCCAAGCAGAAAGTTCTTGGAGGGAATTCGAGAGAAGGGTGAATGAGCCAAGCAGAAAGCACTTGGAGGAAATTCCAGAGAAGCGTGAATCAGCCAAGCGCTTGGAGGAAATTGAAAAGAGACAGGTGAATGAGCCAAGCAGTAAGTGCTTGGAGGAAATGCGAGAGAAGGCTGAATGAGCAGAGCAGAAAGCGCTTGGAGGAAATGGGAGAGAAGGCTGAGTAAAGCAGAAAGCGGTTGGAGGAAATGAGAGAGACGGGTGAATGAGCCAAGCAGAAAGCGCTTGGAGGAAATTCCAGAGAAGGGTGAATGAGGTAAGCAGAAAGATTTTGGAGGAAATATGAGAGATGGGTGAATGAGCCAAGAAGAAAGCTTTTGGAGGAAATGCGAGAGAAGGGTGAAGGAGCCAAGCAGAAAGCACTTGGAGGAAATGCGAGAGAAGGATGAATGGGCCAAGCAGAAAGCACTTGGAGGAAATGTGAGACAAGTGTGAATGAGCAAAGCAGAAATCGTTTGGAGGAAATGTGAGAGAAGGGTGAATGAGCCAAGCAGAAAGCGATTGGAGGAAATGTTAGAGAAGCGTGAATGAGGAAAGCAGAAAGCGCTTGGAGGAAATGCGAGAGAAGGCTGAGTCAAGCAGAAAGCGGTTGAAGATAATGCAAGAGAAGGCTGAGGCAAGCAGAAAGCCCTTGGAGGAAATGGGAGAGATGGCTGAATGAGCCAAGTAGAAAGCTCTTGGAGGAAATTCGAGAGAAGGGTGAATGAGCCAAGCAGAAAGCACTTGGAGAAAATGAAAGAGAAGGCTGAATGAGCCAAGCAGAAAGCGCTTGTAGGAAATTCACGAGAAAGGTGAATGGTCCAAGCAGAAAGCGCTTGGAGGAAATTCAAGAGAAAGGTGAATGGTCCAACCAGAAAGCGCTTGGAAGAAATGTGAGAGAAGGGTGAATGAGCCAAGTAGAAAACTCTTGGAGGAAATGCGAGAGAAGGCTGAATGAGCCAAGCAGAAAGCGCTTGGAGGAAATTCAAGACAAAGGTGAATGGGCCAAGCCGAAAGCGCTTGGAGGAAATGCGAGAGAAGGCAGAGTCAAGCAGAAAGCGGTTGGAGTAAATGAGAGAGATGGGTGAATGAGCCAAGCAGAAAGCGCTTGGAGGAAATTCTAGAGAAGGCTGAATGAGGTAAGCAGAAAGCTTTTGGAGGAAATGTGAGAGATGGGTGAATGAGCCAAGAAGAAAGCGTTTGGAGGAAATGGGAGAGAAGGCTGAATGGGCCAAGCAGAAAGCACTTGGAGGAAATGTGAGACAAGTGTGAATGAGCCAAGCAGAAAGCGATTGGAGGAAATGTTAGAGAAGCGTGAATGAGGAAAGCAGAAAGCTCTTGGAGGAAATGCGAGAGAAGGCTGAGTCAAGCAGAAAGCGGTTGAAGGTAATGCGAGAGAAGGCTGAGGCAAGCAGAAAGCGCTTGGAGGAAATGTGAGAGAAGGCAGAGTCAAGCAGAAAGCGGTTGGAGTAAATGAGAGAGACGGGTGAATGAGCCAAGCAGAAAGCGCTTGGAGGAAATTCAAGAGAAGGGTGAATGAGCCAAGAAGAAAGCATTTGGAGGAAATGTGACAGAAGGGTGAATGGGCCAACAGAAAGCACTTGGAGGAAATGTGAGACAAGTGTGAATGAGCCAAGCAGAAAGTTCTTGGAGGAAATGCGAGAGAAGGGTGAAGGAGCCAAGCAGAAAGCACTTGGAGGAAATGCGAGAGAAGGCTAAATGGGCCAAGCAGAAAGCACTTGGAGGAAATGTGAGACAAGTGTGAATGAGCAAAGCAGAAATCGTTTGGAGGAAATGTGAGAGAAGGGTGAATGAGCCAAGCAGAAAGCGATTGGAGGAAATGTTAGAGAAGCGTGAATGAGGAAAGCAGAAAGCGCTTGGAGGAAATGCGAGAGAAGGCTGAGTCAAGCAGAAAGCGGTTGAAGGTAATGGGAGAGAAGGCTGAGGCAAGCAGAAAGCCCTTGGAGGAAATGGGAGAGATGGCTGAATGAGCCAAGTAGAAAGCTCTTGGAGGAAATTCGAGAGAAGGGTGAATGAGGTAAGCAGAAAGATTTTGGAGGAAATGTGAGAGATGGGTGAATGAGCCAAGAAGAAAGCGTTTGGAGGAAATGCGAGAGAAGGCTGAGTCAAGCAGAAAGCGGTTGAAGATAATGCGAGAGAAGGCTGAGGCAAGCAGAAAGCCCTTGGAGGAAATGGGAGAGATGGCTGAATGAGCCAAGTAGAAAGCTCTTGGAGGAAATTCGAGAGAAGGGTGAATGAGCCAAGCAGAAAGCACTTGGAGAAAATGAAAGAGAAGGCTGAATGAGCCAAGCAGAAAGCGCTTGTAGGAAATTCAAGAGAAAGGTGAATGGTCCAACCAGAAAGCGCTTGGAAGAAATGTGAGAGAAGCGTGAATGAGCCAAGCAGAAAGTTCTTGGAGGGAATTTGAGAGAAGGATGAATGAGCCAAGCAGAAAGCACTTGGAGGAAATGCGAGAGAAGCGTGAATCAGCCAAGCGCTTGGAGGAAATTGAAAAGGGACAGGTGAATGAGCCAAGCAGTAAGTGCTTGGAGGAAATGCGAGAGAAGGCTGAATGAGCAGAGCAGAAAGCGCTTGGAGGAAATGGGAGAGAAGGCTGAGTAAAGCAGAAAGCGGTTGGAGGAAATTCGAGAGAAGGCTGAATGAGCAGAGCAGAAAGCGCTTGGAGGAAATGGGAGAGAAGGCTGAATGTGCCATGCAGAAAGCGCTTGGAGGAAATTCAAGACAAAGGTGAATGGGCCAAGCAGAAAGCGCTTGGAGGAAATGTTAGAGAAGCGTGAATGAGGAAAGCAGAAAGCTCTTGGAGGAAATGCGAGAGAAGGCTGAGTCAAGCAGAAAGCGGTTGAAGGTAATGCGAGAGAAGGCTGAGGCAAGCAGAAAGCGCTTGGAGGAAATGTGAGAGAAGGCAGAGTCAAGCAGAAAGCGGTTGGAGTAAATGAGAGAGACGGGTGAATGAGCCAAGCAGAAAGCGCTTGGAGGAAATTCAAGAGAAGGGTGAATGAGCCAAGAAGAAAGCATTTGGAGGAAATGTGACAGAAGGGTGAATGGGCCAACAGAAAGCACTTGGAGGAAATGTGAGACAAGTGTGAATGAGCCAAGCAGAAAGTTCTTGGAGGAAATGCGAGAGAAGGGTGAAGGAGCCAAGCAGAAAGCACTTGGAGGAAATGCGAGAGAAGGCTAAATGGGCCAAGCAGAAAGCACTTGGAGGAAATGTGAGACAAGTGTGAATGAGCAAAGCAGAAATCATTTGGAGGAAATGCGAGAGAAGGCTGAGTCAAGCAGAAAGCGGTTGAAGGTAATGGGAGAGAAGGCTGAGGCAAGCAGAAAGCCCTTGGAGGAAATGGGAGAGATGGCTGAATGAGCCAAGTAGAAAGCTCTTGGAGGAAATTCGAGAGAAGGGTGAATGGTCCAACCAGAAAGCGCTTGGAAGAAATGTGAGAGAAGCGTGAATGAGCCAAGCAGAAAGCACTTGGAGGAAATGCGAGAGAAGCGTGAATCAGCCAAGCTCTTGGAGGAAATTGAAAAGGGACAGGTGAATGAGCCAAGCAGTAAGTGCTTGGAGGAAATGCGAGAGAAGGCTGAATGAGCAGAGCAGAAAGCGCTTGGAGGAAATGGGAGAGAAGGCTGAGTAAAGGAGAAAGCGGTTGGAGGAAATTCGAGAGAAGGCTGAATGAGCAGAGCAGAAAGCGCTGGGAGGAAATGGGAGAGAAGGCTGAATGAGCCATGGAGAAAGTGCTTGGAGGAAATTCAAGAGAAAGGTGAATGGTCCAAGCAGAAAGCGCTTGGAGGAAATGTGAGATAAGCGTGAATGAGCCAAGCAGAAAGCGCTTGGAGGAAATTCAAGACAAAGGTGAATGGGCCAAGCAGAAAGCGCTTGGAGGAAATGTGAGAGAAGCGTAAATGAGCCAAGCAGAAAGCGCTTGGAGAAAATGAAAGAGAAGGCTGAATGAGCCAAGCAGAAAGCGCTTGTAGGAAATTCAAGAGAAAGGTGAATGGTCCAACCAGAAAGCGCTTGGAAGCAATGTGAGAGAAGCGTGAATGAGCCAAGCAGAAAGTTCTTGGAGGGAATTCGAGAGAAGGGTGAATGAGCCAAGCAGAAAGCACTTGGAGGAAATTCCAGAGAAGCGTGAATCAGCCAAGCGCTTGGAGGAAATTGAAAAGAGACAGGTGAATGAGCCAAGCAGTAAGTGCTTGGAGGAAATGCGAGAGAAGGCTGAATGAGCAGAGCAGAAAGCGCTTGGAGGAAATGGGAGAGAAGGCTGAGTAAAGCAGAAAGCGGTTGGAGGAAATGAGAGAGACGGGTGAATGAGCCAAGCAGAAAGCGCTTGGAGGAAATTCCAGAGAAGGGTGAATGAGGTAAGCAGAAAGATTTTGGAGGAAATATGAGAGATGGGTGAATGAGCCAAGAAGAAAGCTTTTGGAGGAAATGCGAGAGAAGGGTGAAGGAGCCAAGCAGAAAGCACTTGGAGGAAATGCGAGAGAAGGATGAATGGGCCAAGCAGAAAGCACTTGGAGGAAATGTGAGACAAGTGTGAATGAGCAAAGCAGAAATCGTTTGGAGGAAATGTGAGAGAAGGGTGAATGAGCCAAGCAGAAAGCGATTGGAGGAAATGTTAGAGAAGCGTGAATGAGGAAAGCAGAAAGCGCTTGGAGGAAATGCGAGAGAAGGCTGAGTCAAGCAGAAAGCGGTTGAAGATAATGCAAGAGAAGGCTGAGGCAAGCAGAAAGCCCTTGGAGGAAATGGGAGAGATGGCTGAATGAGCCAAGTAGAAAGCTCTTGGAGGAAATTCGAGAGAAGGGTGAATGAGCCAAGTAGAAAGCACTTGGAGAAAATGAAAGAGAAGGCTGAATGAGCCAAGCAGAAAGCGCTTGTAGGAAATTCAAGAGAAAGGTGAATGGTCCAACCAGAAAGCGCTTGGAAGAAATGTGAGAGAAGCGTGAATGAGCCAAGCAGAAAGTTCTTGGAGGGAATTTGAGAGAAGGGTGAATGAGCCAAGCAGAAAGCACTTGGAGGAAATGCGAGAGAAGCGTGAATCAGCCAAGCGCTTGAAGGAAATTGAAAAGGGACAGGTGAATGAGCCAAGCAGTAAGTGCTTGGAGGAAATGCGAGAGAAGGCTGAATGAGCAGAGCAGAAAGCGCTTGGAGGAAATGGGAGAGAAGGCTGAGTAAAGCAGAAAGCGGTTGGAGGAAATTCGAGAGAAGGCTGAATGAGCAGAGCAGAAAGCGCTTGGAGGAAATGGGAGAGAAGGCTGAATGAGCCATGCAGAAAGCGCTTGGAGGAAATTCAAGACAAAGGTGAATGGGCCAAGCAGAAAGCGCTTGGAGGAAATGTGAGAGAAGCGTGTATGAGCCAAGCAGAAAGTTCTTGGAGGGAATTCGAGAGAAGGGTGAATGAGCCAAGCAGAAAGCACTTGGAGGAAATTCCAGAGAAGCGTGAATCAGCCAAGCGCTTGGAGGAAATTGAAAAAAGACAGGTGAATGAGCCAAGCAGTAAGTGCTTGGAGGAAATGCGAGAGAAGGCTGAATGAGCAGAGCAGAAAGCGCTTGGATGAAATGGGAGAGATGGGTGAATGAGCCAAGAAGAAAGCGTTTGGAGGAAATGCGAGAGAAGGCTGAGTCAAGCAGAAAGCGGTTGAAGATAATGCGAGAGAAGGCTGAGGCAAGCAGAAAGCCCTTGGAGGAAATGGGAGAGATGGCTGAATGAGCCAAGTAGAAAGCTCTTGGAGGAAATTCGAGAGAAGGGTGAATGAGCCAAGCAGAAAGCACTTGGAGAAAATGAAAGAGAAGGCTGAATGAGCCAAGCAGAAAGCGCTTGTAGGAAATTCAAGAGAAAGGTGAATGGTCCAACCAGAAAGCGCTTGGAAGAAATGTGAGAGAAGCGTGAATGAGCCAAGCAGAAAGTTCTTGGAGGGAATTTGAGAGAAGGGTGAATGAGCCAAGCAGAAAGCACTTGGAGGAAATGCGAGAGAACCGTGAATCAGCCAAGCGCTTGGAGGAAATTGAAAAGGGACAGGTGAATGAGCCAAGCAGTAAGTGCTTGGAGGAAATGCGAGAGAAGGCTGAATGAGCAGAGCAGAAAGCGCTTGGAGGAAATGGGAGAGAAGGCTGAGTAAAGCAGAAAGCGGTTGGAGGAAATTCGAGAGAAGGCTGAATGAGCAGAGCAGAAAGCGCTTGGAGGAAATGGGAGAGAAGGCTGAATGAGCCATGCAGAAAGCGCTTGGAGGAAATTCAAGACAAAGGTGAATGGGCCAAGCAGAAAGCGCTTGGAGGAAATGTGAGAGAAGCGTAAATGAGCCAAGCAGAAAGCGCTTGGAGGAAATGAAAGAGAAGGCTGAATGAGCCAAGCAGAAAGAGCTTGTAGGAAATTCAAGAGAAAGGTGAATGGTCCAACCAGAAAGCGCTTGGAGGAAATGTGAGAGAAGTGTGAATGAGCCAAGCAGAAAGTTCTTGGAGGGAATTCGAGAGAAGGGTGAATGAGCCAAGCAGAAAGCACTTGGAGGAAATTCCAGAGAAGCGTGAATCAGCCAAGCGCTTGGAGGAAATTGAAAAGAGACAGGTGAATGAGCCAAGCAGTAAGTGCTTGGAGGAAATGCGAGAGAAGGCTGAATGAGCAGAGCAGAAAGCGCTTGGAGGAAATGGGAGAGAAGGCTGAGTAAAGCAGAAAGCAGTTGGAGGAAATGAGAGAGACGGGTGAATGAGCCAAGCAGAAAGCGATTGGAGGAAATGTTAGAGAAGCGTGAATGAGGAAAGCAGAAAGCGCTTGGAGGAAATGCGAGAGAAGGCTGAGTCAAGCAGAAAGCGGTTGAAGATAATGCAAGAGAAGGCTGAGGCAAGCAGAAAGCCCTTGGAGGAAATGGGAGAGATGGCTGAATGAGCCAAGTAGAAAGCTCTTGGAGGAAATTCGAGAGAAGGGTGAATGAGCCAAGCAGAAAGCACTTGGAGAAAATGAAAGAGAAGGCTGAATGAGCCAAGCAGAAAGCGCTTGTAGGAAATTCAAGAGAAAGGTGAATGGTCCAACCAGAAAGCGCTTGGAAGAAATGTGAGAGAAGCGTGAATGAGCCAAGCAGAAAGTTCTTGGAGGGAATTTGAGAGAAGGGTGAATGAGCCAAGCAGAAAGCACTTGGAGGAAATGCGAGAGAAGCGTGAATCAGCCAAGCGCTTGAAGGAAATTGAAAAGGGACAGGTGAATGAGCCAAGCAGTAAGTGCTTGGAGGAAATGCGAGAGAAGGCTGAATGAGCAGAGCAGAAAGCGCTTGGAGGAAATGGGAGAGAAGGCTGAGTAAAGCAGAAAGCGGTTGGAGGAAATTCGAGAGAAGGCTGAATGAGCAGAGCAGAAAGCGCTTGGAGGAAATGGGAGAGAAGGCTGAATGAGCCATGCAGAAAGCGCTTGGAGGAAATTCAAGACAAAGGTGAATGGGCCAAGCAGAAAGCGCTTGGAGGAAATGTGAGAGAAGCGTGTATGAGCCAAGCAGAAAGTTCTTGGAGGGAATTCGAGAGAAGGGTGAATGAGCCAAGCAGAAAGCACTTGGAGGAAATTCCAGAGAAGCGTGAATCAGCCAAGCGCTTGGAGGAAATTGAAAAAAGACAGGTGAATGAGCCAAGCAGTAAGTGCTTGGAGGAAATGCGAGAGAAGGCTGAATGAGCAGAGCAGAAAGCGCTTGGAGGAAATGGGAGAGAAGGCTGAGTAAAGCAGAAAGCGCTTGGAGGAAATTCGAGAGAAGGGTGAATGAGGTAAGCAGAAAGATTTTGGAGGAAATGTGAGAGATGGGTGAATGAGCCAAGAAGAAAGCGTTTGGAGGAAATGCGAGAGAAGGCTGAGTCAAGCAGAAAGCGGTTGAAGATAATGCGAGAGAAGGCTGAGGCAAGCAGAAAGCCCTTGGAGGAAATGGGAGAGATGGCTGAATGAGCCAAGTAGAAAGCTCTTGGAGGAAATTCGAGAGAAGGGTGAATGAGCCAAGCAGAAAGCACTTGGAGAAAATGAAAGAGAAGGCTGAATGAGCCAAGCAGAAAGCGCTTGGAGGAAATTCAAGACAAAGGTGAATGGGCCAAGCAGAAAGCGCTTGGAAGAAATGTGAGAGAAGCGTGTATGAGCCAAGCAGAAAGTTCTTGGAGGGAATTTGAGAGAAGGGTGAATGAGCCAAGCAGAAAGCACTTGGAGGAAATGCGAGAGAAGCGTGAATCAGCCAAGCGCTTGGAGGAAATTGAAAAGGGACAGGTGAATGAGCCAAGCAGTAAGTGCTTGGAGGAAATGCGAGAGAAGGCTGAATGAGCAGAGCAGAAAGCGCTTGGAGGAAATGGGAGAGAAGGCTGAGTAAAGCAGAAAGCGCTTGGAGGAAATGGGAGAGAAGGCTGAGTAAAGCAGAAAGCGGTTGGAGGAAATTCGAGAGAAGGCTGAATGAGCAGAGCAGAAAGCGCTTGGAGGAAATGGGAGAGAAGGCTGAATGAGCCATGCAGAAAGCGCTTGGAGGAAATTCAAGACAAAGGTGAATGGGCCAAGCAGAAAGCGCTTGGAGGAAATGTGAGAGAAGCGTAAATGAGCCAAGCAGAAAGCGCTTGGAGGAAATGAAAGAGAAGGCTGAATGAGCCAAGCAGAAAGAGCTTGTAGGAAATTCAAGAGAAAGGTGAATGGTCCAACCAGAAAGCGCTTGGAGGAAATGTGAGAGAAGTGTGAATGAGCCAAGCAGAAAGTTCTTGGAGGGAATTCGAGAGAAGGGTGAATGAGCCAAGCAGAAAGCACTTGGAGGAAATTCCAGAGAAGCGTGAATCAGCCAAGCGCTTGGAGGAAATTGAAAAGAGACAGGTGAATGAGCCAAGCAGTAAGTGCTTGGAGGAAATGCGAGAGAAGGCTGAATGAGCAGAGCAGAAAGCGCTTGGAGGAAATGGGAGAGAAGGCTGAGTAAAGCAGAAAGCAGTTGGAGGAAATGAGAGAGACGGGTGAATGAGCCAAGCAGAAAGCGCTTGGAGGAAATTCGAGAGAAGGGTGAATGAGGTAAGCAGAAAGATTTTGGAGGAAATGTGAGAGATGGGTGAATGAGCCAAGAAGAAATCGTTTGGAGGAAATGCGAGAGAAGGGTGAAGGAGCCAAGCAGAAAGCATTTGGAGGAAATGTTAGAGAAGCGTGAATGAGGAAAGCAGAAAGAGCTTGCAGGAAATGCGAGAGAAGTGTGAATGAGCCAAGCAGAAAGCGCTTGGAGGAAATTCACGAGAAAGGTGAATGTTCCAAGCAGAAAGCATTTGGAGGAAATGTGACAGAAGGGTGAATGGGCCAAGCAGAAAGCACTTGGAAGAAATGTGAGAGAAGTGTGAATGAGCCAAGCAGAAATCGTTTGGAGGAAATGTGAGAGAAGGCTGAGGCAAGCAGAAAGCCCTTGGAGGAAATGCGAGAGAAGGCAGAGTCAAGCAGAAAGCGCTTGGAGGAAATGCTAGAGAAGGGTGAATGAGCCAAGAAGAAATCGCTTGGAGGAAATGTGAGAGAAGCATGAATCAGCCAAGCACTTGGAGGAAATTGAAAACAGACAGGTGAATGAGCCAAGCAGAAAGCACTTGGAGGAAATGTGAGACAAGTGTGAATGAGCCAAGCAGAAAGCGATTGGAGGAAATGTTAGAGAAGCGTGAATGAGGAAAGCAGAAAGCGCTTGGTGGAAATGCGAGAGAAGGCTAAGTCAAGCAGAAAGCGGTTGAAGGTAATGCGAGAGAAGGCTGAGGCAAGCAGAAAGCGCTTGGAGGAAATGCGAGAGAAGGCAGAGTCAAGCAGAAAGCGCTTGGAGGAAATTCAAGAGAAGGGTGAATGAGCCAAGCAGAAAGCATTTGGAGGAAATGTGACAGAAGGGTGAATGGGCCAAGCAGAAAGCACTTGGAGGAAATGTGAGACAAGTGTGAATGAGCCAAGCAGAAATCGTTTGGAGGAAATGGGAGAGATGGCTGAATGAGCCATGCAGAAAGCGCTTGGAGGAAATTCAAGAGAAAGGTGAATGGTCCAAGCAGAAAGCGCTTGGAGGAAATGTGAGATAAGCATGAATGAGCCAAGCAGAAAGTTCTTGGAGGGAATTCGAGAGAAGGGTGAATGAGCGAAGCAGAAAGCACTTGGAGGAAATTCAAGACAAAGGTGAATGGGCCAAGCAGAAAGCGCTTGGAGGAAATGTGAGAGAAGCGTAAATGAGCCAAGCAGAAAGCGCTTGGAGGAAATGAAAGAGAAGGCTGAATGAGCCAAGCAGAAAGCGCTTGTAGGAAATTCAAGAGAAAGGTGAATGGTCCAACCAGAAAGCACTTGGAGGAAATTCCAGAGAAGCGTGAATCAGCCAAGCGCTTGGAGGAAATTGAAAAGAGACAGGTGAATGAGCCAAGCAGTAAGTGCTTGGAGGAAATGGGAGAGAAGGCTGAAAAAGCGTATTGAATTTTCACCACAGTTATTTTTATTAGGTATTATAAAAGACTGTACCACCACAGAGACTAAATTGATCTTGAATTTGATTACGGCAAGACTGTTGGTGGGTCAATATTGGAAGACATCGGAAATACCATCTATTGAAGAATGGACATTAAAAGTCATGAATTTGGCTGAAATGGCAAAGATATCTGCATATTTGAAAAACCACTCAAATGAACAATTTTTGATGGATTGGGAAAAATGGATAGATTATATACAGAAGAAATATCAATTGAAGGAATTATATTTGTTTTATAGTTAAATAATTACGTATAAGTAGTTTAGTCGGGTTTCTTGCGTTTTTACCCTGTATTCACTTTGGGAAGCCTGGGGGGGAGGGGGGAGGGTTTTAATAATAGTTATTTTATATTTTTTCAACTGTTTTGGGGAGTTTTTTTTCTCTTTTTAGGTGGCAAGGCGTTGCTCCGGTGGCCTCTGGGCACCACATTGGTTGGAAGAAGAAGGAGGAGTGAAAGTCAGGAAGGTAGGAAGAAGGTATGAGGGAGAGGATGTAGGTGGGAGGAGA
Source organism: Bothrops alternatus (assembly GCA_034064705.1). NCBI lineage: Eukaryota > Metazoa > Chordata > Lepidosauria > Squamata > Viperidae > Bothrops > Bothrops alternatus. The sequence goes on along the minus strand of JARGCV010000165.1, from coordinate 973,906 downwards.
GGATGGAATTGGAGAAAGGTTTAAGTAGGTTGTTAGAGGGAAGAAGAGGGGTTAGTTTTGTCTTAGAAGGATGTGGTGGGGAGGGGGTACCGAGCAGTTTTGTTTGATTGTTTGCGAATTGTATATGTATATAATTGTTTACAGTTGAATTGTTATTTCATTTTTTGTTAAAAACCTTATAAAAAACCAATAAAAATATTTATAAAAAAAAAAAGAAAGCGTTTGGAGGAAATGCGAGAGAAGGGTGAAGGAGCCAAACAGAAAGCACTTGGAGGAAATGCGAGAGAACGCTGAATGAGCCAAGCAGAAAGCGCTTGGAGGAAATTCAAGAGAAGTGTGAATGGTCCAAGCAGAAAGCGCCTGGAGGCAACGTGGGAGAAGTGTGAATGAGCATGGAGGAAATGCGAAAGACGGGGGAATGAGCCAAGCAGAAAGCGCTTGGAAGAAATTCACGGGAAAGGTGAATGAGCCAAGCAGAAAGCACTTGGAGGAAATGCGAGAGAAGGCTGAATGAGCCAAGCAGAAAGCGCTTGGAAGAAATTCACGGGAAAGGTGAATGAGCCAAGCAGAAAGCGCTTGGAGGAAATTCGAGAGAAGGGTGAATGGGCAAAGCAGAAAGAACTTGGAGGCAATGTGGGAGAAGTGTGAATGATCCAAACAGAAACCACTTGGAGGAAATGCGAGAGAACGCTGAATGAGCCAAGCAGAAAGCGCTTGGAGGAAATTCAAGAGAAAGGTGAATGGTCCAACCAGAAAGCGCTTGGAGGAAATGCGAGAGAAGGCTGAATGAGCCAAGCAGAAAGCGCTTGGAGGAAATTCGAGAGAAGGGTGAATGGTCCAAGCAGAAAGCGCTTGGAGGAAATGAGAGAGAAGTGTGAATGAGCCAAGTAGAAAGTTCTTAGAGGAAATTCAAGAGAAAGGTGAATGGTCCAACCAGAAAGCGCTTGGAGGAAATGCGAGAGAAGGCTGAATGAGCCAAGCAGAAAGCGCTTGGAGGAAATTCAAGAGAACGGTGAATGGTCCAAGGAGAAAGTTCTTGGAGGAAATGAGAGAGAAGGGTGAATGAGCGAAGCAGAAAGCGCTTGGAGGAAATTCAAGACAAAGGTGAATGGGCCAAGCAGAAAGCACTTGGAGGAAATGCCAGAGAAGCGTGAATCAGCCAAGCGCTTGGAGGAAATTGAAAAGAGACAGGTGAATGAGCCAAGCAGAAAGCGCTTGGAGGAAATGAGAGAGAAGGCTGAATGAGCCAAGCAGAAAGCGCTTGGAGGAAATTCAAGACAAAGGTGAATGGGCCAAGCAGAAAGCGCTTGGAGGAAATTCGAGAGAAGGGTGAATGAGCAAAGCAGAAAGAACTTGGAGGCAATGTGGGAGAAGTGTGAATGAGCGTGGAGGAAAAGCGAAAGACGGGGTAATGAGCCAAGTAGAAAGCTCTTGAAGGAACTGCGAGAGAAGGCTGAATGAGCCAAGCAAAAAGCACTTGGAAGAAATTCAAGAGAAAGGTGAATGGGCCAAGCAGAAAGCGCTTGGAGGAAATTCAAGAGAAGTGTGAATGGTTCAAGCAGAAAGCGCTTGGAGGAAATGAGAGAGAAGCGTGAATGAGCCAAGTAGAAAGTTCTTGGAGGAAATTCAAGAGAAAGGTGAATGGTCCAACCAGAAAGCGCTTGGAGGAAATGCGAGAGAAGGCTGAATGAGCCAAGCAGAAAGCGCTTGGAGGAAATGTTAGAGAAGCCTGAATGAGGAAAGCAGAAAGCGCTTGCAGGAAATGGCAGAGAAGTGTGAATGAGCCAAGCAGAAAGCGCTTGGTTGAAATGTGAGAGAACTGTGAATGAGCGAAGCAGAAAGAACTTGGAGGCAATGTGGGAGAAGTGTGAATGAGCGTGGAGGAAATGCGAAAGACAGGGGAATGAGCCAAGTAGAAAGCTCTTGAAGGAACTGCGAGAGTAGGCTGAATGGGCCAAGCAGAAAGCACTTGGAGGAAATGTGAGACAAGGGTGAATGAGCCAAGCAGAAATCCTTTGGAGGAAATGTGAGGGAAGGGTGAATGAGCCAAGCAGAAAGCGATTGCAGGAAATGTTAGAGAAGGGTGAATGAGGAAACCAGAAAGCGCTTGCAGGAAATGCGAGAGAAGTGTGAATGAGCAAAGCAGAAAGAACTTGGAGGCAATGTGGGAGAAGTGTCAATGAGCGTGGAGGAAATGCGAAAGACAGGGGACTGAGCCAAGTAGAAAGCACTGGAAGGTAATTCGAGAGAAGGCTGAGTCAAGCAGAAAGCGCTTGGAGGAAATTCTAGAGAAGGGTGAATGAGGTAAGCAGAAAGCTTTTGGAGGAAATGTGAGAGAGGGGTGAATGAGCCAAGAAGAAAGCATTTGGAGGAAATGCGAGAGAAGGGTGAATGAGCCAAGTAGAAAGCACTTGGAGGAAATGCGAGAGAAGGCTGAATGGGCCAAGCAGAAAGCACTTGGAGGAAATGTGAGAGAAGTGTGAATGAGCCAAGCAGAAAGCGCTTTCAGGAAATGGAGAGAGAAGTGTGAATGAGCCAAGCAAAAAGCACTTGGAGGAAATTCACGAGAAAGGTGAATGGTCCAAGCAGAAAGCGCTTGGAGGAAATTCAAGAGAAAGGTGAATGGTCCAACCAGAAAGCGCTTGGAAGAAATGTGAGAGAAGGGTGAATGAGCCAAGTAGAAAACTCTTGGAGGAAATGCGAGAGAAGGCTGAATGAGCCAAGCAGAAAGCGCTTGGAGGAAATTCAAGACAAAGGTGAATGGGCCAAGCCGAAAGCGCTTGGAGGAAATGCGAGAGAAGGCAGAGTCAAGCAGAAAGCGGTTGGAGTAAATGAGAGAGATGGGTGAATGAGCCAAGCAGAAAGCGCTTGGAGGAAATTCTAGAGAAGGCTGAATGAGGTAAGCAGAAAGCTTTTGGAGGAAATGTGAGAGATGGGTGAATGAGCCAAGAAGAAAGCGTTTGGAGGAAATGGGAGAGAAGGCTGAATGGGCCAAGCAGAAAGCACTTGGAGGAAATGTGAGACAAGTGTGAATGAGCCAAGCAGAAAGCGATTGGAGGAAATGTTAGAGAAGCGTGAATGAGGAAAGCAGAAAGCTCTTGGAGGAAATGCGAGAGAAGGCTGAGTCAAGCAGAAAGCGGTTGAAGGTAATGCGAGAGAAGGCTGAGGCAAGCAGAAAGCGCTTGGAGGAAATGTGAGAGAAGGCAGAGTCAAGCAGAAAGCGGTTGGAGTAAATGAGAGAGACGGGTGAATGAGCCAAGCAGAAAGCGCTTGGAGGAAATTCAAGAGAAGGGTGAATGAGCCAAGAAGAAAGCATTTGGAGGAAATGTGACAGAAGGGTGAATGGGCCAACAGAAAGCACTTGGAGGAAATGTGAGACAAGTGTGAATGAGCCAAGCAGAAAGTTCTTGGAGGAAATGCGAGAGAAGGGTGAAGGAGCCAAGCAGAAAGCACTTGGAGGAAATGCGAGAGAAGGCTAAATGGGCCAAGCAGAAAGCACTTGGAGGAAATGTGAGACAAGTGTGAATGAGCAAAGCAGAAATCGTTTGGAGGAAATGTGAGAGAAGGGTGAATGAGCCAAGCAGAAAGCGATTGGAGGAAATGTTAGAGAAGCGTGAATGAGGAAAGCAGAAAGCGCTTGGAGGAAATGCGAGAGAAGGCTGAGTCAAGCAGAAAGCGGTTGAAGGTAATGGGAGAGAAGGCTGAGGCAAGCAGAAAGCCCTTGGAGGAAATGGGAGAGATGGCTGAATGAGCCAAGTAGAAAGCTCTTGGAGGAAATTCGAGAGAAGGGTGAATGGTCCAACCAGAAAGCGCTTGGAAGAAATGTGAGAGAAGCGTGAATGAGCCAAGCAGAAAGCACTTGGAGGAAATGCGAGAGAAGCGTGAATCAGCCAAGCTCTTGGAGGAAATTGAAAAGGGACAGGTGAATGAGCCAAGCAGTAAGTGCTTGGAGGAAATGCGAGAGAAGGCTGAATGAGCAGAGCAGAAAGCGCTTGGAGGAAATGGGAGAGAAGGCTGAGTAAAGGAGAAAGCGGTTGGAGGAAATTCGAGAGAAGGCTGAATGAGCAGAGCAGAAAGCGCTGGGAGGAAATGGGAGAGAAGGCTGAATGAGCCATGGAGAAAGCGCTTGGAGGAAATTCAAGAGAAAGGTGAATGGTCCAAGCAGAAAGCGCTTGGAGGAAATGTGAGATAAGCGTGAATGAGCCAAGCAGAAAGTTCTTGGAGGGAATTTGAGAGAAGGGTGAATGAGCCAAGCAGAAAGCACTTGGAGGAAATGCGAGAGAAGGCTGAATGAGCCAAGCAGAAAGCGCTTGGAGGAAATTCAAGACAAAGGTGAATGGGCCAAGCAGAAAGCGCTTGGAGGAAATGTGAGAGAAGCGTAAATGAGCCAAGCAGAAAGCGCTTGGAGGAAATGAAAGAGAAGGCTGAATGAGCCAAGCAGAAAGCGCTTGTAGGAAATTCAAGAGAAAGGTGAATGGTCCAACCAGAAAGCGCTTGGAAGCAATGTGAGAGAAGCGTGAATGAGCCAAGCAGAAAGTTCTTGGAGGGAATTCGAGAGAAGGGTGAATGAGCCAAGCAGAAAGCACTTGGAGGAAATTCCAGAGAAGCGTGAATCAGCCAAGCGCTTGGAGGAAATTGAAAAGAGACAGGTGAATGAGCCAAGCAGTAAGTGCTTGGAGGAAATGCGAGAGAAGGCTGAATGAGCAGAAAGCGGTTGGAGGAAATGAGAGAGACGGGTGAATGAGCCAAGCAGAAAGCGCTTGGAGGAAATTCCAGAGAAGGGTGAATGAGGTAAGCAGAAAGATTTTGGAGGAAATATGAGAGATGGGTGAATGAGCCAAGAAGAAAGCTTTTGGAGGAAATGCGAGAGAAGGGTGAAGGAGCCAAGCAGAAAGCACTTGGAGGAAATGCGAGAGAAGGCTGAATGGGCCAAGCAGAAAGCACTTGGAGGAAATGAGAGACAAGTGTGAATGAGCAAAGCAGAAATCGTTTGGAGGAAATGTGAGAGAAGGGTGAATGAGCCAAGCAGAAAGCGATTGGAGGAAATGTTAGAGAAGCGTGAATGAGGAAAGCAGAAAGCGCTTGGAGGAAATGCGAGAGAAGGCTGAGTCAAGCAGAAAGCGGTTGAAGATAATGCAAGAGAAGGCTGAGGCAAGCAGAAAGCCCTTGGAGGAAATGGGAGAGATGGCTGAATGAGCCAAGTAGAAAGCTCTTGGAGGAAATTCGAGAGAAGGGTGAATGAGCCAAGCAGAAAGCACTTGGAGAAAATGAAAGAGAAGGCTGAATGAGCCAAGCAGAAAGCCCTTGTAGGAAATTCAAGAGAAAGGTGAATGGTCCAACCAGAAAGCGCTTGGAAGAAATGTGAGAGAAGCGTGAATGAGCCAAGCAGAAAGTTCTTGGAGGGAATTTGAGAGAAGGGTGAATGAGCCAAGCAGAAAGCACTTGGAGGAAATGCGAGAGAAGGCTGAATGAGCAGAGCAGAAAGCGCTTGGAGGAAATTGAAAAGGGACAGGTGAATGAGCCAAGCAGTAAGTGCTTGGAGGAAATGCGAGAGAAGGCTGAATGAGCAGAGCAGAAAGCGCTTGGAGGAAATGGGAGAGAAGGCTGAGTAAAGCAGAAAGCGGTTGGAGGAAATTCGAGAGAAGGCTGAATGAGCAGAGCAGAAAGCGCTTGGAGGAAATGGGAGAGAAGGCTGAATGAGCCATGCAGAAAGCGCTTGGAGGAAATTCAAGACAAAGGTGAATGGGCCAAGCAGAAAGCGCTTGGAGGAAATGTGAGAGAAGCGTGTATGAGCCAAGCAGAAAGTTCTTGGAGGGAATTCGAGAGAAGGGTGAATGAGCCAAGCAGAAAGCACTTGGAGGAAATTCCAGAGAAGCGTGAATAAGCCAAGCGCTTGGAGGAAATTGAAAAAAGACAGGTGAATGAGCCAAGCAGTAAGTGCTTGGAGGAAATGCGAGAGAAGGCTGAATGAGCAGAGCAGAAAGCGCTTGGAGGAAATGGGAGAGAAGGCTGAGTAAAGCAGAAAGCGGTTGGAGGAAATGAGAGAGACGGGTGAATGAGCCAAGCAGAAAGCGCTTGGAGGAAATTCGAGAGAAGGGTGAATGAGGTAAGCAGAAAGATTTTGGAGGAAATGTGAGAGATGGGTGAATGAGCCAAGAAGAAAGCGTTTGGAGGAAATGCGAGAGAAAACTGAGTCAAGCAGAAAGCTGTTGAAGATAATGCAAGAGAAGGCTGAGGCAAGCAGAAAGCCCTTGGAGGAAATGGGAGAGATGGCTGAATGAGCCAAGTAGAAAGCTCTTGGAGGAAATTCGAGAGAAGGGTGAATGAGCCAAGCAGAAAGCACTTGGAGAAAATGAAAGAGAAGGCTGAATGAGCCAAGCAGAAAGCGCTTGTAGGAAATTCAAGAGAAAGGTGAATGGTCCAACCAGAAAGCGCTTGGAAGAAATGTGAGAGAAGCGTGAATGAGCCAAGCAGAAAGTTCTTGGAGGGAATTTGAGAGAAGGGTGAATGAGCCAAGCAGAAAGCACTTGGAGGAAATGCGAGAGAAGCGTGAATCAGCCAAGCGCTTGGAGGAAATTGAAAAGGGACAGGTGAATGAGCCAAGCAGTAAGTGCTTGGAGGAAATGCGAGAGAAGGCTGAATGAGCAGAGCAGAAAGCGCTTGGAGGAAATGGGAGAGAAGGCTGAGTAAAGCAGAAAGCGGTTGGAGGAAATTCGAGAGAAGGCTGAATGAGCAGAGCAGAAAGCGCTTGGAGGAAATGGGAGAGAAGGCTGAATGAGCCATGCAGAAAGCGCTTGGAGGAAATTCAAGACAAAGGTGAATGGGCCAAGCAGAAAGCGCTTGGAGGAAATGTGAGAGAAGCGTGTATGAGCCAAGCAGAAAGTTCTTGGAGGGAATTCGAGAGAAGGGTGAATGAGCCAAGCAGAAAGCACTTGGAGGAAATTCCAGAGAAGCGTGAATCAGCCAAGCGCTTGGAGGAAATTGAAAAAAGACAGGTGAATGAGCCAAGCAGTAAGTGCTTGGAGGAAATGCGAGAGGAGGCTGAATGAGCAGAGCAGAAAGCGCTTGGAGGAAATGGGAGAGAAGGCTGAGTAAAGCAGAAAGCGGTTGGAGGAAATGAGAGAGACGGGTGAATGAGCCAAGCAGAAAGCGCTTGGAGGAAATTCGAGAGAAGGGTGAATGAGGTAAGCAGAAAGATTTTGGAGGAAATGTGAGAGATGGGTGAATGAGCCAAGAAGAAAGCGTTTGGAGGAAATGCGAGAGAAGGCTGAGTCAAGCAGAAAGCGGTTGAAGATAATGCGAGAGAAGGCTGAGGCAAGCAGAAAGCCCTTGGAGGAAATGGGAGAGATGGCTGAATGAGCCAAGTAGAAAGCTCTTGGAGGAAATTCGAGAGAAGGGTGAATGAGCCAAGCAGAAAGCACTTGGAGAAAATGAAAGAGAAGGCTGAATGAGCCAAGCAGAAAGCGCTTGTAGGAAATTCAAGAGAAAGGTGAATGGTCCAACCAGAAAGCGCTTGGAAGAAATGTGAGAGAAGCGTGAATGAGCCAAGCAGAAAGTTCTTGGAGGGAATTTGAGAGAAGGATGAATGAGCCAAGCAGAAAGCACTTGGAGGAAATGCGAGAGAAGCGTGAATCAGCCAAGCGCTTGGAGGAAATTGAAAAGGGACAGGTGAATGAGCCAAGCAGTAAGTGCTTGGAGGAAATGCGAGAGAAGGCTGAATGAGCAGAGCAGAAAGCGCTTGGAGGAAATGGGAGAGAAGGCTGAGTAAAGCAGAAAGCGGTTGGAGGAAATTCGAGAGAAGGCTGAATGAGCAGAGCAGAAAGCACTTGGAGGAAATGGGAGAGAAGGCTGAATGTGCCATGCAGAAAGCGCTTGGAGGAAATTCAAGACAAAAGTGAATGGGCCAAGCAGAAAGCGCTTGGAGGAAATGTTAGAGAAGCGTGAATGAGGAAAGCAGAAAGCTCTTGGAGGAAATGCGAGAGAAGGCTGAGTCAAGCAGAAAGCGGTTGAAGGTAATGCGAGAGAAGGCTGAGGCAAGCAGAAAGCGCTTGGAGGAAATGTGAGAGAAGGCAGAGTCAAGCAGAAAGCGGTTGGAGTAAATGAGAGAGACGGGTGAATGAGCCAAGCAGAAAGCGCTTGGAGGAAATTCAAGAGAAGGGTGAATGAGCCAAGAAGAAAGCATTTGGAGGAAATGTGACAGAAGGGTGAATGGGCCAACAGAAAGCACTTGGAGGAAATGTGAGACAAGTGTGAATGAGCCAAGCAGAAAGTTCTTGGAGGAAATGCGAGAGAAGGGTGAAGGAGCCAAGCAGAAAGCACTTGGAGGAAATGCGAGAGAAGGCTAAATGGGCCAAGCAGAAAGCACTTGGAGGAAATGTGAGACAAGTGTGAATGAGCAAAGCAGAAATCGTTTGGAGGAAATGTGAGAGAAGGGTGAATGAGCCAAGCAGAAAGCGATTGGAGGAAATGTTAGAGAAGCGTGAATGAGGAAAGCAGAAAGCGCTTGGAGGAAATGCGAGAGAAGGCTGAGTCAAGCAGAAAGCGGTTGAAGGTAATGGGAGAGAAGGCTGAATGAGCAGAGCAGAAAGCACTGGGAGGAAATTGAAAAGGGACAGGTGAATGAGCCAAGCAGTAAGTGCTTGGAGGAAATGCGAGAGAAGGCTGAATGAGCAGAGCAGAAAGCGCTTGGAGGAAATGGGAGAGAAGGCTGAGTAAAGGAGAAAGCGGTTGGAGGAAATTCGAGAGAAGGCTGAATGAGCAGAGCAGAAAGCGCTGGGAGGAAATGGGAGAGAAGGCTGAATGAGCCATGGAGAAAGCGCTTGGAGGAAATTCAAGAGAAAGGTGAATGGTCCAAGCAGAAAGCGCTTGGAGGAAATGCGAGAGAAGGCTGAATGAGCCAAGCAGAAAGCGCTTGGAGGAAATTCAAGACAAAGGTGAATGGGCCAAGCAGAAAGCGCTTGGAGGAAATGTGAGAGAAGCGTAAATGAGCCAAGCAGAAAGCGCTTGGAGGAAATGAAAGAGAAGGCTGAATGAGCCAAGCAGAAAGCACTTGTAGGAAATTCAAGAGAAAGGTGAATGGTCCAACCAGAAAGCGCTTGGAAGCAATGTGAGAGAAGCGTGAATGAGCCAAGCAGAAAGTTCTTGGAGGGAATTCGAGAGAAGGGTGAATGAGCCAAGCAGAAAGCACTTGGAGGAAATTCCAGAGAAGCGTGAATCAGCCAAGCGCTTGGAGGAAATTGAAAAGAGACAGGTGAATGAGCCAAGCAGTAAGTGCTTGGAGGAAATGCGAGAGAAGGCTGAATGAGCAGAGCAGAAAGCGCTTGGAGGAAATGGGAGAGAAGGCTGAGTAAAGCAGAAAGCGGTTGGAGGAAATGAGAGAGACGGGTGAATGAGCCAAGCAGAAAGCGCTTGGAGGAAATTCCAGAGAAGGGTGAATGAGGTAAGCAGAAAGATTTTGGAGGAAATATGAGAGATGGGTGAATGAGCCAAGAAGAAAGCTTTTGGAGGAAATGCGAGAGAAGGGTGAAGGAGCCAAGCAGAAAGCACTTGGAGGAAATGCGAGAGAAGGCTGAATGGGCCAAGCAGAAAGCACTTGGAGGAAATGTGAGACAAGTGTGAATGAGCAAAGCAGAAATCGTTTGGAGGAAATGTGAGAGAAGGGTGAATGAGCCAAGCAGAAAGCGATTGGAGGAAATGTTAGAGAAGCGTGAATGAGGAAAGCAGAAAGCGCTTGGAGGAAATGCGAGAGAAGGCTGAGTCAAGCAGAAAGCGGTTGAAGATAATGCAAGAGAAGGCTGAGGCAAGCAGAAAGCCCTTGGAGGAAATGGGAGAGATGGCTGAATGAGCCAAGTAGAAAGCTCTTGGAGGAAATTCGAGAGAAGGGTGAATGAGCCAAGCAGAAAGCACTTGGAGAAAATGAAAGAGAAGGCTGAATGAGCCAAGCAGAAAGCGCTTGTAGGAAATTCAAGAGAAAGGTGAATGGTCCAACCAGAAAGCGCTTGGAAGAAATGTGAGAGAAGCGTGAATGAGCCAAGCAGAAAGTTCTTGGAGGGAATTTGAGAGAAGGGTGAATGAGCCAAGCAGAAAGCACTTGGAGGAAATGCGAGAGAAGCGTGAATCAGCCAAGCGCTTGAAGGAAATTGAAAAGGGACAGGTGAATGAGCCAAGCAGTAAGTGCTTGGAGGAAATGCGAGAGAAGGCTGAATGAGCAGAGCAGAAAGCGCTTGGAGGAAATGGGAGAGAAGGCTGAGTAAAGCAGAAAGCGGTTGGAGGAAATTCGAGAGAAGGCTGAATGAGCAGAGCAGAAAGCGCTTGGAGGAAATGGGAGAGAAGGCTGAATGAGCCATGCAGAAAGCGCTTGGAGGAAATTCAAGACAAAGGTGAATGGGCCAAGCAGAAAGCGCTTGGAGGAAATGTGAGAGAAGCGTGTATGAGCCAAGCAGAAAGTTCTTGGAGGGAATTCGAGAGAAGGGTGAATGAGCCAAGCAGAAAGCACTTGGAGGAAATTCCAGAGAAGCGTGAATCAGCCAAGCGCTTGGAGGAAATTGAAAAAAGACAGGTGAATGAGCCAAGCAGTAAGTGCTTGGAGGAAATGCGAGAGAAGGCTGAATGAGCAGAGCAGAAAGCGCTTGGAGGAAATGGGAGAGAAGGCTGAGTAAAGCAGAAAGCGGTTGGAGGAAATGAGAGAGACGGGTGAATGAGCCAAGCAGAAAGCGCTTGGAGGAAATTCGAGAGAAGGGTGAATGAGGTAAGCAGAAAGATTTTGGAGGAAATGTGAGAGATGGGTGAATGAGCCAAGAAGAAAGCGTTTGGAGGAAATGCGAGAGAAGGCTGAGTCAAGCAGAAAGCGGTTGAAGATAAAGCGAGAGAAGGCTGAGGCAAGCAGAAAGCCCTTGGAGGAAATGGGAGAGATGGCTGAATGAGCCAAGTAGAAAGCTCTTGGAGGAAATTCGAGAGAAGGGTGAATGAGCCAAGCAGAAAGCACTTGGAGAAAATGAAAGAGAAGGCTGAATGAGCCAAGCAGAAAGCGCTTGTAGGAAATTCAAGAGAAAGGTGAATGGTCCAACCAGAAAGCGCTTGGAAGAAATGTGAGAGAAGCGTGAATGAGCCAAGCAGAAAGTTCTTGGAGGGAATTTGAGAGAAGGGTGAATGAGCCAAGCAGAAAGCACTTGGAGGAAATGCGAGAGAAGCGTGAATCAGCCAAGAGCTTGGAGGAAATTGAAAAGGGACAGGTGAATGAGCCAAGCAGTAAGTGCTTGGAGGAAATGCGAGAGAAGGCTGAATGAGCAGAGCAGAAAGCGCTTGGAGGAAATGGGAGAGAAGGCTGAGTAAAGCAGAAAGCGGTTGGAGGAAATTCGAGAGAAGGCTGAATGAGCAGAGCAGAAAGCGCTTGGAGGAAATGGGAGAGAAGGCTGAATGAGCCATGCAGAAAGCGCTTGGAGGAAATTCAAGACAAAGGTGAATGGGCCAAGCAGAAAGCGCTTGGAGGAAATGTGAGAGAAGCGTAAATGAGCCAAGCAGAAAGCGCTTGGAGGAAATGAAAGAGAAGGCTGAATGAGCCAAGCAGAAAGAGCTTGTAGGAAATTCAAGAGAAAGGTGAATGGTCCAACCAGAAAGCGCTTGGAGGAAATGTGAGAGAAGTGTGAATGAGCCAAGCAGAAAGTTCTTGGAGGGAATTCGAGAGAAGGGTGAATGAGCCAAGCAGAAAGCACTTGTAGGAAATTCCAGAGAAGCGTGAATCAGCCAAGCGCTTGGAGGAAATTGAAAAGAGACAGGTGAATGAGCCAAGCAGTAAGTGCTTGGAGGAAATGCGAGAGAAGGCTGAATGAGCAGAGCAGAAAGCGCTTGGAGGAAATGGGAGAGAAGGCTGAGTAAAGCAGAAAGCAGTTGGAGGAAATGAGAGAGACGGGTGAATGAGCCAAGCAGAAAGCGCTTGGAGGAAATTCGAGAGAAGGGTGAATGAGGTAAGCAGAAAGATTTTGGAGGAAATGTGAGAGATGGGTGAATGAGCCAAGAAGAAATCGTTTGGAGGAAATGCGAGAGAAGGGTGAAGGAGCCAAGCAGAAAGCATTTGGAGGAAATGCGAGAGAAGGCTGAATGGGCCAAGCAGAAAGCACTTGGAGGAAATGTGAGAGAAGGGTGAATGAGCCAAGCAGAAAGCGATTGGAGGAAATGTTAGAGAAGCGTGAATGAGGAAAGCAGAAAGAGCTTGCAGGAAATGCGAGAGAAGTGTGAATGAGCCAAGCAGAAAGCGCTTGGAGGAAATTCACGAGAAAGGTGAATGTTCCAAGCAGAAAGCATTTGGAGGAAATGTGACAGAAGGGTGAATGGGCCAAGCAGAAAGCACTTGGAAGAAATGTGAGAGAAGTGTGAATGAGCCAAGCAGAAATCGTTTGGAGGAAATGTGAGAGAAGGCTGAGGCAAGCAGAAAGCCCTTGGAGGAAATGCGAGAGAAGGCAGAGTCAAGCAGAAAGCGCTTGGAGGAAATGCTAGAGAAGGGTGAATGAGCCAAGAAGAAATCGCTTGGAGGAAATGTGAGAGAAGCATGAATCAGCCAAGCACTTGGAGGAAATTGAAAACAGACAGGTGAATGAGCCAAGCAGAAAGCACTTGGAGGAAATGTGAGACAAGTGTGAATGAGCCAAGCAGAAAGCGATTGGAGGAAATGTTAGAGAAGCGTGAATGAGGAAAGCAGAAAGCGCTTGGTGGAAATGCGAGAGAAGGCTAAGTCAAGCAGAAAGCGGTTGAAGGTAATGCGAGAGAAGGCTGAGGCAAGCAGAAAGCGCTTGGAGGAAATGCGAGAGAAGGCAGAGTCAAGCAGAAAGCGCTTGGAGGAAATTCAAGAGAAGGGTGAATGAGCCAAGCAGAAAGCATTTGGAGGAAATGTGACAGAAGGGTGAATGGGCCAAGCAGAAAGCACTTGGAGGAAATGTGAGACAAGTGTGAATGAGCCAAGCAGAAATCGTTTGGAGGAAATGGGAGAGATGGCTGAATGAGCCATGCAGAAAGCGCTTGGAGGAAATTCAAGAGAAAGGTGAATGGTCCAAGCAGAAAGCGCTTGGAGGAAATGTGAGATAAGCATGAATGAGCCAAGCAGAAAGTTCTTGGAGGGAATTCGAGAGAAGGGTGAATGAGCCAAGCAGAAAGCACTTGGAGGAAATTCAAGACAAAGGTGAATGGGCCAAGCAGAAAGCGCTTGGAGGAAATGTGAGAGAAGCGTAAATGAGCCAAGCAGAAAGCGCTTGGAGGAAATGAAAGAGAAGGCTGAATGAGCCAAGCAGAAAGCGCTTGTAGGAAATTCAAGAGAAAGGTGAATGGTCCAACCAGAAAGCACTTGGAGGAAATTCCAGAGAAGCGTGAATCAGCCAAGCGCTTGGAGGAAATTGAAAAGAGACAGGTGAATGAGCCAAGCAGTAAGTGCTTGGAGGAAATGGGAGAGAAGGCTGAAAAAGCGTATTGAATTTTCACCACAGTTATTTTTATTAGGTATTATAAAAGACTGTACCACCACAGAGACTAAATTGATCTTGAATTTGATTACGGCAAGACTGTTGGTGGGTCAATATTGGAAGACATCGGAAATACCATCTATTGAAGAATGGACATTAAAAGTCATGAATTTGGCTGAAATGGCAAAGATATCTGCATATTTGAAAAACCACTCAAATGAACAATTTTTGATGGATTGGGAAAAATGGATAGATTATATACAGAAGAAATATCAATTGAAGGAATTATATTTGTTTTATAGTTAAATAATTACGTATAAGTAGTTTAGTCGGGTTTCTTGCGTTTTTACCCTGTATTCACTTTGGGAAGCCTGGGGGGGAGGGGGGAGGGTTTTAATAATAGTTATTTTATATTTTTTCAACTGTTTTGGGGAGTTTTTTTTCTCTTTTTAGGTGGCAAGGCGTTGCTCCGGTGGCCTCTGGGCACCACATTGGTTGGAAGAAGAAGGAGGAGTGAAAGTCAGGAAGGTAGGAAGAAGGTATGAGGGAGAGGATGTAGGTGGGAGGAGAGGATGGAATTGGAGAAAGGTTTAAGTAGGTTGTTAGAGGGAAGAAGAGGGGTTAGTTTTGTCTTAGAAGGATGTGGTGGGGAGGGGGTACCGAGCAGTTTTGTTTGATTGTTTGCGAATTGTATATGTATATAATTGTTTACAGTTGAATTGTTATTTCATTTTTTGTTAAAAACCTTATAAAAAACCAATAAAAATATTTATAAAAAAAAAAAGAAAGCGTTTGGAGGAAATGCGAGAGAAGGGTGAAGGAGCCAAACAGAAAGCACTTGGAGGAAATGCGAGAGAACGCTGAATGAGCCAAGCAGAAAGCGCTTGGAGGAAATTCAAGAGAAGTGTGAATGGTCCAAGCAGAAAGCGCCTGGAGGCAACGTGGGAGAAGTGTGAATGAGCATGGAGGAAATGCGAAAGACGGGGGAATGAGCCAAGCAGAAAGCACTTGGAGGAAATGCGAGAGAAGGCTGAATGAGCCAAGCAGAAAGCACTTGGAAGAAATTCACGGGAAAGGTGAATGAGCCAAGCAGAAAGCGCTTGGAGGAAATTCGAGAGAAGGGTGAATGGGCAAAGCAGAAAGAACTTGGAGGCAATGTGGGAGAAGTGTGAATGATCCAAACAGAAACCACTTGGAGGAAATGCGAGAGAACGCTGAATGAGCCAAGCAGAAAGCGCTTGGAGGAAATTCAAGAGAAAGGTGAATGGTCCAACCAGAAAGCGCTTGGAGGAAATGCGAGAGAAGGCTGAATGAGCCAAGCAGAAAGCGCTTGGAGGAAATTCGAGAGAAGGGTGAATGGTCCAAGCAGAAAGCGCTTGGAGGAAATGAGAGAGAAGTGTGAATGAGCCAAGTAGAAAGTTCTTAGAGGAAATTCAAGAGAAAGGTGAATGGTCCAACCAGAAAGCGCTTGGAGGAAATGCGAGAGAAGGCTGAATGAGCCAAGCAGAAAGCGCTTGGAGGAAATTCAAGAGAACGGTGAATGGTCCAAGGAGAAAGTTCTTGGAGGAAATGAGAGAGAAGGGTGAATGAGCGAAGCAGAAAGCGCTTGGAGGAAATTCAAGACAAAGGTGAATGGGCCAAGCAGAAAGCACTTGGAGGAAATGCGAGAGAAGGCTGAATGAGCCAAGCAGAAAGCGCTTGGAAGAAATTCACGGGAAAGGTGAATGAGCCAAGCAGAAAGCGCTTGGAGGAAATTCGAGAGAAGGGTGAATGGTCCAAGCAGAAAGCGCTTGGAGGAAATGAGAGAGAAGTGTGAATGAGCCAAGTAGAAAGTTCTTAGAGGAAATTCAAGAGAAAGGTGAATGGTCCAACCAGAAAGCGCTTGGAGGAAATGCGAGAGAAGGCTGAATGAGCCAAGCAGAAAGCGCTTGGAGGAAATTCAAGAGAACGGTGAATGGTCCAAGGAGAAAGTTCTTGGAGGAAATGAGAGAGAAGGGTGAATGAGCAGAGCAGAAAGCGCTTGGAGGAAATGGGAGAGAAGGCTGAATGAGCCATGCAGAAAGCGCTTGGAGGAAATTCAAGACAAAGGTGAATGGGCCAAGCAGAAAGCGCTTGGAGGAAATGTGAGAGAAGCGTAAATGAGCCAAGCAGAAAGCGCTTGGAGGAAATGAAAGAGAAGGCTGAATGAGCCAAGCAGAAAGCGCTTGTAGGAAATTCAAGAGAAAGGTGAATGGTCCAACCAGAAAGCGCTTGGAGGAAATGTGAGAGAAGTGTGAATGAGCCAAGCAGAAAGTTCTTGGAGGGAATTCGAGAGAAGGGTGAATGAGCCAAGCAGAAAGCACTTGGAGGAAATTCCAGAGAAGCGTGAATCAGCCAAGCGCTTGGAGGAAATTGAAAAGAGACAGGTGAATGAGCCAAGCAGTAAGTGCTTGGAGGAAATGCGAGAGAAGGCTGAATGAGCAGAGCAGAAAGCGCTTGGAGGAAATGGGAGAGAAGGCTGAGTAAAGCAGAAAGCAGTTGGAGGAAATGAGAGAGACGGGTGAATGAGCCAAGCAGAAAGCGCTTGGAGGAAATTCGAGAGAAGGGTGAATGAGGTAAGCAGAAAGATTTTGGAGGAAATGTGAGAGATGGGTGAATGAGCCAAGAAGAAAGCGTTTGGAGGAAATGCGAGAGAAGGGTGAAGGAGCCAAGCAGAAAGCATTTGGAGGAAATGCGAGAGAAGGCTGAATGGGCCAAGCAGAAAGCACTTGGAGGAAATGTGAGAGAAGTGTGAATGAGCCAAGCAGAAATCGTTTGGAGGAAATTTGAGAGAAGGGTGAATGAGCCAAGCAGAAAGCGATTGGAGGAAATGTTAGAGAAGCGTGAATGAGCCAAGCAGAAAGCGCTTGGAGGAAATTCACGAGAAAGGTGAATGTTCCAAGCAGAAAGCATTTGGAGGAAATGTGACAGAAGGGTGAATGGGCCAAGCAGAAAGCACTTGGAAGAAATGTGAGAGAAGTGTGAATGAGCCAAGCAGAAATCGTTTGGAGGAAATGTGAGAGAAGGCTGAGGCAAGCAGAAAGCCCTTGGAGGAAATGCGAGAGAAGGCAGAGTCAAGCAGAAAGCGCTTGGAGGAAATGCTAGAGAAGGGTGAATGAGCCAAGAAGAAATCGCTTGGAGGAAATGTGAGAGAAGCATGAATCAGCCAAGCACTTGGAGGAAATTGAAAACAGACAGGTGAATGAGCCAAGCAGAAAGCACTTGGAGGAAATGTGAGACAAGTGTGAATGAGCCAAGCAGAAAGCGATTGGAGGAAATGTTAGAGAAGCGTGAATGAGGAAAGCAGAAAGCGCTTGGTGGAAATGCGAGAGAAGGCTAAGTCAAGCAGAAAGCGGTTGAAGGTAATGCGAGAGAAGGCTGAGGCAAGCAGAAAGCGCTTGGAGGAAATGCGAGAGAAGGCAGAGTCAAGCAGAAAGCGCTTGGAGGAAATTCAAGAGAAGGGTGAATGAGCCAAGCAGAAAGCATTTGGAGGAAATGTGACAGAAGGGTGAATGGGCCAAGCAGAAAGCACTTGGAGGAAATGTGAGACAAGTGTGAATGAGCCAAGCAGAAATCGTTTGGAGGAAATGTGAGAGAAGGCTGAGGCAAGCAGAAAGCCCTTGGAGGAAATGCGAGAGAAGGCAGAGTCAAGCAGAAAGCGCTTGGAGGAAATGCTAGAGAAGGGTGAATGAGCCAAGAAGAAATCGCTTGGAGGAAATGTGAGAGAAGCATGAATCAGCCAAGCACTTGGAGGAAATTGAAAACAGACAGGTGAATGAGCCAAGCAGAAAGCACTTGGAGGAAATGTGAGACAAGTGTGAATGAGCCAAGCAGAAAGCGATTGGAGGAAATGTTAGAGAAGCGTGAATGAGGAAAGCAGAAAGCGCTTGGTGGAAATGCGAGAGAAGGCTAAGTCAAGCAGAAAGCGGTTGAAGGTAATGCGAGAGAAGGCTGAGGCAAGCAGAAAGCGCTTGGAGGAAATGCGAGAGAAGGCAGAGTCAAGCAGAAAGCGCTTGGAGGAAATTCAAGAGAAGGGTGAATGAGCCAAGCAGAAAGCATTTGGAGGAAATGTGACAGAAGGGTGAATGGGCCAAGCAGAAAGCACTTGGAGGAAATGTGAGACAAGTGTGAATGAGCCAAGCAGAAATCGTTTGGAGGAAATGGGAGAGATGGCTGAATGAGCCATGCAGAAAGCGCTTGGAGGAAATTCAAGAGAAAGGTGAATGGTCCAAGCAGAAAGCGCTTGGAGGAAATGTGAGATAAGCATGAATGAGCCAAGCAGAAAGTTCTTGGAGGGAATTCGAGAGAAGGGTGAATGAGCCAAGCAGAAAGCACTTGGAGGAAATTCAAGACAAAGGTGAATGGGCCAAGCAGAAAGCGCTTGGAGGAAATGTGAGAGAAGCGTAAATGAGCCAAGCAGAAAGCGCTTGGAGGAAATGAAAGAGAAGGCTGAATGAGCCAAGCAGAAAGCGCTTGTAGGAAATTCAAGAGAAAGGTGAATGGTCCAACCAGAAAGCACTTGGAGGAAATTCCAGAGAAGCGTGAATCAGCCAAGCGCTTGGAGGAAATTGAAAAGAGACAGGTGAATGAGCCAAGCAGTAAGTGCTTGGAGGAAATGGGAGAGAAGGCTGAAAAAGCGTATTGAATTTTCACCACAGTTATTTTTATTAGGTATTATAAAAGACTGTACCACCACAGAGACTAAATTGATCTTGAATTTGATTACGGCAAGACTGTTGGTGGGTCAATATTGGAAGACATCGGAAATACCATCTATTGAAGAATGGACATTAAAAGTCATGAATTTGGCTGAAATGGCAAAGATATCTGCATATTTGAAAAACCACTCAAATGAACAATTTTTGATGGATTGGGAAAAATGGATAGATTATATACAGAAGAAATATCAATTGAAGGAATTATATTTGTTTTATAGTTAAATAATTACGTATAAGTAGTTTAGTCGGGTTTCTTGCGTTTTTACCCTGTATTCACTTTGGGAAGCCTGGGGGGGGAGGGGGGAGGGTTTTAATAATAGTTATTTTATATTTTTTCAACTGTTTTGGGGAGTTTTTTTTCTCTTTTTAGGTGGCAAGGCGTTGCTCCGGTGGCCTCTGGGCACCACATTGGTTGGAAGAAGAAGGAGGAGTGAAAGTCAGGAAGGTAGGAAGAAGGTATGAGGGAGAGGATGTAGGTGGGAGGAGAGGATGGAATTGGAGAAAGGTTTAAGTAGGTTGTTAGAGGGAAGAAGAGGGGTTAGTTTTGTCTTAGAAGGATGTGGTGGGGAGGGGGTACCGAGCAGTTTTGTTTGATTGTTTGCGAATTGTATATGTATATAATTGTTTACAGTTGAATTGTTATTTCATTTTTTGTTAAAAACCTTATAAAAAACCAATAAAAATATTTATAAAAAAAAAAAGAAAGCGTTTGGAGGAAATGCGAGAGAAGGGTGAAGGAGCCAAACAGAAAGCACTTGGAGGAAATGGGAGAGATGGCTGAATGAGCCATGCAGAAAGCGCTTGGAGGAAATTCAAGAGAAAGGTGAATGGTCCAAGCAGAAAGCGCTTGGAGGAAATGTGAGATAAGCGTGAATGAGCCAAGCAGAAAGTTCTTGGAGGGAATTCCAGAGAAGGGTGAATGAGCCAAGCAGAAAGCACTTGGAGGAAATGCCAGAGAAGGCTGAATGAGCCAAGCAGAAAGCGCTTGGAGGAACTTCAAGACAAAGGTGAATGGGCCAAGCATAAAGCGCTTGGAGGAAATGTGAGAGAAGCGTAAATGAGCCAAGCAGAAAGCACTTGGAGGAAATGAAAGAGAAGGCTGAATGAGCCAGGCAGAAAGCGCTTGTAGGAAATTCAAGAGAAAGCTGAATGGTCCAACCAGAAAGCGCTTGGAAGAAATGTGAGAGAAGCGTGAATGAGCCAAGCAGAAAGTTCTTGGAGGGAATTTGAGAGAAAAGTGAATGAGCCAAGCAGAAAGCACTTGGAGGAAATGCGAGAGAAGCGTGAATCAGCCAAGCGCTTGGAGGAAATTGAAAAATGACAGGTGAATGAGCCAAGCAGTAAGTGCTTGGAGGAAATGCGAGAGAAGGCTGAATGAGCAGAGCAGAAAGCGCTTGGAGGAAATGGGAGAGAAGGCTGAGTAAAGCAGAAAGCGGGGTTGGAGGAAATGAGAGAGAAGGGTGAATGAGCCAAGCAGAAAGCACTTGGAGGAAATGGGAGAGAAGGCTGAATGGGCCAAGCATAAAGCACTTGGAGGAAATGACAAGTGTGAATGAGCAAAGCAGAAATCGTTTGGAGGAAATGTGAGAGAAGGGTGAATGAGCCAAGCAGAAAGCGATTGGAGGAAATGTTAGAGAAGCGTGAATGAGGAAAGCAGAAAGCGCTTGGAGGAAATGCGAGAGAAGGCTGAGTCAAACAGAAAGCTGTTGAAGGTAATGCGAGAGAAGGCTGAGGCAAGCAGAAAGCGCTTGGAGGAAATGCGAGAGAAGGCAGAGTCAAGCAGAAAGCGGTTGGAGTAAATGAGAGAGACTGGTGAATGAGCCAAGCAGAAAGCGCTTGGAGGAAATTCAAGAGAAGGGTGAATGAGCCAAGCAGAAAGCATTTGGAGGAAATGTGACAGAAGGGTGAATGGGCCAAGCAGAAAGCACTTGGAAGAAATGTGAGACAAGTGTGAATGAGCCAAGCAGAAATCGTTTGGAGGAAATGTGAGAGAAGGGTGAATGAGGTAAGCAGAAAGCTTTTGGAGGAAATGTGAGAGATGGGTGAATGAGCCAAGAAGAAAGCGTTTGGAGGAAATGCGAGAGAAGGGTGAAGGAGCCAAGCAGAAAGCACTTGGAGGAAATGCTAGAGAAGGCTGAATGGGCCAAGCAGAAAGCACTTGGAGGAAATGTGAGAGAAGGGTGAATGAGCCAAGCAGAAAGCACTTGGAAGAAATGTGAGACAAGTGTGAATGAGCCAAGCAGAAATCGTTTGGAGGAAATGTGAGAGAAGGGTGAATGAGCCAAGCAGAAAGCGATTGGAGGAAATGTTAGAGAAGCGTGAATGATCCAAACAGAAAGCACTTGGAGGAAATGGGAGAGATGGCTGAATGAGCCATGCAGAAAGCGCTTGGAGGAAATTCAAGAGAAAGGTGAATGGTCCAAGCAGAAAGCGCTTGGAGGAAATGTGAGATAAGCGTGAATGAGCCAAGCAGAAAGTTCTTGGAGGGAATTCGAGAGAAGGGTGAATGAGCCAAGCAGAAAGCACTTGGAGGAAATGCCAGAGAAGGCTGAATGAGCCAAGCAAAAAGCGCTTGGAGGAAATTCAAGACAAAGGTGAATGGGCCAAGCAGAAAGCGCTTGGAGGAAATGTGAGAGAAGCGTAAATGAGCCAAGCAGAAAGCGCTTGGAGGAAATGAAAGAGAAGGCTGAATGAGCCAAGCAGAAAGCGCTTGTAGGAAATTCAAGAGAAAGGTGAATGGTCCAACCAGAAAGCGCTTGGAAGAAATGTGAGAGAAGCGTGAATGAGCCAAGCAGAAAATTCTTGGAGGGAATTCGAGAGAAGGGTCAATGAGCCAAGCAGAAAGCACTTGGAGGAAATGCGAGAGAAGCGTGAATCAGCCAAGCCCTTGGAGGAAATTGAAAAGAGACAGCTGAATGAGCCAAGCAGTAAGTGCTTGGAGGAAATGCGAGAGAAGGCTGAATGAGCAGAGCAGAAAGCGCTTGGAGGAAATGGGAGAGAAGGCTGAGTAAAGCAGAAAGCGGTTGGAGGAAATGAGAGAGACGGGTGAATGAGCCAAGCAGAAAGCGCTTGGAGGAAATTCGAGAGAAGGGTGAATGAGGTAAGCAGAAAGCTTTTGGAGGAAATGTGAGAGATGGGTGAATGAGCCAAGAAGAAAGCGTTTGGAGGAAATGCGAGAGAAGGGTGAAGGAGCCAAGCAGAAAGCACTTGGAGGAAATGCGAGAGAAGGCTGAATGGGCCAAGCAGAAAGCACTTGGAGGAAATTCAAGAGAAGGGTGAATGAGCCAAGCAGAAAGCATTTGGAGGAAATGTGACAGAAGGGTGAATGGGCCAAGCAGAAAGCACTTGGAGGAAATGTGAGACAAGTGTGAATGAGCCAAGCAGAAATCGTTTGGAGGAAATGTGAGAGAAGGGTGAATGAGCCAAGCAGAAAGCGATTGGAGGAAATGTTAGAGAAGTGTGAATGATCCAAACAGAAAGCACTTGGAGGAAATGGGAGAGATGGCTGAATGAGCCATGCAGAAAGCGCTTGGAGGGAATTCGAGAGAAGGGTGAATGAGCCAAGCAGAAAGCACTTGGAGGAAATGCGAGAGAAGGCTGAATGGGCCAAGCAGAAAGCTCTTGGAGGAAATTCAAGACAAAGGTGAATGGGCCAAGCAGAAAGCGCTTGGAGGAAATGTGAGAGAAGCGTAAATGAGCCAAGCAGAAAGCGCTTGGAGGAAATGAAAGAGAAGGCTGAATGAGCCAAGCAGAAAGCGCTTGTAGGAAATTCGAGAGAAGGGTGAATGAGCGAAGCAGAAAGAACCTGGAGGCAATGTGGGAGAAGTGTGAATTAGTGTGGAGGAAATGCAAAAGACGGGAATGAGCCAAGTAGAAAGCCCTTGAAGGAACTGCGAGAGAAGGCTGAATGAGTCAAGCAGAAAGCACTTGAAGGTAATGGGGGAGAAGGCTGAGTCAAGCAGAAAGCACTTGGAGGAAATGCGAGAGAAGGCTGAATGGCCCAATTAGAAAGCACTTGGAGGAAATGTGAGACAAGAGTGAATGAGCCAAGCAGAAAGCGCTTAGAGGAAATGTGAGAGAAGCGTGAATGAGCCAAGCAGAAAGCGCTTGGGAGTAATGCGAAAGATGTGTAAATGAGCCAAGGAGAAAGCACTTGGAGGAAATGCGAGTGAAGGCTGAATGAGCCAAGCAGAAAGCGCTTGGAGGAAATTCAAGACAAAGGTGAATGGGCCAAGCAGTAAGCGCTTGGAGGAAATGTGAGAGAAGGGCGAATGAGCCAAGCAGAAAGCACTTGGAGGAAATGCGAGAGAAGGCTGAATGGGCCAAGCAGAAAGCACTTGGAGGAACTGTGAATGGGCGAAGCAGAAAGAACTTGGAGGCAATGTGGGTGGAGGAAATGCGAGAGAAGGCTGAGTCAAGCAGAAAGCGGTTGGAGTAAATGAAAGAGGCGGGTGAATGAGCCAAGCAGAAAGCGCTTGGAAAAAATTCGAGAGAAGGGTGAAGGAGGGAAGCAGAAAGCTTTTTGAGGAAATGCGAGAGACTGGTGAATGAGGCAAGAAGAAAGCGTTTGGAGGAAATGCGAGAGAAGGGCGAAGGAGCCAAGCAGAATGCACTTGGAGGCAATGTGGGAGAAGTGTGAATGAGCGTGGAGGAAATGCGAAAGACGGGGGGGGGGGAATGAGCCAAGTAGAAACCTCTTGAAGGAACTGCGAGAGAAGGTTGAATGAGCCAAGCAGAAAGCGCTTGGAGGAAATTCAAGACAAAGGTGAATGGGCCAAGCAGAAAGCGCTTGGAGGAAATAAGAGAGAGGCGTAAATGAGCCAAGCAGAAAGCGCTTGGAAGAAATTCGAGAGAAGGGTGAATGAGCGAAGCAGAAAGAACTTGGAAGTAATGCCAAAGATGTGTAAATGAGCCAAGGAGAAAGCACTTGGAGGAAATGCGAGAGAAGGCTGAGTCAAGCAGAAAGCGGTTGGAGTAAATGAAAGAGACTGGTGAATGAGCCAAGCAGAAAGCGCTTGGAGGAAATTCTAGAGAAGGGTGAATGGGCCAAGCAGAAAGCACTTGGAGGAAATGTGAGAGAAGTGTGAATGAGCCAAGCAGAAATCGTTTGGAGGAAATTTGAGAGAAGGGTGAATGAGCCAAGCAGAAAGCGATTGGAGGAAATGTTAGAGAAGCCTGAATGAGGAAAGCAGAAAGCGCTTGCAGGAAATGCGAGAGAAGTGTGAATGAGCCAAGCAGAAAGCGCTTGGTTGAAATGTGAGAGAACTGTGAATGAGCGAAGCAGAAAGAACTTGGAGGCAATGTGGGAGAAGTGTGAATGAGCGTGGAGGAAATGCGAAAGACAGGGGAATGGGCCAAGTAGAAAGCCCTTGAAGGAACTGCGAGAGAGGGCTGAATGAGCCAAGCAGAAAGCGCTTGAAGGTAATGCGAGAGAAGGCTGAGTCAAGCAGAAAGCACTTGGAGGAAATGGGAGAGAAGGCTGAGTCAAGCAGAAAGCGGTTGGAGGAAATGAGAGAGACGGGTGAATGAGCCAAGTAGAAAGCCCTTGGAGGAACTGCGAAAGACAGGGGAATGAGCCAAGTAGAAAGCCCTTGAAGGAACTGCGAGAGAGGGCTGAATGAGCCAAGCAGAAAGCGCTTGAAGGTAATGCGAGAGAAGGCTGAGTCAA
This sequence comes from Bothrops alternatus, assembly GCA_034064705.1. NCBI lineage: Eukaryota > Metazoa > Chordata > Lepidosauria > Squamata > Viperidae > Bothrops > Bothrops alternatus. The sequence continues at coordinate 950,054 of JARGCV010000165.1, read as the reverse complement.
GCAGAAAGCGGTTGGAGGAAATGAGAGAGACGGGTGAATGAGCCAAGCAGAAAGCGCTTGGAGGAAATTCTAGAGAAGGGTGAATGAGGTAAGCAGAAAGCTTTTGGAGGAAATGTGAGAGATGGGTGAATGAGCCAAGAAGAAAGCGTTTGGATGAAATGCGAGAGAAGGGTGAATGGGCCAAGTAGAAAGCACTTGGAGGAAATGTGAGACAAGTGTGAATGAGCGAAGCAGAAATCGTTTGGAGGAAATGTGAGAGAAGGGTGAATGAGCCAAGCAGAAAGCGATTGGAGGAAATGTTAGAGAAGCGTGAATGAGGAAAGCAGAAAGCGCTTGGAGGAAATGCAAGAAAAGGCTGAGTCAAGCAGAAAGCGGTTGAAGGTAATGCGAGAGAAGGCTGAGGCAAGCAGAAAGCGCTTGGAGGGAATGCGAGAGAAGGCAGAGTGAAGCAGAAAGCAGTTGGAGTAAATGAGAGAGACAGGTGAATGAGCCAAGCAGAAAGCGCTTGGATGAAATTCAAGAGAAGGGTGAATGAGGCAAGCAGAAAGCGTTTGGAGGTAATGTGAGAGAAGGGTGAATGGGCCAAGCAGAAAGGGCTTGGAGGAAATTCGAGAGAAGGGTAAATGAGGGAAGCAGAAAGCTTTTGGAGGAAATGCGAGAGACGGGTGAATGAGCCAAGAAGAAAGCGTTTGGAGGAAATGTGAGAGAAGGGTGAATGAGCCAAGCAGAAAGCGATTGGAGGAAATGTTAGAGAAGCGTGAATGAGCCAAGCAGAAAGGGTGTCATAACTTTTGTGTGTACGAAAGTGTGTTCGTGGCGTCCCGGCAACCATGATTAATGACAGAGACCTGCTTGTCTCTCTGGGATGGAAGCCTCGGCCGAAGCCCGGCCTCAACTTTTATTGCACATCAAAGGGTCCTACCCACAAATTGTCACCCTACTGATTTACAGCCAATTACAATACACAGATAGTTAAAACATACACTTTGAAAGCATGACGTCTTTTTCAAGAAACGAAACTTTTCCCTGCTTTCTCCTCCACCCCCTTAGTACAGCTGTCAGCTGACAGCCTGTAAGGGAGGGAGAGAGAAGCCCATCCAGGCAGAGAAGGATTTCTTAAAGGAGAAATGGACATTTATCACAACATCTCATCCTTTTTTGTTTTTGTTTAGAAGCGAAAGCTTTCAGTCCATGTATTTGATTTCATCCAACTGAGGTGGCTTTATCCATTGGCATCCGCTCGAATCCTTGTTGACTAATGTTCACTTGTTGAGACAATTTTTTCTTTGGTATAAAAGATTTCATCATAGCAAAAATATCAGGCAAACATTGTATATAAAAGCATCCACAATGGAATAATATAACAATACAAAATAATACTTATCAAATTTTTGGTAACCAAAACCAGAATGCATTCCAAATATCCCCAATGCTTATGATCTCCGGATATTGGTGGAGGGATTTGTCCTTGTTCTTCATTAAGCATTTCAACGGCCATCACTGTCATTGGCTGCAGTCCAATTCCGTGCGCCATTAAAATAGCTACAAACCCAATACACTTGCATTGTACTCTCCATCATCACATTTTGCATACACTTTGTTATTACTTTGATCACAATGATCAGGCATATTAAAGGTGATATTACAAGAGAGATATATACTTAAAAGAATAATTCCCTTAGAAAAATTAAAACACACTAATACAAAATCTACATAATAAAACCTAAGTGGCAGCGTATAATGTCCTGCCTCATTAATATGTACAAAACTTTCGCTGGCTCCAGTGTTGTTCAAAGGAAGTCCAACTAAAGAAAAGTCCTTGACTGGCATCCGATGGTGACATCATACACATCCAGCAGTCAGTATGGTTTGTTAAGGCACTAACTTTTTATTGTCCTTCCAAAATTATTGTCCATCCACTTTGGGCTCACCAGAGTCTTTGCAATCTTTTGGCTGTACACTGTAAGGGCGAATATTGTGGCCAGGAACCCATATCGTATTGCCTTCATGTTGCAGCGCAGCATATCCACGACCCCAGGTAATAAGTTCAGCTGGTCCTTTCCATTGGGGGTCTGGTAGCTTACAATACCAAACTAGCGGTCGAACCGTGGTTGCTGCATCTGGAAGGGGAGAAAAATGCCTGCTTGCAGCTGTATTAGGTGGCGTGCCAGGTGGTTTAGAAAATTGAGAGTATATAAAGCCAAATTAAGATGATTTTGCACTCCAGGTAGTCCGGGGGTATTTTTCCCCATTTTTTTGTTTTTAATTTGTCAAGCATGTGCTTAAAAGTGGAATTGGCCCGTTCCACTACTTTTTGCCCCTGTGAATTGTAAGGAATGCCGAATTTATGAATAATGTCCCACCGATTGCAGAACTGAGCAAAAGTGTGACTACAATATGCGGATCCATTATCAGTTTTTAATTCTTTAGGAGTACCCAGAGTGCTAAAAGTTCGAATACAATGATTGATGACATGTTTAGTTGCCTCTCCACGCTGTGGAGTAGCAAGGATGAACCCAGAATATGTATCAATAGTCACATGTATATATTTCCACGGACTAAAAGATGCATATTGAGTAACGTCCATTTGCCAAATTTGACATGCCTCAAGTCCACGGGGATTCACACCCATTGGAATAGACAGTCCTTGTTGTGAACAACTGGGGCACTGTTGAATGATAGCTGTTGCCTCCCCGGGGGTTATGCCAAATTGTTTAGCCAAAGCCTTGTCGTTTTGATGAAAATCGCTATGACTATCCCAGGGAGTAAGTTGTTGCATAGTCATAACGTGTGTGTTGCCATATCCACCTGGGAATTCCCTTCACTGAGAATTCCTGAAAAATTTTGATGACTTCAGATATGTGCAATAAAATAAGGACAATATCTTGTCTCAATAGATTTTTGCAATGTCAAAAATAGTGTCAACAAAGTCTCATCCAAACTAGGAGAGATATAAGCAAAATGTAAATTTTTTATGGCCAAAAATCTGGAATCTGCTGAAAAATGACAAAAAAAAAACAAAACAAAACAAAACTGACCAGGCCAATCACCAATCAATAATTGCAAAACCAAATTATTTTGAATCAATAGAAGCATCAATAGAGAAATTTCATGGGAAGATAATAAAGCACCCTGTTTACAATTACATCAATCTTATCAATCATGTCGTTCACTGCAAACCCATCAGGTGGTGCTGAGAATCCACATGATCAGGGTTAATTATGGCCGCTGGAACTCCAAGAAGGCTATACTAAATTCCCTAAGCCAGCTTCTGCACTGTCACTGGGGGCAGATTGATTTACATACTGTGGAGTGGCTTCCTGAGCCCCCTAACTGGAAGCGGATATTTCTCTCCTTCAAACAGCCCACCATACCACTGATGCTATTAAAGATGAAGGCTTATTTAGCCTCCTTTCAAATCTCTCCCATCAGAGTCTTCCATGAGGAAAGAGTTAAACCTTTAATTGTTAACAGGCGAGCTCCCAAGGTTGCTGTCTCCTCCACATCCTCAACCCAGAGAAAAGGAGAGGGAGAAAGTGGGAGTAAGCCAGCACTTACAGAAGAAGTACTTAATAGCACAGAAACTGGGCTCATTAATGCCTTTGGTGCTCTCCCAAGGAATGAACAAGACAATATATTATGCAAGTTGGAAAATTTAAAGAAATCCTTATTGGTCACAAGTGATACAGCTGAACCGCTTATTGACTTGGTTTCCCCTATAATTGAGCCTCTTACTTCCCCCCCACGGGGCATCAGTTTGCAAGAATATGAGTATATGGAAAGCAGAAGCCAAGATACACAGGGGCCAGTAGAGGCCCCAAAAGAGAAGGAGATGCTAGCATCCTTACGGGACTTCTCGATGATACCTTCTGCAACATATCAACTTCTTGAGAGTGGGCCCCTGTCAGTGCCATCATTGCAAAGCCGAATGGAACATGACCTAATAACCCCCTGTTTTACACCTAGTAAAGAAGTTTCAGAATTGCAAACCTTGTTAGCCGGTGCTAAATCTTCATACCCCAAACTCTGACTGGCTCCCTATCAGAGATTAACTCTTCTTGTATTGCGAGATTTCCCCCTCTCGCAATCATGGCCCTCCACTCTATCAAGAGCCTATCTCGAGGATGGGCTTTGGAGTCCTGAGAGATGGCATGCGTCAAATAAGGGGCTTTGGGGTTTTTTAAATCGCTTTTTAACCAAAGTTTTAAGGGAGGGTAGAGGTGGGGAAGGGGTGCTTAGGGCGGGGGAAGAAATTGTTGGAGGGGAGCTAGAAGACAGGCCCGATAACGGAAGGGGACGTAATCCTGTGGGTTCGGATGGGGAGCTGATTAAGACTGATTTAGTTCCAATTAGTACCGTAAGCGGGAGGGGCAGATATGGTGGGAGCAGGGGGCCGTATCATAATAGGGGAGCGCGTACCCGCTGTTTACAAGTGGTCATGCGCTCCGACCCCCAAGGCTCTACCTGTTCTCGGGGTTATTCAGAACCACAGGGCCCGGGCTGTAGGCTGATGTTGTGCAATGCCAGGTCTGTTGTAAACAAGGCCCCCCTCATCCAAGATTTAATTTTAGAGGGGAGAGCAGACCTGGCAGGTATTACGGAGACCTGGTTAGGACCAGAGGGCGGTGTCCCTCTGGTGGAAATGTGCCCACCGGGTTTCCTTGCATTTCATCAGCCGAGAGCACAGGGCAGGGGTGGGGGAGTGGCGGTCGTGATTAGGGAAGATTACAGGCCGAGGGAGGTCACTGTTCCTCAGACGGCAGGCTGTGAATCTCTCCTGGTGAAGTGGGACCTTGGGGGTCCGAGGGCGGTGTTGATTACGTACCTGGCTCCCTGCCACGTGTCAACTGCCCTGCTCGAGTTCCTGGACGTTGTCGCCGCAGTGGCGGTTGAGGTCCCCAGGCTAATAGTCATGGGTGATTTCAACCTGCCGTCTGTGGGCGGGACGTCCGGGGGAGCTCGAGAGTTCATGGCTTCCATGGCAGCCATGGACCTGACCCAGGTAATTCAAGGCCCCACACATATAGGGGGGAACATGCTTGACCTGGTTTTTGTCTCTGGACAGTGGCTGAGTGGTCAGAATATAGGGGATATAGTTATTGAGCCCCTGCCATGGTCTGACCACTCTCTCCTTCGCTTGGACTTTCTGACCGCTACACCCCACCGCAGGGAGGCAGAACCAGTGAGATGGTACCGCCCCAGGCGGCTAATGGAACCCGAGTGGTTCCAGATGGAGCTTGGGCCAATTCCTGAGGCTCGGATACACGACTCGGTCGAAGAGTTGGCGGCAGCCTGGGATAGGGCTGCGGCCAGTGCTCTAGATCGGGTCGTGCCTTTGCGGCCTCTGATTCGACGTACGTCCCGATCGGCCCCTTGGTTTACTGAGGGGCTGAGAGAGATGAAACGCCGGAAAAGACGCCTAGAGAGCAGTTGGAGATTGAGCCGTGCCGAATCTGACCGAACACTAGTAAGAGACCATATTAGGTCCTACTTAGCGGCGATAAAAGCAGAGAAGCGTTCTTACCTCACTGCTCTTATTGCATCATCAGATAACCACCCAGCCTCCTTGTTTAGGGTGACCCGCTCCCTCCTTCAGCAGGAGGTGAGGGGAGACCCCTTAGAGGGTAGAGCTGAGGATTTTGGAAAATATCTGTATGATAAAATCGCTCAGATACGGGAAGGCTTTGATTTCAACTGGGTATGTCCGGTGGGAGAGACGGAGTCTGGTCTTGAGACTGCTATCTGGGCTGAGTTTGACTCCGTGACTCCCGAGGACATGGACAGGTTGTTTGGGGGACTTAGGGCGACCACTTGTTTATTGGACCCGTGCCCCTCCTGGCTGGTGTTGGCATCCCGGGAGGTGGTACGAGGCTGGTTCCAGGCAATTATTAATGCTTCGTTGAGTGAGGGTGTCTTCCCTGCCGCCTTGAAAGAGGCGGTAGTGAGGCCCCTCCTCAAGAAGCCTACCCTGGATCCAGCCGTTTTATCAAATTATCGTCCTGTCTCCAACCTTTGCTTTCTTGCAAAGGTTGTCGAGAGTGTGGTTGCCCGACAGTTCCCGCGACACCTGGAGGAATCGCTATACTTGGATCCATACCAGTCGGGCTTCAGGCCTGGTTACAGCACGGAAACAGCATTGGTCGCGTTGGTGGATGATCTCTGGCGGGCCCGGGACAGAGGTTGTTCCTCTGCTCTGGTGCTATTGGACCTCTCGGCGGCTTTTGATACCATCGATCATGGTATCATGCTGCAACGGTTGGAGGGGTTAGGTATGGGGGGCACTGTTTTGCGGTGGTTCTCCTCCTTCCTCTCCGGCCGGATGCAGTCTGTGTTGACAGGGGGCCAGAGGTCGACCCCGAGACCCCTCGTATGTGGGGTACCTCAGGGGTCGGTCCTCTCACCCCTACTGTTCAACATTTATGTAAAACCACTGGGTGAGATCATCCGTGGTTTTGGTGTGGAGTACCATCTGTACGCTGATGATACTCAGCTGTACATTTCCACGCCGAACCACCCCAACGATGCTCTTGCCGTGCTGACCCGGTGCCTGGAGGCCGTCCGGGTTTGGATGGGGAAGAACGGACTCAAGCTCAACCCTTCCAAGACCGAGTGGCTGTGGCTACCGTCGTCCCGGTTTAGTCAATTGACTCCTTCGTTGTCCATTGGGGGCGAAACAGTGGCCCCCGTGGAAAGGGTTCGCAATTTGGGAGTCCTCCTGGATTCACGGCTGTCTTTAGAGGACCATTTGACGGCCGTGGCCGGGAGGATGTTCTATCAGGTTCGCCTGGTACGCCAGTTGCGTCCCTTCCTAGACCGGGACTCGCTATGCACAGTTACTCATGCCTTTGTCACTTCCAGGCTGGACTACTGTAATGCTCTCTACATGGGGCTCCCCTTGAGGTGCACCCGGAGGCTTCAGCTGGCCCAGAATGCGGCCGCACGGGTAGTGACCGGGGCGCCATGGCGCTCCCATGTAACATCGCTCCTGCGTGAGCTGCACTGGTTGCCGGTGGCCTTTCGGGTGCGTTTCAAGGTGTTAGTGACCATCTTTAAAACGCTCCATGGCATCGGACCCGGATATCTACAGGACCGCCTTCTGCCAGCAAATACCTCCTGCCGTCCGGTACGCTCCCACAGAGTGGGTCTCCTCAGGGTGCCGTCGGCCAAACAATGTCGGCTGGCGACCCCCAGGGGGAGGGCCTTCTCTGTGGGAGCTCCAACGCTTTGGAACGAGCTCCCCCCCGAACTCCGTACGATGACGGAATTGCGTTCCTTCCGTCGAGAATTAAAAACATACTTATTCCGACAAGCCGGCCTGGGATGATAGCTCCAGCTCCAACAATAGCCATAACTGTTTTTAGGGGATTGTGTTTTTAGCTGGGTTTTTAAATATTCGGCCAAATTGTTTAATTTATTTTTAATAATTTTAATTTTTGTGTGTTGTTGTTTTAATTGGGCTGTACACCGCCCCGAGTCCTTCGGGAGGGGGGCGGTATAAAAATTGTAAATAATAATAATAAAAAAAATCAAAGTTTCCCACAATTTTAAGGAAAATGGGATAAAAATAATTGCAAATTCAATTCCAAAAATCTGGCGCCATCGTGTGGCCACGATGTGTAATTTCAGCCAAAGTCATAGCTGGAGTGAAAACAATTTTCTGAAGTTTCATTAGATTGAGTAATTGCCACTGTGGGTGGTCGATCAAAAATCACATTCAAATGCACAGGGTGATTGTCAACACACTGATCAGTCCACTGGTTGTTGAGGGCTGTTTGGACTTTCTCAACGACCAATAGCTGGTCGGAGGTCAATGTCACAACGTCTGTGGGATTTTTGAGGCCTTTTAATGCCATAAATAAGGGAGAAAGGGTCGAGGTAGAAAGACCTATATATGGCCTTAACCAATTAATATTTCCTAAATATTGTTGTAGTTGAACCAATGTAGGTGCAAGTGTCTTTTGACCAGTGCCAATTAAGGGTTGCAAAACTCTTTTGCAGTCTGCATTAGCATTTTCTTTATCAATACTATCTTTTAGTCTATTTATAAATTCATCATAGGGCTCAGTAGCTCCCTGTTTAATTTGAGTAAAACTTTTGCCAAATTTTCCACTTTCATCTACTACCTTTAAAGCAGCAAAAACAGCCTGTAAAATTACACCATGTATAGCTACATCTGGCTGTTGTCCAACAGCAGTGAATTGTCCAGAGCCATAAATTTGGTCTGGCACTAATTGAGCAGTGCCTCTCTGAATAGCTTGAATACGATACTGGGAGTCCCAAACTGCATACTGCGCAGGTGTTAAAATCATTTGCATTAATGCCTTCCAATCTGCTGGAATCATTTTGTGAGCAAATCCATTATCAATGTCTGCATCCACGCCCACAGTTACAGGGTATAAACTTGTCATTTCCTCAACATTCAATTCACCTATTTCATAATCATTCTGTAACATTTCCTGAATAAAATTACTTGTTTTGGTCAGAGCTGGAGGATCACACAACTCAACATTGCTAGGAAAAAACTTGCTGTGATCTTTAATTGTTACTGGAGTTTCACTGGCAGGGGGAAGAAGTTGAACTTCATTATAATTCAATGGATTCAGTAATATTTTTAGTAGGAGCTGCTCCTGTGTCTCCAAAGCTTTTAACACTACTCTGCAAGATGTTAAAATAGAAGCGGGGGCCCTAGAATTTTTGTAACAACTCCTCCACTCTCCTCCAAGTTTCAACTTTAAGGCAGCCTGCCTCTGGGTAGAAAGGAATGTGTTTCCAAATAAATTCAAGGAGAGATCTTTTTTTTATTATTATTATAAAAATTCTTTTATTAAAACAATCAACATTGAGCATAAAAACCTATTATGCAGCAATCATCATGACACCTGGTATACAATACTAAGTATTAGTCTTTGAAAATGTCTGCGTTAGTAAGCCTTTTTTCCCCACTCCTCGATAAGGCTGAATGAGCCAAGCCGAAAGCGCTTGGAGGAAATGTGAGAGAAGCATGAATCAGCCAAGCGCTTGGAGGAAATTGAAAAGAGACAGGTGAATGAGCCAAGCAGAAAGTGCTTGGAGGAAATGCGAGAGAAGGCTGAATGAGCCAAGCAGAAAGCGCTTGGTGGAAATTCAAGACAAAGGTGATTGGGCCAAGCAGAAAGCGCAAGGCAACTCAGAAATGGACTTCTGACCCAATGAAGGTGATCAGCCTGCCGGACAGCAGGGAGGAGAACAACTCCCGTATGTGTCATGGGAGGATGGATTCATCAGGAAGTACTCTGCAAAAAATTACCAGCCGCCTTCGCACGTGCTCCTGCTCTTGAGATCTATGCCTATGAGGATCAATGAGAAGTCCCTAGCCATGCTCCTAATGACTCCAACACCGTACCACCTCACCCTGATTACAACTCCTATACAGCTCCGATAGAGCCTCCAACATCCTCAAGAAGGAAAAAAGGGTCACCCCAGAAAGGAAGGTTGGATTTGGCATCCAGTGGTATACAGAAATTCTCTGACAAGTCAGGGGAGGAGTATTTACTATGGAAGCATATCTTCATGAATGCCATTTACGATGAAAGGTTAGGACCAGCAGAAGAGCTTGGACATATGATACCGTAGCATGGCTGGGACCAGAATCAGCAGATGTAGTGAAGGACATCTACTCATCCCAACTAGGTAATCCAGACACCGCCCTTAGCCAAGCTTGGGATATGCTAGATCAGCAATATGGCACATCTACATTGATGGAGTCCTTGTTCTTGGATCGTATCAACGAATTTCCTGACATCAGTATCAGCGAACCTCGCAAGCTGTGGAAATTCTCTGCCCTCCTCACACAACTGCAGACAGCACAAAAAGATCCCACCTTGCCAGGACTAATATGTCTCCACCAGTTCATGACGCAAAAGTCTATCATTCAAAAACTACCACAGCAGTTAAGTGAAGAATGGATCAAGTTATCTTCTGCTTATAGGGCATAGAACCTAGGCACCCCCCCTTTGCAGCTCTTGAAGAATTCGTTGTTCACCAACTGAAGCTGTACAATGACCCTCACAGCCTCGGCATTAGAGAAAAATGGTTTCCAGCTGCCAAAAAGGCCAGTCAGAACTCTGGCTTAACTAAGGGTCCATTACAAACTGCAAAGGGAAAAAACCTTGTATCCGTGCCCAGGAAGAATTTGAACGGGCAATTGTCGAAGAAAGCTCAACCTAAACCTCTCCAAATAAAGAAAGACCCTATCTGTCCATTCCATAAGTCCTCACATTCTCTGAACAAGTGCAGAGGATTTGGAAATAAGTCTCTGGAAGAAAGGAAAGCCTTCATCAGGGAGTACAAGGTCTGCTACAAGTGTGGTGAGTCTACGGAACACATGGCCAAAGCTTGTGCAGCTAAGGTAAATGTCATCTATGCAAGAGTGACAAGCACCTGGGAGCCCTACATCCAGACTCTGAGCTGCTGCAGCGAGCAACCTCCACTCCCCCTCCAACCAAGAAGCCTCACCATGGCTCCAAAGCACACCCAGAGGCAACTGCGAGTGTCAATTGCATGGCAGTATGTGGTGACTCACCATCCCCTTGTTCATGCCACCAGATTTGCTTAGCTAGAGTCTACCCCTCCAGACGCCAAGGAGAAGCCGTGAAGATATATGTAATAATGGATACACAAAGCAATAGTTCATTAGCTAGGTCAGCATTCTTCAACCTCTTTAATGTCCAAAGTGAAGAAACGCCTTTCACAATAACAACGTTCACTGGGCCCCAGAGCATGGCGGGGAGGAAAGTCACTGGACTCTGCATAGAGTTATTAGATGGGAGTTCATGGTTCCCACTGCCGCCATTGCTAGAATCGGATGCCTTACCAGATAATTGCAGTCAGATCTCAACGCCAGAAGTAGCAAGCAACATACATCACCTGAGGTACATGGCTGATCACTTTCCTGCCCTAGATCCTGAAGCCGAAATCCTGCTTCTGTTGGGAGTGGTGCCATGGAATGGTCAAAGGCCCAATAGGCTCCCCAATTGCCCTCAAGACGGAACTCGGATGGGTCTGTAGAGATAGAGGTCATGTAGAGGCCGTGTGAAGCACACTGCCATGGCTCAAATACCTACATGATCTCACCTACATGATCTCACCAAGTTCACACCACCAGGATGTTGCAGAACACTGCCCCTGGCTGGTGCCCCCTGGCTGGTATATTCTTAAGGATTGGCGAGGAGAATCCACCAATAAAAATGCTGTTGCTATTTTATCTTATGCTGCTTAGAAAAACTGTATAAAAGCAATAAACACTGCAAAGGCAGTCAGACATCTTTGCACTTGCAATGACTCATCTGGCGCCCGAACCGGGACACCCCCCCATGGGTAGCAACAGCCAACATACTTGCCAGAATCTGGAACAGACCCCTAGGTGCACCTTCGTCCTCCAGGACCCCTCAGTGGTAAGTATGGGTTGCAATCTATCTCAACACCAGCATAAACATGTACAGGAACTCTGATTCCTGTTACACAAGTCAGGTGAGACGGCACCTGAGGCAGACATAAGGAAGCTGGTTGAGGAGGTAGGGAAACACTGTCCCTGGTATCCGGAGTGCGGGACGCTCCATTCACAGGATTGGATAAAGATAGGGCATAAAATGTTGCAATCTTATCCTTCTGGGAATTTGCTTGAGCACTACTAGTTCTTTTTCTTTGTATTTTAGCGGTTGGTCTCTTATTATTCTCAAAATCTCATCTCGTGTAGATCTTTTGAGGAATCTTACATGGACTTCCCTGGGAACTCTATTTCTTCTGGCATAGCTTGAGTTGACTCTAAAGACCTGATCTATTTCTCCATTCATTTGAGCCTTTCCCATTCCTAATAAATCTGCGAGTAACTCAATTATCAAGTCTAACAGGTTCTCGTCCTTGTCTTCTATTATGTTTTGAAATCTTAAGAAGTATAATGCTCTTTCCATCTCTATCACCGCCAAACTGTCTTCCAATTCCGCATTTGTTTAAGCCAGTCTTTGGTTCTCCTCTTGTAAGGATTCTAGTTTCTGGTCAACTTCCACTGATTTATCTTCTATCTTTTGGATTCTTTGTTGATTGTCTGTAATCTCCTGTTGGAAGGTTTCAATTTTTTGATTCATTTTAACGAGATCATTTTTCAAATCTTCATAGTTTTTATCGAGATCATTTTTCAAGTCTTCATAGTTTTTAGTTGAGGACGCCACCTGAGCTGCAATTGCCTGTAGTATCGCCTGAGTGTCCTTTTGAGCTTCCATTTTTTTCCTTGCTGTAGCACTGTAGTAATTGATTTTTGAGGGACTGGGCTCACGGGGGTCGAAGCAGGAGCGGAAGATTCTTTTCTCCCCAAATTAGTCAGATTTGAAGTACTCATCTTTAAATTGATGTGTTATATTATAATCCACCAGGTGGCCCGATGGCCAATTGTAATCCAGAAATCCTCCTGTTTGACACATTTTTATATCCTACCTCCAACGCAGATTCCTCCCTCCCCTATCGTACTCAACACCCCTTCCCTAATCATCCGATAAACTATCTGGACTGCCTAAAACCACTGTCCCTCCCATGTTCCAGGAAGCCCCTTTGTCCATATCCTATCTTTCACGATCGTTAGCACAGTTCGTCTCCTATAGTTATTTCGATATTTCCTCTGCTTGCAATTTCAGTTAGCTAGCACTTCTGCTTTTCTTATTTGTCTGTAATTTACTTGTCTGATTTTATGACTTTCAGGTGGCTTCTTCTATCAACCTTCATTAGAAATTTCTGAATAATACTTTATTCCTTTCAAGGTGACTCTGGACAGCTTATAACATTAAAATGAAAACCATAAATATATGAATAAGTATAAAATTACTATAAAATGCTAATTATAACTAAAAATGGGGACAAGAAAGAAGAATATAAAGGGTGGGTGGGAACTGCTATTAGTCAGTTAGCTACCTCCATATGAAACTCCCCCATCAGGCTCCAAGCCAACTGGTAGAGCCAGGTGTTCAGGCTCTTGTGGAAGGTGGGAGCCAATATCACTTGTTTTTATTTTATTTTATTTATATAATATTATTTATTATATTTATTTTAATTATGCTGCATTTCAGGGAAGTACACCTATCTGATATTCAGGCATGACCTCAGATGACCTTAAGAATAATTGCAGTGTTAATGACATTGTGCTTATCCAATAGGAGTTGTCATCTAAATTCTTTCTTTTGCGGGCAGGTGCAACCACTTTCTCTCTGCAATGAGAACTGCCATCAGGGTTACAGCAGAAGAAAAAAAGAGGGGAAGCCATTTTGCTGCTATGATTGTGTTCCATGTGAAGATGGAAAGATTTCAGATCAAATGGGTAGGATTAGATATAATTCCAACAGCTTTCATACAGTATATAGCATGTGTTTTGTTATGTGAAAGTGGCTGTGGATAGTTAACTCATTATGGTCTGGCTTGTGCACTAGTTCAAAAAGAAAGAAAGAAAGAAAATCAGATGTGAGATATGATACAATTGATCTTGAAGGTATTTGGGGTGTGAGTATTTTTGCGTGTAATTTCATATATAGATTGGACAAAAAGGAGAACTAATTATGCCTTGTAGTGTGCAAAAGTAATTGTTCAAAAAATCCTTCAAATCATTTAGAAAATTGTTTATTAAAATATTTTAAAATAAGTTTGTTTTGGGGAATATGAAAAAGGAAAAAAATTCTGCTTGCATGTGAGAAAGAGTTTGAACTAAAAGGACCCCTTTCCCTCCCTCCCTCCCTCCCTCCCTCCCTCCCTTCCTTCCTTCCTTCCTTCCTTCCTTCCTTCCTCCCTCCCTCCTTTTCTTTCTGTCAAAGATGAATTATAGATTAAATCACACAGAAGCTCACTCAGTTAAATTAATACAACATATATTATATGTACTTAAGAATAGCTTACTATTCTTTTTGTTAGTAACAGTATAATTTTTTAATCATTTAGAAAAGTCTCAATGACTCCAAGTTACTCAAAACAAACAAATTACAATCAAATCAATAAAACATAAAAGATAAAAATGTCAAATGTGATAAAATGAGGGGCTGTACTTACCTTCACTTAAGGCCTGGGTAAGTGCCAGAACTTCATGACTCTTCTAAACAACAGCAGAGCGGCCCATTGAATTTCAGGAGGAATTACAATTCAGGGGATAGATGCTGCTTCCAGAGTCCTAATAGAACCTGGAATTTTTTAATTGAAGAAACCCAGAGTATGCCAATGCTGCAAGACTAAATTGATAGAGCAGATGTATTGTGAAAAGGTGCCCTTCAAATAATCAACCCCATATGCTACGTAGGGCTTTATATAAAAAAAACACAGCACTTTGAATTGCACCATAGGTACTGCAGCCCATAAGCAAAGCTTTTGTGCAATTTGAAGTGCTGAAGCAGAAATATTATATGGGCATGTCTGTTACTGCTTGCACCACCTCACTTTGGACCAATTGAAGCTTCCAGGTGGTCTTCAAGAGCAGTCCTATGTACATCACCTTGCAGACTCCATCCACAAGGTCACTAGGGCATAAGTGAGCCTCTTAAGGGCACCCAATGTACGAAAGACACCAATTGGCATACCAGATGAAGTTGTTCAAAGGCCTTCCTGGCCACAGCTGACATCTGCTCATCCAGAAAGACTCCCAGATTATTTATCAACCTTGAACAGGAAAGTACCATGCCACCTAAGGTCAAAGATAGAATATATCCAGATGTGGGTGGGCCACACACTTGCACCCATTCAGTCTTGTTAAGACTCAGTCAGAAATTAGTTTCACATTTTCTTTTTCTAATATCTTATGAGAAATTTGGGCTCACATCCAATTCAGAGATGCCCACACACTATATTTTACATAAACTTTTAGGATAATTTTTAAAAATCAAAATTGGTTAAAGTTGCCTACTTAAGCACATATTTCATATAAATAGTAGGGCAAAATGTTTCTTCCTCTAGATATTGGCACAGCACATAACCTATCTTTCAGATACGGATGATTGTTTCCAATGCCCAGAAGATCAGTATCCAAACAAAAACAAAGATCAATGCCTTCCTAAAAGAATTAACTTCCTCTCTTTCACTGAACCCTTGGGGATCACATTAATCTCTTTGGCTCTGATGTTATCTGTAATCACAGTTTGGGTGCTTTGGATATTCACAATACATCGGAACACTCCCATTGTCAAAGCCAACAATCAGGATCTAACCTACTATCTCCTTATATCCCTCCTGCTGTGTTTTCACTCCTCATTCTTGTTCATTGGTAAACCACAGACCCTGACCTGCTATTTGCGACAAACCACTTTTTCCATCATTTTTTCAGTAGCTATTTCTTGCATATTGGCCAAAACTATCACTGTGGTTCTTGCTTTCATGGCCACCAAGCCAGGATCCAAATTGAAAAAATGGGTAGGAAAAAGACTGGCCAACTTTATTCTTCTTCGCTGCTTCCTGATTCAAGCTGGGATTTGTTTTGTATGGTTATGGATATTTCCTCCTTTCCTAAATTTTGACTTTCATGCTTTGGCTGAAGAAATTGTGGTGGAGTGCAAGGAAGGATCAGATATCATGTTTTATTGTGTTCTGGGTTACTTGAGTTTTCTAGCCATTGTTAGCTTCGCTGTGGCATATTTTGCTAAGAAACTGCCTGACATTTTCAATGAAGCCAAATTTATCACCTTCAGCATGTTGGTATTTTGCAGTGTGTGGTTTTCTTTTATTCCCTCTTACTTGAGCACCAAGGGAAAATACATGGTGGCTGTAGAGGTCTTTTCCATCTTGGCTTCTAGTGCTGGATTATTGGGCTGTATTTTTCCCCCTAAGTGCTATATAATTCTGTTTCAGCCTATATTAAACAGCAAGGATTTGCTCATTAGAAGGAAATAGTATTCATGTATTAGTTCACATTTACTTTTTTATTATTAAACAACACATTGGCTTGCCTTTTGGCTTGACCATATCAGTGAAATTGGGTAGAGGGAATTCTAATATGTATGGTATGTAAAGATTAAGATTAAGATTCCTTAATCTTTTTTAAGGAAGAAGGGTATGTTCTATATAGTCCAAGAAAGAAGAGCTTTCAGGATGCAAATTATGGGCAATCATGTCCAGAATCTTAACTGTCAGCAAGATTATCTGCATGGCTTCTCTTGCTCTATTTCTCTAGTGCACAAATGGCTGGGTTTAGTCAACATTAAACTACAAACCCTATGCACAGTGTATTCTTCACCTTCATAAGTGAAGCTTATACTACAGTCTGTATTCAAATCTACTTGTAGGTCTTATGGCCTGAAATAAAAGAAAATGTATTTTGGCAGTTCTATACCAAAAACTGGGATATTTGTCTGAAATTATTATTGATACGTATTGATGCAGCTACGTGAGCTGCATAAGCTTCTACTTGGCTTCCAGGTACAATTTAAGGTGGCTGTTACCTTTAATGTCCTTCATGGCATAGGACCTGGTTACTGTCTTTCTCTCTGTTTCCACCCACCAAGTATATTCAACTTGGTGTGCTTCAAATGAATATTGTAAACTTACAGGAAATGCCCAGGAAATGTATCTACTCTGTATGGACCCCACTCTCTGCAATAGTATCCACCCAGAGATACAGATGATGTTCTCTTCCTGGGTTCCAAAGAGCTCTTAAAACCTGGTTTTGATTTCAGCCCTGTGGTTAATGTGTTAGGGAAGGAATGGACATGCTTGGTTTTAATTGTTGTTTTTAATTTGAGCTGTCTTGTTTATAGTTTTAAATTGTTTTAAACTACATATATTCACAAATAAGCTGACAATACACAAAAAATGGGTTTGACTTATTCACATGTATATATTGTATTTTTTTTCTTTCAACGTTTTAAAAACATCCACGTATTCCATATGTATTCACAAATAAACCCATCTGTGAATAAGCTGACCCTTGGATTTTCAGCTAAAATACCATTAAACATCAATATTCCATGGATTACTTACAGATAAGCCAATTGTTAAAATTAAACATAGAAACAATATCAAGGGTCACTGGTGTCACATTTTCCAAGGGTCAGCTTATACATGGGTAAGCAATCCAGAGTCCAGTAATGTGGGTAGCTGTGTAAATCTTAAAAATAATAATAGTTTACCAATTTCAAATGGCAAAAACTGTTAAGTGAAGCCAAAGAAACTAAATTAGGGTTTAGCATGTTCTATAAATTCAACCTTATTTAAAGAGCACTTCTCGGCAATCGTATTTTTGAGAATTGGTGTGTATTGCCCAGAACTCTCTCCCTGGTACTTCTATATCTATTTTTTGTCAGCCATGTGATATTTCTGGTAATTTCACTAAACAGAAGTGTGTAGGGCTTGCAGGTTTGACCCAGGGATCAAAGATGTTCAATCCCTTTGTTATGTCCTCGGCCTGCTGAGTCACTCAGCAGGTGCAGGAGGCTGCAGAGAGGCCCAGGCAGACCACGTGAATGCCTGGGACCAGACAGGCTGTCTCCTGCCTTATGCGCATCCACAAGGTGGGAGAAATGCCTTGTATTCATTGGCTGATACTGTCCCTGCAAAGGGGTATAAGAGCAATCCACGCCATTTTGTTTTTGGTTCTGTTGTGAATTGAATAAAGACAAGACTGCTTGTTACTCCTGCCTCGTCTCAATGCCTTTTACTTGGAAACAGAACACCCTTGGTGAAAGTTATTTCAGTTGTTTCAAGTAACTTTCCCTAGTACTGAGGCCCTTTGTAGAAATGGACAAGTTGAGACTGCTGAGCCCATCTTTCTCCAAGGCTCACTATATAAAAATGATGGAATATTTTTATCTCCCTGATACTGTCAAGATCAACAAAGTGTGCCAATCCTATTAGGAGAGTATATCTCTTCAAACACATGCAGCATTATCTCTTTTGGGGCTGGATCTTATTAAAGTCAAAATATTTTTTTCTAAAAATAAAATAATTATTTTTTGCATTGTGAGACAATGTTACATAGGCTTTTATCCTAAGTTAAATATGTGAGAAACAGAGAAGTTTAAAAATAAAACGGTCACAATTGATTAACAATAGAAAGATTAGACAATAGCCAAGCCTTGCACGTAGGCACTAGATTTCAGGAGGCTTGGCTAGAAGACACACTTAACAAGACAAAAGGATGAGAGAGGGAAGTCCTCTCAAATGGGACCTAAGGGGAGGGGATGGGGGCGTCACAATAGGGGTGTATATAATGTTATGTGTTTGAATATTTTGGTGTGGTCTCTGGGTTTAGAACTTCCTGTTGAAGTCTCTCACCAGGATCCACCGCGCTTTGCAAACCGCTTTTCTATTTTCTGCAGAATAAACTCTTTTTCTTACCAATCCAATTTTGTTGGTATTTTAATCACATTTCCAACAAATTGGCGCCCAACGTGGGGCCTTGGGCATCTGTTCCTGCATCTTCGGGAGGCGAGGTCAACTGAGGAAGGCATGCCCCATTGATTTCAATGGTCCAAAGTTGCAGTTGCAGGTCGAGGAAGTGTCATAACTTGTGTGTTCGTGGCGTCCCGGCAACCATGATTAATGACAGAGACCTGCTTGTCTCTCTGGGATGGAAGCCTCGGCCGAAGCCCGGCCTCAACTTTTATTGCACATCAAAGGGTCCTACCCACAAATTGTCACCCTACTGATTTACAGCCAATTACATTACACAGATAGTTAAAACATACACTTTGAAAGCATGACGTCTTTTTCAAGAAACGAAACTTTTCCCTGCTTTCTCCTCCACCACCTTAGTACAGCTGTCAGCTGACAGCCTGTAAGGGAGGGAGAGAGAAGCCCATCCAGGCAGAGAAGGATTTCTTAAAGGAGAAATGGACATTTATCACAACATCTCATCCTTTTTTGTTTTTGTTTAGAAGCAAAGGCTTTCAGTCCATGTATTCGATTTCATCCAACTGAGGTGGCTGTTTATCCATTGGCATCCGCTCGAATCCTTGTTGACTAATGTTCACTTGTTGAGACAATTTTTTCTTTGGTATAAAAGATTTCATCATAGTAAAAATATCAGGCAAACATTGTATATAAAAGCATCCACAATGGAATAATATAACAATACAAAATAATACTTATCAAATTTCTTAACCATTGAAAATTTTTGGTAACCAAACCAGAATGCATTCCAAATATCCCCAATGCTTATGATCTCCGGATATTGGTGGAGGGATTTGTCCTTGTTCTTCATTAAGCATTTCAACGGCCATCACTGTCATTGGCTGCAGTCCAATTCCGTGCGCCATTAAAATAGCTACAAACCCAATACACTTGCATTGTACTCTCCATCATCACATTTTGCATACACTTTGTTATTACCGGTACTTTGATCACAATGATCAGGCATATTAAAGGTGATATTACAAGAGAGATATATACTTAAAAGAATAATTCCCTTAGAAAAATTAAAACACACTAATACAAAATCTACATAATAAAACCTAAGTGGCAGCGTATAATGTCCTGCCTCATTAATATGTACAAAACTTTCGCTGGCTCCAGTGTTGTTCAAAGGAAGTCCAACTAAAGAAAAGTCCTTGACTGGCATCCGATGGTGACATCATACACATCCAGCAGTCAGTATGGTTTGTTAAGGCACTAACTTTTTATTGTCCTTCCAAAATTATTGTCCATCCACTTTGGGCTCACCAGAGTCTTTGCAATCTTTTGGCTGTACACTGTAAGGGCGAATATTGTGGCCAGGAACCCATATCGTATTGCCTTCATGTTGCAGCGCAGCATATCCACGACCCCAGGTAATAAGTTCAGCTGGTCCTTTCCATTGGGGGTCTGGTAGCTTACAATACCAAACTAGCGGTCGAACCGTGGTTGCTGCATCTGGAAGGGGAGAAAAATGCCTGCTCGCAGCTGTATTAGGTGGCGTGCCAGTAAGATTTAAGAAATTGAGAGTATATAAAGCCAAATTAAGATGATTTTGCACTCCAGGTAGTCCGGGGGTATTTTTCCCCATTTTTTTTGTTTTTAATTTGTCAAGCATGTGCTTAAAAGTGGAATTGGCCCGTTCCACTACTTTTTGCCCCTGTGAATTGTAAGGAATGCCGAATTTATGAATAATGTCCCACCGATTGCAGAACTGAGCAAAGCCATGACTACAATATGTGGTCCATTATCAGTTTTTAATTCTTTAGGAGTACCCAGAGTGCTAAAAGTTCGAATACAATGATTGATGACATGTTTAGTTGCCTCTCCACGCTGTGGAGTAGCAAGGATGAACCCAGAATATGTATCAATAGTCACATGTATATATTTCCACGGACTAAAAGATGCATATTGAGTAACGTCCATTTGCCAAATTTGACATGCCTCAAGTCCACGGGGATTCACACCCATTGGAATAGACAGTCCTTGTTGTGAACAACTGGGGCACTGTTGAATGATAGCTGTTGCCTCCCTGGGGGTTATTCCAAATTGTTTAGCCAAAGCCTTGGCGTTTTGATGAAAATCGCTATGACTATCCCAGGGAGTAAGTTGTTGCATAGTCATAACTTGCGTGTTGCCATATCTGCCTGGGAATTCCCTTCACTGAGAATTCCTGGAAAATTTTGATGACTTCGGATATGTGCAATAAAATAAGGGCAATATCTTGTCTCAATAGATTTTTGCAATGTCAAAAATAGTATCAACAAAGTCTCATCCAAACTAGGAGAGATATAAGCAAAATGTAAATTTTTTATGGCCAAAAATCTGGAATCTGCTGAAAAATGACAAAAAAAAACAAAACAAAACAAAACTGACCAGGCCAATCACCAATCAATAATTGCAAAACCAAATTATTTTGAATCAAAGTTTCCCACAATTTTAAGGAAAATGGGATAAAAATAATTGCAAATTCAATTCCAAAAATCTGGCACCATCGTGTGGCCACGATGTGTAATTTCAGCCAAAGTCATAGCTGGAGTGAAAACAATTTTCTGAAGGTTCATTAGATTGAGTAATTGCCACTGTGGGTGGTCGATCAAAAATCTCATTCAAATGCACAGGGTGATTGTCAACACACTGATCAGTCCACTGGTTGTTGAGGGCTGTTTGGACTTTCTCAACGACCAATAGCTGGTCGGAGGTCAATGTCACAACGTCTGTGGGATTTTTGAGGCCTTTTAATGCCATAAATAAGGGAGAAAGGGTCGAGGTAGAAAGACCTATATATGGCCTTAACCAATTAATATTTCCTAAATATTGTTGTAGTTGAACCAATGTAGGTGCAAGTGTCTTTTGACCAGTGCCAATTAAGGGTTGCAAAACTCTTTTGCAGTCTGCATTAGCATTTTCTTTATCAATACTATCTTTTAGTCTATTTATAAATTCATCATAGGGCTCAGTAGTTCCCTGTTTAATTTGAGTAAAACTTTTGCCAAATTTTCCACTTTCATCTACTACCTTTAAAGCAGCAAAAACAGCCTGTAAAATTACACCATGTATAGCTACATCTGGCTGTTGTCCAACAGCAGTGAATTGTCCAGAGCCATAAATTTGGTCTGGCACTAATTGAGCAGTGCCTCTCTGAATAGCTTGAATACGATACTGGGAGTCCCAAACTGCATACTGCGCAGGTGTTAAAATCATTTGCATTAATGCCTTCCAATCTGCTGGAATCATTTTGTGAGCAAATCCATTATCAATTTCTGCATCCACGCCCACAGTTACAGGGTATAAACTTGTCATTTCCTCAACATTCAATTCACCTATTTCATAATCATTCTGTAACATTTCCTGAATAAAATTACTTGTTTTGGTCAGAGCTGGAGGATCACACAACTCAACATTGCTAGGAAAAACCTTGCTGTGATCTTTAATTGTTACTGGAGTTTCACTGGCAGGGGGAAGAAGTTGAACTTCATTATAATTCAATGGATTCAGTAATATTTTTAGTAGGAGCTGCTCCTGTGTCTCCAAAGCTTTTAACACTACTCTGCAAGATGTTAAAATAGAAGCGGGGGCCCTAGAATTTTTGTAACAACTCCTCCACTCTCCTCCAAGTTTCAACTTTAAGGCAGCCTGCCTCTGGGTAGAAAGGAATGTGTTTCCAAATAAATTCAAGGAGAGATCTTAAATCTCCTTCTGTCAGCTTCTGAGCTGTAAAACGAACATAATTCTTCCTGGTTATCTCTGTGAGCTTAGTCTTGCCTTTTTGAGAGATATCCCCCCATACTTACGAGGGATCAGTCCTCGTCCAGCGATGAACTGATGAAGCGCGCTTGGCCACGTCCGGGCGGTAAGTATGAGGGTCCAGGGACGTATAACCTCTCAGGGTTATCACGTCGAGGGTCACCACTTGTCATAACTTGTGTGTTCGTGGCGTCCCGGCAACCATGATTAATGACAGAGACCTGCTTGTCTCTCTGGGATGGAAGCCTCGGCCGAAGCCCGGCCTCAACTTTTATTGCACATCAAAGGTTCCTACCCACAAATTGTCACCCTACTGATTTACAGCCAATTACATTACACAGATAGTTAAAACATACACTTTGAAAGCATGACGTCTTTTTCAAGAAACGAAACTTTTTCCTGCTTTCTCCTCCACCCCCTTAGTACAGCTGTCAGCTGACAGCCTGTAAGGGAGGGAGAGAGAAGCCCATCCAGGCAGAGAAGGATTTCTTAAAGGAGAAATGGACATTTATCACAACAAGGAAGCAAAACAGAGCCAGGCCCACGGACCAAATAGTGATTGGTAAGAACTGAGGAGAGGGGACCAGAGAATTACCAGGACAAGGACTGGGCAACTTTGTGCACGAACCTAGGTGAGTAAAACTTGGGATAAACCAAGGAATAAAACCTAGGCAGTCGGGGGTGGTTGGGTAGCACAGTTTGAATCTGAGATCTATGAGAGGTGTGTGTAAGACACCCCGAGGTTCCACAGGACTGGCAAGACATACACAAGCTGTGGATGTCCCGAAGGTCCACAGGACTGGCAAGACATACACAAGCTGTGGATGTCCCGAGGGTCCACAGGACTGGCAAGACATACACAAGCTGTGGATGTCCCGAGGGTCCACAGGACTGGCAAGACATACACAAGTTGTGGATGTCCAGAGGGTTTGGACTGGCAAGGCGGAGTGAGGGAACTCCTGAGTAAAAGGAGAAAGAGGCTTGGTGAAGCGAACCGTGGTCTCATTAGATTGGTACGGACAACAAAATTGTGTGGTAAACCAACCAAGGGTAATTCAGGAGGGTCCCAGGAGAAGGAATGTATGAAAAAGGTTAGTAAAAATCCAAAACTAAAAATAGATCCCCACAGCCCATTAGGAAAATTGTTAGAAAACTGGGGGAAACCAACATAAAACAAGCTGATTACTAAGTTAAATTTAACAAAAGAAGATATGGTAAATTTGTACTGCTTCATATGGTGGGGGGGGGAAATGAGAAAATTGAGTAGCCCCAAACAGGAAAAGGAAACATAAACCCATCTTGCTGGCACAGACCCTTTGTGTCTGTAGCCAGGGTAGAAAAGGGAGTTTTGGGTTTAAGCTCAAGGACTGTGTGAGTGAGAAGACCTTTTTTTTCCCAATCACAATTGGATTTTGCTCCTTTTGGTCTTTCCTAGCCGCAGAAAGGATCTGTTTAATTGGCAGAACCTGGAAAGCATGCGGGTTTCGCCAGAGTGCATGACCTTTTGTTAGGGAAAGGGGAAAAGGTTGTGTGCAAATGGAATGGAATGGGTGAATGAAAGAATTGGATTTGAGTAACCAGCTGGTTAGGCCTCCTGTTAGCAAAGCAAAGTTAGGAAAATGGAATTGGCTAAATAAAGGTACCTAAAAGGTACCTGTTGGTAGGCCTGTGCCCAATCTAATTTGGCGAACATGCGGCCACCTTGCAATGACACCAAAATATGGCTGACAACTGGCACTGGGTATGCGTGCTGCTGAAGTGCCCGGTTAATGGTACACTTGTAGTCAGTGCATATTCGCACTTCCCCGTTGGCCTTTAGTGGCGTTACTATGGGGGTCTCCCACTCCCCACTGTCTACGGGCTGCAATACCCCTTAACTAGCCAGCTTGTCCAGCTCTGCGTCGATTTTTTGTTTTAAAGCAAAAGGCACTCGATGAGGCTTGATCCGTATTGGCGTTATCATAGGATCAAGCTTGAAGGCTATCAGAGGACCCTTGTACTCCCCTAGGCATGAACTGAAAACATCTGAGAATTCTTGGCAGACTGAAGATAAATCCGCCGCTTGTGTCCGGTGAATGCCAGTTATTTGAATGCCCAATGCCTCGAACCAATTGAGCCCTATGAGGCTCGTGCATTGGCCTTCTACCACAACAACAGCAAGTGGGCCTGCAAACCCCTTGAAATTCACTAGAGGTGTGGCTTCACCCTTGACCACCACTTGGGAGTTTTGGAAGTTGGTGCACATTAAATTAGATGGCCAAAGTTTGGCCCATCTATTGCTGCGGCTGCATATGTGCCTAAATGTTCCTATAGAGATGATGGACATGGCTGAGCCTGTGTCTAGTTCCATCTTACATGGAACTCCCTGAAGCTTGATTTGGAGTCGAAGCTTTGGCTTAAGGGGGTGATGGGCACCAGTGCAGAGTACGCTCCTTTGCCTGGTGCAGAACCCTACTCGGTGTTGCCCCGGGGCCCCGGTACCTCTCCTGATTGAGTCTTCCTGTGGACGATCCCTCTGGCAACCTCGACAGACAGCGGCAATGTGGCCTGACTTGCCACACGCCCGGCATGTTGCTGTACGGAAACAAAATTCTGCGCGTTGATGGTGGCTTCCGCAACCCATGCACCTAAGGAACGGAACTGCCTTGTCAGCTGGCCTCGGTCCCTTCTCTTGGTGTCTCTGTAGCTTGTCGACTTCGTAGTCTGAGTCGGTGTCTTCAATTTGCTCGGCGTCCTCGTGGTGGACTGCTTCAGTGCTTGACGCACTTTTGGAGGGCCGCAGCACTTTAACGGCCCCTCTAGCGGCTTCGTCCACCATAACCTCCTTCAAGGCCTCCTGTAGCAAGAGAGTCTCCTTAGTGAAAAATTTTTGGTGGAGCTCTCAATTCCAGAGGCCGCAGACTACACGGTCCCTTAGTCTGTCCTCCAAATCTGTGAAATTGCAGAGTCGGGACGCTTGACGAAGAGTGGCAATGAATTCTGTGGCCAATTCGCCAGGTTGTTGCTCCCGCTGCTCAAAAGCGTGCCTCCACGCTATCTGTTGTGGGTGTCTCTAGACCAGCTTGGGAAATGTCAGAAGATGAAGAGGAGCAACCAGGCCCCTCTGGGTGCTTTCCCCTCCCGGCAGGAGAGACAGAGAGGGAGGAGATTTGCATGCAGTCTGAGTCAGACTCTCAAAGCGGAGACTCAGATTTGGAACAGGAAAATTTATGGCTTGATCCGAGATTCCGAAGGTTTGATAGGCGGAGGTCTCAGTTACGTGGAAAAAGGAAGCCATGGGGGAAGTGATGTATCGGAAACTATATTAGAAGGTGAACGAGGGACTAATTCTTTGTCACGAGCAACGTTAATATCAAGGAGTAACCTGATATCTTGAGAAGTTCGTTTGAACTCAGTTTTCTGGTGTTTTTTGAATGTACGGAAGATTAATGAGGTCTTGAACAACCTGAGCGATAAAGAGTGAGTTATTGGAAGGGGGGAGAGCATGTTTAAGCTGAATGTAAATAAATCAGATTTGGCCGTTCCGCAAACAAAATGCCAGCAGCTTGCTTTGAAGTGAATCTCTTGAAATGTGTTAAATAAAACTCTTAAAGAAATATTCCTGTGGACTTTACTAAGCTGAGAAGGGCCAGATACAACAGATTGCTCGTGACCAAGCAAATTTGTCCGAGCTTTCAGTACTGCGCAAGTCCAGTGACGTCATGGAGCAGCTCCTCGCTGATAATCCTGCTCTGTATCAACTAGTTCAAGGTCTCCAGCTACAAATTGGTAATTTGCAACAGCAGATTCAGCAAGCTGCAGCAGCCCCAGCCCCCCCTCCCAGAAGAAGCAGGTGTTATTTAGCATTGCCTGATAAGTTTACTGGAGAGCGTAGTAAATTTCCAGCCTTTTTAAACCAATGCAGAACATTCATTGCTTCAACTCCAGCAGATTTCCAGCTTGATGAAACTAAAGTGGCTTTCATTTTAAGTTTGCTCTCTGGTCCAGCTGCTGATTGGTCATCTCCTCTGATAGACGGACAAGATCCTGTACTGCGCAATTATGCAGGATTCTGCCACCTGATGGAAAGAGAATTTGCTGACCCTCTTCGTAGACAAAATGCCACCAGGCGGATACGAGAGCTACGTCAAGGATCGCGCTGCGTAGCGGAATATATATCAGATTTTCGCCGCCTAGCTCAAGAAATTAATTGGAATGAAGAGGCTCTCATGGAAATCTTTCAAGATGGCCTGTCTTCCCAGATCTTGAATGAATTTAGACATACTGTAATGCCCATGACCCTGGATGCCTTATATCAACATTGTTTGACTATTGAGGCGCAAACGCAAGCCACGGATGCCCGCCTGGTCAAACAGATGATTCCAGTCACCGGAAGTGCCAAGCCCGTTCCTGCACCACGCAGAGGATTTCAGACCCTACCTATCACTCCACCCATCCCGGCACCCAGACGTATTTTTCAACCACTGCCGGCTTACACTGAGAGGCGTCCTGTACCCATGACCAGAGATGAGCCCATGGATCTGGGTGCAGCCAAATCTCGATTGACCGAGGCTGAGAAGGCAAGACGGAGAGCTGAGGGATTGTGCCTGTACTGTGGAGAGATGGGTCACTTCGTCATGGCCTGCCCCCAGAAACGACGTGGTACGGCAGGTCCTACTCCTGTTCCAGCTCGGCCTCCCACTCAGCAGTTTCAAGCCACCTTACCGGGAAACGGCCAGAGCCCGGCCTAATGGAAACGTTGGGTCGGGCAGGCGCCAAACCCAGTTCCAGTTCCACAGACGAAGACCCCAGTCCTCCGAGACATTTGATCCTAGCAACCAATATATTTCTGGGAAACCATGCCCAGGGCATTCCGGCACATGCCTTGTTGGATTCTGGAGCCACCACTAATTTCATGGATGAAGCTTTCGCTCGTCAGCATGCCATACCTTTGTGCTCCGTTAAGCGGCCTATGTTGGTTGAGACAATCGATGGTCGTGAGTTATTGTCTGGACCGATCAAGTTTATGACCCAGCCCATACG
The DNA here is from genome assembly GCA_034064705.1 of Bothrops alternatus. Lineage (NCBI taxonomy): Eukaryota > Metazoa > Chordata > Lepidosauria > Squamata > Viperidae > Bothrops > Bothrops alternatus. Next base: position 922,904 of record JARGCV010000165.1, on the reverse strand, counting down.
CCTGGTCATAGGACAACATGAAGAAGCCATCCAATTATATGTTACCAAGGGACTTCATTTCCCCTTAGTTCTCGGCTTAGCCTGGTTGAGAACCCATGATCCTTGTGTGGTGTGGTCCCAGAACTTTGTTTCATTTCCCAGTTTGCAATGCGTAGACCACGTACGCCAATTTTACGCAGCCCAGCTACCATCCCACCCTGACATCACCTTGCCGGCCGACCTAGTGGACTTTGCAGATATCTTCAGTGAGAAAGAGTCAGACCAATTGCCTCCGCATAGACCATATGACTGTGCCATTGATTTGCTGCCAAATGCCAAGCTTCCAGGGGGACGCCTTTACTCCATGTCAGAACCCGAGTTGGCCACATTAAAAGACTTTGTGGATAAAAACTTGGCCAGGGGTTTCATTCGTCCCTCTTCCTCGCCTCTGTCAGCTCCTGTGTTATTCGTGAAGAAGAAAACAGGAGATTTACGCCTATGCTGTGACTATCGCAAGCTCAATGCCATCACGGTACGTAACCGGTACCCTCTGCGTTTGATTCCTGATCTCATGGACCGTCTCCGATCAGCGGCCATCTTCACCAAGATAGATCTACGGGGTGCTTACAACCTGGTTCGCATTCGAGAGGGGGACGAGTGGAAGACTGCGTTTGGGACCAGGTATGGTCATTTTGAGTACACAGTCATGCCCTTTGGACTCACCAATGCTCCGGCCGTCTTTCAACATTTCATGAATGACATCTTTCGGGATTTATTAGATCAATTCGTGGTGGTTTACCTCGATGACATCCTGATCTACTCCCCGTCACGAGCAACTCATCTCCAGCATCTCCGGCAAGTTCTGCAACGCTTCAGAGAGCATCACCTTTACGCCAAGTTAGAGAAATGTCAATTCTATCAAACCACCATTGAGTTTCTGGGACATGTGATTTCTCCACAAGGCATCGCCATGGATCCTGGCAAGGTTGAGACCTTGCAAACCTGGCAACCACCGTGTAAAGCAAAAGATGTCCAAAGACTTTTGGGATTTGCGAACTATTACCGGACATTCATTCCGAGATTTTCTACCTTGACTGCGCCCCTTACTCGACTGTTACAGAAAGGCATTAAGTTCCAGTGGGGTGATGCCGAGCAACAGGCATTTCAGACCCTCAAAAAGGCTTTTGTTCAGGAACCCATTCTCAAGTATCCAGATCCTTGTCGTCCCTTTGTAGTGGAGGCCGACGCCTCAGATGTTGCTGTAGGGGCCGTGCTTCTTCAAACACGCCAAGATGGCGGCCCCCTGTTCCCGTGTGCTTATTACTCCAGGAGATTGAGTCCCTCCGAACGCCATTATACCATTTGGGAGAAGGAGCTCTTGGCTATCAAAACTGCTTTTGAGACCTGGAGACACCACCTGGAAGGAGCCCGCTACCAAGTTGAAGTTCGGACTGACCATAAAAACTTGGAATTTCTGCAATCTGCCAGGAAATTGAATCAACGTCAGATCCGTTGGTCTTTGTTCTTCGCTCGATTCAACTTCAAAGTCACCTACATTCCGAAAGGGTACAACAAAAGAGCAGATGCCTTGTCCCGTAAACCAGAGTATCTACAGATCAAGGACCCCTTGCCGCTTCGAACCATTCTGCCTGTCGAATCGATCGCAGCCGTGCACGATCCGGTAGATCTACGACGACAGATTCGGGAAGCGCAACAACTAGATGACTTTGTGACACAGAGGAAACAAGAGGTGGGTCCCGGCTCACCTTGGACCTTGTCCGAGGGTCTATTACGCTTCCGCGACCTGTTATATGTTCCAGCAGGCTCACTCCGTGGTCTCATTCTGACTCAATGCCATGATAACCCTGCGGCGGGTCATTTTGGTCTCTTTAAGACTCTCCACTTAGTGTCTCGGACTTTTTGGTGGCCCAGACTTCGCCATGATGTTTATTCTTATGTGAATTCCTGTGTACGGTGCCGTCAGGCAAAATATGCCACAGGAGCCCCTCCAGGATTGTTACAGCCGTTGCCCACGCCGGAGAGACCCTGGGGGGCTATTTCCATGGACTTCTTGACTTGTCTCCCTGTTTCTGCTGGCTACACCGTTGTCTTTGTAGTGGTAGACATGTTGACCAAGATGGCACATTTCATTCCTTGCAGAAGAATACCGACAGCCAAGGTCACTGCTCAGCTGTTCATTCAACATATCTTTCGGCTACACGGTTTACCTGACAAAATAGTGTCCGACCGAGGGACCCAGTTCACCTCAGCGTTCTGGAGAGAACTCATGTCTGCGCTTCAAGTCCAAGTTAATCTAGCCTCCACGCATCACCCAGAGACTGATGGGGGTACAGAGAAAGTGATTGGCATCCTGGAGCAGTATTTGCGTTGTTTCATCAACGACCAACAGAACGATTGGTCCAAATATCTCTCCGTGGCCGAATTCGCTTTCAACAACTCTCAGCACACTTCCACTCAGACCACTCCGTTTTTTGCCAACTACGGCTATCATCCCAGATTTTTCCCACTCACGCTCCTTGATTCTCCAGTTCCAGTTGCAGAGGACTATTTATCCGAGCTCCAGTCAGTCCAAGAGATGGTTAAGCAGCACTTGACTAAGGCCAAGGAAGACTACAAGAGGGTTGCAGACCGCTCTCGTCGCGACACGCCGCCGTTAGCTGTTGGAGATCGGGTTTGGCTCTCCACCAAGTATTTGTTTCCAGGGAGAATTCACCGCAAGCTTGACCAACGTTTCCTGGGTCCTTTTCCTGTGGAGACGGTCATCAATCCGGTGACCTATCGTTTGACTTTGCCTAGGTCTCTTCGCGTACATCCCGTGTTTCATCGCTCCTTGCTTGTTCCTGTCTCCCCTGATTCTCCGCTTCGACCTCCTGATCCGGGCCCGACAACTCGCCGTGCTCAAGTTCCTGTTTCCCGGTTGGAGGTGTCCGGCATCCGAGATTCCCGATGGCTCAACGACCGCTTCCAATATTTGGTTGATTGGACCGGGGGTGGGCCAGACGCTTGCTGTTGGGTCGATGCTCATGCTATTGAGGCTCCTGGGTTAATTTGGGATTTTCATGCTGCGTTTCCCTACAAACCACATCCCCTGCGACGGACCCGAGGGACGGGGCCTGCGGGGGGGGGGATAGTGTTGTGGGTGTCTCTAGACCAGCTTGGGAAATGTCAGAAGATGAAGAGGAGCAACCAGGCCCCTCTGGGTGCTTTCCCCTCCCGGCAGGAGAGACAGAGAGGGAGGAGATTTGCATGCAGTCTGAGTCAGACTCTCAAAGCGGAGACTCAGATTTGGAACAGGAAAATTTATGGCTTGATCCGAGATTCCGAAGGTTTGATAGGCGGAGGTCTCAGTTACGTGGAAAAAGGAAGCCATGGGGGAAGTGACGTATCGGAAACTATATTAGAAGGTGAACGAGGGACTAATTCTTTGTCACAAACAAAGATTGTCAAGTTAGATACGGGAAAACATTGACTTATGACCAGATATTTAATGATTTTTTGAAGTTATGAAAATTTTTTATTAATGACCCATCTACAAAGTTTTGATTGATGGCTCCTCTGCAGTCATGTGATCATGTTTGGCAAACCGGGTCACATTTACATCTGGCTTTGCATGAAATTGTAGTGTCCAATGGTCACATATCAATGATTTGTAGCTTTTTAAACCAATTGCACACTTGGCAGAATTGATTGGCTTATTGGTCATAGGATTCAGTTATGAACCATGTGATTTGCTTTATATCCATTCACATTATGACCATGTTAAAGCCAGTTGTAAAATCAAATTTGGTCACATGGTGCCTTGACCTATGGCCACAATGTTTGTAGTCCAATATTCATGCTACTTATTGAATCTAGCATAAATAGAATCTTCACATTTAAGTAGGCATCTTCTCATCTTCAGAAATTAGCAGTAATCAAAATACTTTTTGAATCCTGTGAAAACAAGACATTTTTGCAAATTCACTACCATTAATTGAAGTTTTCTAATTTTCATTTTCTTCTTCATCATCACAGTTGTGGGTTTCTTGTTTGGGAAAGCTCTACAGATGCAGGTGTTTTATCATTTTATTCCCTCATATATATTTCTGTTAAGGTGCTGCCTGTCTCTCGGTGTAATGACCACTGTGTTCTAGGCACAAGTAGAAAGAAGAAGGAAGGGGATAAATTTTGCTGCTATGATTGTGCACCATGTCCAAAGAGGCAGATCTCTGACAAAATAGGTAGGACAAAAAGAGGTTAGGACTTTGGCGAACTGACCTGCCAAAATTCAGTGTAGGGCCCTTGTTTCTTTAAATACAGAAACATGAACTGGGCCATATATCTGTGTCATATATTTATCCTTCCAATATTGAAGGATTAGTTTGTCAGCAAAAGGAGACATCTATTTCCATTCATTTTTCATCTATCAGCCTCCATGTAATGGATATGTAGTTCCAAAAGATATCTGGAATTGAAAATATTAAATTCTAGGTCAAATTAATATATAGGATATGACAAAAAGATACCTTTCAGTAAAGTATTATTCTCCTTCCATCTCCAATGACATGATAATGTAGTCTTTCAGTAAAATACAGTTCTATCCAATAAAAATAATATCTTCATTATATATTCTAACATGGTTGTTAAGATCTACAGTACTTGTTAACTTAGATTAACAAAATAGTGTTTTCCAATTTCTTGTCCCATCGATTTTTCTAAATTAAAATATCTAATTAAACTATTGATACCAAATATGTATAATATTTGTTTCTGCAAACTTAGATGTTTACGAAGCTGCAAATATTTTCTAGTCCAAACTGAGATAGTAGAAAAGTATATAAAGAGCCTATTTATAAACATGTTGTATTACAAAAGAATGAATAAGACAGAATACACTTTCCTTGGCTTCTTATTTTTAGTCAACCCCTCCCCTTTCTTGTGTACTGTGAAGAATCTCAGCATTAAGTTATGAGACTCATGTATATTTTTGACTAAAAAATGACAATTACTATTATATTTTTAAAAAATAGATAATTGGTATCAACATCACCTGTGCTGTTTGTATTCTATATTGATAAAAACTTTGGTATATTTAAAAGATATCTTCTTTTTTCAGATATGAATGCTTGCGTGAAATGTTCAGAAAATCAGTATCCCAACAATATCCAAAATCAATGTATTCCCAAAGTGATCACCTATTTCTTTTATAACGAACCTTTGGGAATCTTCTTTATTACAATGGCTATTGTTTTTTCTTTGATTACAATTCTCGTGGTTGGAATCTTTTGGATGCATTGAGAGACTCCAATTGTCAGAGCCAATAACTGGAGCCTCACTTGTATCCTCCTTCTTTCCCTTCTTCTCTGCTTCCTCTGCTCCTTCCTCTTCATGGGAAGACCTGAAAAGATAATCGGGATCGGTCCTCCCCCCTCTGCTGTTTAATATCTACATGAAACTGCTGGGTGAGATCATCCGACAACACGGGGTGAGATATCATCAGTATGCTGATGATACCCAGCTTTACATCTCCACCCCGTGTCATTTCAGTGAAGCAGCGGAAGTGATGTGCCGATGTCTGGAGGCTGTTAGGGTTTGGATGGGTGCCAACAGGCTCAAACTCAACCCCGACAAGACGGAGTGGCTATGGGTTCATCAGCATGGGGGGGGAGCTTTTAACCCCCTCGGAGAAGGTCCGCAACTTGGGCGTCCTCCTCGATCCACAGCTAAATTTGGAACATCATTTTTCGGCTGTGGCGAGGAGGACATTTGCCCAGGTTCGCCTGGTGCACCAGTTGCAGCCCTATTTGGACCGGGAGTCTCTTCTCACAGTCACTCATGCCCTTATCACCTTGAGGCTCGACTACTGCAATGCTCTCTACATGGGGCTACCTTTGAAAAACGTTCGGAGACTTCAGGTACTGCAGAATGCAGCCGCGCGAGCAGTGTTGGGCCTGCCCAGAAATGCCCACATCTCGGCATCACTCCGCGAGCTGCATTGGCTGCCAATTGGTCTCTGAACGCAATTCAAAGTGTTGGTTATGACCTATAAAGCCCTACATGGCATCGGACCAGGTTACTTACGGGACCGTCTGCTGCCCCATGAATTCCAGCGACCGGTTAGGGCCCACAGAGTCGGCCTTCTCCAGGTCCCGTCAGCCAGACAGTGTCGCCTGGCAGGGCCTAGGGGAAGAGCCTTCTCTGTTGCGGCCCCGGCCCTCTGGAACCAACTCCCCCCAGAGATCCGTGTTGCCCCCACCCTCTCCGCCTTTCGTAAATTACTTAAAACACACCTCTGCCGGCAGGCTTGGGGCAGTTAACATCTTGCCCCTAGCCAGTGTATGTCTGTGTGTATGTTGAATGATTGGTTTTTCTTTTAAATTAGGGGTTTTTATATATATGTATTTCTAATTGTTGATTTCTATTATGTTGTGAGCCGCCCTGAGTTCTCCGGAATTGGGCGGCATAGAAGTCAAATTAATAAATAAATAAATAATAAATGACCTGCCTTCTCTGGCAAATGACTTTTGGCATTATCTTCTCAGTGGCCCTTTCGTCTGTGTTGGCAAAAACCATTACTGTGATTCTGGCATTTATGGCAACCAAAACAGGCTCCAGATTGAGAAAATGGGTAGGGAAAGGACTGGCCAATTCTATTGTCCTTTTGGGTTCTTTCATCCAGGTGGGGATTTGCACTTTTTGGCTGAGCACCTCTCCCCCTTTCCCACATACAGACCTGCACTCGCTGAAGGGAGAAATCATAATGGAATGCAATGAAGGCTCAGTGAACATGTTTTACTGTGTCCTGGGTTACATGGGCTTCCTGGCTAGTGTCAGCTTTAATATTGCTTTCCAAGCCAGGAAGCTGCCCAGCAGTTTCAATGAGGCCAAGTTCATCACTTTCAGCATGTTGGTCTTTTGCAGTGTTTGGCTGTCATTTGTTCCAACCTACCTGAGCACCAAAGGAAAATACATGGTAGCTGTGGAGATCTTTTCTATCTTATCCTCCAGTGTTGGTTTACTGGGGTGTATATTTTCCCCCAAATGCTATATCATTTTAGTGAGACCTGAGATGAACATGAAGGAACATTTAAGAAGAAAACAAACGTAACTGGTTTTTTGAATTCATATTTAATGAAACTTCTTTAGATTATTCTTGAAGTTTATTTCTTTATATATTAATTTACTTTGAAGGAATTTGGAAAAATCTCCATGACCTTGATTTCACTTCATTCATACACAAAATCCAATATGGAGAAAAGAAATCCTTAAAAAGAGGTGTGTTTCTAGATCAAAGAATGGATGTGACTTATCCAGTTTAACGTGAATGATGATTACGTGATTGTAAATTTTGATGAATCTTATAAATATGTCCACATATTATCCAAACCTCAAAGAGTTGCCATGTACAAATATTGAATTTTACTAGATTGTATGTGTTCCTATTGGATATTAAAGGAAAAGTTTATTTTAAAGGAATGTTCAAGTTGTATATGTTTTCATAATAGTTCAGTAATGGGATAGTTTATGTGTTCAGGCTCTTATTTAGGCTTTGGATTAATGGGAATGTCCATGTTCTCTTTGCCATATAACATGAAATATTGAAATATAGGCTTTTGTACAAAATATAAAAATGAATAAGAATGAAAAGGTATGAATTTGATTTTTAGTGGATAACATTGTTTTTATATTTTAATAGCAGATCTAGAAATTTTGTTCTAAGAAAAAGCATTCATATGATGCTGTTTGTTTCATGGAGAACTATAGTGCCACGGAATTTCTCCTTAGTTCTAGGTTGCTTCTCTCTTTGGTTAGTTTCCATTTGTTGCTACTTTTCCTGCCTTCAGGTGCTTTGGAGAATTGCTTGATTCCCACTTCTATGTGGCAGCCCCTGAGATATAAGAACATAAGAACATAAGAAGAGCCATGCTGAATCAGGCCAAAGCCCATCGAGTCCAGCATTCTGTGTCACACAGTGGCCCACCAATTGTACATGGGGATCTTGAGCAGAAAGAGAAGGCAAAACCCTCCCTTTCCCTTGACCCCCAACAAATGGTACTCAAGGGAATCCTGCCTGCCTCAACCAACATAGAGGCGGCACATGGACATCCGTTTTAATAACCACCGATACACTTGGCATCCATGAATCTATCTAGCCCTGCCTTGAAGCTGTCAAGGCTGACAGCTGTCACGACCCCTTCTGGAAGTGAAGGTTATTGATGATGATGATGATGGAAGGGACCTTGGAAGTCTTCTAGTCCACCCCTGCTTAAGCATGAACCCTATACCATTTCAGACAAATGCCTGTCCAGTCTCTTCTTGAAAACATCCAGTGTTGGAGCATCCACAACTTCTTGAGGCAGGTTGTTCCACTGACTAATTGTTCCTCACTGTCAGGAAATTTCTCCTTAGTTCTAGGTTGCTTCTCTCCTTGGTTAGTTTCCATCTGTTGCTTCTTGTCCTACCCTCAGGTGCTTTCTTTCTTTCTTTATTTATTTATTTATTTATTTATTTATTTGATTTGATTTGATTTGTATGCCGCTCCTCTCCGGAGACTCGGAGCGGGTCACAACATATACAAAACATCAAAACATTAAAAATAGGTACCCAACACACATACAACATTCGAACCACAACCCACAATCATCCCCAGGCCTGCCGGCAAAGATAAGTTTTAAAGTTCTTTCGGAAGGCCAGGAGAGTGGGAGAAACGCGGACTTCAAGGGGCAGTTGGTGCCAGAGGGTGGGCGCCACAACAGTGAATAGCTTGACTCCCTCTTCTTTAGGGCAGCCCCTGAGATACTGGAATGCTGCTATCATGTCCCCCCGGTCCTTCTCTTCATTAAATTAGACATACCCAATTCTAGCAACTGTTCCTTATATGTTTTAGCCTCCAGTCCCCTAATCATCTTTGTTGCTCTTCTCTGTACTCTTTCTAGAGTCTCAACATCTTTTTTACATCGTGGTGACCAAAACTGGATGCAGTATTCCAAATGTGGCCTACTAATATTCCAAGTGTGGCCTACTAATATTCCAAGTGTGGCCTACTACAAATGTGGCCTACTACACTAGATGTTAAATAGACAGATGAAACCCATTCAGAGATATACAGTAAATGCAAGAGTGAAACTTTTCCTGTAGATGAACTTAAAACATTCCCTCCTGATAACTTTGCGGTGTATTTACACGTACACAGAGAGAGGGAGAGAGAGAAAAAATGAACACAGTTCTCTTCACCCTGTTTTGCTGGCCAGGCAATGTAGGGTGAGGGTATTTTCTTTTGGTGGCTTATTTTAAGCAGAATTTCTAGCAGAATTTTAAAATTCTTGTCTCTAGGGATTGGAGACACCCAACAGTTACCATTTACCTCAAAGACACACAAAGAGCTTGACACTGACACACACACAAAGACAAAAGAAAGAGAACAGCAAAGGAAAACAGAACTCTTATATTTTCATATCCTGGTCATTCCCACCATAAATCTCAGTTAACTCAACTTAGGGAAGGCACAAATCTTAACATATCACATGGTTGCGTAGAAAGAAAGAGAGCGAGAGAAAAAAAAATCACTGTTCCTATATTTTATATTCTTTTCTTTTAAGTACCTTTATTTAGCCAAATTGGTTTCCCAGCAAAGACCTGAGCAAAGCCCATTCTTCACAAATTTCCTTTGCTCATTTCTTTTACATACCAGCTAGGATGGGCACTTGTGTCTTCTCCCGCTCCTCAAGCAAGTCCAATGGGGGATCTAGACCTGACCCTTGAACTTCAGCTTCCCATGTTCCCCTTAGGACGTGGGGTTCAATCAGCTTAGTTGGGTCCTTTCCAGCAGCACAACCCTGATGCTCTTAGCAGCACTAACCCTGCTGCCCCGCTGTCAGTTTTCAGACAAAAAAAAAACATCTGGGAGGACTCTGGTTCCCTCATCTAGTACAGGGCCCTCCTAACCAGAGAACTTCACCACTGTCAGTTTATCAGACCAAAAAAGGTCTGAGGGGACCTGCTGTCCCCAATCCAGCAGGTACGGGCACCTCCTACAACCACTGTCAGTTTTCAGACCCAGGAGGGGTCTGGGAGGACCTCTCCTTTTTACAGTAGTATGGGCACCTCCTGCAATTGGGCTTTGCTTACAGGGCCTTACCAGCTGGATGCCCAAATCCAATTCTCTCATTCACTTTTATATTCCATTTTCACACAGCCTCTCCCTTTTCCCTAACAAAAAGTCCTGTGCTCTGGCCAAACCCCCATGCTTTCCAGGGTCTGTCACTTGAACAGATCCTTTCTGCAGTTAGGAAAGGCCAGAGGAAGCAAGATCCAACTGTGATTAGGAAAAGAGTCTTGTCATTCACACACAGAGACATACACACATTTCTCTGCATGGTAATTTTTAGAGAAATTCAAAGAGGTATTGGAGAAGATTCAATCAGAAATGTCAGAAGAAAATACAAAGAAAAAAAACCCAACCCAACTCCAGTAGAGGAGAATGAAAGGAGTATGCTGAACTGGGTGCTATAGGCATTGATTTTTTGTTTGATTATGGATAACAAATATTTAATGTAGAATATAAACAGAACAAATTTTCCTCAAAAGAGAAAAAATCATTTATTTCTTAAGTGACACATAATTTTCAAAAAAAATAAACTTATTGTCAGGCCCAATAAAGAAGGAATACATTTGGCATTAAGAAGAATGTATAGTTCGATCTCATTATTTAATTATGATTACAAGTTGTTCACAACTGAGTCCAGTACTGAAAACAATTTTGCCAGAACTTATTCATGAGGGTCAATGAGGATTTCTTGCTAAAAGACACTTTAAGAGCAATGATAGAATTGTGTAAGATATTTTGCAATACTAGAGCAACACAATGAAAAACAGACTGTTTTGGTTTTGTTAGATGTACAGAAGGCCTCTGACAATTTGAAATGGACTTTTTTGTTCAAGGTTTTCATCACAGAAAACACAACTCACTGTTAATGATGGAGACTTTGCAGACTTGGTGTTAGTTTTGGAAGATTCTTTAAAGGGAATTAACATATTAATGAGCAAATTAAAGACAATGGTGCAGTAACAGATTAAGAAAAAAGACATGATTATTAATCAAAATATATGAAAATAGAAAAATAAAACAGTTTTTTATGATTAGGAAGAAGGTAAAATATCTGGTATCACAATGACAAATACTAATTGTATGTTATCTCTTTATTGTGTCTGAAAGCAGACTTGTATATTTCTCAGGAAATGTGATGTAACAAAGGGTGATGGAACTTTTTCGTCTCATCAATGATCAAAGTAAATTATAGCCAAAGTAAATTAAATATGCAGCTTTAGCCCATTTCTCAAGAGAGATGTGCATAATACTGAAAGCTGGAGACAACTTGATTATTTTCCGAATTGTTGTTAAAATTATAGGTTTCTTCTTTAGCATTACTGATGATATTAAATTCAGTTTTCAGAAAGGCAGCCTAATAATAAGAGTGTTTTTACCTATATTCAAAATATCATTTGTTGTACTGTGTAAAAGAGCTACTTTTTCAAGCCGTTTTATTTTGATCCTCATATGATAATCTAAGCTATCTTATCTCTGGTCCATTGTCCAATAGTTTCTATACTTCTGTTTTTTCTCCCCCTCCCCTTCATATTTTTTTCATTCTAACCCTCATAAATGAGAGGGTGTACTTTGAAAGGGTGAGCCTCACATAATCAGAAATTCCATTCCCTTGTACTGTCCCAAAGATGCTTTTTTTAATAAACAAGTTTTATTAGTTTTTTAATTTTTACATCAGAGTGCTCAAGAAACACCATGGTGATGGGGTAATCAATCATCCAAAGACAAAGTCATATATATATAACTCAAATTAATTCGTTAAATGTTCCGTCTCTATTTCCCTCAAATAGTATAACATATTTAGGTTAATCCATTTCTACATTACATCTATATAAATCCAAATCCTGTTTTTAAACCTTACTAATTTACAATTACCATAATCCAATTGAATCTTGAATAAACATATTATTAGCACTTCGGGTATCCCTTCTACAATACACATAATATTCCGACAGTAACATTCTAATATTTCCAAATATATTCTAATTCTTAGTCTAATAAGTCATTGATTAGTACCAATTCTTCTCTTTTCACAAATCTCTCCACTGCAAAATAGTTATCCTACTTAAAATAAAAATAAAAATAAAATAAAAATCATTTCAGCCCATTAGGTAAGATTTAAATCTTGTCCAAATAATTATCATATCTAAAACAAGCATATTGTTACACAAAATATCATCTTGCTAACTCCACATACTCAGTTAATTGTTAAGTCAGTCCAGATCTCTAAAGCCTTTTTAACCCATTAAGTAAAATTTTAAATCACATTTTAAAATCTAACTCTAGCTTTCTTTCTGTGCCAGGCCGGTTTTCATAATACCGCATCTGTACCATCAAATCTCAGTATTTGAGTACGGGTATTTATCGACACATCAATCTGGTCTAAGTTCTCTTCCTTTTCTTCCAGTATCATCTGGATAGTATAGTCAATTTTGTTCCATGTTGTAGTTACTAGCTGATTATCCAGATTATCATAGCTTTCAATAGATCGCATCTGAAAGTCAGTTCCTGTTGCTTTTAAGACTGCAAGTATTTCACTTGAAGTCATTCTTTGATCATCAGAGTTCTCCATAATTTGTACGTAGGCTTGTGAAATATCCTCTTCTGTAGTGATTAGTTGACTTGTGGAATGATCAATTAGAGTCACAGTTTGAGATTTTAAGTCAAGCATTTTTCTAGAGCTCAATTGATCAGTAGGTTCTTCCTCCATCTCTTTAAATTGTGTGCACTGTTCCATATAGGCCTCTTTAAAGCTAGTCTGTTCCTCCTTTATTGTTCCTTGGCCTATAGGTTGGTCCATTAAAATTTGAAATTCAGTTTGTGGTTCTGCAAAATGATCTTTAATTTTTCTCCAAAATTTCATGTACTCTGTAGCTTCCAGGATTTTTTTCAATATAAGGTCATAATCAAGCTGTGGGTAAGATTCCTCCATTTCCATGATAAAATAGTCTTTTAGTCTTTTAGTAGAAGCTATATTTATTAGAAGTCAACAAATATCCACCTCCACAATTTCTAGTAAGCAAATTCAGCCCACAGCTGCTTCAAGGCCTTTATCTTTTCCCTTTTATTATCATTTGAAGGTCAAATCCATCTTCAAACACCAAGAGAAAGTACAATTGCAGTAACACTTTTCACAAGATGTCCTCAGTAGGCTGTAAAATCATTTTTTCCAATTTAATTTTTTTTATCTCATTAGGAAAATAGAGAAAAAAAGCAAATATCTCCAGCATAGTAGATAAAGTAATAATAATGTTCTATAATTAGAATTTTTTCCAGGGCCCCAAAATATCCAAAAAATTTAAATATCCAATAAAAATTTCTCATTCTATCATATTACTAGCCATTGATAAAATTTGTCCCATGTTTTAAAGTAGATAGAGTCTTCTTTCTCTTTGATCTCTAAAGTTAATCTATCCATTTCTGCACATTCTAAAATTTTAGTAATTATAGTCTGATCAGATGGTAAATCTTCATTTTTCCAAAATTGGGCAAATACTATTCTCACCACTGTCAATACATGTAATATTAAATATTCATTCTCTTTTCCATAATTAGTTCCTAATAATCCTAACAAAAACAATTCTGGCTTAAATTATATTTGTATTTTAGTCATTTTTTCCAGCCATCGATGGATCTTAAACCAAAATTTCTTTGCCTTAGGGCATGTCCACCAGGCATGATAGTAGGTACCTGTTTTTTGTTTACATTTCCAGCAAATATTCGATGTGTTTTTAAACATTTTTGCTAATCTAACTGGTGTCATATGCCATCTATAAAACATTTTGTATAAGTTTTCTTTATATGAGGCTGCTTTCTATCCCAGAGTTTTTGCCAATCTTCTAAGTTTATAGAATGTCCAAAGTTCTTTGCCCATACTATCATTGTTTCTTTTACTTGTTCTTCTTCCATCTTCCAACTTAACAGAAATTTATAAAGTTTTTAAATCAAATTTTCATCTGTTGTTAGGAGTATTTTATCAATTGATATCTGTTCTTTATAAAATCCTGTTAATTTTACATCTTTTTCATATCTTGTATGAATTTGCAGATACGACCACTATGTTAAATCAATACCTTGTTGTTGAAGAACTTGTCTGTCTTAAAGTTTTCCATCCTTATCCAGCACATCTTTATAAGTAACGAGTTTGTCATAATTAATTAAATTTGGGTAAGCAAACGCTTCCATTGTAGAAAGCCACTGAGGTATTTTCATGTAGATTTGATGTTTAATTCTCTCCCACTCTGAAAGCAATACATTCCTTATGGTGTGGTTTTGAAAGTATTTATGTACTTTATTTTTCTCATACCACATAAAGGCATGCCAGCCTAATTGCAAATCATGTCCTTCTAAGTATAGAAGTCGTTTGTTTCTCAATGTGATCCATTCTTTAAGTCAAAGGAGAATAGCTGCTTGATAATACAGTTTCCAGTCCGGGGGTCCAAAGCCCCCTCTGTCTTTAGTTTCCTGTAGTAATTTTATTTTAATTCTTGCTTTCTTTCCTTGCCATATAAATCTCAATATTGTTGTGTTTAAATCATCAAAAAATTTCTTACTCAATTTAACAGGAACTATTTGGAATAGGAAAAGCAGTTTTGGTAAAATATTCATGTTAACAGTCGCTATTCTTCCTAACAGTGATAATTGAAGATTTTTCCACTTTTCCAAGTCTGCTTTTATTTGTTTCACTAGTCTCTCATAGTTATCCTCTTTTAATGTTGTGTATTTTGCTGTTAAGTGAATACCTAAATATTTGTCTTTTTTAACTATTTGAAGATTTGTCTTTTTAGCGAGGTGGTTTTTCTGTTTATCTGTTAGGTTTTTTGTTAAAACTTTAGTCTTTTCCCTATTTATTTTCAGTCCAGCCACTCCTCCAAATTTCTCTATTATCTGCAAGAGTTTGGTGGCTGTTTCCAATGGCTCTTCCAAAATAAAAACCAAATCATCTGCAAATGCCTGTAATTTATATTTCTGATCTTTTATCTCCAGTCCTTTGATTTCCATATCCTGCCTAATATTCCTAGCCAACGCTTCCAGTGTAAGAATAAATAACAAAGGCAACAATGGGCATCCCTGTCTTGTGCCTTTCTTGATATCAAAACCATCTGTATAGTCTCCATTTAAAAGTATCCTTGCTGTTTGTTTCTTATAAATTGCTTGAATAGCATTTATAAAGTTTTCACCAAAATCCATTTCCTTCAACTGTTGAAACATAAATTGCCAATTTAAATTATCAAAGGCTTTTTGTGCATCAAGAAATATAAGTGCCATCTGTTTCCCAGGATGATTTTCATAATATTCCAAAACATTTAAAATGATCCTTAGGTTATTCTTTATTTGCCTTTTGGGCAAAAAAGCCATTTTGGTCTGAGTGAATAAATTCAGTCAAAAATTTCTTCATTCTTTCCGCCATTATTGCAGTGAAAATTTTATAGTCCATGTTTAGTAAAGATATTGGTCTATAATTTTTAATTTGTGTGCAATCAGTATCTTCTTTGGGTATCAAAGTAATATTAGCTTCAGTCCACGAATTTGGTATTTTTTTCTCTAAAAAAGTTTCATTGCACAAATCTTTCAAAATCAGACTTATTATATCTTGAAGGGCTACATAGAATTCTGCGGGAAGTCCATCAGGTCCCGGAGTTTTATCCTTCTTTTGCCTTTTTATTGCCTCTGTAATCTCCATCATTGTTATCTTCTCATTTAACATATGTCGCATAATCTCAAGCACCTTTGGAAGATTCGCTTCTTTTAAATAGTCCTGTATTGCCTCCTTAGGAATCATCTCTTCCTTATAGAGTGTCTCATAATAGTCCTTGGTAATTTTTTTCATTACATCATTATGGCAATATAACTCACCTTTTGAATCTTGTAGCTTATTTATCAATCTTTTTTCTCTTTCTTTTTTCAATCTGTATGCAAGCCATCTTCCCGGTTTATAAGCATTTTCAAAAAAAAATCTGTTTTGATCGTTTAATCTGTTGTGCCATTATATCCATCTCAAGTAAACTTAACTTATGTTTTATTAACTCCATTTGTGTCTTCAACTCTTTCTTTTGTGGGTCAACACGTAACTCAGATTCCAAATTGCTAAATTGTTCTTTCAATCTGAGCTGTGTTTGTTTCTTTTCTTTATTCTTTTTAGCCACATAAGTTATAGCCAAACCTCTAAAGTATGCTTTTGCCGTATCCCATACATTTTGAATAGAGGTTTCTTCTTTCTTATTAATTTTAAAGAAAAATTCCATTTCTTTCATTGCTAATTGTAAAAATTCTTTTTCTTTCAGTATGGATTTATTCAACAACCATCTTAGTTTTTTCTTAGTTCCTTTCAAAGGCTTTTGTTAATTAAATTATGATCTGCCCAGATATTAGGTTCTATTTCAATCTCCTGTATCATAGTCTTTAACTCATAAGAGGTCCATATCATATCAATTCTTGACCACGATTTGTGCCTACTTGAGTAAAATGTAAATTGTGTTTTATCTGGGTTCATTTCTCTCCATGTATCTTGTATACATAATTCTTCTTTCATCTTTAAAAAAGATTTGGGTAGGGTATTTCCCCCTTTTTTCCCTTGTTTGTAACTTTTATAATCCTGTTTTGCATCAGCTATTGCATTAAAGTCTCCAAGTATACAGATATTTTGATAGTTTAATTCCACTAATTTATTGTATACTTGCTGAAAAAACTGATCTTGCTTCTCATTGGGGGCGTATATTGCAACCATCAAAATTTGTTTTTGATTCCATGTAATTTCCACCATTAATAGTCTCCCTTCATCGTCAACGTAAATTTGTTTTGGGTTCATCTTTTCTTTTATGTAAAGGGCTACCCCTCTTTTCTTTTGCAATGCCAAAGAGAAATAAAGTTTTACCTATTTTTGGTTGTTCTAAAAGTCTAAAATGTTGTCTTTTAATATGCGTCTTTTGAAGGCAAATTATGTCCACTTTCAATTTTTGTAGTCTATGAAATATTTTACTCCTTTTTAATGGGGAGTTAAGACCATTTATATTTATTGAAAAGATTCTAGTCTCCTCCATGATTTTAGTTGTATCTAGATCTCAATCTTCTAGGGGAACTTATCTGCCTCTGATCTTTGGGCTTTACGTCTTCCTCTGTTTGGGTCTTTTGGGGTTCTTCCTCTTCCATTTGCTTCGATGTTCCTGCACCCATCATTTCCTCTGGTTTCTTGGATTCACCATCGCCTTTTTCCAAAAAAGCTCTATGATTGTTGAGAAATTCCTCTGCTTGAGATGGGGTATCCAGTCTATATCTTTTCGAGTCCCAGAAGATTAATAATCCTTCTGGGACCAACCATCTAAAATTCACTCCTTTGTTGATCAATTTCCTTGTTAAAAATTGATACTCTCTTTGGGCTTCTCTTATTCTTCTGGGAATCTGTTTCAGAACTACAAGTTCTTTGTCTTTATATTTCAGTGGTTGATATCTTATTGCTTTCAGAATCTCATCTCTTGTGGATCTTTTGAGGAATCTTACATGGACCTCCCTAGAAACTCTAAATCTTCTTGCATAGCTTGAATTAACTCTAAAAACCTGATCCATTTCTCATTTCATTTGGTCCATTTCCATTCCAAGTAGTTCCGCCAGTAGCTCACTCATCAACTCCAACAAGTTCTCATCCTTCTCTTCTATAGTATTTTGGAATCTTAAAAAGTATGACGCTCTTTCCATCTCCATAACGGCCATATTGTCTTCCAATTCCGCATTAGCTTGCGCCAATCTCATGTTTTCATCTTGCAAAGCTTCTAATTTCTGATCAACCACCGCTGACTTATCTTCTATTTTTTGCATTCTTTGTTGAGTGTCTGTCATCGCCTGTTGAAAAGTTTCCATTTTTTGATCCATTTCAAGAAGATCATTTTTCAAATCTTCATAATTTTTTTCCAAATCTTTTTTCATTTCCATTTTAGACACAGCAATTACTTGGAGTATCATTTGCGTATCTTTTTTTTAAAAAACTTTTTTATTGTGTACAAAGGAAAAAAAAGATTAAAAACATTGAACATGATAAATCGTCTTTGACATACATCTCCGTCTTGTCAGTTCATATTGTACAATAATTACATACTGTATGATATATCTATATACAACTGTACATTCCTAGTCTCTGTCTTAATTTATATCTTTGCTGTTGACCCCCATTTTTTCCCTCCATTTATAAAATTTATTCCAGATTCGATAAAATTCTGTTTCTTCCTGATTTTTTAATCTTTTAGTTATCTTGTCCACTTCTGCGCAATACATAATTTTCTTTATTAGTGCTTCCCCACTCAGTACTTCCATCGCTTTCCACTTTTGAGCAAATAGTATCCTTGCCACAATTACCATGTGTATGAGATATGTGTCACCTTTATTTACATTTTTCCCTAGTATTCCTAATAGTAATGTCTGAGGTTTGTATTGAATGTTTTGCCTAGTCATTTCTATTGCCCATTCCCAGACCATAAGCCAATACACCTGTGCTTCTCTACATGTCCACCATACATGAAAAAATGTGCCCTTTTCTTTTTTACATTTCCAGCATATAGGTGAGTATCCGTTATACATTTTGGCTAATCTGGCTGGAGGGAGATGCCATCTGTAAACCATTTATTTATTTATTTATTTATTTTATTTTTGCAATTTCTATACTGCCCCTCTCCCAAAGGACTCGGGGCGGTGTACAGCCCAATTATTAAAAACATCAATATACAAAAAGTAAAATGATTAAGAATAGATTAAACATTTAGGCCCCAAATCCTTTAAAAACCCAATACATTATCTTAAAAAGCTCAATCCCCTAAAACAATTATAACCTTGTTGGTACCAGAGCTCCTATCCCAGGCCGGCCTGTCGAAAAAAGTATGTTTTCAGTTCTTGACGGAAGGTACGTAAATCCGTCATCGTACGGAGTTTGGGTGGGAGCTCGTTCCAAAGTGTTGGAGCTCCCACAGAGAAGGCTCTCCGCCTGGGGGTCGCCAGCCGACATTGTCTGGCCGACAGCACCCTGAGGAGACCCTCTCTGTGGGAGCGTACTGGACGGCGGGAGGTATTTGCTGGCAGAAGGTGGTCCTGTAAATATCCGGGTCCGATGCCATGGAGCGCTTTAAAGATGGTCAGTAACACCTTGAAATGCACCCGGGAGGCCACCGGCAACCAGTGCAGCTCACGCAGGAGCGGTGTTACATGGGAGCGCCATGACGCTCCCATCACTACCTGCACAGCCACATTCTGGGCCAGCTGGAGCCTCCGGGTGCACCTCAAGGGGAGCCCCATGTAGAGAGCATTACAGTAGTCCAGCCTGGAAGTGACGAAGGCATGAGTAACTGTGCGTAGCGAGTCCCAGTCTAGGAAGGGCCGCAATTGGCGCACCAGGCGAGCCTGATAGAACATCCTCCCAGCCACGGCCGTCAGATGGTCCTCTAAAGATAGCCGTGAATCCAGGAGGACTCCAAAATTGCGAACCCTCTTATACAGGTTTTCTTTATATGATGTCGCCAGTGTGATTTTGTTATTTTGTTCCCATACTTGCTGCCATTGATCCATATTTATATTATATCCTAAATCCATTGCCCATGTCACCATTGTTTCTTTAACCTGCTCCTCATATAGCTTATATTCCAACAAGTATTTATAAATATTCTTAATTTGTTTTTTCTCCAGGCCTAGCAGTATTTTATCTAACCCCATATCTTATCTGTTAATACCCCATTCTTGATTATCCTTCATGTATCTTGCTTGTATCTGGAGATAAGACCACCATTCCAGGTCTATTCCTTGTTGTCTTAACTCTTGCTTTTGTTTTAGGTGACCTTCTTCTGTCAAGATGTCTTTATAAATAATAGCCTTGTCTTTCCTATACAGATTGGGATATGTGACTGCCTCTAATGGCGATAACCAAGCCGGGATCTTTGTATAATGTTGACGTTTGACTATATTCCACCTTTTTATTAGTTCTTGTCGAACCTTATGTCTTAAAAAATACTGGTGGTTTCTGCTCTGACCTGTCCATATATGAGTATGCCAACCCTGCTGGAGGTCGTAACCCTCTTAATGTAAACATCTTTTATTTTCTAAGGTTATCCAGTCTCTAATCCATGTCAGGGCCGTTGCTTGGTAATATAGCTCCCAATCTGGGAAACCCAAACCTCCCCTCTCTTTGGCATCCTGTAATGCCTTTAATTTTATTCTTGCCTTCTTTCCTGACCACACAACTTCTAAGGTTAATTTATTGAACTCCTTGAAAAATTTCTTGTCTAATTGAATTGGGATGTTCTGAAACAGGAATATCATTTTGGGTAGAATGTTCATCTTCACTGCTGCAATTCTCCTGAGAAATGAGAGATATAAATTTTTCCAGCGGTCTAAATCTACTTTTATATTCTTTACCAATTTGCCATAGTTATCTTCTTTAATTGATGAGCAGCGTGCTGAAATAACTATCCCTAGATATTTTAATTTGGAAACTACTTGTATACCTATTTTTTCCCCAAGGTTTCCTTTTTGTATATTAGTCATGTTTTTTGCAATAATCTTTGTTTTATTTCTATTTATTTTCAAACCTGCCAGATCTCCATACTCTTCCAATATTTCGAATAACTTCTGCCCTGATTGTTCTGGGTCTTCTAATATAAATGTTAAGTCATCTGCATAAGCTTGAAGTTTGTATGTTTCTTTCTTAATCCTAAATCCTTTAATCTGCTCTTCTTGCCTTACTACTCTAGCAAGAGTTTCTAATATATATATAAATAACAATGGCAAGAGAGGACATCCTGTCTTGTGCCTTTCTGTATATTGAATTTATCAGTGGCCTCTCCATTTATTATGATCTGGGCCTTTTGTTCAGAATATATTGCAGTTATCACATTTAAAAATTTTTCCCCAACATCCATTGATTTTAATTGTTGGATCATAAATAGCCAATTGACATTGTCAAAAGCCTTCTGTGAATCAAGGAACAGAAGTGCCACTTGACGATCACTATGCGACTCATAAAATTCAAGAATGTCTAAGATTGTTTTTATGTTCCACTTAGTCTGCCTGTTTGGTAAAAACCCACTTTGATCAGAATGTATAAAATCAATTAGATAATTTTTAAATCTCTCCGCCATTATTGAGGCAAAAATTTTATAATCAGAATTCAGTAATGATATAGGTCTATAATTTTGTATCCGTGTTTTTTCCGCTTCTTCTTTTGGTATCAATATTATGCTTGCCTCTGTCCAGGACTTAGGTATTCTAGCTTCGATTAATACGGCGTTGAAAACTTCTAGTAAGTATTGATTAAGTACACTTTGTTGCTCTTTATATAGTTCCGCTGGTATTCCATCTGGGCCAGTCACCTTATTGATCTTTTGTTTACTTATAGCCCTGGTTATTTTAGCCATTCTTATTTCCTCATTTAACATAGATTTTATTTCCTCCAGTATCTTCTGTATATCTGCCTTCTCTAAGTATTCTATTATACTTTTTCCCCTCATTTCTCTTATATAATTTTTCATAGTATCTTTGAGCAATTCCCCTTTTTATAGTCTCCTCCCCCTGAATCTTTCTTTTCTCATCTTCCAAATTAATGATCTGTAGCTTCTCTTTCTGTCTTCTTAATTTATAATTTGCGTATCTTTCTGTTGCATTTCCTGTTGTATAAATGTTGTAATTGATTTTTGGGGAGCTAGACTCACCGAGGTTGAGGCAGGGGCTGAGGAACCCTTCTTTGCCCCTTTAACCAAATTTGAGACACTCATTTTCTAATTGTTGTTTTTATTTATAATCCAATAAGGAGCCCAATGGCTAATTATAATCCGTCAGATGGCCAAATGGCCAATTGTAATCCAAAGCCCTCTTATTATCAGGAGACAAGGCCAAACGTGATTGAAAAAAGAGAAACAAACAAAAACAATTCCAATAGGGCAATAGTTTAAAAAAAGAAAAGAAAAAACAACTTCCACAACCATCCAAAAGAAAAAAAAATGGAAAAAAGGAAGAACAAAAAAGAAGCAAGACAAAATCTCAAAAAAAGGAAAAAGGAGAGTGCATATTTATATCCAAAAAGGAGGACTAAAAAAAGGTGTAAAAAAAGGAACAAAAAAAGAAGAAACCTAAAAAAGAGACAAAATAAAAAGTTCTAAAAGGGGAAAAATTATAGGAAAAGGAAAAAAAGAACAATTTATAGTCCAATTACAAGTTTAAAAATTTATTCCACTGCCAAAAAAAGAGAAAAAAAACCAATAAAAGATTCCCTTCTTTTGTAATTTTCCTTATTATAGGCAATATACAGGTGGCCAGACACACACACACACACACACACACAAAAGTCTCTTTCAGTATCTTTTAAAAGAGATAGGAATGTCTGGGCATAGAGCCAAGTGTCTGGGCATTGAGCCAAGTTTTGCAGCTGAATAAACAAAGCTGCCTGCCAGCGAACAGGGAGGAGAAAAAAGTTACAATGTAACCACCAGGGGAACGCTGTCTCCCCCCCCCAAGTTTAAATAGAGAAGGGGAAATATTCAAAGTGGAAACAGAGTTTTAAAGTTCTAATAGAAAAACAAGAAGCAGTTAGAGTGGCTTTTCCCAATTAAGATATTTTCTTTTCCTTCTAAGAGTGAAATAATTTCTCCAGTTTAATTTTAAAATAGTTCAAATTGCTTCTCCTTAGTAAAATCGCTTAAACCGCCGCTTGTATGGGAGGGGGGAAACAAAAAACCCTCCTCTTTCCTCCCTTCAGCTTTCAGCTTCAGGTTAAAGAAAGATTTAACCAGACAGATTTCTGAGACAACCCAAGAAAGGGATCTTGGGGTTTTGGTGGACAGCTCGATGAAGATGTCAACCCAATGCGCAGCAGCAGTAAAAAAAACAAATTCCATGCTTGGCATGATTAGGAAGGGAATCGAAAATAAGTCAGCAAGTGTTGTATTGCCTCTGTACAAATCGATGGTGAGACCACACTTGGAGTACTGTGTACAGTTCTGGTCACCGCACCTCAAGAAGGATATAATGGAACTGGAAAAGGTGCAAAAAAGGGCAACAAGAATGATCAAGGAAATGGAGCGCCTCCCTTATGAAACCAGATTGCAACGCCTTGGTCTCTTCAGCCTTGAAAGACGGCGTTTAAGGGGTGACTTGATCGAAGTGTATAAACTCATGCATGGGATAGAAAATGTGGATAGAGAAAAATTCTTTTCTCTATCACACAATACCAGGACAAGGGGGCACTCCCTAAAGCTTATAGCTAAGAAAGTGAGGACAAATAAAGGGAAATATTTCTTCACCCAGAGGGTCATTGATTTATGGAATTCACTTCCTGAAGGGGTCGTGACAGCTGTCAGCCTTGACAGCTTCAAGGCAGGGCTAGATAGATTCATGGATGCAAAGTGTATTGGTGGTTATTAAAACAGATGTCCATGTGCCGCCTCTATGTTGGTTGAGGCAGGCAGGATTCTCTTGAGTACCATTTGTTTGGGGGTCAAGGGAAAGGGAGGGTTTTGCCTTCTCTTTCTGCTCAAGATCCCCATGTACATTTGGTGGGCCACTGTGTGACACAGAATGCTGGACTCAATGGGCTTTGGCCTGATTCAGCATGGCTCTTCTTATGTTCTTATGTTCTTAGATTATTCTTTCCAATAAGGTCCACTTTGCCAAAAGAAAAGAAACATAGTCTCACCCGACCTGGCTGCTTGCTTTCCAAATCAGCTGTTTTCTGTCTCTGACGATCAGCTGTTGATGGCGACATGCATAAATGCACTCCGGGCTTCCGGTTTCATCACGCAGCCGCCATGGACAGTTGGGAGATCTGCTCTTTCTCCCCCGTTCAGTTTTGCATCGCTGGGGGGCCCTGAAAAGGGCCGAAAATTGCCCCGGAAAGGCGACCAGCAAGGAGGGGCTTTTGCTGGATCTCAGGAGAGCAGCAACTTTCCTGAAGACCTGGCATTTTCCTCCAAACTGGTGGACAAAAGGACCGGCCATAGAAATATGGCTCGTCCCTAGGCTGCTAACAGCCGAAGTCACATTAACATCTGGCAACTTCAAAGCAGCGTGGAAAGGATTGGGTGAGATCTGCCTCTCTTACATCCTAATTACTTAATTACCTGCATAAGCTGCTAAAGTACTTTCCCCCCTGTGGTGAGGGAAGGGGGATTTTAGCCCTCCCTCCAGAAACAGCGGCTATCAACCACTTGGGAGTTTAAAACATTGGGAAAAATACTGGGATCCTAATTGGAATTCATTTTTTAAAACTGGTGGATTATAAGACTTGTTTAGTTTAGTTTAGTTTAGTTTTAGTTTTATTAAATTTCTATACCGCTCCTCTCCCGTAGGACTTGGGGTGGTTTACAACCCAATAAAAACATATAATAACAATAAATATTTAAAAATAAATTAAATTAAATTAATACAAGGCTGTTACTAAAACCTGTTAAAAACCCAATTCTAAAACCCGAACAGCCTTGTTTAAAAATTTTAAAACCCGAGGAGATCTAGGCCAGGCCGGCTTGATTGAAGAGATGAGTCTTCAATTCTCTTCTGAAGGTGCGGAGATCATGACACGTCTGGAGTTCTGGGGGGAGCTCGTTCCACATCGTCGGTGCCCCCAAAGAAAAGGCTCTCCCCCTGGGCGCCACCAGCCGACACTGCTTAGCCGATGGCACCCTGAGGAGGCCCTCTCTGTGGGAGCGAACTGGTCGATGGAAGGTATTTACTGGCAGAAGGCGGTCTTGTAAATAACTGGGTCCTATGCCATGGAGCGCTTTAAATGTGGTAACCAATACCTTGAAGCGCACCCGGAAAGCCACTGGCAACCAGTGCAGCTCGCGCAGGATAGGGGCCATTCGTACCCGCCAGGGTGCCCCCACTACCACCCGCGCGGCTGCATTCTGCGCCAGTTGAAGCCTCCGCGTGCACTTCAAGGGGAGCCCCATGTAGAGAGCATTACAATAGTTCAGTCTGGAAGTGACGAAGGCATGGGTGACCGTGCGTAGCGCGTCCCTATCTAGGAAGGGGCGCAACTGGCGTACCAGACGAATCTGGTAAAACATCCTCCTGGCCACGGCCATCAGATGGTCCTCAAGGGACAGCCGTGAATCTAGGAGGACTCCCAAGTTGCGAGCCCTTCCTGTGGGGGCCACTGACTCGCCCCCAATAGACAGCGATGGAATCAGCTGGTTATACCGGGACGACGGTAGCCACAGCCACTCGGTCTTGGAGGGGTTGAGCTTGAGACCGTTCTTCCCCATCCAGATCTGCACAGCCTCCAGGCACTGGGTCAGCATGTCAAGAGCTTCATTTGGGTGGTTCGGGGTGGAAATGTACAGCTGAATATCATCAGCGTACTGATGGAATTCCACCCCAAAACCTCGGATGATCTCACCCAGCGGCTTCACATAAATGTTGAACAACAAGGGCGAGAGGACCGACCCCTGAGGTACCCCACAATCAAGGGGCCTCGGGGTTGACCTCTGACCCCATGTCAACACAAACTGCGTCCGGCCAGAGAGGAAGGAGGAGAACCACCGAAGCACGGTGCCCCCTATACCTAACACCTCCAACCGGCGCAGCATGATACCATGGTCGATGGTATCAAAAGCCGCTGAGAGGTCCAATAGCACCAGGACAGAGGAGCAACCCCTGTCCCGGGCCCACCAGAGATCATCCACCAATGCGACCAAAGCTGTTTCCGTGCTGTAGCCCGGCCTGAAGCCCGACTGGAGCGGGTCCAGATACGATGATTCCTCCAGGTGCTGAGGGAACTGTCGAGCAACCACACTCTCAACAGCCTTCGCAACAAAGCAAAGGTTGGAGACAGGACGATAGTTAGATAAAACAGCCGGGTCTAGGGCGGGCTTCTTGAGGAGGGGTCGCACCACCACCTCTTTCATAGTGGCGGGAAAGACACCCTCACTCAACGAAGCATTGATAATCGCCTGGAGCCAGCCTCGTGTCACCTCACTGGAGGCCAGTACCAACCAGGAGGGACACGGGTCCAGTAAACATGTGGTTGCTCTAAGACCTCCCAGCAACCTGTCCACGTCATCAGGTGTCACGGAGTCAAACTCAGCCCAGGTAACAGTCTCAAGACCAGCCTCAGCCACTCCTGCTGGACCTCCTTCGTTGAAGTTAAAGCCTTCCCGAATCTGAGCGATTTTATCATGCAGATATTGCACAAAATCCTCAGCTCTTCCCTCCAAGGGATCCCCCCTCACCTCCCGATGAAGGAGGGAGCGGGTCACCCTGAACAGGGAGGCTGGGCGGTTATCTGATGATGCAATAAGGGCAGTGAAGTAAGAACACTTCTCTGCCCTTATTGCCACTAAGTAAGTCCTAATATGGTCTCTTACTCATGTTCAGTCAGACTCAGAGCGACTCGCCCTCCAACTGCTCTCTAGGCGTCTTTTCCGGCGCTTCATCTCCCTCAGCTCCCCGTTAAACCAGGGAGCCGATCGAGAACCATGCCGGTTCAGAGGCCGCAAAGGCACAACCCTATCCAAGGCATCAGCAGCCGCCCTATCCCAGGCAGCCACCAGCGCCCCGACCGAGTTGTGTGTTAGAGCCTCCGGTATTGGCCCAAGAACTTTATGTTCTCTATTTTTTCTTCTTCTCTGATTTTTACTCTAACTATTATTCAAGATTTGGGTTCTTTTTCTCCCCCTTACAATAGAGGGAGGAAAGAAAACTGAAAAGATCTAACTAACTCTGAGATGACATTTGCTGGCTAAATTTGAGACTGTAACCTGCTATTCTTTAAGAAAGACTTGTTGATTGCCTTAAAAACAGATAAGATACAAAGTAACCTTGAGCACCATCTGCAAGAAACTCAGCTCAGCTTTTTACTTGGTGAACTGTCTGATTGTAAGTTCTTTGTTTAGTCTAATATATGACAATGGAAGAAGAACAGGAATGGATTTCTCACACAGAGGAAGTACAGGAACAAATTCTTTATATATTAAAAGCAATTATCCAAACTCTCCGTATGCAAGCTCAAACTATGACTTCAACTAAAGAATCATCTATACAGAATTCTATAGAAAAGGGGAAACAACCAAATGTTATGACAGAAGACTTAGATACTCAACAAATACAAACTGTGGAAAACATGGGAAGGAAACTGATAATAGAGAACAAGGAAAGGACTTTTCTTATAAACCAGAAGGAATTTGAAGACAAAAAAGAAAAACAGATGAAAGACAAGATAAATACTTTGGGACAACTGCATCGAACTGGAAAAATAAAGAGACGACCTGTCAAACCAGCTAGCCCTCTTAAGAAAACAGCAACTGAACGCCCTTATCAATATCAAACAATGGTTACAACAATACAAGGAGATCTTTTTGATGATTTAAAAGCGAAGATACGAAAGATGATTTGGCAGAAGAAAAAAGCTAGAATTAGACTGAAAGGGATTGGGGTTTTGATCTATATATGAGATCTAAAATAGAATATATTTAAATGGATAGAATATGTATTTTGAATATAAGATATTGTAATGATTTGAGATAAAAAATTGGTTTTATAAAATCTAGAAATATAAATATCGAAATAAGAATATTATATTGTCTTATTAGTTGTGTTAAGATATATGATAGATTTTATATATAAGGTCTGTATTTTAAATATTAGATCATATGTGGAATTTGACAAAGGAATCGTGTTTAATTAAAATTTGGAAAAAAGATAAATATTAAATGTTAAATTAAAATTTTAAGGGAAAATCAATTACCAGGTTACTGATTTGCTAAAAGTTTGAATGTTTATAGATAACTAAGACTTGAATTTAAGATATTGTCATGAGTTGAGATACAGGTTAAATAAAACTTAGAAGTATAAATACTAATAATTAAATTTGTATATTAGCTTGTGGTATAAATGCTGATGGTCTATTTAATTATTTTTCTCTTTTTCTGGAAAGGAAGAAAGGAAAGAAGTAGAAAAAAGGAAAAGAAAATTATTAGCCGTAAATATGAGATAGGAGACTGAGAAACTGGGATCATTTAAAATCTGGAAATGATAAAGATTAAATGTTAAATTTAAATATTAATGCAAAATTAAAGTTAAGAAAAACTTATTAGGTTATTGTCTAAAAGATGGAATGTCAAATTAATTAAGATATGTATAGACTGAAGATTATTAATGAATATTGGAAAGGTGCTTTTTGTTTGATTGATAGAATAAGAACTGTATTGATCTGAATATGATAGTAGATCTTATGGGGGAATTTTGTTGTTGAAATACTTTGAGATTTGTACTGATGATATTTAAATGTAATGGAATCACGATGCTCAACCGCCACGCTACTTTTCAAATATGTAAATGCAATATTGGAAAATTAATAAAAAACTTGGATATCATAAATGCACTCCGCCTTTCTTTTGCTGGTTCCAGGGACTGCTTTGGGTTCAGCAAGCCGGCTCCCGCTGGCTCCCATTCCTCAAAGGTTCATCCCTCGGTGGCCACCCCTCCAGGGTGGCATTTGGCCCTAATGGGCCCACCAGCAAAAGAAATTCAGACCTGGGGAATGGAGAGTCGCTCCCCAGCATCTAGTCAGCAGCATCACGTGAAATCCTCTCTCATGTGATTTTAAGCATTAGTGATTATAACTAATTAACATTGTATTAATCATGGTTATAAGGTGAATAATATTTATTTACTATCTTTTATTCTTATGATTATTGTTAACTCAGTTTATTATAATTGCTTAGTGATAAGTTAGTGATGTTTATTTGTTTTTGGTACCCGGACGGTAACTTGCTTGTTAAGCGTGGATTTTTTTGCTGGGGGTAACCCCATCACTGTACCCATTCCCAATTCCCTTACGTTTAACCCTTCCTACACCCCTACCGATCCCATCCCTTTCCTATCCTTATAAAACCCAATAAATTATTTAAAATAAAAAAGTATATATCCAATAAAAATTACTGTTTTATAGTTTTGTTCAAAACTTTTTTTTCCCAAGTAAACAAACGTTGCTCTCTTAGGGCAGGGAAGTCATTCAGAGGCTTTTTACAGGAAAATAGTTAGGGCTAAGAGAGGGAAGGAAAGGTCTCACACGGATTTCTCCATGGCGGTTCTTCACGCTTAGCTGTTCTTCTGACTTTCGGTTGGTGCAGCTATGTGATCTGCCATTTTACTGGCCGATCTTTTCTTCGACGGCCCTAAGGAGCTAGCTCAGACCACAGAAGGAGCTGCCACCCTTCCACAGTCAATGAGGGCCTCCTCGACGGTGGTCGCCCCTCCAGGGTGACTTTTTGACCCGATTAAGGGTCTGTCAGCGGAGGGAAAGCAGCTGGCGAAGAGACGGAGCTGTGAGAACGACTGCACATGACGCAATCCAAAACCAGAAGTCCCAAAGATGCTTTTTCATGACACAACTGGACTTTCTTGTTTTTTCTTTGAAGACATTTTTTGCTTCTCATCCAAGAAGCTTCTTCAGCTCTGACTGGATGGTGGGGAATGAAAGGATCTATACTCCTTGCAGGCAGCTGGTCATTTGCATTCTTTTAGAGAGTTATTGATGCAACCTGGAGGTTTATCTGTGTCATCAGGGTCACCTGAGTAGTGCAAATGGGTATGGAGTCTTCTTGGAACTGTTGAAAGGACTGTGTTTGTTGACTAGAGATAGATGATGTCATATCCCTCCCCCTTCTGTTGAGAGAGGGCTATTCAATTTTGACATAGATGGCCTCTTGTTCGATCTCTTTTAGATAAAAGAATTTATTTTCAAAGGTGGAGAGATTATGGAAGAGAAATGAAAAAATGGGAGCTCTATTGCCTGAAGGACACAGTTGTCCATTTAGAATTTCATTAATTTAATTTAATGACAATGAAGAAAATCATACCAATTACTTTTCTTCCCAAAAAAGAAATGAAGATCACAAAGTAGTTTGAAAGCAGCAGGAGGCAAAGACAAACAACAAACTGAAAACTCATGTTTAAAATAAAGGGAATCTGTTTGACACAAATATTCCTACAACCGTTTTAGAGGCCATCTATATAAGGATGTCTTGGAGTTTAATAGTGTAGAGATAGGGTATTTTTCTGTATAAGAACAGAATTTCTTATTTCTCAGAATAGAAATTCTCAATAATAGGATGGGGGTGACCACAATGATGCTTCTGTTCTTGTTCTGTATTACATGTAAATCACATGATATGAATTGCAACATAGCTGATGACCCATTTCTTATAGACCATCACTTTGCTCAGCCAGGAAATGTTATCATTGGGGCAATTCTCTCTCAAGCTTTCTTCTTTCACAATAGCCTATTCTTCACAGAAGAGCCCTCTCAGATGTTGATCAATGAAGTGATGTAAGAATTCTATTTCTTTTTCTCTTCAGTGCATGGCAATTGGAGGAAATGATTGGGGGGGGGAAGAGCTAAGCAACAGGATTATAAAGTGACATGCCTTTAAACTTTTTCATAACTATAATGTCATTAGGAATTTTCTGTTAATTAGTTTTCTCTCTCTTTGAAATGTATGAAGTAGAAAAGTCCATGTGTCCTCACACATTGCACCAAATCAATATATAATTCTTCTGAATTATTCTGAATTGAGTGCAGAACAGAGCAGCAAAAATGATTAGAGGGCTGAGGGCTAAAACATATGATGAACGATTGCAGGAACTGGGTATGTCTAAGAACTAGGGATGACATGAAAACAGTCTTCCAATATTTGAGGGGTTGTAACACAAAAGATGGGGTCAAACTATTCTTCAAAGCACCTGAGGGAAGTAGACGAAGTAATAGATGGAAAATTATCAAGGGGAAACCATCTAGAACTAAGGATAAGATACCTGATGGTAAGAACAAAAAAAAATGTGGAATGGCTGGACCCCAGATGTTGTGGATGCTCCATTACTGGAGGTTTTCAAAAAGGGTTTGGACAGTTATTTGTACAGAATGTTATAGGATTTCTTACTTGAGCAAAGGGTTAGACTAGAAGACCTTCAAGGTCCCTTCCAACACTTTTATTCTGTACCCTGTATTCTGATTTTGACTTTGATATTTTCTGAATGTAGGCTTTGTGGCCCATAAACCATTTGCAATAGTTTAGCATAAGTTGTCAATCTGTCAATTATAGATAAGTGACTACCTGGCCAATTCCTGCTTTTTTCTTGGCAAGATTTCAAAAGTTGTTAGTAGTTGCCTCCTTTCTAGGGCTAAGATCACTATCTGACTTTGTGCCTAACCACTGCACCAAACTGGCTCTCTTCATAGTTGATTCATAATTTATAATCTCTTTAAATGCACACATTACATTCATGAACAAGCCATAACTTTAGAGATTTAGAGTGCAACTTACTCTACTACTCAAAATACTGAATGTAGTTATTATCTTCAAGAAGATGATATACTGTATCCTACACAAATTCTTATTAATATTATAACAAATACCTGTTGTAAGAATTTTCAGGAACATCAGGAAAATTAACTCGCAAACTTTAGCTTAATTTGTAAACTATTTTGTTTTTTTTTGTAGAATCTGAATACACCATACAATGGACAATCATAAAGTGCTGCTCAAATTTCATGACAAAGTGACCAGTCCTTATTGACACCGAAGTATCATGAAACACAACCTTAATTTTAAAAGACATGGTTTTATTTTCTCTGCCTTCTGATTTTCCACATTAATACACACTTCTAAGAAATTCCTTGACTTCTGGTTTGCTGAGGCAGCTGATATGGATGTCTGGAAGGCAAGCTCTGTCTTCCGCATTCAGTTTCGCTTTGCTGGGGGACCCTGGAAAGGGTCGAAAGTCGCCCTGTAGGGGCAACCAGCAAGGAGGGGATCCCCATTGGATTGCGGGAGGGCAATAGCTCTTCCGCTTGATCCAGGGCAGCCCTCCAAACCAGTGAATGAAAGACTGGCCACAGCAATATGGCTCATCACTAGGCTGTAGACAGCCGAAGTCACACTTACCATCAGGCAATTTTAAGGCAGCGTGGATGAGACTGGGTGAGATCTACCTCTCTTAAATCCTAACTATTTTCTTTACCTGCATAAGCTGCCTTAAGTACTTTCCCCCTGTGGAGAGGGAAGGGAGATTTTACCCCTCCCTCTAGAAACATCGGTGACTGACTATCCAGGGGAGTTTAAAACGTTGAAAGAATAACTTGATCCTAATTGGAATTCTATTTTTTAAAGTTTGTGGACTAAGAGATCTTCTATGCTTATTGAAGATTGGGTTTTTACTTATAAGAAAGAAGCAAAACTGAAAAGATTATAAAAACTTCTGATTTAAAAGAAAACTTTTAAGGGTAGGGACGAAATCTTGTGGCTAAACCTGATACTACAATTTGTTATTGTCTAAAAGAGACTTGGCCAGCAGCCCAGACAATAGATAAGATTTATGCGACCTTGAGAGAAGCCCAGCTGTGTTCCTTATTCAGTGACAAAATCTTTTTTTGCATTCTCTGATTGTAAAGCTTTTAACCTAATACATTACTAAGAAAACATGGATGAAGATCAAGAACAGATTCTCTCTATGTTAAAAGCAATTAATCAAACTATTCTTACAGCTACAGATGAAATAAGGGGTTACAAAAAAGAACAAGATGTCAGCCCAGATATACAAACTCAAACTTTGATTACATCTGAAAAATCAACTACAAAGAATATAACAGAAAAGGTGGAACAATTGAAGATTATGACAGAAGATTCAACTGATCAACAAATACAGTCAATGGAAAACCCAGAAAAGGGACTGACAATATGGAAAAAGGAAAAGACTTTCTACATAAATCAGAAAGAACCTGAGGCTCAAGAAGAAGAACAGATTGAAGAGAAGATAAACAGTTCAGGACAACTATGTCAAGATGGAAAAATAAAGAGAAAATTTGTTAGTCCTCTCAAAAAAAAATGGCAAACAGATGGTTTTTTCTACGTCAAACAATCTATATAACAACACAGGAAGATTTGTTTGATGACTCTAAAGCATGGACATGGAAGATGATTTGGCAAAGAAAGAAAGCTAGAATAAGACTGAAGAAAAATGGGGTTTTGACTTACTTGTGCGAATTAAAATAGAATATACCCAAATAGATAAGACATGTACTTTGAAATATTAGATATTGTTATGAGATGAGATAAAGAAAATGTTGGTTATAACTTAGAAGTATAAATATTAATAGTTAAATTTGAACATTGATTTGCTTATAAAGGTAATGTAAAGGTAATTAAGATATATATAAGATGGTGAGAACTCAAATAGATAAGACTTGTATTCTGAATATTAGATCTTGTGATGAATTGTGATAAAGGGAATTGGGGTTATTTAAAATTTGGAAATTATAAATATCAAACGTGAAATATAAATATTAATGGGAAACCAAAATTGGGGGAAATTAACCAGGACATTGATTGTCTAAAAAGATTGAATGTTAAAACAACTAGGATATGTATAAACTAAAAATTATTGATAAATGCAAGAAAGTTATTTTTTAATTTAATTGATATAATAAGAATTGTCCAAGGTCAGGCTACTGGACCAGCACCAGATCACAGTCTAGTGCCTAACCTGGTCCAAGTTAGAAACCAAACCAGTGCCAGAACAACAGGAAGACAAGCTCAAGATGGCCTCCAAACAGACCACACTGACACAAACGAAGGGAGTTGTATCCTCCCCAGCTCAGCGTACCAAACCATCAGGACTTACTTTACCCGCCCCCACTCCCTCCCATCCAAATACAGGCCCCCAGACCCATCCACACCCACAGGCCAGCTCAACAACACACATGTTACAAAAATTACAAGAGGTAATAGAAAAGCTGGTTGAAAGGATGGATGGAATGGATAAAAAGCTGGTGGAAATGGACGCAAAGAGGGAGAGGAGGTGTGTAGAGGCAGAACAAAAGACGGAGAAAAGATACAACGATTTAAAACAAATGCTGAAAGAACAAGGTAAAGAACTAGAGAGAAAATGGGAGGAGCAATGCAAGGCGATGGCTGCAGATTTGGAGCAAATGAAGGAGGCAATGCAAACATACTACAAGGAAATAGGGGAGGAAATAGAGAAGAACTTCCAAGAAATCAGAGAGAAGGTGGACAAGCGGATGGAGAAAGTGGAGAACCAAGTAGAAGGCCAGACAGCAGAGATAGCAGAGATGAAAGGGGTGGCCCAAGACCAATCCTCCATGATACAGTACTGGCAACTGGCGTCAGCAATCAGGTTTAGAGGCTTGAAAGAGACATCAGACGAAACCCAAGGGGGCCTGATCGGAACCTTCATAGAGGCCCTGGCAGCATTCCTGGGAAAGCCAATCCCAGTTATCGAATGGCAAATCGACAGAATCTACAGAGCGGGCACACGGACGACAACAAACAGACACCAACCAAGGGACGTGGTCATCCACTTTGCGATGCAGGGATTCCGGAATCTCGTCTCAGCCACATCTTACAACAAGAGTTTATACATAAAGGGGCAAGAAGTGAAAGTACTGAAAGAGATCCCCCAGACGATGCTGCGAGACAGAAAGGAATACAAGTTCCTGGTCGACGAACTGAGATCACGTGCTCTGCGATACAGATGGGAGACCGCCACGGGGATGACACTTTCCTATAAAAATAAAAGTTACCGCCTGAATTCGGTCCAACAAGCCAGAGAATTCCTGGAAAAGGAACTGATGCCGGAGGGACCCCAACACACCATGAGAGAAGACGCAGAAAGACCACCAGACCGACAGACCGATGCAGGAACATGAGAAAGGAAAGGACCAACTCGAGACATGACGACACAGAGACCAGGAAGCAACAACAACAACAAGGGAACAGGACAGACTGCAGAGGCCAGGATAACAAGATCCATCACCAAACGCACAGAGCAGCACGACACGACCCCTATATACAACTCGAACACAAACCTGGATACCATGGGAACGAGATCAAAGAAGACCACAAGAGATAGAATGGAAGCGGTCTCGGAAGAGTATCCTGAAACCGACAATGACGACTAAATACTTGACATGGAACGTCAACGGACTAAATTCCCCACAGAAAAGGAGGAAGATATTTCATTATCTGTTTCAAGGAGGAAACGACATAATTTGCCTACAAGAAACACACATCAGAGCAACAGACCAGAAATACTTAATCAACAACAGACTAGGTACACATTTTGTCGCAGCGGCACCATGAAAGAAGAACGGGATTGTTATATACGTGAAGAAACATGTAATAGCCAAGCTAATAGAGTCGGACTCCCAGGGTAGATACCTAGCAATCGAAGTGACACAGGACGACAAGAAAATTCTAGTGATGGGCATATATGCCCCACATCAACAACAAGGAAAATTCTACAAAAAGATACACAAGAAGTTAACACAATTTAACTACAGATCATGTATTATACTGGGAGATTGGAACGGGGTCATAGAGATTGCCTTAGACAAGAAGAAGACAAAACCTAAACCACAAAAGCACTCCAAGTTGCCTAAATCTTTCTACAACATGAAGGAAGACCTTGTACTGACAGACATCTGGAGGGAACGGCACGGCAAAGAGCAAGAATTTACCTTTTTCTCCGACAGGCACCAGCTGTTGTCAAGAATTGATTTCATCCTGACATCTAGTGACTTGCTAACTCGCCTAAACGCCGTGTCAATCCTACCCAAAGTACTAACAGACCATAACCCAGTAAGGATGGAATTAAGACAAGATCGGAAATCGAGGAGATCCTGGAGGATCAATGAAAACCTGCTTAGACACGAGAAACGGGTGGCGGAATGCAAAAGTGCCATGAAGGAATTCTTCAGTATAAATATGAACAATGAAACACCCATTGAAATGATTTGGGACGCTAGCAAGGCATACATGCGCGGGATCCTCATGAACATGAACGCCAGGCACCGTCGTACACAAGAACAAAAAAGAAAGGAGCTAGAGGAGGAGATAAAGAAACAGGAGCTATTATTAATAAAAAGACCAGAGGACAAAGCCACAAAAGAAGGAATTAAGATACTAAGAAAACAATTCGACCTGCTGATGGCGGATCAAGTAGCAAGGAATTTACAATATGCAAAACATAAGACATTCTGCAGCGCCAACAAACCGGGGCGGTGGCTGGCTTATACCTTAAGAAAGAAACAGAAAGCCCGCATAATTGAAAAGATAGAGTACAAAGGCAAGGAGGAATTCAAACAAGAAATCATCAAGAAAGCCTTCACCGAGTTCTACTCAAAACTATACGCCGAGGAAAAGATACAGGACAAAGAGATAGAAAAGTTTCTACAAAACGAAAACTTAATAGTACTCACCGATACACAACGAGATGCCCTGAATGCCCCAATCACTAAGGAGGAAATACACTCAGCAATCAAACAACTGAAAGCAGGAAAGTCACCAGGGACGGATGGGATAACGGCTATCTATTACAAGTATCTCCAAGAGGAAATGATAGAACCCCTCAGAGAACTTTTTGTCAATATACAAGAAGGCGGCCAAGTCCCACCCTCCTGGAAAACAGCATACATCTCTCTAATTCCCAAAGAGGGAAAAGATAATGCACAACCGGCGAACTATAGGCCCATCTCACTATTGAATACAGACTACAAAATCTTTACAAAGGTTCTGGCCAACAGACTAATGACTGTACTACAAAAAATAATTCACCTGGACCAAACGGGGTTTATACAAGGACGTCAGATGAAAACCAACGTGAGACAGCTGCTGAACATAATAGAGTACTTGGAAAGGCACAACCAGATACCTGCAACCCTCATGTTTGTGGACGCAGAAAAAGCCTTTGACAGACTGAATTGGCCATTCCTGACGAACCTAGCCCGGGGGATGAAAATGGGAAAGCAGTTCCTCAACTCCATAACAGCAATCTACCAGAAACAAACGGGCCAAATCATAGTGAATGGCGAACTAACAGACCCATTCAATATAGAAAGAGGCACGAGACAGGGCTGCCCGCTGTCACCACTGCTATTTGTCTTAACGATGGAGATTCTGCTGAACAAGATTAGAGAAGCAGAGGACGTAAAGGGCATACAGATTGGAAAACAGGACTACAGGCTGTGTGCCTTTGCAGACGACCTACTGGTGACAGTATCGCAACCAGTACAATCAACAAGGAGCCTGATGGAGATAATGAAAGACTATGGCAAGGTATCAGGTTTTAAAGTTAATATATCAAAAACGAAGATGCTAGTTAAAAATCTAGACAGCAAAGCAAAACAGGACTTGGAAAGAATAACGGGTTGTGAAATAGTCAAGAAAGTTAAATACCTGGGAGTGGAGATAGAAACAACGAATGCGAAATTATACAAAAATAACTACGAGGTGCTGTGGAGCAAGATACAAGAAGATCTGGAAAGGTGGAAAACACTACGACTATCCTTGCTGGGCAGGATAGCAGCAGTAAAGATGAACGTCCTGCCAAGATTTCTGTTTCTCTTCCAAACGCTACCCATACTCAAAAAGGACGAGGACTTGGACAATTGGCAGAGGGGCATCGCCAAATTTATTTGGGATGACAAGAGACCGAGGGTGAAACTAAAAATTATCCAAGACATAAGGAAGAGAGGGGGACTAAAAATGCCTAATCTAAAGCTATACTATTATGCAGAGACGTTGGTGGCGGTGAGTGACTGGATCAATATGACAAATGATAGAATACTGAATGTTGAAGGGCAAGGTCTACTATTTGGCTGGGACGCATACTTAGTATACGACAAAAAGGCAGACAGGAACTTCAAGGAGAACCCATTACGGATCCCATTGCTATGGGTCTGGAAGAAATATAAACACCTCCTACAAGACAAGATTCCCATCTGGACGATCCCCGGACACGCAATAGGGGATACAAACACATCCCAGGGGCAAGAAGTGGTGCCCTACAGTAAACTGGTACTGGGAGAAGAAAATGGGTTCCTCTTGATACCCCAAGTAACGCTAGCAAACAGAGGAATAGGAGGTACCTGGCTATCATATGTACAACTGCAATCAAGGTGGCGTAAAGATAAAAAGAAGGGCTTCTCCCGAACCGACGAGAAACTAATTGAGCAGATTAGAGACCAGGGGATCATGCACATCAAACGAGTGTACAGCATTCTGATAGAAATGGACTCTGAAACCGAGCTAGTCAAGAACTGTATGGTGAGGTGGGCACAAGACTTTGGACACTCTATCGCCATGGACACATGGGAGAAAATCTGGGTGAGGAACGTAGAATTCACGAAATCGCAACAATTAAGGGAAAACTTCTACAAGATGTTCTATAGGTGGCACCTTGACCCTAAAAAACTATCACTCATCTACCCAGACTCCCAGCCCAAATGCTGGAGGTGTGGAGACGGGGAAGCTACCTACTTTCATATATGGTGGACATGCAGAAAAATCAAAGCCTTCTGGAGGAAGATATGGTGGACACTCCAAATCATTTTCACAAAGCGTATAGAATTTCTACCTCAGGTTTTTTTGTTAGGGATTACAAAGGATATCACTACCTCAGAGACAAACTTATTTCTGAACTTGATTACATCAGCGAGATTGTTGGTGGGACAATACTGGAAGAACCCAGAAATACTGCCTATGGAAGAATGGACTGTGAAAGTAACAAACCTGGCGGAAATGGCGAAAATATCAGCATACTTGAAGGGTCGTTCCAATGAACAATATTTGACAGACTGGAAACAATGGATAGACTATATCCAAGAGAAACACCAATCAAACAAAATGCATCTGGCGTTTGGCTGAGGCTCGACGTCAGGAGGGAAGAATGTATAACAAACTAAATGTTTACAAAAACTAACACCTAATGTTGAATGTATATGTTCTAATATTTACCAAACCAGACGTTTACAAAGACAAATACTTAGTGTTATATGTGGTGTTCTATGATGACTGCTTATTAATATGATCTTATGGTTAATGTTGAACATTTTAACATTGAAAAAACAGACTGAATTTATACCTCAGGTTACTGAATTACTACCTCAGGACCTATTGGTAGGGACCATACAGGTTTAAAAAATGTAACAGGTGTATAGTAGAAGCTTGAAGTGAAAAGTGAAGAATGTCTACCTATTGTTGTATGTTATGTTCTACGATGATCGCTTCTTAATATGATTGCTTATTAATATGATCTTATGTTTAAGGTTGAACACTTTAATATTGAAAAAGCAGACTGAATTTCCACCCCAGGTTACTGAATCTCTACCTCAGGATCTTTTGCTAGGGATCATAAAAGATAAAATACAACGGACATATAGTTGAGGCTGGAAGTGAGAAGTAAAGAATATTTACCAAATCAGACGTTTACAAAGATTAATACCTAGTGCTATATGTTGTGTTCTATGATGATTGATTATTAATGTGATCTTATATTTAATGTTTAACTACTACCTCAGGACCTATTGCTAGGGATCGTAGAGAATAAAAAATGTAACAAGTGTATAATAGAGGATTGAAGTGAGGAGTGAAAAATGTTTATCAAACCAGACGTTTACAAAGAATAATACGTAGTGTTGTATATCAGATGCTATGATGCTTGATGCATACAAAGATTTTATGTACAATGTTGATGGTTTTAATAAAGGAATTTTTATAAAAAAAAAAAGAATTGTCCTAATTTAAAAACGAGACAGTAAATACTAAGGGGAAAAGAGGGGAAACATTTAATGTAATAGTTTGAGATCTGTACTAAAGATATTTGTATGTTATGGAATTATTGACCAACTCAGCCGCCACGTTGCTTTTCCAATACTTAAATGTAAAATTAGAAAACCAATAAAATTTTCTTTTAAAAAAAGAAATTCCTTTATATATTTAAAAATAACTACACAGCATTGGAAAACCAACAATGGCCATATTGGATAAGGGCTATGGAGCAAATCGATTCTGGACAATAGAAGTCAACTTCCCTATACAAAGAATGAAAGGTTTTAGATTAGTGCTTGTATTGTATGAGTGATATGGAAGCAGCGTCCATTCAATATAACTACTAATTTAAAAGTTTTCTTTCATTTGGAAGAAATCACCTTTTATTCTACAGAATTCATTGTGACAACAATGGGATGTAACATCATTCCCAGTAACATTAGTAGTGATCAGAGAAACACAATAGCCCAGATGAACACATACATATTTGTGTATTAGAAATAAAATAAAGTACCTGCCATGGATTTAAATTATGAAGTATAAACTGCTCTCTTCCCAATAAACATCTATGTGTGCATCTGAACCTGAGCAAATCATGCAAAGAATAGGCCACAATATAGACTGCATTGTAAATGTTGTAA
Organism: Bothrops alternatus; assembly: GCA_034064705.1. Taxonomy (NCBI): domain Eukaryota; kingdom Metazoa; phylum Chordata; class Lepidosauria; order Squamata; family Viperidae; genus Bothrops; species Bothrops alternatus. The sequence goes on along the minus strand of JARGCV010000165.1, from coordinate 882,591 downwards.
CTGTGACCACCCATGTTCATTTCAAATAAAATACTTGGCAAGCTCTCTAACTTTTCATCTCCAGTGCACAATAGTTTGTTATCTTCCTTTATACTGGAAATAATTAATGGGCAGCCAAATGCCTGTTCCCAAAAATTCTGAATAAACTTGTCTTCTTTTGCCCAGGATGGCCTTACAGTCTGAAGAAATTCTTGGAATCCAGGTGGCTCTTTTGAGCAAACTGTGAATGATAGAGCACCATCGAAAGTCTGTATATCCCAAAGTCTCTGAAGGGACAGTGATCCAAAATTCCAATGGGATGTAACAATCCACACTTTATCCAAAGGTGGCAATGAAGTCAAAGATGCTAGAAGGATGATCATTCTCAGATTTTGCATGGATGGTGGTGCTCCATAGATTAAACAAACTTTAACTTTATTGTCAATAAAGAGTTCATCATATCTTAACTCCACTGAAATCAAGTTTATATACTCATCCACATATGCCTTCTTTGGTGTTCTAAGTATGAAAGCATAACAAATGTGGCTGTGGGAAAGCAACAGTTCAATTTTCTGCAAAAACATGTCCCCATAGTCATCATCCACAGCCATGAGTCCAATCCAATTCTATCCAAAATGCTGAAGTAATTGAATAACCCCAGTGTACTGATGGATTTCATCCGGGACCATCTGATACAGGAATGGAAATGTATTTTTGTCACCATGTATTGAGGAAAATGTTCCATAGGCAAGCTGAAAGGCAATATATAGCCATTAATTACAACCATTGTGTGAGAAATAAGATCCATTTTCTTTTTTTCTTTTTTTTTTAAATTTTATTTATGATACAGTTAAAAACAAACAAACATTGGATTTGACGTGACATTCCAGTATATACATTCTTATCCGATTGTTCCACTTTTTACAATAACTTCTTCATCTCTACATATACATCTAAGATTTATATACAGTACTTATTCTAAAATAAAATAACATATATTTCTATCTTAACATTCATCCTTAATCCCAACCATCCTCTTCGAGTTCCTCCAGCGGTAAAATTTATCCCAGGTTTCGTAATAAACTGATCCACATTTATCTTTTAATATCATTGTGAGCCTGTCCATTTCCGCACATGCTAATATTTTATGTATTAACTCTTCCTCTGTGGGAATTTCCTTGCTCTTCCATCTTTGTGCAAAAGCAAGCCTAGCTGCAGTCAGGATGTGTAGCAGCTGGTAGATTGTTCCCTTGTCATATTTTTCTGTCGTTATTCCCAACAAGAAGAGTTCCGGTTTTAACTCTAAGTCCAGTGATAATATATCCCTCAACCAGTTTTGTGTCCTGTGCCAATACTCACGAGTCTTTGGGCATTCCCACCTGAAGTCAGCCCTGCGCAGGCCGCTCCAATCTCAGTGGGTTCTTCACGATAGCCGGATTAAGGAGACACATGCTACCAAGCACATTTCTCGGGGTGAAGCAACAACAGACAAAAGGCTGCCCCCCTTTTATTACCTGTTACAGTGGGCGGTTACACAATGCATCACATGGTTACAAACAGCCTATGACAATGTTATAGCTGCAGCCAATGACAAGGCTACACTGGCAAAGTTACATCTGTGGCCAATGGATTCAAATCTTGGTACAACGTTCCTCTACCCACCAGCCCCTCCTTATTTCCTGCTGTTCCAAAACCGCATGGTCAAGCCACATGGCCGCAGGCTTCTTTGTTTCAAGCCACATGGCAGTCTCTTTGTCCCTTTGTTCCAAGCCTCATGGCGACTTGCTAGGGTGCATTACAACATATCCTGTGTTTTTATTTCTTTAGCAACTGTGCTTTGTTCCACCTATGCACCGTCCAGCTCCTACACGATCCTAGGGCATAGGCCATCTCTGTCCAGTCATCAGAGGCTGTAGTGGGTTCTTAGTTCTTTATCCAGGAGATGGATAGAAGAGGGAGGCCTACACAGGTTCAACAGGGAAGGAATACATTGTACACAGCAACAGATTGTTACACAGAATACTTCAAACATTATGATACTAGAAACCAATTTTTTGAGCCACCCAGCATTAGGTAGTCAGGAAAATAAACTCCCAATCAAACAAGGCATCAGTTTCTTGTGATAAGGGATTGTTTTGTACCATACTTTCCATGTGAGCGACTGTGGCAGAAATGTTGGGTGTGTTGTCAGAAATGTAAATATACCAGACCAATTCTGGGGTATTGACCGATATGCATCTTTTTTCCACATAAGAACTACATTGTCTTTAGAGAAGTTGTCCGCAGTTTCAAAAATTTCACCAAAATCAAACAAGGGAACACAATCAGCACATGCTTTCCTGTTGTCATTGTTTGTCTCATTATAATATTTAGCTTTATAGTCTAGCTGCCAAGGGATATTTGTTTTACAAGATTGCCAAATACCTAGAAAGGTGTTTTTACTAACTGATGAAGCTGTGTGATTAATGCATACTTGAGCAGGGTAACACAAGAGAGAACTGTAAGGAAGGATTCAAAGTGAAAGAGAGAGAGATTTCATTCATCCATGTGAACGTATTAAGGAAAAAATTGTGAGGCAAGGCAAGTTCTGTGCTGGCATGTATACCAAATCCAACAATTGGATGCATTCAGCAACATAGCATGGTGAGAAACATAAAATACAAAACAGCAAAGATTGTCACAAAAATAAAATCATTAACAAGACTAGAAAACATAAATTTAAAATAGGCAAATCACAAAAATAAAAATCATTAACAAGACTAGAAAACATAAATTCAAAATAGGGAAAGAGAAATAAGAAAGGCAAAATTGGCAAAGAGAAATAAGAAAAGCAAAATTGGCAAAGAGAAATAAGAAAGGGAGGGGGCCATGGGGCCATGGTTTATTAAACAAAACAACCAGGGAGGGGGGTGTATGAGAGAGAAGGGAACACAGATTCATATGTAAATTGAGAAACAACCAGGGAGGGGGGTGTATGAGAGAGAAGGTAACGCAAACATATTCATTTGGAGATGGCAGAAACAAAATGCAGTCATATGTAGATTGAGTCTCCGTTTACAGCCATCCTTTTCAGGCTGCAGATGGGAGATGAGATTTCATTCACAGCCACCCTTTGTTACTTGGAAAGAGGAAAGAAGCCTGGCCGGTTTTACTGGTTTTAAACCGTCCTAGTTGGTCTTCATTGCAACAAACAAACTCTTCAGATCTGGCAACCAGCGATAATAAACCTGCAATTTCAAAAAAAGAGGGGGGGAAATGGCTCTGCTGCAAAAGAAAAAAGGGGGGGAGAGAAGAGGGGGGAGGAAATGGTTCTCTGCTGCAGGGGAAAAAGTTTTTTAACAGCGAGCAAAGCATTATCAAGGCAGTTTTTGAATCAATGGAAAGCCAGGAGATAATTTCTCCTTTTCCAATTATAAGAAATAGAAACAACAGACTTAAGATTTTTTAGCAAGTTAAAAGGTAACAGGGCAGAAGAAACAGAAACATCAGAAGAAGAACTGCAGGGGGCTTTAGGAGTCATAGAGGTTGAATAGGCATGTTCTGAGTCAGAAGGAGAAGAAGGGGGGGAAAGGAGGAGGTAAATCTTGAAAGAAACAACAGATTTAAGATTAGACCTGCAAACAATTCTTCCACGTAAGGAGGATTTGGGGAGGAGCAGAAGACTCCTCACATAAGCCAAGTTTAATCCAATCAGCAATTTTAATGGTCCCTTTAAGGTGTATGAGGGACAATGCCAAACAAACATTAACAATACTTTTAACTCCTTACGTGAAGGCAATTTGTGAAAAAAATTTTTTGTTGCATAATTGAGGTCCTGACAATTACACCAAGCCCTCCCCTTTGGTCCTTGGAGAATTCTGCCCACATACTCACGGGGGGGGGGGTAGATCCTTGCTGAAGACGCCACGAGGGTAGGTCCTTGGTGGTTCATCAGATGGGGTAAATTTAGAGTCAGATTGTTACATTTTTTTGATGTCTCAGGGCTTGTTTTTAAAGCCTGAGGATCTATTAAATCAGCTTGTTTTGTTTTTGCATAGTGTAATGCCAGCATGGACATTACAGCCTTCCATGGGGCTAGGACACCTGGCAGAGCTCTTGGCGGTGTTTGGAGCCAGGGACCTATGCGTCTCCATGTGGCGAGGTCTAATTGCCCCTCCTCCAGTTAGGAGGGATAAAATTTTTTCAAAAAAGCCAATAAAAGATATAAATCTTTCTGAGTGACAGGGAAAACAGTCTGATTATTAAGTTTCTGAATATAATTTGCTCTCCTGACTAAACTAAGCAATTTTTCCAGATACACAGCCCGGGTTTTGCATAATTTCTGTCCCATACTTACGTAAAGCGTGCACGATAGTCTATTCCAGACGAAGTAAGCAGTGGGTTGTCAGAAGGACGTGACTTCGCATCATGTCGGGGTCACCAGTTGAAGTCAGCCCTGCGCAGGCCGCTCCAATCTCAGTGGGTTCTTCACGATAGCCGGATTAAGGAGACACATGCTACCAAGCACATTTCTCGGGGTGAAGCAACAACAGACAAAAGGCTGCCCCCCTTTTATTACCTGTTACAGTGGGCGGTTACACAATGCATCACATGGTTACAAACAGCCTATGACAATGTTATAGCTGCAGCCAATGACAAGGCTACACTGGCAAAGTTACATCTGTGGCCAATGGATTCAAATCTTGGTACAACGTTCCTCTACCCACCAGCCCCTCCTTATTTCCTGCTGTTCCAAAACCGCATGGTCAAGCCACATGGCCGCAGGCTTCTTTGTTTCAAGCCACATGGCAGTCTCTTTGTCCCTTTGTTCCAAGCCTCATGGCGACTTGCTAGGGTGCATTACAACATATCCTGTGTTTTTATTTCTTTAGCAACTGTGCTTTGTTCCACCTATGCACCGTCCAGCTCCTACACGATCCTAGGGCATAGGCCATCTCTGTCCAGTCATCAGAGGCTGTAGTGGGTTCTTAGTTCTTTATCCAGGAGATGGATAGAAGAGGGAGGCCTACACAGGTTCAACAGGGAAGGAATACATTGTACACAGCAACAGATTGTTACACAGAATACTTCAAACATTATGATACTAGAAACCAATTTTTTGAGCCACCCAGCATTAGGTAGTCAGGAAAATAAACTCCCAATCAAACAAGGCATCAGTTTCTTGTGATAAGGGATTGTTTTGTACCATACTTTCCATGTGAGCGACTGTGGCAGAAATGTTGGGTGTGTTGTCAGAAATGTAAATATACCAGACCAATTCTGGGGTATTGACCGATATGCATCTTTTTTCCACATAAGAACTACATTGTCTTTAGAGAAGTTGTCCGCAGTTTCAAAAATTTCACCAAAATCAAACAAGGGAACACAATCAGCACATGCTTTCCTGTTGTCATTGTTTGTCTCATTATAATATTTAGCTTTATAGTCTAGCTGCCAAGGGATATTTGTTTTACAAGATTGCCAAATACCTAGAAAGGTGTTTTTACTAACTGATGAAGCTGTGTGATTAATGCATACTTGAGCAGGGTAACACAAGAGAGAACTGTAAGGAAGGATTCAAAGTGAAAGAGAGAGAGATTTCATTCATCCATGTGAACGTATTAAGGAAAAAATTGTGAGGCAAGGCAAGTTCTGTGCTGGCATGTATACCAAATCCAACAATTGGATGCATTCAGCAACATAGCATGGTGAGAAACATAAAATACAAAACAGCAAAGATTGTCACAAAAATAAAATCATTAACAAGACTAGAAAACATAAATTTAAAATAGGCAAATCACAAAAATAAAAATCATTAACAAGACTAGAAAACATAAATTCAAAATAGGGAAAGAGAAATAAGAAAGGCAAAATTGGCAAAGAGAAATAAGAAAAGCAAAATTGGCAAAGAGAAATAAGAAAGGGAGGGGGCCATGGGGCCATGGTTTATTAAACAAAACAACCAGGGAGGGGGGTGTATGAGAGAGAAGGGAACACAGATTCATATGTAAATTGAGAAACAACCAGGGAGGGGGGTGTATGAGAGAGAAGGTAACGCAAACATATTCATTTGGAGATGGCAGAAACAAAATGCAGTCATATGTAGATTGAGTCTCCGTTTACAGCCATCCTTTTCAGGCTGCAGATGGGAGATGAGATTTCATTCACAGCCACCCTTTGTTACTTGGAAAGAGGAAAGAAGCCTGGCCGGTTTTACTGGTTTTAAACCGTCCTAGTTGGTCTTCATTGCAACAAACAAACTCTTCAGATCTGGCAACCAGCGATAATAAACCTGCAATTTCAAAAAAAGAGGGGGGGAAATGGCTCTGCTGCAAAAGAAAAAAGGGGGGGAGAGAAGAGGGGGGAGGAAATGGTTCTCTGCTGCAGGGGAAAAAGTTTTTTAACAGCGAGCAAAGCATTATCAAGGCAGTTTTTGAATCAATGGAAAGCCAGGAGATAATTTCTCCTTTTCCAATTATAAGAAATAGAAACAACAGACTTAAGATTTTTTAGCAAGTTAAAAGGTAACAGGGCAGAAGAAACAGAAACATCAGAAGAAGAACTGCAGGGGGCTTTAGGAGTCATAGAGGTTGAATAGGCATGTTCTGAGTCAGAAGGAGAAGAAGGGGGGGGAAAGGAGGAGGTAAATCTTGAAAGAAACAACAGATTTAAGATTAGACCTGCAAACAATTCTTCCACGTAAGGAGGATTTGGGGAGGAGCAGAAGACTCCTCACATAAGCCAAGTTTAATCCAATCAGCAATTTTAATGGTCCCTTTAAGGTGTATGAGGGACAATGCCAAACAAACATTAACAATACTTTTAACTCCTTACGTGAAGGCAATTTGTGAAAAAAATTTTTTGTTGCATAATTGAGGTCCTGACAATTACACCAAGCCCTCCCCTTTGGTCCTTGGAGAATTCTGCCCACATACTCACGGGGGGGGGGTAGATCCTTGCTGAAGACGCCACGAGGGTAGGTCCTTGGTGGTTCATCAGATGGGGTAAATTTAGAGTCAGATTGTTACATTTTTTTGATGTCTCAGGGCTTGTTTTTAAAGCCTGAGGATCTATTAAATCAGCTTGTTTTGTTTTTGCATAGTGTAATGCCAGCATGGACATTACAGCCTTCCATGGGGCTAGGACACCTGGCAGAGCTCTTGGCGGTGTTTGGAGCCAGGGACCTATGCGTCTCCATGTGGCGAGGTCTAATTGCCCCTCCTCCAGTTAGGAGGGATAAAATTTTTTCAAAAAAGCCAATAAAAGATATAAATCTTTCTGAGTGACAGGGAAAACAGTCTGATTATTAAGTTTCTGAATATAATTTGCTCTCCTGACTAAACTAAGCAATTTTTCCAGATACACAGCCCGGGTTTTGCATAATTTCTGTCCCATACTTACGTAAAGCGTGCACGATAGTCTATTCCAGACGAAGTAAGCAGTGGGTTGTCAGAAGGACGTGACTTCGCATCATGTCGGGGTCACCAGTTGAAGTCAGCCCTGCGCAGGCCGCTCCAATCTCAGTGGGTTCTTCACGATAGCCGGATTAAGGAGACACATGCTACCAAGCACATTTCTCGGGGTGAAGCAACAACAGACAAAAGGCTGCCCCCCTTTTATTACCTGTTACAGTGGGCGGTTACACAATGCATCACATGGTTACAAACAGCCTATGACAATGTTATAGCTGCAGCCAATGACAAGGCTACACTGGCAAAGTTACATCTGTGGCCAATGGATTCAAATCTTGGTACAACGTTCCTCTACCCACCAGCCCCTCCTTATTTCCTGCTGTTCCAAAACCGCATGGTCAAGCCACATGGCCGCAGGCTTCTTTGTTTCAAGCCACATGGCAGTCTCTTTGTCCCTTTGTTCCAAGCCTCATGGCGACTTGCTAGGGTGCATTACAACATATCCTGTGTTTTTATTTCTTTAGCAACTGTGCTTTGTTCCACCTATGCACCGTCCAGCTCCTACACGATCCTAGGGCATAGGCCATCTCTGTCCAGTCATCAGAGGCTGTAGTGGGTTCTTAGTTCTTTATCCAGGAGATGGATAGAAGAGGGAGGCCTACACAGGTTCAACAGGGAAGGAATACATTGTACACAGCAACAGATTGTTACACAGAATACTTCAAACATTATGATACTAGAAACCAATTTTTTGAGCCACCCAGCATTAGGTAGTCAGGAAAATAAACTCCCAATCAAACAAGGCATCAGTTTCTTGTGATAAGGGATTGTTTTGTACCATACTTTCCATGTGAGCGACTGTGGCAGAAATGTTGGGTGTGTTGTCAGAAATGTAAATATACCAGACCAATTCTGGGGTATTGACCGATATGCATCTTTTTTCCACATAAGAACTACATTGTCTTTAGAGAAGTTGTCCGCAGTTTCAAAAATTTCACCAAAATCAAACAAGGGAACACAATCAGCACATGCTTTCCTGTTGTCATTGTTTGTCTCATTATAATATTTAGCTTTATAGTCTAGCTGCCAAGGGATATTTGTTTTACAAGATTGCCAAATACCTAGAAAGGTGTTTTTACTAACTGATGAAGCTGTGTGATTAATGCATACTTGAGCAGGGTAACACAAGAGAGAACTGTAAGGAAGGATTCAAAGTGAAAGAGAGAGAGATTTCATTCATCCATGTGAACGTATTAAGGAAAAAATTGTGAGGCAAGGCAAGTTCTGTGCTGGCATGTATACCAAATCCAACAATTGGATGCATTCAGCAACATAGCATGGTGAGAAACATAAAATACAAAACAGCAAAGATTGTCACAAAAATAAAATCATTAACAAGACTAGAAAACATAAATTTAAAATAGGCAAATCACAAAAATAAAAATCATTAACAAGACTAGAAAACATAAATTCAAAATAGGGAAAGAGAAATAAGAAAGGCAAAATTGGCAAAGAGAAATAAGAAAGGGAGGGGGCCATGGGGCCATGGTTTATTAAACAAAACAACCAGGGAGGGGGGGTGTATGAGAGAGAAGGGAACACAGATTCATATGGCGACTTGCTAGGGTACATTACAACACCCACCACATATGGTAATATGATCCTATTGCTGTTTTACATTTCCAGCATAAGGGTGAGATGTTTGAACCCATTTTGGCTAGCCTTGCGGGTGGGAAATGCCATCTATAAAACATCTTGTATAGATTTTCCTTATATGAGGTAGCTAAGGTGAGTTTCCTATTTCTTTCCCACAGTTCTTGCCAAATATGCAGGTCGATACTGAAACCAAAATCCCTACTCCAAATTAACATGGTCTCCAACCTGTTCTTCATATATTGTCTGATCTAAAAGAAAATGATATATTTTAAAAATCATTTTATCCTCGGGACCTAATAAAATTTTATCTAGTTCTGTCGGTTCTATCTTTATACCCCACTCTTTTTTATCTTGCCTATATCTTCCTTGTAGTTGGAGGTATGCCCACCATTCTAATTCTATCCCTGCATCTTGGAGATTCTTCCTCGATTTTAATACTCCTCTCTCGTCTAGTATGATTTTATAGGTTATTACTTTCCCTAACTGAATGAACCTTGGGTGTATGTACATTTCTAGTGTTGAAATCCAATTGGGGACTTGCCTATAGTTCTGTCGTCGAATTTTGATCCATACATCTATTAGCGCCCGTCTAACATAGTGCCTCCGGAAGTACTGGTGAACTTTATGCTTCTTATCCCATAACATGGCATGCCATCCAATCTGCATGTCATGACCTTCCAGGTTTAATAATCTCCGATTTCCCAGTGGAATCCAATCCCGCACCCACAGTAGAATTGTAGATTGATAATATTTTTCCAGATTGGGGAGGCCGAGACCCCCCCTTTCCTTAGCATCCTGTAATAATTTTAATTTAATCCTTGGTTTTTTCCCTTGCCAAATGAATTTAAGTATGGTTTGGTTAAAATTTCAAAAGAATTCCTTTTCTAATCTAATTGGTATACATTGAAATAGGAATAATATTTTAGGTAATATGTTCATTTTAATTACAGCAATTCTACCCATGAACGAAAGCTGGAGATTTGTCCAGGTGTCCAAGTCTGCTTTAATCTGATCCATTAATTTGTCATAATTGTCTCTTTTAATTGTTACACACCTAGCTGTTAGATGTATCCCTAAGTATCTTATTTTCTTTGTAATCTGAATACCTAATTTATCAGCTAGTTCGTTTTTCTGTGATCTAATCATATTCTTCACAAGTATTTTGGTTTTTTCCTTATTTATCTTTAGGCCTGCCATTTCACCATATTCACCCAGTACTTCCATTAGCCTTGTCCCTGATTGTAAAGGTTCTTCGAGTATGAAAACAAGATCGTCAGCAAAAGCTTGCAATTTGAAAATTTCTCTCTTAATCTCTAAACCTTTAATATACTCATCCTTCCCAATTATTCTATTTAGTACCTCCAGGGATAGTATAAACAGTAGTGGAGATAGCGGGCAACCTTGCCTTGTGCCTTTTTGGATTTGGAAGTTTTTAGTAGTTTCTCCATTAATTATCACCTTAGCTACCTGTTTAGAATAAATCACTTTGAACATGTTTATAAAATTCTCCCCAAAGTCCATGTATTCCAATTGATTAAACATAAAGTCCCATTTCACATTATCAAATGCCTTTTGTGCGTCAAGAAAGATTAGTCCCATTTGTTTTTCATTGTGGACTTCATAATATTCCAATACGTCCAATATAATCCTAACATTGTTACTTATATAGAAATAAGATCCATTTTCATGGTAGCTAAGTAGAATGTGTGCATTTATGTGCTGCTGAAAATTATGCAGTCAGTTCACATATCTGCAATATTATAATCACATAAAAGCCTCCTAACTATTTCTGAGTCCATTTTAACTGATTTGGAAAACACTTAAAATATAGCACAAGGTCAAAAGCCAGGAATTTATGATCTGCAAAAGTCTTCAGGTTTGACCACATGAAGGGATTCAAGCAGCACTAGGAGAGACAGAATATTTTCCGAAGCCCAAGCACTTTGGAACTCAATGTGCATAAAAAAGAAGATAGAAGGGACTACTTTCTGTAGTGGAACCAGCAGGTGGAACTCAAGGCCAACAGGTGTTTCCCAATCTCCAATATTTGGGGGAAAGTGCAAAGGGTCCTCGGTTTATAAACATTTAATCATTCTTAAAATTTATTCTTATTTGTTATAATTGAAAGTACAATAAATACAGTGTTCTCACAGAATCTGCAATGTGAAAGTCAACTGTGAAAAGTAGCCTGAATAACTGAAGAAAATAAAGAAATTGAAGATTTTATTTTATTCCCTACCTGTGGAATCTTGTAATTGGCAAGGACTGTGGCCATGATGGATGAGGTCTTTGTCAAACGTCCTCAAATGGCAGCAATAAAACTTTTCTTCAAATCACAGGTAAAATTGGGAACAAACCTCTCCTGTATATAAAGTAGGCTCAAGATAGCTTTATAGGTTATCCTCACAGAGAAGTAGTCATTCAGAACGTGGAAACCTAATGTGATGTTTGGTAAGAACTCAGGGTTCCTATTGATCTCCTTGACTCCAAACACTAAAGCAAGGATTTGCTGATACAACTTAGGTACAAAACTGAAAAAAAAAAGCTATCAACTTAGTTAAATAACATAAACGATATCTCATATCCTTTAATTCTTGTTTATTTGATCTATAAAGCAGTATGCATTAAACTTCAAAGGAAGCCATAGATCCATTTCCACTACTATTTATCAAACCTATTGACCGCCCATCATACCACAGGGTAACTGTACTATTCACTAAGAGGCAGCTGCCTCAGGCTGCAGATACTGAAGTATGCAATATCCTTTACCTTTAAATAGCCTAACAGCTTCAAAAGGGTTGCTATGCCCATTGCTAGTTTCCAAGAAAAAGTTTAGTGGCAGTTCATATGGGTGTCTGAATGAACTGGGTGAAAACAACACTTGTCTCTGCCTTGAAATAACAAAAAAAATGTATCAATCCAAAGAGAAGGAAAGTTTTTTTAAAAAAATCTCCTGAAATATTTTTACTTTGGAAAGAAACATGTTACTGCTCATTGACAAAGAGTTTCCTTTGAATCCATTTCCAAAAGTTACTCGTTTATCTAATATGTGGCCTCATTATCAAATCACTTTTCCCTGACTCAGAGAATTTCAATCTTTGACAGCAACTTACTTCACTCATTGTGAATACAACGTTTTCACACATTGTTGTGAATACAAATCATACCTATGATTTTGTCAGTCACCAATAACTAACAGATTGACAAATTATCCTAAACTATTACAAAAGCTGAAAAAAAAGCATATATGGATTTCATGAAATCTATGAAGTCAAATGGGGTTTTCAACTCAGTAGCCAACTTCTTACACTTCAAAAAGAGAGAAAACTCATTAACTAAAAATTCCCAGTGACAGTATGATTATGAAAATTAAGACTTATCACTTTATACTTCTGTTGCTCAACCCTTTCCCTCCCCCCCCAATTATTTTGCACTTACTAGTCTAAAGAGAAAAAAAATAGAATTACTTAGATCACTTCATTGATCAATGTCTGAGCGGGATCTTCTGTGAAGGAAGAGCTGTTGTGAAAGAAAAAGGCTTGAGAGGCAATTGCCCCAATGGTAACATCTCCTTGCTGAGCAAATTGATGAGATATAGGAAGTGGGTCATCGGGTATGCTACAGTTGATAGCATATGATTTCCATGTAATACCAAACACGAATACAAGGAGTGTCATTGCTATCACCCCCATCTTCCTGTGGACAATTTCCATCCTGAAAAAGAGCTGTTCCAATGCAGAAAAATATCTCTATACCATTAAACTCTATGAGCATCATATTTGATTATTCTTATATATATGGCCTCTAATATAATTTCTGCACTAGTGGAATATTTTTTCCAAACAGATTACAATTTTTGTTTGTTTGTGCTTCCTACATCTTCCAGCTCTTTAATGTGTTTTGAACTAATGTCACTTTTTTAAAAAAATAAAAAAGATAAAATTTATTTGAGAAACTACTTTCATATCTTCATTTCTTTCTTTGAAAGAAGATAAAAGTGGGATGATTTTCCTCAATGTGTCTAAATTAGATTAATATCATTCTGCACGGACAACCACTTTTTAAGGTCAGTAAAGCTTCCATTGGTTCATTTCTCTTCCATGGTCTCTCCACATAGTAAAGGTAAAAGTGATCTAAGCAATCAGTACAAGGGGAGAGAATTTTCCAATGTGTGTTTTACAGAGTATATTCTCCTATTTATGAGGATTACAGTAACAAATATGAGATGGGAAGATAGAAAATTACAGAAACTATTGAAGAACGAACTAGTGATAAGACAGCTTAGAATACCACATGAGGTTTAGAATAGAAAGGATTCAAATCCCAGCTTTCTATACACTGTTCAACAAATGATATTTTGAACAGAGATATAAGGACTCCTATTATTAGGCTGACTTTCTGAAAATTGATAGAATTGAATATCTTCAATAATGCTAAAGAAGGAACTGGTAATTTTGATGATTGGGAAAATAATCATTTCCTTTCCAACTCTCAATATTTTGCACATCTCTCCTAGGAATTGGGCTAGAAGTGTATTTTTAGGGATTGCAATTTGCTTTAACTTTTGATGCCATGCCTTTATTTCATCAAATTCCCTGAGAAATATACAAATCCACCATCTGGCACAATAAATAGATAGTCCTGATTAAAAATTTTATTAGGGAGAAAATCATTATCACAGAAATTCTTTCTAGCAATGACACATAGTTTCTCCCATCTTAACATCTTTAATTTCCTTCCATCTTTTAATGTAGTTATGTTGAAAGTTGTGGGTGCTTTATCACTGGAGACTTTTAAGAAGAGACTGGACAGTCACTTGTCTGAAATGCAGTGGTGGGATTCAGCTGGTTCGCACCAGTTTGGCAGAACCAGTAGCTAATTTTATGTTGCCCAGGCCCAGAACAGACTTCCGGAAGCGGCATCCACACAGAGAACCGGTTGTTCACATATTTGAATCCCACCACTGCTGAAATGGTATAGGGTTTCCTGCTTGAGCAAGGGTTGGACAAGAAGACCTCCAAGGTCCCTTCCAGTTCTATTATTCTGTACACTGTATAAATGACCTAAATTCATATTTGTTATAGTGATACCCAGATATTTTACCTTCTTCTCAATTATAAAACCTGTTTTTTTATCAATTTCTTTGATCTCCTATTTTCATATTTCTATAAACATCACAGACATCTATGTATTACTTTTGAAATCTTGAAGTATTTTAATTTAGCCATTATGCTTTATTTTCCTGCAAACGATTTCCCAAAACCAACAACAAATAATGTGCAAAAGCATTTAACTTATAGGTCTCTTTTTTTTGAGCTTTATTCCCATAACTCTCTTGTCTTGCCTTATATCTCTACTGAATATTTCAAGATTTCAGACTGTCAAAGGCCTTTATGTGCACCTAAGAATATCAATGGGGCTTGTTTTTCATTATATTGTTCCAATATTCCAAAAATATTCAACACCATTCTAACATAGTCTTTTATCTTTTATGTAAAAAAACCCCTTGATTCTACTGAATTAATTCTTGCAAAATTATTTTCAGTGTATCAATTTGTAAACAATTTGTAGTTATTATTCAATAATGATATTGGCCTATTGTGTCTCATTAAAGTGAAGTCTTATCCCTCTTATAAACATCATTCTTCATACTTCATTCTCGGTTTCCAGCTCCCAGTATCAAAGTCTTAGTCTCACGTAAATTAATTTCCACTGGAAATTATCTTCAGACAACACTTTGCTCCCTTGGCCAAAAAAACAGAGATGAGCAATGTGCCCTAAAATCAGACAAGACTGACAGGGAAACCTTTACTTTTATTATCAATATGCAGATGACACTCAGCTTTATATTGCTACTCCAGATCCCTTGAGTGAGGCTGTGAATGTCCTATCCCAGGATTTTGGATGGGGCAAAACACGCTTTAACTCAACCCTAACAAGATGCAGTGGCTCTGGGTATTTGAACCTTCTAGAGACAAAGTTCTTCCATCTCCAGTTCTGGATAAGGTGGCACTGCCTAGGACAGACCTGGAATGCAATCTGGGGGTCCACCAAGAATCATAGCTTGTGCTTTAAGAGCAGGTGGCAGCTGTGGCTAGGATAGCCTATGCACACCTTAGGGTAGTGCACCAGTTGCACCCTTTCCCATACTGGGAGGCTCTGCTCACCTGCTCTGCTGCTTTGCTCTTGTAACTTTCTGCTTAGAGTACTGTAACATGCTGTACATGGGGCTGCCATTGAAGAGCTTTTGGAGACTTCTACTTGGCAAAATGCAGCTGCACAGGGAATAAATAGTGCTGGCAACATGGCACACTGGAACAGTGAGAACTGCACTGGCTGCCAGTGTGTTTCTGGGTACAATTCAATAGGTCTCTTGTCATATTTAAAGCCTGCATGGCTTGGGACTGTGTTACCTAAGGGACTGACTTTTGCCAAGAGTTTCTACCCATCCAATACCGTATATTGAATTCTTTGAAAGTAAACAAAATATATTCCAATGAAGGTGTGCCTTGTTTCTCTAACTGATTTCCAATTTAACTATATTTCAAATAGATTTTTTAATACATGTTTATTTTGATAAGCAAAGCATACTTTGATTTTAAATAGATTTTTAAATTCATAGGTATTTTGAAGATCAAACCATAGTCCCACAACTTGGTTAGTTAGTTCTTTCCCAGGGAGGTATATTTTCCAATTATTATTATTATTAATCATCACACTTGGCATTTTTATTGAGGGGAATGGGAGGACTCACTGCAGCCAGGTGGGTGTGACTGGGTAGGCGTGGCCATCTGAGTGCTGCCAGGTGGGTGTGGATGAGTGGGCGTGGCTGGGTCGAGGCAAAGGATTAGGTGCAGCCCATTCAGGGCAGATGACTTAGGGTGGATGACTTGGAGCAGGGGGGTGTGCATGGCCAAGTGGACGCAATCATGTTGGCGTGGCTGATTAAAGGGTGCCAGGTGGGTGTGGCCAAGTAGGCATAGAACAAGTCACCACAGGCAACTGGAGGTAGAGCCAACTCAGCACCCTGCCAAAACAACAATCACCCGGGGACGTGCTGGCAAACAGGAAACAGGGAAGTGGCAAAATTTGAAAGGCAAAGGGTGGATTTCCCCCTCCCCCTTTAGAGAACACTCCTTTTTTCTTGCTGCTTCCTGAGCAGAGACTGCTATCTCTGGCAGGGAAGGGAGGGGCTGGACTCCCTCCCCCCAATTTGGTGAAACGGAGCATTTTTCCTGCTGCTTTCTGAGCAGAGATTTCTCTGCTATGTTTGGGGGGGATGGTTCATAACATGGAGAACATGAGGATGATCAGTGCTGGGTGTAACTTCTATATTTCTTTAGAGTTATAAATCTAGATATCTCACTGAAGCAAGGAATGGATTCATCATTCTCCATTTGGTTAAATCCACAGAAATTGGGAAGCGGAGGATGGAACTGGAGGAGAAGGAGGAGATAAACAAAAGGAGGGGATGGTGGATATTTTATATTTTATGTAGTTTGACATAGTTCTGTTGTCCCCAATTTTGGTCTGAGCCTGGTGCTGAGGCCAATGAAGAACACAAGGTTTTGTTTTCTTTTATGGAAGTGCTGCAAGAAAAGGGAACCTGGCCAAAATGCTAAGGAACCTCAAACCACACAATTAAGTATTAAGTATTAATACTTAATACTATGTCAAACTACTGAAAATATAAAATATCCACCCTCACCTCCTTTTGTTTATCTCCTCCTTCTTCTCCATTTCTACCTTCCCCTTCCCCATTTCTGTGGATTTGACCAAATGAATAATTATAATGACAATGATGCCCCCAGTGAGGCACTACCTTGATGTGGTTGTGGGACTTGTGTACTCTGAGGAAGATGAGAGCTATGCCAGAGGTTCAACCATACTGGACAGGTCTCATCAGAGGAGTCAGACAAAGAGTGTCTCTCTCATAAAAAATATGGTGAGTCATAAATTTCAGAAAGCCATATTGGCTCGGATGATGCCTGGGTTAACAAGGTCCACACTAGATATTGGAGTTCCTGGTTATCTGGGGAAAAGTGGGTTACAGGACTCAGGGCTGTTGGCTGAGCAAACAGGGCCAGCAGCTGCAGAACTACTAGAAGAAAAAGTGTTTACCCATCACAAATACACAGTGATAGGCTTCCGTTTCCAGATCGCAGCGCTAGTGGACAGACACAGCGATTGCTCCCTCCGCCGTCCAATTTTCTCCCACCAGGGACCCTGAAAGGGGTCGAAAGTCACCTTGGAGGGGCGACGACCATGAAGAGGACCTCCTGTTTGATCACGGAAGGGTGGCAGCCCTTCTGTTTGATCCGGAGCAGCTCTTTGGACCAACGGGGAAAAGATCAGCCATTCACATGGCCCATCATTAAGCCGCTACCTGCCGAGGCCAAACTCACAACCAAGCACTTGAAAGCAATGCGGAGGAATTGGGTGAGACTCTACCTTCCTGTATCCCAAGTACTTTCCTGTCAAAAGTCCTCTGAAATTCTTTCCCCCTGTGAGGAGAGAGGGAAGGGAACGCTTCTTTCCCACCATCCAAGATGGTGGCTCCTGACTACACAGGGAAACCAAAGCCCTGAAAAATACAATTAAACAGCTGGATTTATTTTACCTTGATATCTGGGGATCCAAAACTCCTATTTTCACAGGGACCTGTCACTTTATCTATGAAAAAGAACTCTATCTTGATAAAAAACCTAGCCTGGTCTTGAAAAAGATACAAAATGCTGTCAGGGACATCTTGTGGCGAAGCTTGGTATAGCAAGTAAATACTTTTCTTAAAGAGACCTGCTTACAGCCCAGATTTGCCCTTGGCATTATCTAAAAGAGATAATAAGCTGGCAGAACAGCTGGACAGTGAAATTGGCTTATAGATATTGTGGAGGTGAACATTTACTGACTTTTATCTAAGAAATAGCCTTCACTAAAGGACTATTCATAACTGTGTTAGAAATGGAGGAAGACCAGCCACAACTTAACTATAAACTTATACTTGAAAAAATTCTTGAAGCTACTGAAATAATTAAATCCAGATTGAAAGATAAAGGCTCCAGCTTAAACCTACAAAAAGAAACTCTGAATTCAACAAAAGAACTCATAATCCAAAAACCAACAGAGGCGGAAGAAACTAACACCAAGACAGAGGAACTTAAAGATCAACAAACACAATTTACTGAAAACCTTAACTGACAAACCCTGACCGCAACTAAAGAACTTACAACCCAAAAAGCAACAGAAGTGGAACAAAGTAACACCAACATGGAGGCTATTAAAGACCAACAAATACAGCATGCTGGAAACCTAGATGACCAAATAACAACTTTAAACCTGGACGTGACTCTCTACCTAAACCAGAGCAAACCTGAGGAACAAGATGACCAACTTGTACTGAAGGAGCCACCAGGACAACAGTTTAATGGCTATGAATGGACCAGCCTTTCTGGAAAATTGATAACTAGATGGTCTCCCTTGGTTCAAGCAATATGTCTAAGAATGAAGGGAGATCTACCTGATGATTTGAAGGCATTGGTATGGAAGCCTGGCTGGCACAAAAAGAAAGGCAGGGTTAGATTTTTAAAAAATGGGATTTTCTGATCTATGATAGAGGATCCTAAAGTTTCAACTAATGGGCTAAAGGGAGATTTTTAGATTAAGGGAAATATGATTATTGCATTCAAATATTCTTGTTAAATGATAAAAATAAGGGATTAACTGGCTTAATACTTAGGATTTAGACATATAAGGGAAATGAAAATTAACTATTAGGAATTAGCTTTGAACTATTGTTTAGCCCAAATAATATAGATGATGGATTTTAGGCAATAAAGGACACTCTACCAGCAAGTGATGATGTATTAGGATGAGAAATAGAAAATGTTTATGAAATGAGATAAGAATATATTTAAGTAAGTAATATGTATATTCTAGATATGATAACTTTTAAGTAGTGAAATAAAGGAATTTTGGATTACCCGAAATTTAAACACTATGGATATTAAAGGTTAAATTGGAATATTGTAATAAAAAATTAAAAATTAGGTAAAACTTAAAAACAGGATATGGATATGTATCAGCAAAAACATACTGATAAAGGTTTTAATTAGCGTTGTTATAATTAAAAATCTATTAGCCTAAATGTGATATAATAAATGTTAAGGGAAATAGAGAAGGAATTTCTGATGATGTAACCTGAAATATGTACTAAAGATCTTATTATTGAACCATTGATTACCCAGTCACCACACTGCTTTCCGAATACTCGATGTAAAATTTGAAAACCAATAAAATTTGTTTTAAAAAAAACCCAAATACACAGTGATTGAAAACAAAGAAATAATGATCTGTTATTACAGATCAAGTCCAACAAGAAGAGGATATCTAAAACGAATGCACCAGTTCTGGAAAGAACAAAATCCAGAATCAGAAATAACAGAACGAAGACTAGCAGATCAATGCCGATTTATAATACGAAATAAAGTATTCACAGAAACAGAATTGGACGAACTGCAAAGAAATCAAAGCCTTGCCAGAAGTAATTCAGAATGTAAAGGCAAACCAGGGGGAGTTGGCAGTGAAGGAATCCAGCAGAGATATACAACTGTTCTCATTTGGAAACCAGGCACCTCTTCCACAGGAAGAACAAAACCCTCTAACTAAAAAAATTAAATAATTGAAACAAAGAATAACTGAGCATCTAGAACAGCACAAAAACAACAGAATAAGGCTGCCTGCATTGAAGCTTGTTCCAAAGAAACAGCTTGCACAAGCATTAAAAGATGAAAATACTGCAATATCAAGTATAAGCACCAATTCACTGCAAGAAACAAACCAACTAATGTACAGCACAGCTGCAGTTATAACTGAATACCTGGGATGCAAAATCAACAAAGAAGAAAAACAAACAAACAGTGCACCACAAAAATGGAAGGTTAGACTGGAAAATAAGATCAGCAAGTTAAGATCAGATGCAAGCAAGCTAGAGCAGATGAAAGAAAAGAAGCTGAAGAACAAGAAGACCAAAGACTACCTAATCAAGAAATACCATTTAGAAACAAGGAAGATCAAGGAAGCACTGGAAATAATAAAGCAGCAAATAACAGCTATAGCCAGGAAAATCAGCAGATACGAAGCTCGAATTGCAAATTACAGGCAGAACCTCCAATTTCAATCCAATCAGAAATGTTTCTACCAATCCATCAATGGAGAAACTGCAATGAATCAGTCAGTACCTGACAAGGAAGAAACAGTGCAGTTCTGGAAGCAGATATGGGA
The DNA here is from genome assembly GCA_034064705.1 of Bothrops alternatus. Lineage (NCBI taxonomy): Eukaryota > Metazoa > Chordata > Lepidosauria > Squamata > Viperidae > Bothrops > Bothrops alternatus. The sequence goes on along the minus strand of JARGCV010000165.1, from coordinate 862,285 downwards.
TAACCCAAAGAAATACAACAAGGATGCGGCTTGGTTAAAAGAGGTGGATGCAAATAAAACAGAAGTTGAAATGAAAGAACTAGTAATAACAACAGAAATGGTAGAAAAAAGAGCAAGGAAGATCAAAAATTGGTCAGCACCAGGTGAAGATGAACTGCATGGGTTTTGGTTGAAACATCTAACTGTTAGATACCCACTCATTGCCAAGCAGTTCAACAATATACTACAAGGAGAAGAAATTGAAAAGTGGCTAATAACTGGGAAAACCTACCTAATAATGAAAAATCCAGCAAAAGGGGTAACACCAGGCAACTACAGGCCAATTTCCTGCTTACGAACAACTTTCAAATTGCTAACTGGTGTGGTAGCTGATGCAGTACAACAGCATCTACTTGAAAACAATCTCTTTCCACCTGAGCAGAAAGGAAACCATCCCAATAGCAGAGGAACAAAAGATCAACTCCTAATAGACAAAATGATCTTGGAAAACTGCAAGAAAAGGAAGACCAACCTGAATGTGGCATGGATTGACTACAAAAAGGCATTTGACTCTCTGCCATATGACTGGATAATCAAGTGCCTAGAAATAAAAGGAGTCAGTAGAAACATCTGAAAATTTGTGCAAAAATCGATGACACAAGGGAAGACATATTTGCAGGTCAATGGTGAGAGACTGGGAGAGGTTAATATCAAGAAAGGAATATTTCAAAGAGATTCATTATCACCACTACTATTTGTTATTGCACTGTTTCCTCTGTCAACAGTACTGAATAACTCAGGATATGGCTATCAAACATCAAAAACATCTGCCAGACTATCACACCTCCTTTACATGGATGATCTGAAGCTGTATGAAAAAACATCATCTGAAATAGAATCGCTGCTCAACACTGTCCGTATATATGGCCAAGATATTGCAATGGAGTTTGGCTTGGACAAATGTGCCACACTTACTATCAAACAAGGAAAAATAGTGAAAACTGAAGGAATCAAGATGCCCCATGAAAATAACATTAAGAGTCTGGATGAGGAAGATTACTGCAAATACTTGGGTATCCTTCAAGCTGAGAACATCAAGCACACTGAAGTCAAGAAAAATATTAGAAGTGAGTACATCAAGAGAGTGAAGAAGATCTTAAAGTCCAAACTCAATGGAGGAAATAACATGAAGGCAATCAACACCTGGGCAATTCCAGTCATTAGATACACAGCTGGAATAGTGGACTGGACTCAAGCAGAACTAAAAGCAATGGATAGGAAGACTAGAAAAATAATGGCAATGAATCATGCCCTTCATCCACGCAGTGACATTGACAGACTCTATCTACCAAGGCAAATAGGTGGGCGTGGAATGCTGCAAGTACATCAGATGGTTGAAGAAGAAAAAATGGCTTTGGAAGAATATCTGAAGGACAATGATTAATATGCACTGAGATTAGTATATCAGGAAGGCTTACTGACTACTGAAGAAACCAAACTGGCCTACAAGAAAGACAAAATGAAGATCAGAATAGAGGCATGGGAAGACAAAGCACTACATGGCCAGTACATTTAAAAAATAGCTCGGAAAACAGATAATAACAAGACCTGGCAATGGCTAAGAGCAGGAAAATTGAAGAAAGAGACTGAGGGACTAATTCTGGCTGCACAAGACCAAGCCTTAAGGACAAATGCATACAAAGTCAAAATTGAGAAGACAGCAACAGACAGTAAGTGCCACCTATGCAAAGAAGCTGAGGAAACAGTGGACCACCTGGTAAGCTGCTACAAGAAGATCACACAGACTAACTACAAGCAGAGGAATGACAAAGTAGCAACAATGGTGCATTGGAAGATCTGCAAGAAATATCATTTGCCTGTAATCAAGAACTGGTAGGATCATAAAATAGAGAAAGTCTTAGAAAATGATAAAGTTAAATTGCTCTGAGACTTCAGAATTCAAAGAGACAAGCACCTGCAACATAACACTCCAGACTTCACAATTGTCGGTAAGAAAGACAAAAAAGTCTGGATAGTGGACGTGGCAGTGCCTGGAGACAGCAGAATAGACGAGAAAAAACTGGAAAAGATAGCAAAATACAAAGACCTACAAATAGAAATAGAAAGACTGTGGCAAAGGCAAGCAAGGGTAGTACCAATAGTAATAGGCGCCTTGAGTGCAATCTCAAAACAACTGGAGCACCACTTGAACACCACTGGCATTGACAAATTTGCCATTAGTCAATTGCAAAAGGCGGCCTTACTAGGAACTGCTTCCATCCTGCAACGATATCTGTAATACCATCAAACATCCACATCTGCCTATTCCAGGTCCTTTGGTAAGGACTTGATAGGTAGAGAGAAATGTCAAATCCAGTCTGAACATCTGGCTGACTGTGCAATGATCAATAATAATGAAGTTGGAAGGGACCTTGGAGGTCATCTAGTCCAGCCCCTTGCTTAGGCAAGAAACCCTATACCATTTCAGACAAATGGCTGTCCAGTCTCTTCTTAAAAACTTCCAGTGTTGGAGCATTCACCGCTTCTGGAGGCAGGTTGTTCCACTGATTAATTGTTCTAATTGTCAGGAAGTTTCTCCTTAGTTCTAGGTTGCTTCACTCTTTGGTTAGTTTCCATCCGTTGCTTCTTGTCTTGCCTTCAGGTGCTTTGGAGAAAACCTTAACTCCCTCTTCCTTGTGGCAACCCCTGAGATATTGGAACACTGCTATTCACTTCTCTTTATTAAACTAGACACACCCAATTCCAGCAACCGTTCCTTATATGTTTTAGCCTCCAGTCCCCTAATCATCTTTGTTGCTCTTCTCTGTACTCTTTCTAGAGTCTCAACATCTTTTTTACATCGTGGTGACCAAAATTGGATGCAGTATTCCAAGTGTGGCCTTACCAAGGCATTGTAAAGTGGTATTAACACTTCACGTGATCTTGATTCTATCCCTCTGTTAATGCAGCCCGTGTTGACTTTTTTGGCAGCTGCAGCACACTGCTGGCTCATATTTAAGTGATTGTCCACTAGGACTCCGAGATCCCTCTCACAGTTACTACTATTGAGCAAGGTACCGCCTATACTATACCTGTGCATTTGGTTTTTCTTGCCTAAATGTAGAACCTTACTTTTTTCACCTTTGAATTTCATTTTGTTAGATAGCACCCAATGTTCAACTCTGTCAAGATCCTTCTGTATCTTAAGCCTATCTTCGGGAGTGTTGGCTATTCCTGACAGCTTGGTGTCATCTGCAAATTTGATGAGTTCCCCATCTATCCCTTCATCCAAATCATTGATGAAGATGTTGAAGAGCACTGGGCCCAGAACAGAGCCCTGAGGCACCCCACTACACACTTCCCTCCATGTAAATGCAGTTCCATTGAGGACCACGAAAATACTCTGTTTCACAAAATTGGGGGCGAATCCATCCTTCCCTGCCAGAGATAGCAGAGCAAAAATGCTCCATTTCACAAAATTGGGGGGGGATTCCAGCCCCTCCCTTCCCTGCCAGAGATAGCAATCTCTGCTCAGGAAGCAGCAAGAAAAAAGGAGTGTTCCCTAAAGGGTGATTTTTGTTTTGGCAAAGTGCTGAGTTGGCTCCACCTCCAGTTGCCCATGGTGACTTGTTCTGTGCCTACTTAGCCATGCCCACCTGGCACCCTCTAGCCAGCCACACCAGCATGATTGCGTCCACTTGGTCACACCCACCCACCCACCCCAAGTCATCTGCCCCGAGTCATCTGCCTCGAGTGTGCTGCACCTAATCCTTCATGTCAACCCAGCCATGCCCACTCAACCACACCTACCTGGCAGCACTCAGATGATTACGCCTACCCGGTCATGCCCACCTGGCTGCAGTGAATCATCATAGACTCTTATTGAGTCCTTACCAAGGACCTGGAATAGCAGATCTGGATTTTTGATGGTATTACAGATATCATCGCAGGATGAAATCTATTGTGAGTAAAGCCCCATTTTGCAATTGACTGATGATGAATTTTTCAATGCCAGTAGTGTTCAAGCAGTGCTCCAGTTCTTTTGGGATTGCCTCCAAGGTGCCTATTACTATTGTTACTACCCTTGCTTGCCTTTGCCACAGTCATTCTATTTCTATGTCTTTGTATCTTCTCCAGTTCTTTCTCTTCTATTTTTCTTTTTTCTTTTCATCAGCCATCTGATGTAATTGCAACATTCCACATCCACCTTTTTGTCTTGGTAGGTAGAGTCTGTCAATGTCTCTGAGAGCATGAAAGGCATGATTCATTGCCATTTTTTCTGGTCTATCCATTGCTTTGAGTTTTGCTTGAGTCCAGTCCACTATTCTTTTTGGAGATTGCTTGCCTTCTCTTGTTGTAGCATTGCTTCAATAGATCTCTGACTTGCTGGACTGGATGTACCAGAAGAGGGTGCAGAAGCAGGTTTTTTTGTAATTTTAGTGAGGTTTGGTGCACTCATTGTTCAATCAGGCAAATTTTGTAAATCCACAGGGAGAAGAGGAAAAAAAAGAAACAAGCCAACTGCTTTAGGCTATAATGCAACTTTAGAGGAAAAAAAATCCCACTATTTTAGGCTATAATCCAACTTTAAAAAGAGCCAACTGTTTTAGACTTTAATCTAAATTTAAAAAGGAGCCAACTGCTTTAGGCTATAATCCAACTTTAAAAAAGGGCCAACTGCTTTAAACTGTAACCCAACATTAAAAAAACCCAACTGCATAAGTGTAATCAAGATATTTCTGTCAGTTCAAAGCTATTAAAAAAAACCTCTGTTTCTAAGTTTCTATAATAGTTATGTCTAGAGTTAAAAGATGTAGTTAAAAAAATCTTTGTTTTTTCTTTTGCAGAATCACAGAATGTTCTTTGTTTAGCACAGGTGTTGTTTCAAGGTCATCACTCTTCTGATTCTTTCTGTATTATTGTAGTATCTTCCTTCACCACTAGATCTCCTCATTAATTGTAATGTCTCTATCCAGTAATAAAACTTTTATTTATAGTGCTCTTTCACAACAAAGTAAAAAAAAATCTTCCCAAATCAAAAAAGTTAGCCCCCAAAATATCATATTTTTTCAATCAGTCTCAAATCTTTTTTTGTATAATTTTTATTAGTTTTTATAGAGTTAGGAATGAGGTGGGATTGGGATTGGGATTGGGGTTCGGGTTAGGATTAGGGTTGGGGTTGGGGTTAGGGTTTTTCCAAATAACATTCTCAATATTTAGCAAACAGCATAATATCTGGGTTCATGTGTTTAACAAGAAATAATAGATAATAGTTAATTATCATAAACAATATGTTAATTAATCACTAAATTTTCTTCTTCTTACTAATATACATTCAAAGTTACATATCACATTCCTTTCTCTCTAACTCATGTTTTTAACCATTGATAGAAATTATCCCATGTTCTAAAATACATTGAGTCTTCTTTCTCTTTTATCTTTAAAGTCAATCTGTCCATTTCTGCACACTCTAAAATTTTCTTAATTAATACTTCTTCAGTTGGTAAATTTTCATTTTTCCAATGTTGGGCAAATACAATTCTTGCTGCAGTTAGTACATGTAAAATTAAATAAATACAATATTTCTCAATTTGCTCCTATTATTCCTAACAAAAATAATTCTGGCTTAAAGTCTATTTGTTTTTTAGTCATTTTCTCCAACCATAAATGAATTTTTACCCAAAATCTTTTTGCTTTTGGGCATGTCCACCAGATATGATAGTAAGTACCTGGTCTTTGTTTGCATTTCCAACATTTGTTTGAAGTATTTTAAAACATTTTTGCTAATCTTACTGGTGTCATATGCCATCTGTAAAACATTTTATATAAGTTTTCTTTATATGCCACTGCTTTAGTTAATTTAAAATTTCTTTCCCATAACTTTTGCCAGTCTTCTAATTCTATATTATATGCAAAGTTCTTTGCCCATATTATCATTGTTTCTTTAACATCGTTCTCAAATCTTTTCTGCATATTTTTATATTCTTTAATTTTGTTCCCCCATTTCAGATTTCTTGCCACTTTTAACTCTCTTCTTTCCACGTCTTCCTGGGGTTTTTATTTTTTAAAATTATCCAATTCAGGGATTTATATTTTAAAAGTCCATAGGGAAGAGAAATCTCACCCAGATCTCACACGTTGTTGACAGTCAGCTGTTCAGCGGTGCTGCCGCAGCTCTTCACTTCTTCCCTGGCTGTCTATGGTTTGGGCTGTCTGTGTATTTGCTGGCAGCCTTTCTCCCACCTGTTTAAAGAGTTTCCTTGGTCTGTTTGGGCCAGTTAGATCAGGAGTGTCAAACTGGAGGACTGAGGGCTGGATGTGTCATGTGCAGGCCACACCTACCCCAATTTTGCAAAGGCAAAAATGTCATGATACGGCAAAATACATCACATGATGCGATCAAGTTTGACACCCCTGAGTTGGATGTTTCAACCAAAAACCATGCAGTTCATCTTCAACTGGTTATGATCTTCCTTGCTCTTTTCTCTACCATTTCTGCTGTTATTACTATTTCTTTCATTTGAACTTCTGTTTTATTTGCATCCACCCAGTAGTAGAATTCAAATATCTGAACAACCGGTTCTCTTATTTGATGCAGGCCTGGGCCTCTGATGCCTACAATGGACTTCCGGAAGTGGCATCCATGCACTTCTGGCAGGCTGTTCTAGGCCTGGGAAGCCTCCTCCAGGTCTCTGAGGCCTAGACTGGACTTCTGGAAGCCAGCTGGTTCTCCAAATGCAGCAAAATTTAGTTACCAGTTCTACTGAACCGGTGCGAACCAGCTGAATCCTACTACTGCATCCACCTCTTTTAACCAAGCTGTGTTCTTGTTGTATTTCTTTGGGTTATCCCATATCTGCATCGAGAACTGCACTGTTTCTTCCTTTTCAGGTACTGACTGATTAGTTGCAGTTTCTCCATTGATAGATTGGTAGAAACATTTCTGATTGGATTGAAATTGGAGGTTCTGCTTATAATTTGCAATTCGAGCTTCGTATCTGCTGATCTTCCTGGATATAGCTGTTATTTGCTACTTTATTATTTCTAGTGCTTCCTTGATCTCCCTTGTTTTTAAGTGGTATTTTTTGATTAGGTATTCTTTGGTCTTCTTGTTCTTCAGCTTCTTTTCTTTTATCTAGCTTGCTTGCATCTGATCTTAAGTTGCTGATCTTATTTTCCAGTCTAACCTTCCATTTCTGTGGTGCATTGTTTGTTTGTTTTTTCTTTGTTGATTTTGCATCCCAGGTATTCAGTTATAACTGCAGCTGTGCTGTATATTAGTTGGTTTTTTTCTTGTGGTGAATTGGTGCTTATACTTGATATTGCAGTTTTTGTATCTTTTGATGCTTCTGCTAGCTGTTTCTTTGGAACAAGCTTCAATGCAGGAAGTCTTATTCTGTTGTTTTTGTGCTGTTCTAGATGAGTATATTGGCAGTTCTGAGTAAGTTTTTTTTGGGGAAAGTAAGAATATTCAGGTCTAATAAGTTCTCAATTTCCATATATCTATTATTATTGTTCTTTTTTGTTGTTGTTTGTTGTTGTTAGCATATGGTATTTTTACAGTAGCCAAGAGATCACAAGGCAAGTGCAAAGTACTACTTTGGCTTGCCAAGGTAACCAGCCCTGCTATAGCACAAGGTACACCACAGGAGAGTGACCTAGCTTCACACAGAGAGAAAGACAAGCAGCTCTTCCTGCAGCATCACCCAAGGCCCCCACCCTTCCTGGAGCTGCCTTGCAAACAGACTCTGAGTGCTTGCAAAGAGCGCAAGTTCTTCACCCCACCATAGTGGTTCCTATCTATCTACTTTCACAGAACATGCGTTCGAACTGCTAGGTGAGTAACAGGAACTCACCCTGCTACACAGGGCTAGGGCTTTAACCATCAGAGCTGAGACCATCTTCGGTGTCATTAAGCCACTGAGCCACTACATCTCATCTTTTCCAATAACAAACATGTAAGACAGCATTTTCTAAAACTATTGACATTTAAATATGAAAAAGTCTGCTCTGTTCATTACATCTTCATCAATATTGAGAAAATGTGTTATTGTTTCAGCAATAAAAACTGCAATAATACAAAAAATTACACAACAGCTTATGAATGCATATGGGTCAATATAAAAGGGGGGGAAACGACATTGCCATAGGTGTATACTATAGGCCACCCAACCAAACACAGGAAATAGATGAACTTTTTGCTAGTCAGCTAACTAAGGTATGTAGGAAGCACATCACAATAGTAATGGGGGACTTTAACTACCCTGACATCAACTGGGAGACAAACTCTGCACCAAGTGGAAGATCAAACAGATTCCTGACAAACCTAGCAGACAACTTTGTTTCCCAAAAAGTAGAGAAGGGAACTAGGGGATTAGCCATTTTGGATCTAATTCTCACTAACAGAGATGAAATGATAGAAGGTGTTGAAGCCATAGGAACCTTGGGAGGAAGTGATCATGCAATATTGGAATTCAACATTATGGAAGCACAAGCAATAGAACACAGTCAAACTAGAGTCTTGGACTTCAAGAGAGCTAATTTCAATAAACTTAGAGAGGGTTTGGGAAGGATTTCATGGATGAGAATCCTCCAGGGGAAAACAACTCAAGAGGCTTGGGAAAGAAACCAGCATGGCTGCATAAAGAACTCTCTGATCAATTGAAACATAAAAAAGACAAGTATAGAAAGTGGAAAGAGGGACACATAACTAAGTCAGAATATCAGCAAATAGCCCGAGCCTGCAAAGACGAAGTGAGGAAAGCTAAGGCTCAAAATGAACTAAGGCTTGCAACCAAAGTCAAAAATAACAAAAAAAAAGCTTCTTTCAACATGTAAAAAACAAGAAAAAAGTGAAGGAAACGATTGGTCCATTAGTGGGTGAAAGTGGCAAGAAGGTGACAAGCAACAGGGAGAAAGCAGAACTATTTAACTCGTTTTTTGCATCTGTCTTTACACAAAGGGAAAAAACAGACTAACCTATGAAAAATAGTGCCATAAAAAACAAAATAGAAACACAAGTTAAGGTAGGCAAGAAAATGGTAAGTGAGCATCTGTCCAGCCTAGACGAGTTCAAATCACCAGGACCAGATGGATTACACCCCAAGGTTCTTAAGGAACTGGCAGATGTAATCGCAGAACCACTGAACTATATTTTTCAAAGATCCTGGAGTACTGGGGAACTACCAGAGGACTGGAAAAGAGCTGATGTAGTTCCCATCTTCAAAAAAAAAGGGGGGGGGAAAGGACCCAGGAAATTACAGACCTATCAGCCTGACCTCAATACCTGGGAAGATTCTGGAAAAGATAATCAAACAACGAATCAGCGAACACCTACAGGCAAACAAAGTCATTACTAAAAGCCAACATGGGTTTGTCAAAAACAGATCATGCCAGACAAATCTTATTGCATTCTTTGACCAAGTGACAAAATTAGTGGACCAGAGGAATGCTGTGGATATAATTTACTTGGACTTCAGTAAGGCATTTGACAAAGTAGATCACAACCTACTACTTGATAAGATAGAAAAATGCGGGTTAGACAGCATCACCACCAGATGGATCCATAGCTGGCTGACCGGCCGTACTCAGCATGTGGTCCTCAATGAAACCGCATCTACATGGAGGGAAGTATGTAGTGGGGTGCCCCAGGGCTCTGTTCTGGGCCCAGTGCTCTTCAACATCTTCATCAATGATCTGGATGAGGGGATAGATGGGGAACTCATCAAATCTGCAGACAACACCAAGCTGGCAGGAATAGCCAACACTCCAGAAGACAGGCTTAGGATACAGGAGGATCTGGACAGACTTGAACACTGGGCGCTATCTAACAAAATGAAATTCAATGGTGAAAAAAGTAAGGTTCTACATTTAGACAAGAAAAACCAAATGCACAGGTATAGTATAGGGGGTACCTTGCTCAATAGTAGTAACTGTGAGAGGGATCTCGGAGTCCTAGTGGACAATCATTTAAATATGAGCCAGCAGCTGCCAAAAAAGCCAACACAGTGCTAGGCTGCATTAACAGAGGGATAGACTCAAGATCACGTGAAGTATTAATACCACTTTACAATGCCTTGGTAAGGCCACACTTGGAATACTGCATCCAGTTTTGGTCACCACGATGTAAAAAAGATGTTGAGACTCTAGAACGAGTACAGAGAACAGCAACAAAGATGATTAGCGGTCTGGAGGCTAAAACATATAAGGAACGGTTGCTTGAATTGGGTATGTCTAGTTTAATGAAGAGAAGGACAAGGGGGGACATGATAGCAGTGTTGCAATATCTCAGGGGCTGCCACAAAGAAGAGGGAGTCAAGCTATTTTCCAAAGTGCCTGAAGGCAGGACAAGAAGCATCGGGTGGAAACTAACCAAAGAGAGAAGCAACCTAGAACTAAGGAGAAACTTCCTGACAGTTAGAACAATTAACCAGTGGAACAACCTGCCTCCAGAAGCGGTGAATTCTCCAACACTGGAAGTTTTTAAGAAGAAACTGGACAGCCATTTGTCCGAAACAGTATAGGGTTACCTGCCTGAGCAGGGGGTTGGACTAGATGACCTCCAAGGTCCCTTCCAACTTTATCATTACTATTATTATTATTTTGCTGAACCTAATAGTTGGACTAAAATAATCTTCTCCTACTGAAATTCCAATTACTGCTTCTCGATTACAATACTTAAATTCCAGATTATTTTTTTAACATGGGTACTATATAAAAGATCACAGCATTTCAGCCAGAAGATCTGATTATTTCAATATTATGCCTCAGGCTGTTCACAATAGAACCAACATACTTCTCCATACTCTTAAAGCAACATATGAATACTTTAACTTGAAACAAAATTTCTAGTATCTGCTATTAAAATTTAAAAACAATGTTGTGCTCTGAAGATCAAATCCATTCTTCTCTCTTATTCATCTTTACATTTTCTAGGAAAGACTTTATTTTAATATTTCCATATTACAAGGCAAAAAGAGCATCGATACTCCCATTAAGCCAAGTTTAATTAGGTACCTGGTCACATAAACCATTCCATTACTGAACCATAATGAAAAACATATAAAACTTGAACATAGCCCAAAATGAACTTTTCCTTTAATATCCAATGGGACCATATACAACCTAGTAAAATTCCATACTTATACATTGTAACTATTTCAGGATTGAGTAATATATGGACACATTTAATAATGTTCATCAAAATTTACATTCATGTTAAACTGGATGAGACACATCCATCGTTTGATCTTGAAAATTGTCTCCTATTAAGAACTTTTTTCTCCCTGTTGAGTTTTCAGTATGAATAAAGTAAAATTAAGGTCACAGAGATTTTCCAAATTTCATTAAGATAAATTAATATAGAAAAAATATTTTAACACAAAAACAAAATAAATAAACTTCTTGTATGATATAAAGATCTTTCATTAAATATGAATTCAAAAGGACAGTTACTTTTGTTTTCTTATTAAATATTCCTTATTGTTCATTTCATGTCTCAGTACAATGATATAGCATTTGGGGGAAAATATACATCCCAGTAAACCACCACTGGAGGTTAAGATAGAAAAGATCTCTACAGCTACCATGTATTTTCCTTTGGTGCTTAGGTAGGCAGGAACAAATGAAAGCCAGACGCTGCAAAAGACCAACATGCTGAAAGTGATGAACTTGGCCTTGTTAAAACTGCTGGGCAGCTTCCTAGCTTGGAAAGCAATGTTTTTTTGTTTTTTTTAAAATATATTTTATTGATTTTATGATTTTAACAATAAATGCTTAAAACACACCGTGGTGATTGGGTAAACAAAAATTCCAGAATAAAAACATACATAAACAGCTCAACTTAATACATTCACTTTCATCTTTCTATTTCCCTCTCCCACACAAGACAAAAACAAAAACAAAAACATATAAATTTAATATATTCCATTTCTGTCATAAATTTCTGTTAAACCTATTTTAAGACTTTATCAATTTCATTCCAAACTCTCCCTGATGCATATACCATGATATTTGTAAGATGTTAGCATACATTCTTTTACATTCATATATACAATACTTTGAATGAAATGAAATAAATACCTACACGTAACTTTTGGTGTTGCTCGCCCATTTCCCCCTTCACCACATCCACCCTCTTTCTTCTCTACCTTCTTTCTCCCTTTCTTCTCTTCCTACTTCCCTCTTCCTCTACCCCTCTCCTTCCCTTTCTCTCCACTTCTCTTCTCCTCCAACCTTCCTACTTCCTTCTCCCCTCTTTCACTCTTGGAAAGCAATGTTAAAGCTGACACTAGCCAGGAAACCCATGTAACCCAAGACACAGTAAAACATAATCACTGAGCCCTCATTGCATTCCATTATGATTTCTCCCTTCAATGAGTGAAGGTCTATATCTGGGAAAGGGGGAGAGGTACTTAGCCAAACAGTGCAAATTCCTACTTGGATGAAGGAACCCAAAAGGACAATAGAATTGGCCAGTCCTTTCTCTACCCATTTCCTCATTCCAGAGCTTGGTTTGGTTGCCATAAATGCCAGAATGACAGTCATGGTTTTTGCCAATACAGATGAAAGGGCCACTGAGAAGATAATGCCAAAAGTTGTTTGTCGAAGAAGGCAGGTCATCTTTTCAGGTCTTCCCATGAAGAGGAAGGAGCAGAGAAAGCAGAGAAGAAGGGAGAAGAGGAGGATACAAGTTAGGCTCCAGTTATTGGCTCTGACAATTGGAGTCTCACGATGCAGCCAAAAGATTCCAGCCACAAGGATTGTAATCAAAGACAAAACAATAGCCAATGTAACAAAGAAGATTCCCAAAGGTTCATTATAAGAGAGATGGGGAAACACTTTGAGAATACATTGAGTTTGAATATTGTTACAGTACTGATTTTCTGGACATTTTATGCAGGAATCCATATCTGGAAAAAGAAAAAGGAAGATATCTTTCAAATATACAGTATCAATCATTTATCAGTATGAAATATATAGAGCACAATTGATGTCTATGGAGATTCTCAGTCATCCAGATCACAGTTGTCCCAAAGATGCATTTTCACAAGGCAACACTTTCTTGTTTTCGTTTGAAGACATTTTGCTTCTCATCCAAGAAGCTTCTTCAGCTCTGACTGGATGGCCAGTCAGAGTTGAAGAAGCTTCTTGGATGAGAAGTAAAACGTCCTCAAAGGAAAATGAGAAAGTCCATTTGCCTCGTGAAAAAGCATCTATGGAACACAATTTTTTTAAAAGAAATTTTTATTGATTTTATAATCATAAATATAACAAAGAATCCAATTGAAAACAACTTAACGGAATACAATCGTTTACAACTTTTTTCAAGAGAAAAAAACAAAGCATAAAAACTTAACTAAAATAATTAAAATAACTATGGGTATTGCTCGGCGGCTCCTCCCCCCACCACATCCCCCTCTTCCTTCCTCCCTACCTCTACTTCTATCCGCCCATCCTCTCTGTCTCCCTCTCTCTCCTCCCTCCTCATACCACCTCCCTACATCCCTCCAGCCTTCATTCCACAATCTACTCACCTTCCAGATGTGGTGCTGAGGTGCCGCCCGAGCAACCCCTCTTATATAAAAAAATATATCGTTCTTATATAATACCAATACCATATTACAGTTGAATAGATTATAAGACCCCCCCACCCACCCCCTCCCCAACTTCCCGGAGTGAATACAGGGTAAAAACACAAGAAAACCCTCTAAACTACACCAGATTATTATGTAGATCCTATTAAAAATTTAACTATATTTTTCAGTCCAACATATAAGAATTTAACTATATGCTAAATAGAATTTCTTAGATTGATATTTCCCTTGTATATACTCTATCCATTTTTTCCAATCCAACATATATTTTTCATTTGAATGATCCTTCAAATATGCAGATATTTTAGCCATTTCTGCCAAATTTATAACTTTTAAAGTCCATTCTTCGATAGATGGTAGTTCTGGCATCTTCCAATATTGTCCCACCAACAGTCTTGCTGCTGTAATCAAGTTCAAAATTAAGTTCGTCTCTATGGTGGTGCAGTCTTTTATAATACCTAACAAAAACAACTGTGGTAAAAATTCAATACGTTTTTTCAAAATATTTTGCAGTATCCACCATATTTTTATCCAGAAAGCCTTGATTTTTCTACAAGTCCACCATACATGAAAATAAGTAGCATCCATAGATTCACATCTCCAACACTTAGGTTGTAAATCAGGGTACATACATGATAATTTTTTCGGATCTAAATGCCATCTATAAAACATTTTATAAAAATTTTCTCTTAAGTGTTGCGCTTGTGTAAATCTTACATTTTTCACCCAGATCCTCTCCCAAGTTTCCATCATGATTGGTTGTCCAAAATTTTGTCCCCACTTTATCATACAGTCCTTAACTAATTCAGTTTCAGAATCAATTTCTATCAGTACATCATATAATCTTTTAATATGCATAGACCTTTGGTCTCTAACTTGTTTAATTAAATTTTCATCTGTTTGGGATAAACCCGTCTTCAAGTTTTTTCCATCTAGTCTGCAGTTGTAGATATGGAAACCAAGTATGAACTATTCCTTCTTCCCTTAACATATCCAAGGACTTCAATAATAACAAATTCCCTTCTTTAATTAGGAGTTTCTCATAGGGCACCACATCTTGAACTTGTAGTCTATTTATATTCTCTATTGCATGTCTGGGAACTGTCCAGAGAGGAATGTTTTCATTTAATTTATACTGATACTTTTTCCAGACACGCAGCAGAGCACTTCTCAATAGGTGCTCCTTGAAACTCCTATCCACCTTTTTATCATAAACTAAGTATGCATGCCAACCATATAATAAACCGTACCCTTCAATATTCAATATTCTATCATTAGTTAAATTAACCGAATCACTTATCGCTACTAAAACAGCAGCATGATAGTATAACTTAAAATTGGGCATTTTCAAACCACCTCTTTCCCTTATATCCTGAATGATTTTTAATTTAACCCTTGGTTTCTTGCCATTCCAAATAAATCTATTAATACCCTTCTGCCACTCTTCCAAATTCGCATCCTTTTTAAGTATAGGTAACATTTGGAAAAGAAATAAAAACTTTGGCAATACATTCATTTTAACTGCCGCTATCCTGCCCAACATAGATAATTGTAATTTTTTCCATTTCTCAAGTTCTATTTGTATCTTTTTTCACAAAACTTCATAATTATTTTTATATAATTTCCCATTAGAGGCTTCAATATCAATTCCTAAATATTTAACCTTCTTAACTATCTCACAACCCGTTATTCTTTCCAAATCCTGTTTTGAATTAGTATCTAAATTTTTAACTAACATCTTTGTCTTAGATATATTTAATTTAAAGCCTGATACCCTACCATAATTTTTAATTATCTCCATCAATCTCTTAGCTGACTGCGTTGGTTGAGTCAATGTCACAAGCAAATCATCAGCAAAAGCACATAATCTGTAGTCATGTTGTCTAATCTGAATACACTTTAAATCATCTGCAGCTCTTATCCTATTCAATAAAACCTCCAAAGTTAAAACAAACAACAAAGGGGATAATGGACATCCCTGTCTAGTACCTTTCTCTATGTTAAATGAATCTGTTAAATCCCCATTAACAATAATCTGACCTGTTTGTTTCTGATAAATCGCCAATATAGAATTAATAAACTGATCCCCATTCCCATCCTAACAATTAATTTTTTCAAAAACAACCAATTCAGTCTATCAAAGGCTTTTTCCGCATCCAAAAACATAAGAACAGCAGGCACCTGAATATGCGTCTCCAAATATTCAAGTATATTAATGAGTTGTCTAACATTAGTTTTCATCTGTCTGCCTTGTAAAAAACCAGTTTGGTCTGAATGAATTCTTTGTTGTAAAACTGTCATTAGTCTATTAGCCATAATTTTTGCAAAAATTTTATAATCCGTATTCAATAATCAAATAGGTCTAAAATTTTCTGGTTGAACATTATCTCTTCCCTCTTTGGGAATTAAAGAAACATAAGCTGTTTTCCATGAAGGTGGAACCTGACCACCCTCTTGAATATTAACAAATAACTCTCTAAGGGGTTCCACCATTTCCATTTGAAGATGCTTGTAATAAATTGCCGTTAGCCCATCAGTCCCGAGAGATTTTCCCGTTTTCAATTGTTTTTTTTAGAGTTTAATTGTATTTTTTATGCATTAGTTGTTTAATTGCTTATACTTGTGTACAATTTCTTTGTCCTCAAGAATGTGGTCTCTGTACAAGTCAAGAACATCGCTGAATATAAATTGCGTATCAGATTTCCACTCCGAAATAATCCTTAACAAAAACACTCCTTGAATTACTGATCAAGAAGATGAGGTAGAGTTTTGTTTACCAGGCATTATTTGATCTCCAAGCTGACTTTGAAATTGCTCACTGTTGGATAAGGAGATGACAGAATGGTAGCTGACTGACTCATCAATACATGGGTAAAAAGGGGACTTCCGGCAGCCGCCTCGCGGTCGAAATAGCCTTGTTCGGAGGCTCTGCGATCCGGGACTTGTAACGCCACCAAAACAGCGCAAACCAGCTGTTTTTCATGGCGAAAAAAACCCCTCCTCGGTCAGAGAAGGGGCGAAGAGCTGTGAGTGGGGGTTGAGATCCTCTGAAACTGCCCCGAAAAAACGTTCGGGAAGGAAGAAAGAAGACTCCCTGTGAGCTCACAATAGCTCCAGCCCGGCGCAGCATCTGTCAGCTGACAGACCAAGATGCTGAGACCAGCCACCGCTCGAAGAAAACTTTTCAAAGAGGCACAGAGATTGACAGGCTGAACGCAGGAGATTAAAAAGCAAGTATTTCTTATATTCTACCTTGGATCAATTACGTTCACAATAAACAAAATGTATCCAAAATGGCGATCACTTTTACTTTGAAATGAAAGTTACCGGAAGTGAAAGGGGGAAGAGAAACTGATATGCGAAAGAGACCGCTAGAGGGCAGCAGAGAAGCATAACTTAAAAACTTTGCAAAATAAACCTAAGGAAGAATATAAGTAAATACATCTTGGCAATAAAAGCCTTCCTCCATACCTACAGAATCCCAGGCCCCCTGTCTACGCAGGCCTCTCCAGAAATGATGATGAAAGAATTAAAAGATGCAATGTCAACAACATTTGAAAAAATAATGAGAAAGATGGACATGATAATAGACAGGTTTGAGAAAAGAAGGGAAGAAAAGGAGAAGATGATAGCAGCAGTGGAACAAAGCAGAGAAATGGAGGAGAAGGTGGGGGATCTAAGCAAAGCAGTAATTGAGGACTTAGACCAATCCAAAGAAACAATCCAAACACACAATAAGAAAATGAGAGAAGATATTGGGAGAAATCTTAGGGGGGTCTGGGAAGGGGCTGAGGAAAAGATGGAAGAGGTGAAAAGACAAGAAGAGAGACAACGTGCGGAGATGAAAAAGGAGAAACAAGAAGAATTGAAAAGAATTGTTGTAAAAGCATTGGAAAAATATCTAGGAGAGGAGGCCGTTTTCAATTGTTTAATCACTGAAATTATTTCTTCTGATGTAATCAATGCATTTAATCTATCTCTTTGTTCATTGGTAATTATCGATACATTTTCATTTTGCAAAAAATATCTATCTCATTCTCTTTTATCTTCTCTTCAGAGTACAACTTGGAGTAAAATTCTAAAAAAGCTTTCTTAATAATTTCTTGTTGAAACACTTCCTTCCCTTTATATTCTATTTTTTCAATTATACGGGATTTTTGTTTTTTCCTTAATATATAAGCCAACCATCTGCCAGGTTTATTGGAATTAAAAAATGTATTATGCTTTGCATATTGTATATTCCTGGCGACTTGGTCCGTTATCAATAAATCAAATTGTTTCTGTAAAATCTTAATCCCCTCTTTGATATTTTTATCATCTGGTCTCTTTATTAATAATTGCTCTTTCTTACTTATTTCCTCTTCTAACTCCTTCCTTTTTTCCTCTTGTTTACGTCTATACCTTTTATTCATATCAATTAGGATCCCACACATATAGGCCTTGCTAGCATCCCAGACCATTTCTATTGTTGTGTCCTTATGCAAATTTAACATAAAAAATTCCTTCATGACATTTTTACATTCATTCACATTTATATCATATTTAAACAAATTTTCATTAAGTCTCCAAGATCTTTTAGATTGCTGTCCTACCATTAATTCCATCAAAACCGGATTATGGTCTGTTAAAACTTTGGGTAGGATTTTCACCTTTTTTAAACTAAAAAGAAAATCACTTGAAGTTAAAATAAAGTCAATTCTAGAAAATGACTGATGTCTATCAGAAAAAAAAGGTAAATTCTTGATCTTTACC
Source organism: Bothrops alternatus (assembly GCA_034064705.1). Taxonomy (NCBI): domain Eukaryota; kingdom Metazoa; phylum Chordata; class Lepidosauria; order Squamata; family Viperidae; genus Bothrops; species Bothrops alternatus. The sequence goes on along the minus strand of JARGCV010000165.1, from coordinate 843,959 downwards.
ATGCCTTTCTCTCCATATGTCTATCAAATCAAAATCATCCTTTATGTCAAAAAAAGATTTAGGCAACTTAGAACGTGTTTGAGGAATTGGTAATGTCTTCTTTTTATCCAATCCAGTATTGATAACACCATTCCAATCTCCCATTAAAATACAAGATCTATAATCAAATTGTATTAACTTTTTATGTATTAACTTGTAAAATTTTCCTTGTAGTTGATTTGGTGCATATATACCCATCAAAATAACTTTCTTCCCATCTCTTAAAATTTCAATTGCTAAATATCTACCTTGTATATCAGATTCTATTAATTTAGCTCTTAAATGGTTTATAACATAAATAACAATTCCATTCTTCTTCTCAGCGGCCGCTGCAACAAAATGTGAACCTAATTTATTATTTATCAAATATTTCTGGTCAGTAATTCTAATATGTGTTTCTTGTAAGCAGATTACATCATTTTTTACATTGAGTCAAGTAATGAAATATCTTCTTCCTTTTCTGTGGAGAATTTAAACCATTGACATTCCATGTCAAATATTTATTTGACATGACCAGCTGGAGAAAGCCTTTGCAAGACCAAATCAACTTTTTCATCCAGTTTCTTCTTTGGTCGAGCTCCCATGGCTTCCAAACTTGTAGATGTACGTTGTTGTTGTACTTTTTCTTGTTGTTCCATGCGCTTAGTAGTAGCTCTTGTTTGCCTTTGATCTTTAGACTTCTCTACTTCCAAAGGTTGAAAAATATCGATGCTCTGCACGGGCAGCTCCATCAAAACTCCTCCTGTTGCTGCAAGGGGTTGTGACTCTGAGGACTGTAGTTGTAATTTTAACTCCATATCTCTTTCTTTTGTTAAATCTACATTTTTTGGTGTTGGAGATGGGGGTTTACCAGCCTTCAGCACATTCCCAAAAAATCTTTTGCTTCACCAACAGAATTCAGGCGATATCTATTGCCCTGATAAAATAATGACAGTCCAGCTGGAGCCTCCCACCTAAATTGTAAAGCACATTTTTTAAGTTCAGCCACCAAAAATATATAACACACAACTCGGTCGGGGCGCTGGTAGCTGCCTGGGATAGGGCAGCTGCTGGTGCCTTGGATAGGGTTGTGCCTTTGCGGCCTCTGAACCGGCGTGGTTCTCGTTCGGCTCCCTGGTTTAACGGGGAGCTGAGGGAGATGAAGCGCCGGAAAAGATGCCTAGAGAGCAGTTGGAGGGTGAGTCGCTCTGAGTCTGACCGAACACGAGTAAGAGACCATATTAGGACTTACTTAGTGGCAATAAGGGCAGAGAAGTGTTCTTATGTCACTGGCCTTATTGCGTCATCAGATAACCGCCCAGCCTCCCTGTTTAGGGTAACCCGCTCCCTCCTTCATCGGGAGGTGAGGGGGGAACCCTTGGAGGGAAGAGCTGAGGATTTTGTGCAATACCTGTATGACAAAATCGCTCAGATTCGGGAAGGCTTTAACTTCAACGAAGGCAGTCCAGCAGAAGTGGCTGAGGCCGGTCTTGAGACTACTATCTGGGCTGAGTTTGACTACGTGACACCTGATGATGTGGACAGGTTGCTGGGAGGTCTTAGAGCAACCACATGTTTATTGCACCCGTGTCCCTCCTGGTTGGTACTGGCCTCCAGTGAGGTGACGCGAGGCTGGCTCCAGGCAATTATCAACGCCTTGTTGAGTGAGGGTGTCTTCCCCGCCGCCCTGAAAGAGGCGGTGGTGCGACCCCTCCTCAAGAAGCCCGCTTTGGACCCGGCTGTTCTATCTAATTACCGTCCTGTCTCCAACCTTCGCTTTGTCGCGAAGGTTGTTGAGAGTGTGGTTGTTCGACAGTTCCCTCAGCACCTGGAGGAATCGTCGTACCTGGACCCGTTCCAGTCAGGCTTCAGGCCGGGTTACAGCACGGAAACAGCTTTGGTCGCATTGGTGGATGATCTCTGGCGGGCCCGGGACAGGGGTTGCTCCTCTATCCTGGTGCTATTGGACCTCTCAGCAGCTTTTGATACCATCGACCATGGTATCATGCTGCGCCGGCTGGCGGGGCTGGGTATAGGGGGCACCGTGCTTCGGTGGTTCTCTTCCTTCCTCTCTGGCCGGACGCAGTTTGTGTTGACAGGGGGTCAGAGGTTGACCCCGAGGCCCCTTGATTGTGGGGTACCTCAGGGGTCGGTCCTCTCGCCCTTGTTGTTCAACATTTATGTGAAGCCACTGGGTGAGATCATCCGAGGTTTTGGGGTGGAATTCCATCAGTACGCTGATGATATTCAGCTGTACATTTCCACCCCGAACCACCCAAATGAAGCTCTTGACATGCTGACCCAGTGCCTGGAGGCTGTGCGGATCTGGATGGGGAAGAACGGTCTCAAGCTCAACCCCTCCAAGACCGAGTGGCTGTGGTTACCGTCGTCCCGGTACAACCAGCTGACTCCATCGCTGTCTATTGGGGGCGAGTCAGTGGCCCCCACAGGAAGGGCTCGCAACTTGGGAGTCCTCCTAGATTCACGGCTGTCCCTTGAGGACCATCTGACGGCCGTGGACGGGAGGATGTTTTACCAGATTCGTCTGGTATGCCAGTTGCGCCCCTCCCTAGATAAGGATGCGCTACGCACGGTCACCCATGCCTTCGTCACTTCCAGACTGGACTATTGTAATGCTCTCTACATGGGGCTCCCCTTGAAGTGCACGCGGAGGCTTCAACTGGCGCAGAATGCGGCCGCGCGGGTGGTAGTGGGGGCACCCTGGCGGGTACGAATGGCCCCTATCCTGCGCGAGCTGCACTGGTTGCCGGTGGCTTTCCGGGTGCGCTTCAAGGTACTGGTTACCACTTTTAAAGCGCTCCATGGCATAGGACCCAGTTATTTACAAGACCGCCTTCTGCCAGTAAATACCTACCATCGACCAGTTCGCTCCCACAGAGAGGGCCTCCTCAGGGTGCCATCGGCTAAGCAGTGTCGGCTGGTGGTGCCCAGGGGGAGAGCCTTTTCTGTGGGGGCACCGACGATGTGGAACGAGCTCCCCCCAGAACTCCGGACATGTCATGATCTCCGCACCTTCAGAAGAGAACTGAAGACTCATCTCTTCAATCAAGCCAGCCTGGCCTAGATCTCCTCGGGTTCTAAAATTTTTAAACAAGGCTGTTCAGGTTTTAAATTGGGTTTTTAACTGGTTTTTAGTAACAGCCTTGTGTTAATCTAATTTAATTTACTTTTAAACATTTATTGTTATTATATGTTTTTAATATGTTTTTATTGGGTTGTGAACCGCCCCGAGTCCTGCGGGAGAGGGGCGGTATAGAAATTTAATAAATAAAATAAAATAAATAAAATAAAATGCATAATCTTTCCTTGCTCTTAACATCTTCGGAGGAATCTCCTTCAAAACCACAACCTCCTGACCAGCAACACTTAATTTCTTGTTATAAGATACTGTGAGAACATGATTTCTGAATCTCCTTGTTACAAAATAGATCACAATGTCTCTAGGTAAATTTCTTTGTCTTGCAATCCATGAATTAACTCTGAAGATCCTGTCAATCTGCCAAGAGACATTTTGTACTCCATCTTCTAAAAATTTTGCCAAAGCTTCTTCAAAAATTCTTCTCAGATCATCCTGGTTTTCATTAGCCACCTCCTTCAGCCCTCTGATTCTTATAGCCAACATCATTTGATTGTATTGTACCATGACTGCTTAATCTTGTATATCACTTTTAATTTCATCAAGTTTTTCCTCAAATTGTTGCTCAACTCCATCCACCTTCTCCTCAACTCTCTCCCAGACCCCCTTAAAAGCTTCCACCATATCTTCTCTTATCTCTAAATTATGAGCCTCAATTGTATCTTTAATTTTCTCAAGTTCATCAGTTAGACCTTTAGTTTGTTCCTCAATTTTTTCTCCAACTTCTCAATCATTGTTGATAATGCAGCCTGCAGATCCTTCATAGTAAGCATTTCTGGAGGAGACTGAGTAGGCAGAGGGGGTTGAGGCTCTGTAGATGTTAAAGATGCTGGGGGAGCAGGGAAATTACTTGCTTGTAATTTAGAGGGCTGAGCTGGAGAAGCTACTGCCACCTTCGCAGAAGCTATTTTTGTTTGTCTGGTAGCCATTCTGTATTCAATCCACTTTAAAAGTTACTTTGAATACAAGTAAAAGAAAGGAAAAGATCCTTACAAATATATTGCCAAAAATTTTTCCCTCTTCTTATCTTCTTTCAAGTCAAAATTTAATTATAATTGTAATTTATGGGATTTTAAAGTTCAAATCTAAGCAGTCGCGGAAGCTTTGCTCCAAAGAAAAGAAAAAAAATGGAGTTCACTTTCACTTTCAGTCACTTTCTCTTTACAGTGAAAGCGATTGCCATCTTGGATACATTATGTTGATTATTAAAGTATGTGGTCAGAAGTAAAATATAGAAAAATACTTGCAAGACTCCTGTATTCAGTCCGCCTGCATATAAGTCTCTTTTCAAAAGTTATTTTGAGCAAAGAATGGTCGCGGCGTCTTTTCCTGTCTGCAGACAGGAGCGTCTCTGGGCAGGAGTGTCTTCGAGCGCCTGGGGAGCTCTCACTCTTATCCCCCTGAAAACTTTTTCAGGGGGTTTTTAGAGGAGCTCAACCCCCGCCCGATGCTCTTCACCCCTTCTTCGCCCGAAGGGGGGATTTTTCACCGCAAAAAAAAAGCTGATGTTCGCTGTTTTTGCGGCTTTACAAAACCCGGAGAACGGAGCCTCCGAAGGAGGCTGCAGCAACGCCAGCGGAGCCACCAGAAGTCTATGGAACACAATTGATGTTGATAGTTGTTGCCTGTTTTGTGAAGATAGAATAGGAATGCTCATTTTTTAAAAAAAGGTTATATACAGTAGTCTCATAACTTAAAGCTGAAATCCTTTGACTTTATTCAAATTTCTGTGCCGCCCTTCTCCTGGGACCCAGGGTGGCTTACAACAACAATACAATAAAAAATTAAATTACAGTAACAATCAACCATCCTATCCAAACACATTCATTCAATCCAAAACACATTCATACAGCATACAATCACAATCACTGATGGAGGCACCTTCCTAGGCCCAGGGGCAGAGTATAGTTCATACGCCCCAGGCCTGTCGGCATAAATGAGTCTTCAATAATTTCCGGAAAACTAGGAGGGAGGCAGCAGTGCGAACCTCTGTGGGAAGCTGGTTCCAGAGGGCTGGGGCAGCAACGGAGAAGGCCCTTGCCTTAGGCCCCACCAGATGGCATTGCTTAATAGACGGGACTCGTAGGAGGCCAACCCTATGTGCCCTAACTGGTCGCTGGGATTCATGAGGCAGAAGACGGTCCCACAAGTAACCTGGCCCATTGCCATAAAGGGCTTTATAAGTCATAACCAACACTTTGAATTGTGTTCGGAGACCTATTTATTTATTTATTTATTTATTCATTTATTTATTTATTTATTTATTTATTTATTTTATTTCGGTTTGTATGCCGCTCCTCTCCAGGGGACTCGGAGAGGCTAACAACATATACATAACAAAACATACAATATAAAAAACCCAAACAGAATATCTAAAAACCAATAAACACACATTCAATACATCAATCAACCACAATCATCCCCAGGCTTGCCGACAAAGATGAGTCTTTAGGTTTTTCCGGAAGGTCGGGAGAGTTGGAGAAACGCGGACTTCAGGAGGCAGTTGGTTCCAGAGGGTGGGCGCCACAACAGAGAAAGCCCTCCCCCTACGGCCCGCCAGACGACATTGTTTCACTGACGGGACCCGGAGGAGGCCGACCCTGTGCGCTCTCATCGGTCGTAGAGAAGTATGTGGCAGAAGGCAGTCCCGTAAGTATCCTGGTCCCATGCCATGAAGGGCTTTATAGGTAATAACCAACACCTTGAATTGGGCTCGGAGACCAATAGGCAACCAATGCAGCATGTGGAGAGTTGATGAAATGTGGGCACAGCGAGGAAGGCCCACAACTGCTCGCACAGCTGCATTTTGCACTAATTGTAGTCTCCGAACACTCTTCAAGGGTAGCCCCATGTAGAGAGCGTTGCAGTAGTCGATCCTCGAGGTGACAAGGGCATGTGTGACTGTGAGGAGCGACTCCCGATCCAAGTAAGGATGCAACTGGTGCACCAGGCGAACCTGGGCAAATGCCCCCCTCGCCACTGCCGACAAATGATGATCCAATGTCAGCTGTGGATCGAGGAGGACACCCAAGTTGCAAACCTTCTCTGAGGGGTTTATAGATTCACCCCCCAGGGTAATGGAAGGACAGATAGAAGTGTCCTTGGGAGGCATCACCCACAGCCACTCTGTCTTATCGGGGTTGAGCCTTAATCTGTTAACACCCATCCAAACCCTCACAGCCTCCAGACACTGGCACATCACCTCAACCGCTACACTGATATGGCAAGGAGTGGAAATGTACAGCTGAGTATCATCAGCGTACTGATGGTATCTCACTCCGTGGCGGTGGATGATCTCACCCAGTGGCTTCATGTAAATGTTAAAAAGTAGGGGGGAGAGAACCGACCCCTGAGGCACCCCACATGGGAGTAACCTAGAGGTGGACCTCTGGCCCCCCACAAACACCGACTGCGACCGACCAGTGAGATAGGAGTAGAACCACCGCAATACGGTGCCCCCCACTCCCAATCCCTCCAGCCGGCGCAGAAGGATACCGTGGTCAATGGTATCGAACGCCGCTGAGAGGTCAAGAAGCACCAGGATAGAGGACTGGCCTCCATCCCGGGCCCGCCAGAGATCATCCATCAGAGCGACCAGAGCAGTTTCGATGCTGTAGCCGGGCCTGAACCCCGACTGCAGAGGGCCCAGATAATTGGTAGCCAGTGCAGCTCACGGAGAGCTGGAGTGATATGAGCATGTCTTGGGAGACCCAAGATGGCTCGCGCGGCCACATTCTGGACTACCTGCAGTCTCCGGACATTCTTCAAAGGTTGCCCCATGTAGAGAGCATTACAGTAGTCGAATCTCGAGGTGACAAGGGCATGGGTGACTGTGAGGAGTGACTCCCGGTCCAAATAGGGCCGCAACTGGTGCACCAGGCGAACCTGGGCGAATGCCCCCCTCTCCACAGCCGAAAAATGATGTTCTAGACTTAGCTGTGGATCGAGGAGGACACCCAAGTTGCGAACCCTCTCCGAGGGGGACAAAACGTCTCCCCCCAGGGTAATGGACGGAGAGTTGGAATTGTCCTTGGGAGGCAGAACCCATAGCCACTCTGTCTTGTCGGGATTGAGTCTGAGCCTGTTGGCACCCATCCAGACCTCAACAGCCTCCAGGCACTGGTTCATCACTCCCACTGCTTCGCTGTAATGACACGGGGTAGAGATATAAAGCTGAGTATCATCAGCATATTGATGATAACTCACCCCGTGTCGACGGATGATCTCACTCAACGGCTTCATGTAGATGTTAAAAAGCAGAGGTGAGAGAACAGACCCCTGAGGGACTCCACATGGAAGAGACCTCAGAGCCGATCTCTCACCTCCTGCGAACACTGACTGCGACCGGCCAGAGAGGTAGGAGGTGAACCACCGTAAAACGGTGCCCCGCACTCCAAGCCCCTCCAACCGGCGCAGAAGGATACCATGGTCGATGGTATCGAATGCCGCTGAGAGGTCAAGAAACACCAGGATAGTGGAGTAGCCTCTATCCCGGGCCCGCCAGAGATCATCGGTCAGCACAACCAAAGCAGTTTCCGTGCTGTAACCGGACCTGAACCTGGACTGCTGAGGGCCCAGATAATCAGCTTCATTCAAGGACCGTTGGAGTTGGAGTGCCACCACCTTCTCGACAACCTTCCCTAAAAAGGGAAGGTTGGAGACTGGCCGATAATTATTCAAAACTGTTGGGTCCAGGGAAGGCTTCTTGAGGAGGGGGCGCACAAGTGGCTCCTTTAAGGGAGCCGGGAAGGACCCCTCCCTCAATGAAGCATTAGCAACAGCCTGGACCCAGCTCCATGTCACTTCCCTACTAGCCAAAACCAGCCAGGTGCGGCACGGGTCCAATAAACAGGTGGCAGAACTCACAGCTCCAATGGTCTTGTCCACATCATCAGGGGTTACCAGGTCAAACTCATCCCATTCAACAGGACTAAGACGGGCCTCTGTCATCTCGACTGACTCATTGTCAGCAGACACTGCATTCCAATTGGAGTCCAAGTCGGCCCAGATGTGAGCGACCTTGTCTGCGAAAAAGATGTTAAATTCTTCAGCATTGCCCTGCAAAGGTTCCTCCCTCCTCCCTGTATCAAGGAGAGAATGAGTCACCTTAAACAGGGCAGCCGGACGGGATTCCACAGACGCGATCAATGCAGAAAGATACTGAGATCTTGCCGTAGTGATCGCTTCCAAATAGGTCTTAATATAAGCTCTCAATTTGGTTCGATCAGATTCAGATCTGCTTTCCCTCCATTGCTTCTCTAAACATCTCTTCTGGCTCTTCATCCCCCTGAGTTCCTCAGTAAACCAAGGTGATCTCCTGGGTCTGCTACCACAGAGAGGTCGCAACGGTGCAATCTGGTCTAGAGCCCCCGTAGTGGCCGTATTCCAGGCCGTCACTAGGGACTCCGCCGGACTGTGTACGAGCGAATCCAACAATTCCCCAAGCGCCCTTTGAAAGCCCCTAGGGTCCATCAGGCGTCCGGGGCGGAACCATTTAATCGGTTCCGGCTCCCTGCGAGAGAGGATTGGTGTCGTAAACTCAAGCCGCAGCAGAAAATGATCTGTCCATGACATAGGTAACACTTCTAAGCCCCTTAACTTCAGATCATACCTCAACTGTTCTGAGAGGAAGACCAGGTCAGGTGTGTGTCCCCCCTCGTGGGTTGGGCCCTCGATTACTTGTGTCAGGTCCATGGTTGCCATGGAGGCCACGAACTCCCACGCCAACCCAGAGGACTCACTGAGTGACGGCACATTGAAGTCCCCCAAGACTATAAGTCTGGGGAACTCGACTGCCAACCCGGCTACCTCCTCGAGTAGCGTGGGCAGGGCTGTTGAAACGCAGCTGGGAGGCAGGTATGTAAGCAACAAGCCCACCTGTACACCTAGGTCCAACCTCATAAGGAGGGACTCACAACCTGATATCTCAGTGGCAGCGAGGCTGCGCAGCCCGAGTGACTCCTTAGCTATAATTGCCACTCCTCCCCCCCTTCCCTGTGGTCGCGGCTGATGCCATACCTGAAACCCAGCTGGGCACATTTCAGAGAGGGGAACTCCTCCCTCTGGGGTCAGCCAGGTCTCAGTCACACATGCCAGGTCGGCCTCCTCGTCCAGAATTAAGTCCCGGATGAGGAGAGCTTTATTTACCACCGACCTGGCATTGAGCAGCAGCAGCCTGAGTCCAGGGTCCGGACTTCGCTCATTACCAGTACCCCGGGAGAGGTTCAAGGGGTTATACCCAGGGAAGGGGAGGAGTTGACTAAAACTATAAAGCAAAGGAAAATGTATTCTCTTCTATTTATTTATTTATTTAATGACATGGTTATTACTAGACTCTTTTTATACATTACTGCTATCGCAAGTAGGACTAGCAGCATTTGGGAATACATTGATTTTGGATGTTGTTGGAGTACTGATTTCTTGGACATTTAATGCATGAATCCATATCTGTAAAAAAATAGGAAATTATCTTTAAATATACCATACTATAAGGGCATTTGACTGGATTTTTGCTGAACAGTTAGCCAATGTCCTAACCACTTTTTGTCCTACCAATTTTGTCAGAGATCTCCCCTTCTGGACATGATGCACAATCATAGCAGCAAAATTTCTCTCCTTCCTTCTTTCTTTTACTTGAGCCTCCATAACAGTGGTCATTGCACAAAGAAAGCGGCAGTACCTTAACAAATATATATATGAGAGAATCAAGAAATAATATGCCTGCATCAATAGAGCTTTCCCAAACAAGGAACCCACAACTGTGATGAAAAAAAGAAAAGGAAAATTAGAAAACCTCATTTAATGGGAGGGAATTAGCAATAAGTCAGATTTTCACCAGATCTGAAAGGTGTTTTTTTTTATTACTCCTACTGTTGCTTCTGAAAATTAGAAAATGCAAACATGGATGTCAAAGATCTCCTTGTGCCAGAATTTTTCCATAAGTAGCATGAAAGTGGCACTACAGATAGTTGAAGACTTATGACCAATCATTGTAATCATAGGTCAAGACATCATGTGTCCAAATTTCTTTTTATAACTGGTTTTACATGGTTGTAATGTGAGTTACCATGAGCATAAAGCAAACCTTATAGTTGATAATTGAATCATGTGATCAATAAGTGAATCAATTCTGCCAAATGTGTAATTGGTAAAAACCAAAGTTGCAAATTGTGATCATATGATTGTTGGACACGGCAGCTGACTGTTAATGTGAATCAATATGCCAAGCACCTGAATTACTTTCACATGACCACTAAGAAACCAGCAGTCATACCTTTGAGGATGGATCATAAGTCACTTTCTTTTTGTCTATTGTAATTTGTGACTCACATTATAATCATTAAATGACTTATCGTAAGTCAATTATTACCTGTACCTAAAATGTTAATCTTTGTTTTCCAGACAAAATTGGAAGGATTTGTCTTAAAACCTGCCATGGACATATCAATGCTCAATTGCTTATATTTAAAAATGGTATACCTCATCATGTTGAAAGGTTCCAAAAGATCTAAACATCATTTACTTCAATTACTGTCATGTATCTGATAGTTGCTCTAAAGCAGACATGTCAAACTCGTGACGTTACATGACATCGCGCAACGTATTGGGATGGTTTCACCATTGCCGGCAATGGGGTGGGTGCACCTTCTGGATGACACATCCAGCCCACAGGCCGGCAGTTTGACACCCCTAATCTAAAGAATCTGTTATTTTCGTTATTAATTGAGAAACTGCAACTTCTTCTCACCTGGTTGAAGCTCCTGTGCCATACAATTTGATTGTCATTCAGAGTTAATTCTTTGCCTGGTGGAGCCCGTGGTTCCATTGTTCCAACTTTGACTTGAGAAAAGGAATTATTGTGGAAAGTAATCAAATTTACAACATCAAAACCCGTAATGTTGTTTGAAATCCAAACAACTACATAAAATTATTTCAAACTGGACTATCCTGCTTTGAATGCAAATATGGGTCCAGAGTGTCATAGATGATTTATGCATTTGTATTTGTGTGTACATGCACACCTTCAATTTAATCTTGACTTCTCGTGACTGCCTGAACAGGTCCTTGCAGTTTTCTTGCCATGATTTCATAAGTGATTTGCAATTGCCTCATTTCTAGTGTTGAGCGAGAATAAATGAACAAGATCACTAGCTGGCTTTGCACCTTAACCATTACCCCAAACTTGCACTCATTATACACCATCCATATTTTATAATCACAGCCCCTCTCTTTCAACCCATATACATTGCATTCATGAACAAGCACTAGCCTTAGAAATTTAGAGTCCAGTTTTACTACATTACTCATTAACATGTTAAACCCCTTTTCAAAATACTGAGTATAGTTATTGTCTTCAGGTAAGAGAGATATCCTAGACTAACTATTAGAAGTGTTCTAATAAATATTTCTTGTAAAAACTTTCAGGCACAGCATGAAATAACTCACAATTTTTGGTCTAATTAGTAAGCCTGCAGTTTGTTTGTTGTGTAGAATCTGAATGCACCCTACAAGGAACAGTCACAAACTGCTGCTCAAATTCCATGTCAGAGTGACCAATACTCATGGACACAAGTATCATCTACTGTTCCTAACCAAACCTTAAGTTTAGAAGACTTAAGGGTTTATTTTCTCTGCATTCTTGAACTGCAAATTAATACACACTCTTAAGAAACGCCTTTATACATTTCAAAATAACTACAGAGCTTTGGTCAACAGTGGCCATACTTGCATAAAGGCTGTGTAGCTGATGGATTCTGTGGAATAGAAGACCACAAAGAAAAGCTTTTACCTCAGTGCTTGTATAAATTTACTTACTAAGGAAGCAATATCCCTGCAATTCAACTATTAATTTAACAATTTTTCTTTAACATAGGAAGAAGTCATATTCCATTCTACAGATTCATTGGGACAATAACACTATGTAATATCATTGCTGGTAGCATTATTAAGGATCAGGGAAACATGATGGTCCAATTGAAAAAACAACAATTGTTTTATCTGAAATACAATAAAGTATCTGCCATGGTTTTAAATTATGAAACATTAATTGCTCTCTTCCCATTAAACGTCTACATCTGGATCTGGAATTGAGTAGAACATGCAAGGAATAAGCCACAATATAGACAGCATTGTAAATGTTGTAACTGTGACCACCCATGTTCATTTCAAATAATGTATTAGGCAAGCTCTCTAACTTCTCATCTCCAGCACACAATACTTTGTTTTCCTGATTCACAATTTTTGCTCCCAAAAATTCTGAATGAAATTGTCTTCTTTTGCCCAGGATGGCCTTACAGTCTGAAGAAATTATTGGAATCCAGCTGGTTCTTTTGAGCAAACTGTTAATGAAAGTGCACCATGGAAACTCTGTGTATCCCAAAGTCTCTGAAGGGACAGTGATTCAAAATTCCAATGAGATGTAATAATCCACACTTTACCCAAAGGTGGCAATGAAGTCAAAGTTGCTAGAAAGATGATCATTCTCAGATTTTGCATGGATGGTGGTGCTGCATAGCTTAAACAAACTTTAACTTTATTGTCCATAAAGAGTTCATCATATCTTAACTCCACTGAAATCAAGTTTATATACTCATCCACATATACATTCCTTGGTGTTCTAAGTAAGAAAGCATAACAAATGTTGTTTTGGGAAAGCAACGGTTCAATTTTCTGCAAAAATATGTCCCAATAGTCATCATCCACAGCCAAGACCCCAGTCCAATTCCACCCAAAATGCTGAAGTAATTGAATAATGCCAGTATACTGATGGATTTCATCTGGGACCATCTGGTACAAGAATGGAAATATATTTTTATCACCATGCACTGGAGAAAATGTTCCATAGGCAAGCTGAAAGATAATATATAGCAAATATCAAAATCATTACTTATGTGATTTATTTTCATCATAGCTAAGGCAGAAGTCAGCACTCAAGCACATCCACTTTGAAACTAAATGCCAGTCAAGCAGCAAGTAGAAGAGACTACTTTCTGCAGAGGCACCACCAGCTGAAGCGCCAAAAAGTGTTTACCAATCTTCAATATTTGGGGAATACTACAAAAAATCTTCAGTTTATAATTTTTTAATCATCCCTCTAGTTTATTGATATTTATAATAATTCAATGTAAAATGCAGTGTTTTTCTGGATTTTCTCTGGATTCTCAGCAAAGTCAACTCTGAAAAATAACCTAAAGGCACTTTAAAAATTGATTTAAAGAAATGTGGGATTTCTACAGAGCCATCTCAAGACCCTACCTGTGGAATCTTGTAATTGGCAAGAACATTGGCCGTGATGGATGAGGTCTCAGTCAAACGTCCTCCAATGGCAGCAATAAGGGCCGGTTAGGGCCCACAGAGTGGGCCTTCTCCAGGTCCCGTCAGCCAGACAGTGTCGCCTGGCGGGGCCTAGGGGAAGAGCCTTCTCTGTTGCGGCCCCGGCCCTCTGGAACCAACTTCCCCCGGAGATCCGTGTCGCCCCCACCCTCTCCGCCTTTCGTAAATTGCTTAAAACACACTTTTGCCGGCAGGCCTGGGGCAGCTAACACCTTGCCCCTAGCCAGTGTATGTTTGTGGAATGATTGGTTTCTTTTTTAATTAAGGGTTTTTATATTTATGTATATAATGTAATTTCTATCATGTGAGCCGCCCTGAGTTCTCCGGAATAGGGCGGCATAGAAATTAAATTAATAAAAATAAATAAATAAATAAATAAATAAATATTTTTTAAAAAATCACAGGTAAAGTTGGGAACAAATGTCTGCTGTGTAGAAAGTAAGCTCAACATTGCCTTATAGCTTATCCTTGCAATAATGTAGTTCTCCAGGATATGGAAACCCAATGTGATATTAGGTAAGAGCTCAAGATTCCTATTGATCTCGTTGACAGCAAACACCAAAGCAAGGATGCACTGATACCACTTCAGCACAGACCTGCAAAAATGCAAAAATAAAAAAAAACCATATCAACTTAAATAAATAACATAACAGGTATCTACCAGCATTCTTTAGTTCATGTGTACTCAAAGCTATAATGTAGTAGGCCATGAAGCTCAAAGAAGTCCATAGAACAAGCTCTATGATTCATTAGGAGGCTACTACCCCAGGCTGCAGATGATGAAAGCGAGCAGGAAGATGTGGAGGAGATCCTGAAGCATCCACTGTCCTTTATCCTTAAATAGGTACTGGGATGCTTGTCCTTGCCTTGAGATAACAAAATAATTTCAACCAATCCAAAGAGGACAAAATTTGATTTCTTTTTAATCACCTGAAATAGTTTTTCTTTGGAAAGAAATAAGTAGTGGATCATTGGCAGAATAGTGCTTTGAATGTACTTCCAAATGTTATTCTTTTATGTAATACCTGGCCTTATTGTAAAACCTCCTTTCCCTGGCTCAGAGAATGTTAAGTATTTTACAACTTATTTCACTTATTATTGTGAATACAAAAAACTTCACACATTGTTGGAATATAAATCAAACCTATGCTTTGCTCAGTCACCTATAATTGGCAGGTTGACAAATTATCCCGAACTATTACAAATGGTTTATGGATCATAAAGGCTGCATTCAGAAAACCTCTAAGGGAAAATCCTAAGAATTGTATATGGATTTGATACAGTGTGTATAGCTACATGGAGTTTTCTATTCAGTAGCGAACTTCTTACACTTCAAAGAGAGAGAAAACTAATTAACAGAAAATACCCAACGACATTATGCGTATGAAAATTTTCAAAGACTTTTCACTTTATAATACTGTGGCTCAACATTTCCCCCCCTCAATTATTTTGCATTTACTAGTCTGAAGAAAAAAAAATAGAATTCCTTACATCACTTCATTGGACAATGTCCAAGAGGGTTCCTCTGTGAAGGAAGGGCTATTGGGAAAGACAAAGTCTTGAGAGATTATTGCCCCAATGATAACATTTCCTGGCTGAGCAAAGTGATGGGATATAGGAAGTGGGTCATCAGGTATGCTACAATTGATAGCATATGATTTGCATGTAATACCGAACAGGAATACAAGGAGCATCACTGCTATCACCCCCATCCTATTGTGGACAATTTCCACCCTGCAAAAGAGAGCTGTTCCTATGCAGAAAAATATCTCTACACCGTTAAACTCCACGACATCATTTTATATTATTTTTTATTACTAAAACATGAAATATTTTGCCAAACAGATTCCCTTTTTTTAAAATGAGAGTTTTTGGTCTGTGGTTTGCCTTTCCTTCCAGTTTTCTTTTTTTTATAAGTATTTTATTAAGTTTTATAAAGGTATGGGGAAAAAAGGGTCGGTATGGGTAATGGGATTCAGGGTAGTGTTCAGGGAAGGGATTGGGATGGGGGTAGGTACAACAATGGAGTTGCCCCCAATGACATTACAAGCTTTAGCAAACAAACTATCGTCCGGGTACAAGTATTCAGTGGGAATAGTTAATATAATAATAAGTAGCTGTAGTCAACAAAAATAGCAATAATTATAAAGTATATCAATTAATCAATAAGCATCAATCATCTTAATAAATTTCAAAGTCAATTTTCGTTAACTCATTTTGCTAACCACTGATAAAAATTTTCCCATGTTTTAAAATAAATTGAGTCTTCTTTCTCTTTAATCTCTAATGTTAGTCTATCCATTTCTGCACATTCTAGAATTTTCCTAATTATAATCTCATCCGATGGTACATTTTCATTTTTCCAATATTGGACAAATGCTATGCTCGCAGCTGTCAATATATGTAATATTAAATACTCATTCTCTTTGCCATAATTAAATCCTAGTATTCCTAACAAAAACAATTCTGGCTTAAATTCTATCTGTACTTTAGTCATCGTTTCCAGCCATATATGAATCTTAGACCAAAATTTCTTTGCACTACGACATACCCATCAGATATGATAGCAAGTACCTGGCTTTTGTTTACATTTACTACAGTTATTCGAAACATTTTTAAACATTTTCGCTAACCTTACTGGTGTCATGTGCCATCTATAAAACATTTTATACAGGTTTTCCTTATATGAAGGTGCTTTAGTCAGTTTAATATTTCTATCCCATAGCTTTTGCCAAGCTTCTAAATCTATAGAATACCCGAAATTTTTTGCCCAAACTATCATTGTCTCTTTTACTTGTTCTTCTTCCATCTTAGCAGAAATCTGTAAAGTTTCTTAATCAAATTTTCATCTGTTTTCAAGAGTATTTGGTCAAAATCTATCTGTTCTTTATAAAATCCCAATGTCTTTAGATCTTTCTCATATCTTGTTTGGATTTGTAAGTAAGGCCACCATGATAAGTTAATACCTTGTTGTTGTAGATCTTGCCTATCTTTAAGTTTTCCATCCTTGTCCAAAATGTCTTTATAAGTAACAAGTTTGTCATAATTGATTAAATTTGGGTAAGCAAAAGCTTCCATTGTTGAAAGCCACTCTGGTATTTTAATGTAGATTTTTTGTTTTATTCTCTCCCATTCTAAAAGGAGTACATTCCTTATAGCATGGTTTTGAAATTATCTGTGTATTTTATTTTTCCCATACCACAGAAAGGCATGCCAACCCAATTGCAAGTCATGCCCCTCTAGGTAAAGAAGTCTTTTGTTTCTCAACGTTATCCATTCTTTGATCCATGGTAAGATGGCTGCTTGATAGTAAAGTCTACAATCTGGGAGTCCAAATCCTCCACTATCTTTGGCTTCTTGTAACATTTTAGCTTTAATTCGTGCTTTCTTCCCTTGCCATATAAATCTTAATGTTGTTGCATTTAAATCATCAAAGAATATCTTTCCCAATTTTACGGGAATTGTTTGAAATAAAAAAAGTAATTTTGGTAGGACATTCATCTTCACTGTCGCTATTCTTCCTAACAGTGATAGTTGGAGGTTTTTCCACTTTTCCAAATCTAATTTTATTTGTTTCAACAATCTTTCATAATTATCTTCTTTTAATTTTGTACATAAGAACATAAGAACATAAGAAGAGCCATGCTGAATCAGGCCAAAGCCCATCGAGTCCAGCATTCTGTGTCACACAGTGGCCCACCAATTGTACATGGGGATCTTGAGCAGAAAGAGAAGGCAAAACCCTCCCTTTCCCTTGACCCCCAACAAATGGTACTCAAGGGAATCCTGCCTGCCTCAACCAACATAGAGGCGGCACATGGACATCCGTTTTAATAACCACCGATACACTTGGCATCCATGAATCTATCTAACCCTGCCTTGAACCTGTCAAGGCTGACAGCTGTCACGACCCCTTCTGGAAGTGAATTCCATAAATCAACGACCCTCTGGGTGAAGAAATATTTCCCTTTATTTGTCCTCACTTTCTTAGCTATGAGCTTTAGGGAGTGCCCCCTTGTCCTGGTATTGTGTGATAGAGAAAAGAATTTTTCTCTATCCACCTTTTCTATACCATGCATGATTTTATACACTTCGATCAAGTCACCCCTTAAACGCCGTCTTTCAAGGCTGAAGAGACCAAGGCATTGCAATCTGGTTTCATAAGGGAGGTGCTCCATTTCCTTGATCATTCTTGTTGCCCTTTTTTGCACCTTTTCCAGTTCCATTATATCCTTCTTGAGGTGCGGTGACCAGAACTGTACACAATACTCCAAGTGTGGTCTCACCATCGATTTGTACAGAGGCAATACAACACTTGCTGACTTATTTTCGATTCCCTTCCTAATCATGCCAAGCATGGAATTTGCTTTTTTTACTGCTGCTGCGCATTGGGTTGACATCTTCATCGAGCTGTCCACCAAAACCCCAAGATCCCTTTCTTGGGTTGTCTCAGAAAGTTTGGTCCCCATCAGTTGGTAAGTATAATTGGGGTTCTTTGCCCCGATGTGCATAACTTTGCACTTGTTTAGGTTAAAATGCATTTGCCACTTTGTTGCCCACTCACACAATTTCGAGAGATCCTTCTGGAGCTCTCGACAATCAGTTTCACTTTTCACAACCCGGAACAATTTAGTGTCATCAGCAAACTTGGCTACCTCACTATTACCTTCTACATCCAGATCATTGATGAATAAATTAAAAAGTAAAGGTCCCAAAACTGAACCTTGGGGTACACCACTTCTCACTTCTTTCCATCCAGAGAATTGTCCATTTATTGCCACCCTTTGCTTCCTACAATTTAGCCAGTTACCAATCCAGGACAAGACCTGTCCTCTAATTCCGTGGCTGGAGAGCTTTTTTAGGAGCCTTTGGTGAGGGACTTTGTCAAAAGCCTTTTGAAAGTCAAGATATACAATATCAACTGGGGCCCCTTTATCTATGTATTTATTTACACCCTCAAAGAATTCTAACAAGTTAGTAAGACATGATTTGCCTTTGCAGAAACCATGTTGATTTTCTTTCAGCAATGCCTGTTTTTCTATGTGCCCTGTAATTTTATCTTTAATAATGGTTTCCATCAGTTTGCCTGGAACTGAGGTTAGACTGACTGGTCTATAGTTTCCTGGATCACCTCTGGATCCTTTCTTGAAGATCGGGGTTATATTTGCTTCCCTCCAATCCTCCGGTACAGTGCCTGATCTTAGAGAAAGATTATATATTTTAGCTAGAAGTTCAGCAATTTCACACTTGAGTTCCTTGAGAATTCTAGGGTGGATGCCATCTGGACCCGGCGATTTGTTGACGTTTAGTTTAGAAAGGCATGCAAGAACATCTTCCTTGTTCATCTCTATCAGGTTTAATTCTTCTATTTCCCTCCCTGGGAAAACTAATTCAGTGGCAGGCAAATGTTCTCTATCCTCCTCAGTGAAAACGGAGGCAAAGAAGTCATTTAGCCTCTCAGCAATCTCCTTGTTTTCTCTGATTATCCCCTTCTGACCATTGTCATCAAGTGGCCCAACTGATTTTCTGGTTGGGTTCCTGCTTCTGATGTACTTAAAAAGGTTTTGTTATTATTTTTAATATTCTTGGCTATATGCTCCTGAAAGTCTCTCTTGGCTTTCATGACTATCGCCTTGCATTTGGTCTGCCAGAGTTTGTGATCCCTCCTGTTCTCGGTAGGAAGAGCCTTCCATTTCTTAAATGAGTTTTTCTTCTTTCCAATAACCTCCTTTACCTCATTCGTAAGCCATACTGGTATCCTCTTGGACTTTCCAGTCCTCTTTCTTCTTTTAGGAATGCATTTTATTTGAGCCTGCTGTAACGTATTTTTAAACAGTTTCCAAGCATTTTGGAGGGATTTGACTTTTTTTACTGTTCTTTTTAGTTTCTTCTTTACTATTTTCCTCATTTTGTCAAAATTCCCTCTGTGAAAGTTTAAGGTCTCTGTGTTAGTTTTCACTGACAATTTGCTATCCATGGTTAAGTTGAAGGTTATTGTGTTGTGATCGCTGGTTCCTATGGGTTTGGTTATAAGGACATCATGAACCAAATCCTGTGCGTTAGTTAGAACCAAGTCCAGGATCCCCTTTCCCCTGGTTGGTTCCATGACCATCTGCTCAAGGGAATAATCGGCTAACATGTCGAGGAACCTTGTCTCTCTTTCATGTGTAGAACAAGAATTTACCCAATCTATTTGGGGATAGTTGAAGTCCCCCATTATGACTACCCTATTTCTTTTTGAGGCCTCCTTAAATTCATTTTCCAAATAGCAATCTGCCTCTGGAGTTTGGTTGGGAGGGCGATAGCAGATCCCTAATGTCAGATTAGTTTCCTGTCCTGGGATTTTTATCCACAATGTTTCTGTGGGTGAGTTTGAATTTTCTTGAATTTCGAGTTCATGAGATTCTAACTCCTCATTTATGTACAAGGCCACGCCACCACCATTTCTCCCTCTCCTGTCCATCCTATAAAATTTGTAACCTGGAATCCTTGTGTCCCATTGGTTATCATCTGTCCACCAGCTTTCTGTTATGCCAATAATATCAATATTATTTTCCTTCACCAAGCATTCCAATTCCCCTATTTTTGCTCGAATGCTTCTAGCATTCGTGTACAGACCTTTATATGTAATTTTCTGGTGCACTTTCAACTTTGACTGTGGATTTTGACTGTAGAATTTGGTTGTAGAATTTGTAGATGGTCTACCATGTCCTTCTGCTTGACTATTACAATTTAGTTTTCCTGTTGACTCACCAATGTGTGCATAACTTCCACCCTCCATATTAGGCAGTGCGCCTTCTCAAACCGGAAGCTGCCCAGCTCCTGTCGACTTGCCCCTACGAATCAGTTTAAAAGCTGCTCTGAAACCTTTTTAATATTAATCGCCAACAGTCTGGTTCCATTATAGTTCAAATGTAACCCGTCCCTTCTGTACAGGTGTGGCTTGTTCCAAAATGTTTCCCAGTTCCTAATGAATCTAAACCCTTCCTCCCAGCACCACTGCCTCATCCACGCATTGAAGCTCCTGAGCTCTGCCTGTCTAGCTGGCCCTGCGCGTGGAACAGGTAGCATTTCTGAGAATGCAACCTTGGGGGTCCTGGACTTTAATCTTCTACCTAGCAACCTAAATTTGGCTTCCAGGACCTTCCGCTTAGCTTTCCCAATGTCATTGGTGCCGACATGTACCACAACAGTTGGCTCCACCCCAGCGCTGTCTATCAGCCTGTCTAGATGCCTCGTGATGTCCGCAACCTTTGCACCCGGCAGGCAGTTTACCATGCGGTCAATGCTTCCATCACAAACCCGTCTCTCTATATTTCTAACAATCAAATCACCCACTACAAGAAGCCCCCCTCCCACCACCCGCGGAGAAGTATCCTCGGTGCAAGAGGATATGGGCACATCCTCCAGGGAAGGGGTCTCAACTAAGGGAGCCTGTCCCTCTTCCACAGATTGATGTCCTCCCTGCCCAATATCTCCATTCTCCAAAGCAGCTGGAGAGCTGCTCAGCATGGAGTGGGACGCTCCTGCTGCATCCCTGAAGAACTTCTCCTGCCTCGCTATCTCTCTCTGCTTCTCCAGGTCTGCTACCTTGGCTTCAAGGGAGAGAACCTGTTCCCTGAGAGCCAGGAGCTCATTGCACCGATCACACACCCAAGACTTCTGTCCAGCAGACAGATAGTCATACATGTGACACTCAGTGCAAAACACTGGGAAGCTCCCCTCCGTCTGCCGGCTATCTATCTCCATTTCTTGTTATTATATGTTTACTGTTATTATTATACTAATTATTATTAAAAAACAGACACACAGCTTTTTTGGGTTGTTCAAATTTTTGTTTTGGTCTCAGTTTACTTTTGGATTTTTTCTTACTTGTTTTAGGATTTTATCATGCGCCGTGAGGGGTGCGATGGCTGCTTAAAAAAGGTGAATTTGTAATTAAACAAGAAACCCCACAAACTTACCAGGGATCAGCAGGTATTCTTCCCAAGGTTCCTGCCAAGTTCCCTTCTCCCTTTTTATTTCCTGTTTTAATTCCTTATTTGAAAAAGCTCTGATTAAGTAAAAGCAGCTGCCTCTCTGCTTCGCAAGGAAGAGTGAGCTGTTTGCTCCCAGCTACCAGGGATTAGCCAGCAGAGGGGCTGCAGCAGAAAGCTCCACCCCCTCCAAACCTGTGCTGAGGGCAAACTTAGAAGAAGGGGGGAAGGAGAAACCCCTTTTATGGCTGCTAAAAAAAGAAAAAAAGGCAAATTTGTAATTAAACAAGAAACCCAACTTCCGGTGGCTCTGCTGGCGTCGCCATAGCTTCCTTCGGAGGCTCCGTTCTCCTGGGTTTTGTGAAGCCGCAAAACAGCGAACATCAGCTGTTTTTTGCAGTGAAAAATCCCCCCTTCGGGCAAAGAAGGGGTGAAGAGCATCGGGCATGGGTTGAGCTCCTCTAAAAACCCCCTGAAAATGTTTTCAGGGGGAAAGAGTGAGAGCTCCCCAGGTGCTCGAAAACGCTCCTGCCCAGAGACGCTTCTGTCTGCAGACAGGAAAAGACACCGCGACCATTCCTGCTCAACATAAATTTTTAAGAGAGACTTATATGCAGGCGGAGTGAATACAGGAGTTTCATATTGCAAGTATTTTCTTATATTTTACTTCTGACCACATACTTTTACAATCAACATAATGTATCCAAGATGGCGATCGCTTTCACTGTAAAGAGAAAGTGTCTGGAATGTGAAAGTGATTTTTTTTCTCAGAGCAAAGCCAGTGCGACCACTCTGATTTAAACTTTAAAATCTTATAAATTACAATTACAATTACATTTTGATTTGAAAGAAGATAAGAAGAGGGAAAAAATTTTGGCAATATATTTCTAAAGACTCTTTTTTATTTAAAGTAACTTGCTAAAAGTGGATTGAATAGAATGGCTACCAGACAAACAAAAATAGCTTCTACGAAGGTGGCAGTATCTTCTCCGGCTCATCCCTCTAAATTACAAGCAAGCAGTCTTTCCGCTTCCCCAGCTTCTTTAACATCTACAGAGCCTCAAACCCCCTTGTCTACTCAATCTTCTCCAGAAATGTTTATTTTGAAAGATTTGCAGGCTGCATTGTCAACAATGACTGATAATTTAGAGAAAAGTATGGAAAAATTGGAGAAAAAGATTGAGGAACAAGTTAAAGGTCTATCTGAAGAATTGGAGAAAATTAAAGAAAAAATTGAGACTCACAATATAGAGATAAGAGAAGATATTGTGGAAGCTTTCAAGGGGGTCTGGGAGAGAGTTGAAGAGAAGGTGGAAGGGGTTGAGCTACAAATGGAGAAAAAACTTGATGAAATTAAAAGTGATATACAAGATCAAGCAGTCATGGTACAATATAATCATATGATGTCGGCTATTAGAATCAGAGGGCTGAAGGAGGTAGCAAATGAGAACCAGGATGATTTGAGAAGAATTTTTGAAGAAGCTTTGGCACAATTTTTAGAAGATGGAGTACAAAATGTCTCTTGGCAGATTGATAGGATCTA
The DNA here is from genome assembly GCA_034064705.1 of Bothrops alternatus. NCBI lineage: Eukaryota > Metazoa > Chordata > Lepidosauria > Squamata > Viperidae > Bothrops > Bothrops alternatus. Next base: position 820,933 of record JARGCV010000165.1, on the reverse strand, counting down.
CAGAGTTAACTCATGGATTGCAAGACAAAGAAATTTACTTAGAGACATTGTGATTTATTTTATTACAAGGAGATTCAGAAATTACGTTCTTACAGTATCTTATAACAAGAAATTAAGTGTTGCTGGTCAGGAGGTTGTGGTTTTGAAGGAGATTCCTCCGAAGATGTTAAGAGCAAGGAAAGATTATGCATTTTTGGTGGCTGAACTTAAAATACGTGCTTTACAATTTAGATGGGAGGCTCCAGCTGGACTGTCACTATTTTACCTGGGTAATAGATACCGCCTGAATTCTGTTGGGAACGCAAAAGATTTTTTTTGAGAATTTGTTGAAGGCTGGCAAACCCCCATCTCCAACAACAAAAAGTGCAGATGTACCAAAAGAACAACCCTTTGCAGCAACAGGAGTTGATAAAGGAGCTTTGATGGAGCTGCCCTTGCAGACCATTGATATTTTTCAACCTCTGGAAGTAGAGAAGTCTAAAGATCAAAGGCAAACAAGAGCAACTACTAAGCATATGGAACAACAAGAACAGCAACAACAACAACGTATTACCACAAGTCTGGAAGCCATGGGAGCTCGACCAAAGAAGAAAATGGATGAAAAAGTTGATTTGGTCTTGCAAAGGCTTTCTCCAGCTGGTCATGTCAAATAAATATTTGACATGGAATGTCAATGGTTTAAATTCTCCACAAAAAAGGAAGAAGATATTTCATTATTTGACTCAATGTAATTTGTTTACAAGAAACACATATTAGAATTACTGACCAGAAATATTTGATAAACAATAAATTAGGTACACATTTTGTTGCAGCGGCTGCTGACAAGAAGAATGGAATTGTTATCTATGTCAAAAATCATATAAGAGCTAAATTAATAGAATCAGACATACAAGGTAGATATTTAGCAATTGAAATTTTAAAAGATGGGAAGAAAGTTCTTTTGATGGGTATATATGCACCAAATCAACTACAAGGAAAATTTTATAAGTTAATACATAAGAAGTTATTACAATTTGATTATAGGTCTTGTATTTTAATGGGAGATTGGAATGGTGTCATAGATATTGGTTTAGACAAAAAGAAGATATTACCAATTCCTCAAACATGTTCTAAGTTGCCTAAATCTTTTTTTGGCATAAAGGATGATTTTGATTTGATAGACATATGGAGAGAAAGGCATGGCAAAGAAGCAAGAATTTACTTTTTTTTCTGATAGACATCAGTCATTTTCTAGAATTGACTTCATATTAACTTCAAGTGATCTTCCTTTTAGTTTAAAGAAGGTGAAAATCCTACCAAAAGTTTTAACAGATCATAACCCGGTCTGGATGGAATTAATGGTAGGACAGAGTCCTAAAAGATCTTGGAGACTTAATGAAAATTTGTTTAAATATGATATAAATGTGAATGAATGTAAAAATGTCATGAAGGAATTTTTTACGTTAAACTTGCATAAGGACACAACAATAGAAATGGTGTGGGATGCTAGTAAAGCGTACATGCGTGGGATTTTAATTGATATGAATAAAAGGCATAGACGTAAACAAGAGGAAAAAAGGAAGGAGTTAGAAGAGGAAATAAGGAAGAAAGAGCAATTATTAATAAAGAGACCAGACGATAAAAAATATTAAAGAGGGGATTAAGATTTTACGGAAACAATTTGATTTGTTGATGACGGACCAAGTTGCCAGGAATATACAATATGCAAAACATAATACATTTTTTAATTCTAATAAACCTGGCAGATGGTTGGCTTACACATTAAGGAAAAAACAAAAATCCCGTATAATTGAGAAAATACAATATAAAGGGAAGGAAGTGTTTCAACAAGAAATTATTAAGAAAGTTTTTTTAGAATTTTACTCTAAGTTGTACTCTGAAGAGAAGATACAAGGGAATGAGATAGATACTTTTTTGCAAAATGAAAATGTATTGATAATCACCAATGAGCAAAGAGTTAGATTAAATGCATTGATTACATCAGAAGAAATAATTTCAGTGATTAAACAATTGAAAATGGGAAAATCCCCTGGGACTGACGGGATAATGGCAATTTATTATAAACATCTTCAAATGGAAATGGTGGAACCTCTTAGAGAGTTATTTGTTAATATACAAGAGGGTGGTCAGGTTCCACCTTCATGGAAAACAGCCTATGTTTCCTTAATTCCCAAAGAGGGTAGAGATAACGTTCAACCAGAAAATTTTAGACCCATTTCATTGTTGAATACGGATTATAAGATTTTTGCAAAAATTATGGCTAATAGACTAATGACAGTTCTGCAACAAATAATTCATTCAGACCAAACTGGTTTTTTACAAGGGAGACAGATGAAAACTAATGTTAGACAACTTATTAATATATTAGAATACTTGGAGAAGCATATCCAGGTGCCCGCAGTTCTTATGTTTTTGGATGCGGAAAAAGCCTTTGATAGACTGAATTGGTTGTTTTTGAAAAAATTAATTGTTAGGATGGGAATGGGGGTTCAGTTTATTAACTCTATATTGGCAATTTATCAGAAACAAACAGGTCAGATTATTGTGAATGGGGATTTAACAGATTCATTTAATATAGAGAAGGGTACTAGACAGGGATGTCCATTATCCCCTTTGTTGTTTGTTTTAACTTTGGAGGTTTTATTAAATAGGATAAGAGCTGCAGATGACTTAAAAGGTATACAGATTAGACAACATGACTATAGATTATGTGCTTTTGCTGATGATTTGTTAGTGACACTGACTCACCCAATACAGTCAGCTAATAGATTGATGGAGATAATTAAAAATTACGGTAGGGTATCAGGCTTTAAATTAAATATATCTAAGACAAAGATGTTAGTTAAAAATTTAGATACTAATTCAATTTGGAAAGAATAATGGGTTGTGAGATAGTTAAGAAAGTTAAATATTTAGGAATTGATATTGAAGCCTCTAATGGGAAGTTATACAAAAATAATTATGAAGTTTTGTGGAACAAGATACAAATAGAATTGGAGAAATGGAAAAAATTACAATTGTCTATGCTGGGTAGGATAGCGGCGGTTAAAATGAACGTATTGCCAAAATTTTTATTTCTTTTTCAAATGTTACCTATACTTAAAAAGGACGCGAATTTGGAGGAGTGGCAGAAGGGTATTAATAGATTTATTTGGAATGGCAAGAAACCGAGAGTTAAATTAAAAATTATTCAGGATATAAGGGAAAGAGGTGGTTTGAAAATGCCCAATTTTAAGTTATATTACTATGCTGCTGTTTTAGTAGCGATAAGCGACTGGGTTAATTTAACTAATGATAGAATTCTGAATATTGAATGGTATGGTTTATTATATGGTTGGCATGCATATTTAGTTTATGATAAAAAGGTGGATAGGAGTTTCAAAGAGCACCTATTGAGAAATGCTTTGTTGCGTGTTTGGAAAAAATATCGGTATAAATTAAATGATAAGATTCCTGTTTGGATGGTTCCCAGACACGCAATAGAGAATATAAATAGAGCACAAGTTCAGGATGTGGTGCCCTATGAGAAACTCCTAATTAAAGAAGGGAATTTGTTATTATTAAAGCCTTTGAGTATGTTAAGTGACGAAGGATTAGTTCATAGTTGGTTTCCATATGTACAATTGCAGACTAGATGGCAAAAAGACTTGAAGTTGGGTTTATCTCAAAAAGATGAAAATTTAATTAAACAAATTAGAGATCAAAGGTCTATGCATATTAAAAGATGGTATAACGCATTGATAGAAATTGATTCCGAAACTGAATTAGTTAAGGATTGTATGATAAAGTGGGGACAAAATTTTGGACAACCAATCATGATGGAAACTTGGGAGAGGATCTGGGTGAAAAATGTAAGATTCACACAAGCACAACTTTTAAGAGAAAATTTTTATAAAATGTTTTACAGATGGCATTTGGATCCAAAAAAATTATCATATATGTACCCTAATTTACAATCTAAGTGTTGGAGATGTGAATGTACGGACGCTACTTATTTTCATGTATGGTGGACTTGTAGAAAAATTAAGGCCTTTTGGATAAAAATATGGTGGATACTTCAAAATATTTTGAAAAAACGTATTGAATTTTCACCACAGTTGTTTTTGTTAGGCATTATAAAAGACTGCACCACCATAGAGACCAACTTAATTTTGAACTTGATTACAGCAGCAAGACTGTTGGTGGGACAATACTGGAAGCAGCCAGAACTACCATCTATCGAAGAATGGACTTTGAAAGTTATAAATTTGGCTGAAATGGCTAAAATATCTGCATATTTGAAGGATCACTCAAACGAAAAATATTTGTTGGACTGGAAAAAATGGATAGACTATATACAAGGGAAATATCAATCTAAGAAATTGTACTTAGCATATAGTTAAATTTTTATATGTTGGTTTGAAAAATATAGTTAAATTTTCAATAGGATTTATATAATAATTTGGTTTAGTTTAGTGGGTTTTCTTGTGTTTTTACCCTGTATTCACTTTGGGAAGTTGGGGGTGGGTGGGTGGGTTGGCGGGGTGCTATAATGTACTCAACTGCAATATCGGCATTATATAAGAATGACATACTTTTTGATAAGAGAGGGGTTGCTCGGGTAGTACCTCGGTACCACATCTGGAGGGGGTGGAGATTGAGGAGTGAAGGTGGAGGGAAGTAGGGAGGTTGTTGGAGGAGGGTGGAGAGAGAGAGAGGGAGAGATGGTGGGGGAATAGAAGTAGGAGATAGGGAGGGAGAGAGGGGGATGTGGGGAGGGGGTGCTGCCGAGCAATACCCATATTTATTTTAACTATTTTATGTAAGTTTTTGTATATGCTTTGTTTTGTCTTGGAAAAAGTTGCAAACGAGTGTATTCAGTTGAGTGGTATTTAATTTGATTTTCTGTTTATATTTATAATTATAAAACTAATAAAATATTTAAAAAAAAGAAAGAAACCCCACAAACTTACCAGGGCTCAGCAGGTATTCTTCCCAAGGTTCCTGCTAAGTTCCCTTCTCCCTTTTTATTTCCTGTTTTAATTCCTTATTTGAAAAAGCTCTGCTTAAGTAAAAGCAGCTGCCTCTCTGCTTCGCAAGGAAGAGTGTACATTTTGATGTTAAGTAAATGCCTAGATATTTCACTTTTTTAACTATTTGCAGATTTGTCTTTTTTGTAATATAGGTTTTCTGTTTGTCTGTTTTTTGTTAATACCTTAGTCTTTTCTCTGTTTATTTTAAAGCCAGCCACTTCTCCAAATTTTTCTATTTTCTGCAACAATTTAGTAGATGTTTCTAGTGGATCTTCCAGAATAAAAGCCAAGTCATCTGCAAAAGCTTGTAATTTATATTTTTGGTCTTTTATCTCCAATCCTTTTATTTCCGTGTCCTGCCTGATATTTCTAGCCAGTACTTCCAATGTTAAAATGAATAGCATAGGGGATAATGGACAACCCTGTCTTGCGCCTTTTTTAATATCAAAGCTTTCTGTATAATCTCCATTTAAAAGTATCCTAGCTGTTTGTTTGTTGTAGATTGCTTGAATTGCATTTATAAAATTGTTGCCAAAATCCGTTTCCATCAGCTGCTGAAACATAAATTGCCAATTTAGGTTGTCAAAAGCTTTTTGCGCGTCAAGAAATATCAGTGCCATCTGCTTCCCTGGATGGGGCAGCTAACATCTTGCCCCTAGCCAGTGTATGTTCGTGGAATGATTGGTTTTTTTTTTAACTTAAGGGTTTTTTATATGTATGTAATTTCTATTATGCTGTGAGCCGCCCTGAGTTCTCCGGAATAGGGCGGCATAGAAATTAAATTAATAATAATAATAATAATAATAATAATAATAATAATAATAATATTGTTCATAATATTCTAAGACGTTTAAGATGATCCTTAGGTTATTTTTTTATCTGTCTTTTGGATAGAAAACCATTTTGGTCTGTATGGTTAAATTCTGTCAAAAATTTATTCATTCTTTCTGCCATTATCGAAGCAAAAATTTTATAATCCACGTTTAATAACGATATTAGTCTATAGTTTTTTATTTGCGTGGGATTGGTGTCTTCTTTGGGTATCAAAGTAATATTAGCTTCCGTCCATGAATTTGGTATTTTTGTCTCTGAAAAAAAATCATTACACAGTTCCTTCAAAATTGGGCTTAATAAATCCTGTAAAGCTATATAGAATTCTGCAGGAAGTCCATCTGGGCCTGGAGTCTTATCTTTTTTTTTGCCTTTTTATGGCTTCTGTAACCTCCATCATTGATATTTTCCAATTTAGTATATTTTGGATGTTCTCCGGGACTTTTGGCAAGTCACTTTCTTTCATATAGGCCTGTATTCCCTCTTTAGAAACCACCTCTACCTTATAGAGTGTCTCATAGTAGGCCTTAATAAAGTTTTTCATTGCATCATTATGAAAGTGTAGCTCTCCTTTCGAATCGTATAGCTTATTTATCAGTCTTTTTCCCCCTTTCTTTCTTTAATCTGTATGCCAACCATCTTCCCGGCTTATTAGCATTTTCAAAGAAGTTCTGTTTAGACCGTTTAATCTGCTGTGCCATTATGTCCATCTCAGCCAAGTTTAATTTATGTTTTATTATCTCCATTTGTTTCTTAAGAACTTTCTTTTGTGGGTCAGCTTGTAACTCAAGTTCTAAATTTTTAAGTTCTTCTCTCAAATTTAGCTGTATTTGTTTCTTTTCTTTATTCTTTTTAGCAGTATATGTTATAGCCAAGCCTCTAAAGTATGCTTTGGCCGTATCCCATACATGTTGGAGGGAGGTTTCTTCTTTCTTGTTTATTTTGAAGAAAAAATCCATTTCCCTTGTGGCTAATTGTAAAAATCCTTTCTCTTTCAATATAGATTTATTCAGAGACCATCTTGGTTTTTTCTTAATGCCTTTCCAAATCATTTTTATTGGATTATGGTCTGCCCAAACATTAGTTTCTATCTCGATCTCTTGTATTATCGTTTTCAAGTTGAAGGATGTCCATATCATGTCAATTCTAGACCATGATTTATGCCTATTTGAGTAAAATGTATATTGAGATTTTTCTAGATTCATCTCTCTCCATGTATCTTGAATGGACAGTTCTTCTTTCATTTTTAAAAAGGCTTTGGGTAAAGTGTTTTCCCCTTTTCTCCCTTGTTTATGGCTTTTATAGTCCCGGGCTGGGTCTGCTATTGCATTGAAGTTTCCCAATATAGAAAGGTTTTGGTAGTTTAAGTCCAGTATTTTATTATGTAGATGATAATAAAATTGCTCTTGCTTACCATTAGGTGCATATATTGCAACCATCAATATCTGTTTTTGGTTGACCATAGTTTCCACCATTAATATTCTCCCCTCTTCTTCTGCATAAACTTGTTTAGGTTTCATCTTTTCTTTTATATAGAGGGCTATGCCGCTTTTCTTTTGGGGTGCAAGTGTGAAATAAAGTTGCCCATTTTCGGTTGTTCTAAAATTCTAGCATGTTGTCTCTTAATGTGTGTTTCTTGTAAGCAAATTATGTCCATTTTTAACTTTTGTAGTCTAGTAAAAATTTTCATCCTCTTTGAGGGAGAATTCAATCCATTTATATTTATTGATAAAATTCCAATCTCCTCCATAACTTCAATTATATCCGGGTCTCAATCTTCTAGGCAATCTTGTCTGTCTCTAGTGTATTGGTCTTGTTCCTTCCTCTGGCATGGTCTTTTTAACTTCTTCCTCCTCTAGTTGTTCAGACGCTCCTGCAGCACCTGTCTCCTCTTGTTCCTTAGGTTCAGGTTCCCCTTTTTCCAAAAAGGATCTATGCTTATAAAAAAATTCTGCTGCTTTAAGCGGGGTATCCAATCTGTATCTTTTTGAGTCCCAGAAAATTAATATTCTTTCTGGGACCAACCATCTAAAATTCACTCCTTTGTTAATCAATTTTCTGGTTAAAAACTGGTATTCTCTTCGAGCCTCTCTTATCCTTCTGGGAATATGCTTGAGCACTAGTATTTCTTTTTCTTTGTATTTTAACGGTTGATCTCTTACTATTCCCCAAAATCTCATCTTGCATAGGCCTGTTCCTAAAAGGTCTGCAAGTAACTCAACTATCAGTCCTGACAGATTCTCATCCTTGTCTTCAATTATGTTTTGAAATCTTAAAAAATATGATGCCCTTTCCATCTCTATCACCGCAAGAGTATCTTCCAGTTCCGCATTTGTTTGGGCCAGTCTTTGGTTCCCCTCTTGTATGGATTCTAGTTTTTGATCCTTTTCCACTGATTTATCTTCTATCTTTTGGATCTTTTGTTGGTTATCTGTAATTGCCTGTTGGAAGTTTTCAATTTTTTGATTCATTTTAGCAAAATCATTTTTCAAATCTTCATAATTTTTGTCGAGATCCTTTTTCAAATCTTCATAGTTTTTAGTCAAAGACACCACCTGGGCTGCAATTGCCTGCAATATTGCCTGGGTGTCCTTTTGTTGGGCTTCCATTTTTTCTTGTTGTAATGCTATAGTAATTGATTTTTGGTAGACTGGACTGGCGGAGGTCGAGGCAGGAGCAGAAGATCCTTTTCTCCCAAGTTTAGTCAAGTTTGAAGTGCTCATCATTAAGTTGATATGTTATATTATAATCCACCAGGTGGCCCAATGGCCAATTGTAATCCAATAAACTCCTATTACTAGGAGGAGGAGGAGTCAGAAAAAAAGTTAAAAAGGAAAGGATAATTCCATAAAAAAAAATCAAAAAAGTATCCAAAAGAAAAGCCAGCAAAAGAAAAAAAACAAGAATAAGTAAAAAGGGGGAAAAACAATGAAGAAAAATATCCAATTTATAGTTCACCAATTTGTACTCAAAGACAAAGAGAAACAAAAAAGGAACAAAAGAAAAAGGTTCCTTAATATTCAGTTCTTCCTAACAAAATGTGTTTCTAATCCAAGGAAAATAGTCTGTGCTGTACAAGCAGAGTAGATCAGAGAAAAAAAAAGAAAAAAAGAAGCCTCCCCAAATGACTTCAAGGTCAGATAAGGATGTCTGGGCATACAGCCAAGTGTCTGGTCTTAGAGCCAAGTTTCTAGTCTAAATAAACATCAGACAGAGGGAGAGAAAGATACAATGTATCCATTCCCAACACTTGAGTAAAAAAAAAAGCAGTCCAAAGTGAAGAGAAAAAAAAGGAGCGTTTGTGAAGTTTTAAAAATAGGCAATTACAATGGCTTTTCTGAGTTGTAGCCAAAAAAAGGAGTCTTTAAAGGGACAAGTTTCCCAAATTTCTGTCAAAATTTAGACAGTTTTACCGTATTGAAAATTTAGTTTTCAAAATGAAAAATAGCTTAAACCGCCACTTGTATACAGGGGGGGAGAAAAAACTCCACCCCCTCCCTAAAGGCTTCACGCTCAGACTAAAGACAGGGTATTAAAAAGGAAAAGAAAAAATCCACCTTCAGCAGGAAAGAAGAGCCTCTTCTCACCCCGCTCAGTTGGTTGCTATCAGTCTGTGCTGTTTCTCCGTCTCCGATGAACAGCTGTTAATGGCAGATCGCATGATCGCAGTCCGCCTTTCTTCTGGAGGTTCCAGGGGCTGCTTTGACTTCAACAGGCCGGCTGCCGCCAGCCCGTGGTCCTCAAAGTTTCACTCTTCAGTGGCCACCTCTCCGGGGCAGCATTCGGCCCTAAAGGGCCCACCATCAGAAGAAATTCGGACGTGGGGAACGGAGCGTTTTTCCCCCAGGTCTAGCCTCAGTGACATGCTTTAAATATTTTCATGCACCCTGAAAGTATGTTACTTGGGGAAAAAAGCTTTATATTTGAGAAACTACTTTGTGATCTTCACTTCTTTTTTGGAACAAAAGTAATTGGGATGATTTTCCACATGGTCTTTAAATTAAATTAATAAAATTCTGTATCAAGGCTTCTGGTTCCAGGTCGCAGTGCTGCGGTCGTTCGCAGAGACTTGTCTCTTCGCCGATCGAGTTTCCCCCACCGGTACACCCTTGATTGGGTCGAAGGTCGCCCTGGAGGGGTGACCACCATTGAGGAGGCTGCCTGTTTGACTGCAGAGGGGCGGCAGTGCCCTCTGCAGTCAAAAGCGAGCTCCTTTGGGCTGACGGAGTAAAGATCGGTCAGTAAAATGGCCAATCACTTAGCTGCACCAGCCGTAAGCCACAAGAACATCTAAGCAAAATAGAACCACAGTGGAAGATTCGGTGAGACCTTTCCTTGCCTCTCCCTTTCCTATTTACTCCTGTGAAAAGCCTTTGGAATTATTTCCCTATCTTCTTAAAGCGGCTTTGTTGATGGGGGAAGAAAAGCCTTGTAACAAAAGAAAAATTAATTTTAACTTTTTCAATGGTTGATTTTATTTTTGAATATTTGGGAGTCGTAAAATCCCTGTTATAGAAACTTAATATGCTAGCATTTTGGAGATTATTTTTTCTATTTTCTACTATTTTTATAACTAAAGAAAAGAAGGAAAAAAGGAAAAGAGGAAATAAATTGTTTTTATTGGGGGTCTGGAAAGACTGAACAACTGGTTAACCCTCTGGGGACATCTTGTGGTGAAATTATTTACTGCAATTGTTATTCCCTTTCTTTGGACTCTGAGTCTGACTTTGACCTTCAAATTATCTCAAAAGGGAAAGATAAAGAAGCTGTATAGCTGGGTCGAAGCGGATATTGACTGATTGTTATTAAATACAGCCTCCACCAAAAGAATAATGGCTTTATATACTACTGAAATAGAGGAACTCTGTCCAGATTTCAATTACAAGTATATATTGGACAACATTCTTGAAAATACTGAACAAATAATTGCCTATACAAAAGAGATTATTTTTCAACGACAAATTAAAGCGCAAGGTGCAAGTGAGCACTTTGTAAGCCAAGAAACAGCAGAAGGGGTATATACTCAAGAGACCCGTCTTCAACCTTATCTACAATTTACTGAGATGGAGGAATTAAACTTACATCAGGACTACCAACCTACACCGGAAAAAACTTTTGATGCTAATGAACAAATGACTTTTAGCACGGAAACTAAGGATGTTACCCCAGAAGGGCAGGCTGATGTCCAGACTCCAACTGATTACCTGACAGATAAAAAACCAATAGGAGGAGAGCAAAATAATATTAAAGAAGACTCTACATTATTTTGTAGACTATCTATTGAGACTTTGGATGATTAAAAAATAACTGTAATTAAACTAGATGCAACTTCAAAAAAGATGAAGATGGATGTTCAACCACGAGCTATTGAGAATCGCTACAACTCTTTCACTAGCCTATTAAAATGGACAATGGGAGATTCTCCCCTGATTTATGCATTACGGCAAGAAATGGAGGGAGTTTTATTTGCGGACTTAGAGGCCTTACTATGGAAACCCATTTGGAACAGAAAGAAAGCTAGAATAAGATATAAATATGGAAGTTAAGGTTACATTTATGGGTTGCAATGGCTTTATAAAGATGTGGATTGATTTGGATTTGGATTTTTAAATGGTGTTTCTAGGATAAGATTTATAATTTAATATTGAAATATAGTAAGAATATATTTTTTGGAATAATAGATCTTCCTTCTTTTCTCTTTCTTTTTCTTGGTTTCTTTTTGTTTCTTTCTATTATTTTTTTTCTATTTTTCCTATGCTTTTTTATTATTAGATATGATAGCTAATTTGTGGAGCTATAATGATAAAAAGATTGTAATGATGGAAGAGATGAAATTAATAAATGAAGAATTACTGAATAAGAAATAGAATATAGTTGAGAAATGTAAGAAGGTAATTATGGAAATAATATGCTTAAATAAGAGAAATTATGGACACCCGAATTGTAAATAATATTTTTGTTTAAGGCTAAGTTAGATATGGTATTTGGAAATTAATGAACCTAAAAATAGGGTTTGATTTACATCGATGAAAGGTTGCTGATAACTTTTATTGATTAATTGAATTCTTATTTAGGAAGGTATTAATGAATTAATTTTACTTAGAAATGTATTAGTTTGACTATACTATTCTAATTGTTAGAGAGGGAAATTTTAAGGAGCATTATTTGAGCTATATATGTATGATGTTATTGTATCTAACTGATTACCCTATCTCCATGTTGTTTCTCAAGCATTCTGGTGGAAAAATCAATAAAATTGTTTGGAAAATAAAATAAAATAAAATAAAATAAAATAAAATAAAATAAAATAAAATAAAATAAAATAAAATAAAATAAAATAAAATAAAATAAAATAAAATAAAATAAAATAAAATAAAATAAAATAAAATAAAATAAAATTCTGTATCAACACCATGTCTTACATTCAATAAAGTTTCCATTTGTGCATTTCTATTCAATGACATCTCGACATGTAAAGATAAATTCTTCTATCTAAAAGTTATCTAAGCAATCAGTATAAGGGGAGAGAGTTCACATCCCTCATTTATGAGAAATTAAAAGCTTGTGGGGAGAGGAGAAGAAAAAACAAAGAAAATAATTATATAAACTATTGGAGAATGAACCCGTTATAAAATAGATTGTAATATCACATGAGGATTAGAATAGAAAGATTTGAAAAGACAGTTCTCTACACACTATTCTAAAATGTTATGTTGAAGAGAGGAAGAAGCACTCCTATTATATGTCTGACTTTCTGAGAAATTGAAGGATTTTAATATCACCAGCAATGCTAAAGAAGGAACCTGTAATTTTGAAAATGGGAAAGTAAACAAGTACTCTCCAACTTTCAATATTTTATACATCTCTCCTGAGAAATGAATCTAGAAGTGTGTTTGTAAAGACTGTAATTTGCTTTGAGTTTTGATGCCATGAAAGTGCCTTGATGCTTTTTTCCTTAAATTTCCTGAGAAATATACACATCTGCTTCCAGGCAGAATAAATAGGTAACAATGATTAAAACTGAATAGTGTACTTGGCAAAACATTAATTTTTATCACAGCAATTCTTTTTAGCAACAACACTTGTGGATTCTTCCATCTTCACATATCTTTAATTTCATTCCATGTTTTAATATAGTTATTTTGAAATAACATAACAATCCATAATTGTCTTAAAATCATAGCAGTACCTCAAGGTTCTGTCTTAGGCCCAGTACATGCCAACCTCTTCATAAATGACCTAGATGAGGGGATAGAAAGGAAACTCATCAAATCTGCTGAAAACACCAAGATGGGGGAATAGCTAACACTTTAGAAGACAGACTCAATATTCAGAAACACCTTGACAGAGTTGAATACTGTGTTCTATCTAACAAAATGCAACTCAGTGGTTACAAAAGTAAGGTCTTACACTTGGGAAAGAGATACAAAATGCACAGATATAGAATAGGTGGGGATTTTGACAAAATGAGCCAAAAAATTAACAATATAGATTCTCAAATTGAAAATTTTAAACAGATGATCACAGATAACCAACAAAGAATCCAAAAAATAGAAGATAAGTCAATTGAGGTGGATCAGAAACTAGAAGTTTTAAAAGATGAAAACCAAAAACTGATGCAAATAAACAGAGAACTAGAAGATTCCCTAGCGGTTATAGAAATGGAAAAGGCCTCATACTTTTTAAGATTCCAAAATATAATAGAAGATAAGGAAGAGGATCTCTTAGGTTTGATAACTGAGTTACTGGCAGACACACTAGGAATTGGAAAATTGCAAATGGAAGGAGAATTAGATCAGATCTATCGAGTCAACTCAAATTACGCCAGAAGAAATAAAGTACCTAGGGAAGTGCATGTTAGATTTCTCAAAAGATCTACCAGAGATGAGATTCTGAGAAAAGTAAGAGATGAACCATTGATGTACAAAGAAAGAGAAATTGTAGTTCTCAAACAAATCCCTAGGAGAATAAGAGAGGCTCGAAGAGAATATCAGTTCCTAACTAAGAAATTAGCTGGAAAAAGGAGTGAATTTTAGATGGCTGATTCCAAAAGGAATTTTAGTTTATTGGGACATGAAAAGATATAGATTGGACACACCACTCAAACCACTGTAGTTCTTCGACAACCACAGAGCCTTTCTGGAAAGAGGCGATCCTGAACCAAAGAAACAAGAAGAAATGGAAGCTGAAGGAGTGGCCAAACAAAAAGAGGAAGAAGAAAATAAAAATACATACCCAGAAGAAGGAGCAAGACCAAGAGACCAGAGACAGATAAGATCGACTAGAAGACTGAGACCTAGATATAACTGAAAGAGATGGAGGAGACTGGGATTTTATCAATAAACATAAATGGACTAAACTCTCCTTCAAAAAGGAGAAAAATTTTCACACAGCTACAAAAATTAAAAATGGATATAATTTGCCTTCAAGAAACACATATTAAGAGACAACATTTCAAGTTGTTAGAATGACTGAAAATTGGTAAACTGTACTTTGCATTAGCATCTCAAAAGAAAAGAGGAATAGCTTTTTATATTAAACAAAAGATGAACCCCAAACAAGTCTATGCGGATGAAGAGGGGAGAATACTAATGATGGAAATCATGATAGATCAAAAACAGATATTGATGGTAGCAATATACGCACCAAATGATAAACAAGAGCAATTTTATCAAAAACTATATAAAAATACTAGATTTAAATTACCAAAATCTTTGTATAATGGGAGATTTTAATGCAATAGTGGATGGAACTCTGGACTATAAAAGTGCTAAACAGGGGAGAAAAGGAGGAAATATACTCCCCAAAATGTTCTAAAAAATGACAGAAGAATTCTGCATCCAAGATATATGAAGAGAGGAAAAACCCAGAGAAATTGCAATACACTTTTTATTCAAATAGACATAAATCTTGCTCCAGAATTGACATGATATGGATATCTTCGGAATTGAAAACGATGATCCAAGAAGTGGAAATAGAAACTAATGTTTGGGCAGACCATAATCCAATGAAAATGATTTGGAAAGGAATTAAGAAAAAACCAAGATGGTCCCTGAATAAATCTATATTGAAAGAAAAAGAATTTCTACAATTAGTGACAAAGGAAATGGATTTTTTCTTTAAAATAAATAAGAAGGAAGAAACATCACATCAAAATGTATGGGACACAGCTAAAGCATATTTTAGAGTTTAGAGGCTATAACTTACATTGCTAAAAAGAATAAAGAAAAGAAACAACTACAGTTAAAGCTGAGAGAAGAACTCAGAAAGATGGAATCAGAATGACAAATAGACCCACAAAAGAAAATACTTAAGAAACAAATCGAGATAATAAAGCATAAATTAAATCTGGCCGAGATGGAACTAATGGCTCAACAGATTAAACGGGCTAAACAGAATTTCTTAAAAAATGCCAATAAGCCGGGGAGATGGCTAGTATATAGACTGAAAAAAGAAAAAGAAAAAAAAATGACAAATAAGCTAGAAGATTTAAAAGGAGAACTACAGTTTCAAAATAATGCAATGGAAAAAATATTAAAGACTATTATGAGTTACTTTACAAGGCAGAGGAAATCCCCAAAGAAAAAAATACACCGGTGACATTGCTAAGGTAGACCCAGGGGAAGAACGCTCCCTTCCCTCGGTCCGAATTTCTTCCGATGGTGGGCCCTTTTGGGCCGAGTGCCACCCCAGAGAGGTGGCCACCGAAGGGCAAACCTTTGAGGACCACAGGCCGGTGGTAGCCAGCATGCTGGAATCAAAGCAGCACTTTGATTCAGTTTGCCTGATGCGGAACAACTCTGTGCGATACGGAGTAATACAATCAATGGGCTGATGACACGCTTAAGGAGCCGGGTGCAGAGGAAGGAGGCTATATGAGCTGCCTTCCCGATCTCCTGCTATTCTAACTCTGATGACGCCGGCAGTTTTTTGGCCGGACGAAAGCTTAGTGACTCCTCTTAACCACAGGCTTGTTTATATTAAACAGGCTGGTTTATTATATCCTGGTGTTCGTTTTTTCTTTTATTTTTTTTATATATATCTATATTCTATTCTTTTTTTGGGGGGGAATGGCTTTTTCTCCTGGATAAACTTTTTGTTTTTTTTCTCTTTTTTTTCTTCCTTTTTTCTCCTCATTGGAATTACTTTTTCTTTTTTTAACTTTTCCTTTTTTTCCCCATTTTTAATTTTTTTCTGACTACTTCTCCTAGTAATACCGGTAGGAGCCTATTGGATTACAATTGGCCATTGGGCCACCCAGTGGATTACAAGACAATATATCAACTCAATGATGTGTGCTTCTAACCTGCCCAAACCTGCGAGAAAAGGATCTTCTGCGCCCGCCTCGACCTCTGCTAGTCCAGTTTACCAAAAATCTATTACCATAGCATTACAGCAAGAAAAAAATGGAAGCTCAAAAAGATTCACAGGCAATACTACAGGCAATTGTGGCTCAGGTTGCCTCATCGGCCAAAAACCTTGAAGATATGAAAAAAGACCTTGACAAAAATTATGAAGATTTGAAAAATGATCTTGCTAACATGAATCAAAAAATGGAAAATTTTCAGCAGGCGATTACAGATAATCAACAAAGGATCCAGAAGATAGAAGACAAGTCTTTAGAAGTTGACCAGAAATTAGGATCTCTACAAGAGGAGAATCAAAGACTGGTCCAAACAAACGCGGAATTGGAAGATTCTATCGCGATGATAGAGATGGAAAAGGCATCATACTTTTTAAGATTTCAAAATATAATAGAAGACAAAGATGAGAATCGGTTCGCATTGATAGCTGAGTTACTTGCAGACCTTTTAGGAATGGGAAAGGCCCAAATGGAAGGAGAAATAGATCAGGCTTTTAGAGTCAACTCAAGTTATGCCAGAAGAAACAGAGTCCCCAATCTCCAATAACTCCATAGTTGGATAGAGCCCAGTGTTCAAGTCTGTTAAGGTCCTTCTGAATCTTTAGTCTCTCATATGAATTGTTAGCTATTCCACCCCCCCCCCCAGCTTTCTGATGTCTGCAAATTTGATGAATTCTTGTTCTATCCCCTCATTTAGATGACTGATGAAGATGTAGAAGAGTACTGGGTCTACAACAGAGTCTTGAGATACTCCACTGAATGCTTCCCTTCATGTAGGTATAGTTCCTCTCATGACTACCCATTGAATGTGGTTGGTCATTTAGTTGCAAATCTATCTGGTGGTTGTACGATCTATCCCACCTGCATGATTCAATAGGTACAAAATTATGGCTATAATATAATGATTTACCAATGGGAAAATATATAGATGTATGGATTAAGGTTTACATTCAATTATAATCTGAAAGAAAATTTCTATAAGATGATGTATCATTAGATTGAAAAATTGTCAAAGATCTGTAAGGGAGTTTCAAATATATGCTGGAAATGTAGTTGTAAAGAAGGTACTTTTTACCACCTCTGGTGGATCTATGTCAAAGCAAAGAAATATTTGGATGAAATGTTAATCTTAATTCAGAAGGTTTATAAAATAAATATAAAACTGAAAACAGAACTTTTCTTTTTAGTTTTGGTAGCAAACAGCTTAAAATAGAACTTTTATATTGCACTCTTTGAAAGTAAACAAAGCACTTTCCAATGAAGGTCTGTCTTGTTTCTCTAATTTAATTCCAATTAAAATATAATTGAAATAGATTTTTAGTACATGTTTATTTTGAATAGCAAAGCATACTTTGTTTTTAAGTACGCTTTTAAACTCATAGTTATTTTAAACCTCAAAGCATAATCACACAACTTGGTTATTCATTAGATATCAAACATCTTTTCCAGTAAGAAGCATATAACACAGTACTTACCATATGCAGAAGTAGTTGAGACTACTTTGAAGGAGCGTATGATTTAGTTAAAATTAATATCAGTGCTTGGACTGAGAATTTATTTCAAAATTTCCGTATTACATGGCAAATAGGGTATAGATATTCCAATTAATATATATATAGCCAAAGAAAGAACACAGCCCATAAACTATCCCATTAATCCTTTAATGTCCAAAGAGGCCATACAAAATCTAGTAAAATTCCATATTTGTATATAGCAACTCTTTCAGATTTGGTCAATATATACGCAGAATAGGATAGAGCTGGAAGGGACCTTGGAGGTCTTCTAGTCCAGCCCCTTGCTTAAACAGGAGAACCTATACCATTTCAGACAAGTGACTGTCCAGTCTCTTCTTAAAAATCTCCAGTGATGGAGCACCCATGATTTCTGAAGGCAAGCTGTTCCACTGGTTAATTGTCCTCACTGTCAGGAAGTTTCTCTTTAATTCTAGGTTACTTCTCTCTTTGTTCAGTTTCCAACCATTGTTTCTTGTCCTGCCCTCTGGTGCTTTGGAAAATAACATGACTCCCTTGTCTTTGTGGCAGCCCCTCAAATACTAAATACTGCTATCATGTCACTGTTTCTTCTTTTCTTTAGACTAGCCCAGGGGTAGACAACCTTGGCTCTTTTATGACTCGTGGACTTCAACTCCCAGAATTCCTGAGTCAGCATGGCTGGCTCAGAAATTCTGAGAGTTGAAGTCCACGAGTCATAAAAGAGCCAAGGTTGCCTACCCCTGGACTAGCCAAACCCAAGTCCTGTAGCCGTTCTTCGTATGTTTTAGTCTCCAGGCATTTGATCATCATAGTTGCTCTTCTCTGAACTTTTTCCAAACTCTCAACATCTTTTTTGTGATGTGACCAAAACTGGCTGCAGTATTCCAGGTGTGGTCTTACTATGGACATATGTTAATCAAAATTTCCATTCATGTAATCATCATTCATCTTAAACTGGATAGGACACATCCATTCTTTGATCTTGAAACAGATCTCCTTTTAAAGTCTTCTTTTCTCCATATCACAGTTTGTGTATGAATGAAGTTAAATCAAGGTCAGGGAGATATTTCCAAATTTGTTCAAAATAAATTAATATACAAACAAAAACTCCACAAAAACCACACCGAAAACACTTATTTGATGGGCCTGCAGGTGGTCTGGGTCTCTCAGCCATCACAGTAGTTGGAGGTTTTTATGGGGGTGATTGCTGTCCGGGTTGCTCTGGCAGCTGCTCAGATTCAGGTGGGGGAGGCTTCTTATAGCAGGCGAGCTGAACGTCTAGCTTCACTGCTGCCTGGTACCATTCTTGCAGCTGATCAGGTACGGCTCGATAGATGCAGGCCTGAGAGAGGTGATCGTCTAATCCCTCAATGAAGTGATGGATTAGGGATTGTTCAGGCCACCCCTCTATTCGATCTGCTATCTTGCGAAATTCCCGCACGTACTCCAGGGCAGGCCTGCTGGCTTGTTTTATTTTGTGGATCTGTTCTCTTGCTTTAAGACCAATAGATGGGTCCTCAAATCTTTCTCTCAGCCCTAGGAGGAAGAGGTGGGGGTCCTCCAATTCAAGGGCTTGCTCATTATATAAATTGTTCAGCCATTCAGATGCTTCTCCCTCTAGGCTGGACGCAATCACATCGACCATGGCCCCCGGGTCCAGGTAGAGATAGGCCCAGCAATTCAAATGAGAACGCACTTGGTTGAGGAAAAAAACCAGCTTCTCTGGGTCCCCATCGAAGGTTGCTCTGAAAAGTGGTGCAATTATAGGCTGTTGGGGCCTATAAGGTTCATTGTAAGAGAGATAGGTAAATACTTTGGGAATACATTTATTTTGGATATTGTTGGGACATTCATTTTCTGTACATTTCATGCAGACATATATATCTGGAAAAAAGAAAAAGAAAGTTATATTTTCAATATACCAAACTTTCTATCAATCTAGATTCAATTGGTGTTGAATCAAGTTACCTATTTTATGAAGAAAGGATAGAAATTATTTTTAATGCAAAAACATACATCAGTCTTGTAACATAAATTTAAGCCTGATGAACTTCATTATGCATACAGGGTGTTGATTGAAAATCAAAAGCAAATATAAGTGTTTTCTGTCCCTCCCTTCATTTGTAAAATGATGGGTTTACTAATAGATTTGGTGAGACCTGGTTCAAAAACAACAAGTGTGAGAGGGACCTTGGAGTCCTAGTGGATGATAACTTGACAGCAGTGTGCAGCAGGAGTGAAAAAAGCTAATACAATCCTGGGTTGTATAAACAGAGGCATAGAATCAAGCTCACACAAAGTATTAGTACCACTTTATAAAACCCTAGTAAGACTACACCTGGAATAATGCCACTAATTTTGGTCACCATACTATAAAAAAGATGTTGAGACCTTGGAACAAGTTCAGAGAAGAGCAACTAAAATGATCAAAGGCCTGGAGACTAAAACATAAGAAGAACAGCTGCAGGAATTGGATTTGGCTAGTCTAAAGAAAAGAAGAAATAGGGGTGATGTGATAGCAGTATTCCAGTATTTGAGGGCTTCCACAAAGAAGAGGGGGTCATGTTATTTTCCAAAGCACCAGAGGGCAGGACAAGAAACAATGGTTGGAAACTGAACAAAGAGAGAAGCAACCCAGAATTAAAGAGAAACTTCCTGACAGTGAGGACAATTAACCAGTGGAAAAGCTTGCCTTCAGAAATCATGGGCGCTCCATCACTGGAGATTTTTAAGAAGAGACTGGACAGTCACTTGTCTGAAATGGTATAGGTTCTCCTGCTTGAGCAGGGGGCTGGACCAGAAGATCTCCAAGGTCCCTTTCAGTTCTGTTCTATTCTATTCTATTCTATTCTGTTCTGTTCTGTTCTGTTCTGTTCTGTTCTGTTCTGTTCTGTTCTAGATTCTTAACTTCAGCCTAGCAATATTTGTACTTTCAGAGACAAGTAGGTTTGTAAAAAAAATTATAAAAATTTGGTACTTATAGTTCAATTTGATATGATATTTTCGGGAATGGATGGAACAAGATATTGGAGAACCATATTTTGTCTAAAATATATAAATTAATCTGAAAAACCAAATTTAAAAGTTTTAATGGATCAGAAACTATTTTTATTTGATAGAAATGTATTTTTTCTGAAAAAGATTAAATTCTCATGTTATTGTAGATGTAAAGAGAATGATGCTTCATTGAATTATATTTTGTCACACCTTACATATAGATTTTTCCTTTGTATTAATTTGACCATGAGATAAAATTTAATATTTTCAGTTGTACATATTTGTTGAATTACAGCTCCATTAAATGGAAAGGGGTAGCTGAACAATGGAAATCATAGGCCTTGGCCTATGAATGAATTCCTTCAAAGTTCATGCATGCATTGCTGATTACACTACAATATTATAAAAAACCTTTTGTTTAAAATTTTAATTACATATACAGGTAGTCCTCAATTTATGACCACAATTGACCCCCAATTTTCTGTTTCTAAGTGATACAGTTGTTAAGTTAGCTTTGCCCCATTTTACAACCTTTCTTGTTAAGTGAATCACTGCAGTAGTTAAGTTAGTAGCACATTTATTAAGTAAATCTGGTTTCTCTATTGACTTTGCTTGTCAGAATGACACAAAATTGAGGATCACATGACCCCAGGACATCCCAGCTATCTTAAATATGAATCAGTTGTAAGTTTTAAAAACTCCTTTTTTCAATGCTTTTGTAACTTGAACAATCACTAAATGAACTATTGTAAGTCAAGGACTACCTTTATACATGCAAGAGAAGGAGATAAATGACAGAGCAAGGTAGAAAGAGACAGAGCAAGAGAAGAGAGAATATTATTAGCGGGGGGACTTGTCTTGCTTTGTGTTTTCTTTTGTTCATATCATTCTCCTTAAATAAATCAGAACACTGGACTGGATTTTTGTTGGTCAAAGTCCTCACATCTTTTGTCCTACCTGTTTCAGCAGAGATCTGCCCTTCTGAACATGGCACACAATCATAGCAACAAAATTTCTCTCCTTCCTTCTTCTTTCTGCTGGAGCCTGTTCTGTCTAGCCCCTCTCAGCTGCCAAGAATCCCCTTAACGAGGTCGTTAAGAGTGCGCACGAAGTCAGTTCAAAACACACGGCTTTATTTAACAGTTTACACAAGCACACTACGAACACCAGTTATAAACTCACTGTGAAATCTCTCAGGTCTCTTCTTGAGCACAACGTTGCTCGTGACTAAAACAGAGGCTTCCGTTTCCCTGTTAATATAGCCTCCCAGGTCACGTTCGTCGTCCACCCAACCGACCCCTACGCCTATCAGCCCGTCGGTATCGTGGATCGAGCCAATTAGTTTCCTGGCCCACATCTGAATCATCCTCCTCTGACTCAGCATGCATACCAATCTCCGTGGTATCTGGCTCAGCTGCCGGGAGGGGAACACACCCAGAAGGGCCTGCCGGTGCTGAGTCATAATCATCATCGGACAAGTATCTAGCCTGGCCAGAGACACTCACAACACTATCCCCCCCCGCAGGCCCCTCCCCCGGGGTCCGTCGCATGGGATGTGGTTTGGAGGGACACGCGGTATGGAAATCCCTTAGTAACTCAGGAGCCTCAATATCCTGAGCATCTACCCAAGTGCCAGCGGATGGCCCACCCCCGGTCAAGTCAACTAAATATTGGAAGCGGTCGTCGAGCCATCGGGAATCTCGGATGCCGGACACCTCCAACCGGGAAACAGGAACGTGAGCACGGCGAGCTGTCGGGCCCGGATCAGGAGGTCGAAGCGGAGAATCAGGGTTGACAGGAACAAGCAAAGAGCGATGAAACACAGGATGGACATGAAGAGACCTAGGCAAAGTCAACCAATAGGTCACCGGATTGATGACCGTCTCCACAGGAAAAGGACCCAGGAAACGTTGATCAAGTTTGCGGTGAAGTCTCCCTGGAAACAAGTACTTGGTGGAGAGCCAGACCCGATCTCCAACAGCTAACGGTGGCGTGTCGCGACGCGAGCGATCTGCAACCCTCTTGTAGTCTTCCTTGGCCTTCGTCAAGTGCTGCTTCACCATCTCGTGGACTGACTGGAGTTCGGTTAAATAGTCCTCTGCAACTGGTACGGGAGAATCAAGGAGCGTGAGCGGGAAAAATCTGGGATGATAGCCGTAGTTGGCAAAAAACGGAGTGGTCTGAGTGGAAGTGTGCTGAGAGTTGTTGAAAGCGAATTCGGCCACGGAGAGGTATTTGGACCAATCGTTCTGTTGGTCGTTGATGAAACAACGCAAATACTGCTCCAGGATGCCAATCACTTTCTCTGTACCCCCATCAGTCTCTGGGTGATGCGTGGAAGCTAAATTAACTTGGACTTGCAGCGCGGACATGAGTTCTCTCCAGAACTCCGAGGTGAATTGGGTTCCTCGGTCGGACACTATTTTGTCAGGCAAACCGTGTAGCCGGAAGACATGTTGAATGAACAGCTGAGCAGTGACCTTGGCTGTTGGTATTCGTCGGCAAGGAATGAAATGTGCCATTTTGGTCAGCATGTCCACCACGACAAAGACAACGGTGTAGCCGGCAGAAACAGGTAGACAAGTTAAGAAGTCCATGGAAATAGCTCCCCAGGGTCTCTCCGGCGTGGGCAACGCTGTAATAATCCCGGAGGGGCTCCTGTGGCGTGTTTTGCCTGACGGCACCGTACACATGAATTCACATAGGACTGAACATCATGGCGAAGTCTGGGCCACCAGAAAGTCCGAGATACTAAGTGAAAAGTCTTAAAGAAACCAAAATGACCTGCCGCAGGGTTATCATGGCACTGAGTCAGGATGAGACCCCGGAGTGGGCCCGCTGGAACATACAACAGGCTGCGGCAGCGCAACAGTCCCTCGGACAAGGTCCAAGGTGAGTCGGGACCCATCTCTTGTCTCTTTCGTATCGCAAAGTCATCCAGTTGTTGCGCTTCCCGAATCTGTCGTCGTAGATCTACCGGATCGTGCACTGCTGCGATCGATTCGACAGGCAGAATGGTTCGAAGCGGCAAGGGATCCTTGACCTGTAGATACTCAGGTTTACGGGACAGGGCATCTGCTCTTTTGTTGTACCCTTTCGGAATGTAGGTGACTTTGAAGTTGAATCGAGCGAAGAACAAAGACCAACGGATCTGACGTTGATTCAATTTCCTGGCAGATTGCAAGAATTCCAAGTTTTTATGGTCAGTCCGAACTTCAACTTGATAGCGAGCTCCTTCCAGGTGGTGTCTCCAGGTCTCAAAAGCAGTCTTGATGGCCAAGAGTTCCTTTTCCCAAATGGTATAATGGCTTTCGGAGGGACTCAATCTCCTGGAGTAATAAGCACACGGGAACAGGGGGCCGCCATCCTGGCGCGTTTGAAGTAGCACAGCCCCTACTGCCACATCTGAGGCGTCGGCCTCCACTACAAAGGGACGACAAGGATCTGGATACTTGAGAATGGGTTCCTGAACAAAAGCCTTTTTGAGGGTCTGAAACGCCTGTTGCTCGGCATCGCCCCACTGGAACTTAACGCCTTTCCGTAACAGTCGAGTAAGGGGCGCAGTCAACGCAGAAAACCTCGGAATGAACATCCTGTAATAGTTCGCAAAGCCCAAAAGTCTTTGGACATCCTTTGCTTTGCATGGGGGTTGCCAGGTTTGCAAGGCTTCAACCTTGCCAGGATCCATGGCGATGCCTTGTGGAGAAATCACATGTCCCAGAAACTCAATGGTGGTTTGATAGAATTGACATTTCTCTAACTTGGCGTAAAGGTGATGCTGTCGTAAGCGTTGCAAAACTCGCCGGAGATGCTGAAGATGTGTTGCTCGTGACGGGGAGTAAATCAGGATGTCATCGAGGTAAACCACCACAAATTGATCCAATAAATCCCGGAAGATGTCATTCATGAAATGTTGAAAGACGCCCGGAGCATTGGTGAGTCCAAAGGGCATGACTGTGTATTCAAAATGACCGTACCTGGTCCCAAACGCGGTTTTCCACTCGTCCCCCTCTCGGATGCGAACCAGATTGTAAGCACCCCGTAGATCTATCTTGGTGAAGATGGTCGCTGATCGGAGACGGTCCATGAGATCAGGAATCAAAGGCAGAGGGTACCGATTGCGCACCGTGATGGCATTGAGCTTGCGATAGTCACAGCATAGGCGTAAATCTCCGGTTTTCTTCTTCACGAACAACACAGGAGCTGACAAAGGCGAGGAAGAAGGACGAATGAAACCCCTGGCCAGGTTTTTGTCCACAAAGTCTTTTAATGCGGCCAACTCGGGTTCAGACATGGAGTAAAGGCGTCCCCCTGGAAGTTTGGCATTTGGCAGCAAATCAATGGCGCAGTCATATGGTCTATGCGGAGGCAATTGGTCTGCCTCTTTCTCACTGAATATATCCGCAAAGTCCGCTAGGTCGGCCGGCAAGGTGATGTCAGGGTGAGATGGTAGTTGGGCTGCGCAAACGTGGCATACGTGGTCAACGCATTGCAAACTGGGAAAGGAAACAAAGTTCTGGGACCACACTACACAAGGATCATGGGTTCTCAACCAGGCTAAGCCGAGAACTAAGGGGAAATAAAGTCCCTTGGTAATATAGAATTGGATGGCTTCTTCATGTTGTCCTATGACCAGGCGTATGGGCTGGGTCATAAACTTGATTGGTCCAGACAACAACTCACGACCATCAATTGTCTCAACCGACATAGGCGGCTTCACGGAGCACAAAGGTATGGCATGGTGACGAGCGAAAGCTTCATCCATGAAATTAGTGGTGGCTCCAGAATCCAACAAGGCGTGTGCTGGAATGCCCTGGGCATGGTTTCCCAGAAGTATATTGGTTGCTAGGATCAGATGTCTCGGAGGACCGGGGTCTTCGTCTGCGGAACGAGGACTGGGTTTGACGCCTGCCCGACCCAATGTTTCCATTAGGCCGGGCTCTGGCCGTTTCCCGGCAAGGTGGCTTGAAAACTGCTGAGTGGGAGGTCGAGCTGGAACAGGAGTAGGACCTGCCGTACCACGTCGTGTCTGGGGGCAGGCCATAACGAAGTGACCCATCTCTCCACAGTACAGGCACAATCCCTCAGCTCTCCGTCTTGCCTTCTCAGCCTCGGTCAAGCGAGATCTAGCTGCACCGATATCCATGGGTTCCTCACTGGCCATGGGTACAGGACGCCTCTCGGTATAAGCCGGCAACGATTGGAGAAGACGTCTGGGTGCCGGGATGGGTGGGGTGATAGGTAGGGTCTGTAATCCTCTGCGCGGTGCAGGAACTGGCTTGGCATTGCCGGTGAATGGAACCATCTGTTTTTGGGCAGGCGGGCATCCATGGCTTGTGTTTGCGATTCAAGAGCCAAACAATGTTGGTATACTGCAGCCAGGGTTGTGGGTATTACAGTCACTTTCAACCCATTCAGGAGTTGGGCAGACAGACCATCAAGAAAGAGTTCTATGAGAGCTTCGTCATTCCACTTAATGTCTTGAGCTAGGCGGCGAAACTCTGATATATAGTCCGCTACGCAGCGCGATCCCTGACGTAGCTCTCGTATCCGACGGGTGGCATTTTGCTTACGAAGGGGATCAGCAAACTCCCTTTCCATCAACTGGCAGAATCCAGCATAATCGCTCAAGACAGGATCTTGTCCTTCTATTAAAGGAGACGACCACTCAGCAGCGGGGCCAGAGAGTAGACTCAAAATGAACGCAACCTTCGTTTCGTCCAGCTGAAAGTCTGCTGGGGTTGAGGCAAGGAATATTCTACATTGATTCAAAAAAGCAGGAAATTTACCACGTTCCCCAGTGAACTTATCCGGCAAGGCTAGATAACACCTGCTTGGTCTGGGAGGGGTGGCTGGAGCTTGGGCTGTTGCAGCGTGAAGCTGTTGTTGCAATTGTCCAATTTGCTGTTGGAGAGATTGCACTAATTGAGACAGTGCCGGGTGATCAGCAAGTAATTGTTCCATGCTGGCACTGAAAGCTCGGACTAATGATCGTCCTTTCTGTTATCTTGTTTTGCTGTTTGAGTCACGAGCAATCTGTTCTGTCTAGCCCCTCTCAGCTGCCAAGAATCCCCTTAACGAGGTCGTTAAGAGTGCACACGAAGTCAGTTCAAAACACACGGCTTTATTTAACAGTTTACACAAGCACACTACGAACACCAGTTATAAACTCACTGTGAAATCTCTCAGGTCTCTTCTTGAGCACAACGTTGCTCGTGACTAAAACAGAGGCTTCCGTTTCCCTGTTAATATAGCCTCCCAGGTCACGTTCGTCGTCCACCCAACCGACCCCTACGCCTATCAGCCCGTCGGTATCGTGGATCGAGCCAATTAGTTTCCTGGCCCACATCTGAGTCATCCTTCTCTGACTCAGCATGCATACCAATCTCCGTGGTATCTGGCTCAGCTGCCGGGAGGGGAACACACCCAGAAGGGCCTGCCGGTGCTGAGTCATAATCATCATCGGACAAGTATCTAGCCTGGCCAGAGACACTCACAACAGAGCCTGGATAGCAGTGGTCATTGCACACAGAAATAGGAAGCTCCTGAACAGTAATATGTATGAGAGTATCAGAGGATAAAATATTTGCATTAATAGAGCTTTCCCAAACAGGAACCCACAACCAGGATAAAGAAGCAGAAGAAAATGAGGAAACTTGAGTTAATAGGAAGGAACTGGCGTTGACTTTTTGGATTGGCAATTGGCAATTTTTGTGTCCCCAGCACAATTCAAAGCATTTGCCATAAATGTGCCATAGACACATCAGTGCTCAGTTGTATATACAGAAAATGTTATACGTCATCAGCTTGAAAAGCCCCCAAACACCAAGACATCATTTTCTTCAATTACTGCCATGTATTTGACAATTGCTCCAAAGAGTGTTTTACTTTTCTTATTAGTTGAGAATCTGCTCTTCTTCTCACCTGGTTAAAGCTTCTGTGCCATACAATTTGATTGTCATTAACAGTTAATTCTCTGCCTGATGGAGGCCAAGGTTCCAAGGTTCCAACTCTGACTCAAGAAAAGGAATTTTGCAACATCAAAACCCGTAATCAGTTCTCTGTTTTCATCAAATGTAATAGTTTCTCCCATACTGTTGTTGAATACGATGCTTTTCAAGAAATAATTAAACTATATTTTCAAAAAATAAAATAAATTAACAGCAAGACTTTGAAATCAAACAACTACAGAAAATTATTACAAGCTGAACTATCATACTTTGAAACAAATGAGGATTGAGAGTGTCTTCAAGTCCATATAGACTGCTATCTGGACAAGACTCTGCAGTTCTTTTGGCAAGATGTCCAGAATTGGTTTCCCATTACATCCTTTCTAGGACTGAGAGAGAGTGATGGCTTAAGGTCAACAGCTGGATTTCTGCCTAATAAGGAGTAGAAGAAACTTCACCCTATTTCTAGCCCACTGCCTTAATCACCACACCAAACTAGTTGTCATCATATATGTTTCATATTTTATAATCACAGTCTCTCTCTTTCAGCTTATTAACATGTTAGCCACCCCTTTTTTCAAAATACTGAAAGATAACATCATAGTTGTTATCTTAAAGGCAGAGATTTATAATGTACAAATTATAGTGGGTGTTATGACAAATATCTGTCTACAAGAATTTTCAGGAATGTGAGGGAAATTAACTCACAAATTAGAAAATCTGCAGCTTTTGGCTACATAGAATCTAAATACACATCCGAATTGATACTCAAATAGTGCTTTTCAAATTCCATGACAAAATGATCAGTACTCATTGCACACATGGATCATCTACAATTGATAACCCAGCCTGAACTTCAGAAGGCATGGTTTTACCTTTTCTGTGTTCTGAACTTCCAAAATAACACAAAAATAAAGCTTAATATATTATTCTTTCCCACTTCCACAACATCACTTCATAGTCTGCCTTGTTCTCTGTGGTCTTAGAATTCAAAACAAAGTAACATGTAAAACTACAGTTCTTAGGACAAACAACAATGGCCATCTTTGGATAAAGACTGTGGACCCAATGAATTCTGTAGAATAGAAGACCACTTCCTTCTACACCAAAGGTAATCTTTTAAATTAGTAGTTATGTTTACAAATAGGGAAGAAATATCCCTGTAATACAACTACTAATGTAAAAGCTTTTATTTTCTTTAAGAGGAATTTTTTTATTCAACAGAATTCATTTGTATAACAGTGCTGTATAACATCATTCCTAGTAGCTTTATGTTAACATCATTCCCACTACGTAATGGCGCAATTAAACAAACAATTTTTATGTATTAGAAATAAAATAAAATACCTGACATGGTTTTAAATCCTGAAATATTACTTGCTCATTTCTTATTGCATTTCTACACTTGAATCTGGACTTGAGTAAGACATGCAAAGAATGTACCATAACATGGACTGCATTATAAATGTTGTAACTGTGTCCAGTCATGCTCATTTCAAATAAAATACTCGGCAGACTCTCTAACTTCTCATCCCCAGTGCACAATACCTTGTTATCTTCATTTATACCGGAAATGTGTAATGGACAGTCAAATGCCTGTTCCCAAAAATTCTGAATGAAATTGTCTTCTTTTGCCCAGGATGGCCTTACAGTCTGAAGAAATTCTTGGAATCCAGGTGGCTCTTTTGAACAAACTGTGAATGATAGAGCACCATGGAAATTCTGTATATCCCAAAGTCTCTGAATAGACAGTGATTCAAAATTCCAATGGGATGTAATAATCCACACTTTACCCAAAGGTTGCAGTGAAGTAAAAGATGCTACAAGGATGATCACTCTTAGATTTTGCATGGCTGCAGTTAAAGCATAGATTAAACACACTTTGACTTTATCTTCCATAAAGAGATGATCATATCTTAATTCCATTGACATCAAGTGTATATATTCATCTATATATGCCTTTGGTGGTGTTCTAAGAATGAAAGCATAACAAATGCTGTTTTGGGAAAGCAACGGTTCAATTTCCTGAAAAAACATGTCCCCATAGTCATCATCCACAGCCAAGACACCAATCCATATCCATCCAAAATGCTGAAGTAATCGAATAACCACAGTGTATTGATAGATTTCATTTGGGACCATCTGGTACAAGGATGGAAACACATTTTTCTCACCATGTACTGGAGAAAATGTTCCAAAGGTCAGCTGAAAAGCATTATATAGCAAATAATCAGAACCATTATGTGAGATTAAGAAATGTTTTTTTTATCTTTATCACAACTAAGGCAAAAAATGGCACTGAAGTGTTGCTGGAAATTATGTAGTCAGTTCATATATTTGCACTACTATATCAGTGCAAGGGTTGCCTATGTGCTTCTGAGCCCATTTAACTGATTGTGGAAACACTTAAAACATAGCCCAAGATCAAAACCAGGCATATATGATATGCAAAAGACTTCTAGTTTGACTACCTGAAGGGAGTCCAGCAGCATGTAGGAAAGACAGAGTATTTTCTTGTAGTGAGCCAACCACTTTGAAACTCAATGCCAAGAGGAGTTTGCTAATCTTCCACATTTGTTGGAAACTACAAAGAGTTCTTGGGTTCTAAATATGTAAACATCCATACAGTTTATTCATATTTACACTAATTGAATGTACAATACAGAAGGATGACTCAGCTTCCATCCTTCTGAGGTCAGTAAAATGAGGACCCAGATTGTTAGGGGCAATATGCTGACTCTGTAAACCACTTTGAGAGGGCTGTAAAGCACTGTGAAGTGGTA
Organism: Bothrops alternatus; assembly: GCA_034064705.1. Classification (NCBI taxonomy): domain Eukaryota; kingdom Metazoa; phylum Chordata; class Lepidosauria; order Squamata; family Viperidae; genus Bothrops; species Bothrops alternatus. The sequence goes on along the minus strand of JARGCV010000165.1, from coordinate 790,504 downwards.
TATAAGTCTAAGTGCTATTGCTATTCTCCTAGATTTTGCCCTGTGAACATCAATTCTGAAAAGGGCCTACATGTACTTTAAGAATGGAAGGAACTAAAGAAACTTGGGGTTTCTAGGGAGCCATCTCAAGGATCTACCTGTGGAATTTTGTAGTTAGCAAGAACTGAGGCCATGTTGAATGAGGTCTCTGTCAAACGTCCTCCAATGGTAGCTTTTATGTTCGCAGGGTTGAGGCATTAAGCGGAGACACATTGTGTAAGCAAGCTTCCTTTTATTGTTCTCTTCTTACAACCAGCAAACTGCAAAACGGCTCACAGGCCTTTTATAGCAGTGGTTCTCAACCTTCCTAATGCTGCGACCCTTTAATACAGTTCCTCATGTTGTGGTGACCCCCAACCATAAAATTATTCCAGGGTCATGTGATCACCTTTTGCAACCTTGTGACAAGCAAAGTTAGTGGGGAAACCAGATTCACTGAACAATCATGTTACTAATTTAATCTCTCTCCCTCTTTCTTTCTCTCTCTCCCTCTCTTTCTCTCTCTCTCCCTTTCTCTTTCCCTCTCTCCCTTTCTTTCTCCCTCCCTGTCTCTTTCTCTCTCCCACTTTCTCCCTTTCTTTCTCTCTCTCCCTGTCTCCCTTTCTCTCTCCCTCTCTCCCTCTCTCTTTCTCCCTCTCCTCTTTCTCTCTCTCTCTCTCTCTCTCTCTCTCTCTATTTCTCTTTCCCTCTTTCTCTCCCTCTCTCTATTTCTCTATCCCTCTCAAAGATCCTTAAAATCCTGAAAAGTTATGCTTGGGTGGAAGACTTTTTCTTTTACAGATGGGGTGGGTGGACCCGACATTCGCGGGCAGGCAGGACCCCACCTGCCGAGCCGCCGCCTCCCCATTGCCCTCCATGCTAGCCGGTTCACTTGCCAGACCTCCCAGCTGACAAGTGCAAGTTTGGGGGTCGCCAGCTGACAGGCGCAGAGTTCGGCACTGCGGCGGCCTCCCCTTTGCCTTCCTCACCAGCCAAAGCGTTGCCGGACATTCCAGCTGACGGGCGCAGGTCCGGAGGTAGCCAGCTGACAGGCGCAGGAGGTCAGCGCCGCAGCAGCCTCCCAGCCGCCTGCTTCTTAGGCTGGAGCAGTTGCCAGGGCTTGCATGGTCGCCCGTGGCAGGAAGCGAGTCAGCGGCCATTGGGGACCACGCCAGCGGTCCTGTGACATTGAGGCTTGAGGCACGGAGGTGCGGGACACAGAGCGGTGCGGTGCCATGGGAGGCAGCAGGACAGGGGGGAGGGGTTACCTGCATCCTGCCAGCCGAACTCTGGAAGCCTGCCTGAATGAAGAATTTTAGGGGGTGTTGAAAGGGAGACAGACTGAGGGCTGTATTAAGACCATGGATGGCTCCGTAAGGAGAGTGGAAGGGAGGCGAATTTGGGGTGGAGCAGAAAACACGGGGGGGGGGGAAGGCATTAGGAAATAAGCACCAAAGTACATGGTGCCTTGCAAGGGATTCCTGAGTGTTCCGTAATTGTTTTTCCTCTCTCCTCTGTGTGAGAAAAACTTTTGCAGTGTAAATCTGAAACCAGGTGTTTCTGTGAGGTAGCGCAGGAGGTCCTTGGGAAAGGTGAGTACAAGCTTGGCATTTCCTCTCTCCCAATCACCTTCCTCTTCTTCACCCCCTTCCCCGGCCTGCCTGCAATCTTAGCTCACAGCTCCATGGCTTTTCTTTGCTTAGCCTAGCCAAGCTTTCTTCCGCCCACCCGTTCCCGGGAGCGCCGAGGAGGTACGGCAGAAACACATGAATTGGGATTACGGCGCCCTTGGGAAGCTGATCGTGCTTTGAACCTTAGGAGAGAAGGAGGAGTCCCTTCCTCCTTCCCTCCCTCTCTCCCTGTCAAGCCCCCGCGGGCTCGACATGAACGGGCAGGGGAGGAGTCGAGGACAGTGTGCGGGGTGGCAAAAGAGACCAGCGGCCGGCGCTGTTCTACCTGGCAGCGTGGGTGTCGGCTCTGTGGGCATCCCGACCAACAGCTGAGCGGCTCCAACTTCTGGCCACCGAACAGCTGAGTCCTCTGGGAGGCAACGTGAGGCCCTGAGGAGTATTGCAAGCTCACGGGGAGGTGGGAAGGAAAAGAAGATGAAAGAGAGTGAGGCTGCAACAGAGAGAGCAGTGTGGTTCCTAAGACCATCAGAAATATGTGTTTTCCGATGGTCTTAGGTGACCCCTGTGAAAGCGTCATTCGACCCCCAAAAGGGTCGCGACCCACAGGTTGAGAACCGCTGTTTTATAGTGTCCTATCCCCAGACAACGTCAACCAATGATTGCAGAGGCTGTTTCCCACCTTGCGCATGTGCGCAAGGCTGGAGACAGCCAGTCTGGTCCCGGGCAGCTTTTGGTCTGGCCGGGACCCTTTGCAACATTTCTGAGCCTGCTGAATGCTTCAGCAGGCTCAGGACATACCACCCCTCCCCCCTGGATGAAACAATAATACCTTACCCTGTAGCAGCACAGGTACATGTGTTCAATGGACTGGATGTTATTGTGAAGCACAATACGCCTGCACACAGGCAGGGCACTCTTACCTTTATAATTATTTACAGAAAAAAAAATACAACAAATAATATGCTGGATAGGACACCCCTTTACTGAGTGTTTGTGCTGCATCTTGTTAAAGGACTAGTAAGGTTCCCTTGACTTGACAGAAACCTCACATAGTCCCCAAGATGTTTGGGTGGGCCCTTGGCCTGCTGGGACCTTCTGATGGCCGGTGAGTGTGCCTGGCCTTCCAGTTCGCCTGCCAGGCTAGGCAGACCAGGACTTTGATGCCCCAAGGACCCAGGTGACCCACCCAGATGCTGACTGGCTGGATCCTCTGAATCCAAGCCAGGGTTCCTTGGGGGGGGTGGAATTCCCCAAGTCCAGTGGTGGGGTGGAATTCCCCAAATCCACAATGGACTTCTCTTGGGAGCAGTGTCCCTCAAGCCCAAGACCAGCAGCTGGAGTGGCCTGAGTGGCTGATGTGCCCCAGTAACCCATGGCCTCTGTGTATGTGCCAGAGGTGCCAGAGTCAGGAGCCGTCTCCATGGCAAACCCCCTTTTTGGAGCACTTGCTGAAGTCTGGGATGACCCCCATTCTGGAGCAATAACTGAATCCTGTGAATGACCCCGATCTGCCACAGGAACATGTGCGGTAGCGTGTGAAAACCCACTGGAGCTGGGAGACTGTGGTCCAGAATGAAGATTATGGTCCTCCTCCCCCCCCCAGAGCAGAGCCAGGAGCGGAAGTGTTGCTGTGAAGCCTCCAGCACAGTTGGTCAATGTGTCGTCGGATGACACGTCCATCGTCCAAGGCCACTTCGTATGACAGCGGCCCAGAAAACTTGCATACCACTGCTGTGACCCAGAGATGTCCAGGACCATAGTTCCTTGCCCAGTCCGGATCGCCCACCTGTAGTCTCCTAGGTGCCCGTGGCTGTGACACCTGTGAAGCCACCTGGTCTGGGTGCAACCTGTCTATTTTGGTGATGAGGCGGCAACCCCAGTGGAGTTCTAGTGGGCTCTTTCCTGTGGCTGTGCAAGGTGTGGTGCGGTGTGCAAGAAGGAAATCTGCTAACCTGTGATGCCAGGTGCCATAAGTGAGTTTCTTGAGAGCATCTTTGGTAGTGCGCACCATCCTCTCTGCCTGGCCATTGGAAGATGGGTGGAATGGAGCAGAAGTCGCATGCCGGATCAAGTTGGCCTGAAGAAAAGCCTGGAACTAAAGAGGTAAATTGGGGGCCATTATCTGAAACCAGGACATCTGGAAGTCCATGTGAGGTGAAGATTCCTCTCAACACCTGGATGGTCTTGGCAGTAGTAGTGGAGGAAACAGGAACAACCTCTAGCCACTTGGAATGGCTGTCAATGAGGAGAAGGAAGAATTGCCCCTGAAAGGGCCCAGCGTAATCTATATGTACCCTTGACCAAGGGGCTTGTGTTTCCTCCCACCTATGTACTGGGGCCTGAGGCATTTCAGGCCTTGACTGTTGGCACACTTGGCACCCGTGCACCTGGGCCTCGATGGCTTTATTGAGCCCAGGCCACCAGAGATAGCTGCGCGCAAGCGCTTTCATCTGTACTATGCCTGGATGTCCCTCATGCAGAGAGAGCAAGATTCTAGACCTCAATGAGGCTGGGATGACTACCCTACTACCCCATAACAGGCACCCCTTGAAAGTGGAAAGCTCATGCTTCCTTTGCCAGAAGCTTTGAAACTCAGTATTTGGACACGTGTCAGGCCATCCTGACAACACCCATGTCAGCATGCGTGTAAGCATGTGATCAGTGGTAGTCTCTGCAGCCATGTCCCTAGCATTGAGGGGAGATTCAGGCAACTCCTGAATGGAGAGAATATTAGGACCAGGAGCAGGAGCAGGATCTGCCTCTATCTGTTTTAGAGGTAATCTGCTGAGGCCATCTGCATGGTCCATTTCTTTTCCAGGTTTGTGAATTAGAGTGTAGTCATATGCTGACAAGAAGATAGACCATTTCAGCATACGTGGGGAAATAATGTGTGGTGTTTGTTTGTTTGTAGTAAACAAACCCAGCAAAGGCTTATGGTCTGTGTAGACCGTGAAGTGGCGGCCATATAAGTAATCATGAAATTTCTTTATGCCAGCCACTATGGCCAAGGCTTCTCTGTCAATCTGAGTGTAATTATGCTCTGCAGATGACAGAGTCCTTGAATAGTAGGCCACAGGGACCTGAGTCCCATCAGCCTTCAGGTGACTAAGTACTGCTCCCACCCCATAAGGGGATGCATCACATGCAATGCATACAGGCAATTGCTCATTAAAATATGCTAATACAGCATTTGAAGAGAGCAAGGCCTTAACCTCATTGAAACTCCTGTCATGGACCTTAGTCCACTGCCATGGGGCTTGTTTATCTAAGAGCTGGTGTAACGGCTCTGCCACTGCAGCCTTGTGGGGAAGAAATGCGTGATAGAAATTTAAGAGTCCCAAGAAAGCTTGCAGCTCGCTTTTGGACTTGGGACTTGGGGCCTGCTGAATCGCTTGAAGCTTGGATTCAGCAGGATGGATGCCTTGAGCATCAATTCTGAATCCTAAAAATTCAGTGGATGTAACTCCAATTTTACACTTGTCTTGCTTCAGTTTCAGACCCTCTTGGCGGAAATGAAGCAAGACAGCCCTTAGTCTCTCAGCTAAGTTTAGAGATGACTCCCCAGCAATGAGGATGTCATCAAAGTAGGGACAGACCCCAGGAATACCACGGAGCATGCACTCCATTACACTTTGGAAAATGCCAGGGGTTACATTAACCCCAAACTGTAGTCCTTTGACCTTAAAGTCTCCTCTGTGCGTTACAATCATTTGAGCCTCAGCTGTTGCCTCATCAACAGGTAACTGTTGTATGGGATGAGTTTGACCTGGTAACTCCTGATGATGTGGACAAGGACATTGGAGCTGTGAGTTCTGCCACCTGTTTATTGGATCCATGCCCCTCCTGGCTGGTTTCGGCTAGCAGGGAGGTGACACGGAGCTGGGTCCAGGTGGTTGGTATCGCTTCATTGAGGGAGGGGTTCTTTCTGGCTCCCTTAAAGGAGGCACTTGTGCGCCCCCTCCTCAAGAAGCCTTCCCTGGACCCGGCAGTTTTAAATAATTATCATCCAGTCTCCAACCTTCCCTTTTTGGGGAAGGTTGTTCAGAAGGTGGTGGCACTCCAACTCCAACGGTCCTTGAATGAAGCTGATTATCTGGGCCCTCAGCAGTCTGGGTTCAGGTCCGGTTACAGCACGGAAACTGCTTTGGTCGCGCTGACCGATGATCTCTGGCGGGCCCAGGATAGAGGTTATTCCACTATCCTGGTGCTTCTTGACCTCTCAGCGGCATTCGATACCATCGACCATGGTATCCTTCTGCGCCGGTTGGAGGGGCTTGGAGTGCGGGGCACCGTTCTATCGTGGTTCACCTCCTACCTCTCTGGCCGGTCGCAGTCAGTGTTCGCAGGAAGTCAGAGATCGGCTCCGAGGTCTCTTCCATGTGGAGTTCCTCAGGGGTCCGTTCTCTCACCTCTGCTTTTTAACATCTACATGAAGCTGTTGGGTGAGATCATCTGTCGACACGGGGTGAGTTATCATCAATATGCTGATGATACTCAGCTTTATATCTCTACCCCGTGTCATTACAGTGAAGCAGTTGAAGTGATGAACCGGTGCCTGGAGGCTGTTGAGGTCTGGATGGGTGCCAACAGGCTCAGACTCAATCCCGACAAGACGGAGTGGCTATGGGCTCTGCCTCCCAAGGACAATTCCAACTGTCCGTCCATTACCCTGGGGGGAGAAGTTTTGTCCCCCTTGGAGAGGGTTCGCAACTTGGGTGTCCTCCTCGATCCACAGCTAAGTTTGGAACATCATTTTTCGGCTGTGGCGAGGGGAGCATTCGCCCAGGTTCGCCTGGTGCGCCAGTTGCAGCCCTATTTGGACCGGGAGTCACTCCTCACAGTCACCCATGCCCTTGTCACCTCGAGATTCGACTACTGTAATGCTCTCTACATGGGGCAACCTTTGAAGAATGTCCGGAGACTGCAAGTAGTCCAGAATGCGGCCGCGCAAGCTGTCTTGGGTCTCCCAAGACATGCTCATATCACTCCAGCTCTCCGTGAGCTGCACTGGCTACCAATTGGTCTCCGAACACAATTCAAAGTGTTGGTTATGACCTATAAAGCCCTTTATGGCAATGGACCAGGATACTTGCGGGACCGTCTCCTGCCTCATGAATCCCAGCGACTGGTCAGGGCGCATAGGGTTGGCCTCCTACGAGTCCCGTCTGTTAAACAATGTCATCTGGCGGGACCTAGGGCAAGGGCCTTCTCCGTTGCTGCCCCAGCCCTCTGGAACCAGCTTCCCTCAGAGGTTCGTACTGCTTCCTCCCTCCTAGCTTTCCGGAAAGTGCTGAAGACGCATCTATGCCGACAGGCTTGGGGCATATGAGCTGTGCTCTGCCCCTCGGCCCTAAGAGTGTCCCTCCATCAGCGACTGCGAACTGATTGTGTTTGTATGTGGTATGAATGTGGTTAATTTTAAAATTGTTATTGTATTCTTGTTGTGAGCCACCCTGGGTCTTCAGAGAAGGGCGGCATATAAGTTTGAATAAACTAAACTAAACTAAACTAACTGTTGGTAGGCCTGTGCCAAATCAAGTTTTGCAAAGATACGCCCCCCTTTGGAGGGAGGCCAGAATGTGGCTTACCACAGGCACTGGATATGCATGCTGTTGCAGCGCTTTGTTCAATGTACATGTCATGCCTCCATCCGAGCCTGACTCTGAGGACGACATGGAGTTCCCTGTTGAGGCCCAGGAGGGGGTGTCTGTGACTTCGGAGGACTGTGGGGAGGAACAGGCTGAAGCAGGCCAGGGCCCTTCAAGTTTGGAACAAGGAAGGCAGAGCTCAGACGAGGAGCAAGGCCTTTCCCCACCAGATCCCAGAGCAAGGAGAGCAGAGAGGAGGAGGGAACAACGGAGGCAGGCTCACTTGCTCGGGAGGAGAGCGTCACGCCCCACTCCACAAGGCACACCTGGGGAGTAGGTATTTAAGGAGACGCTGTGGGTGGGGCATTTGCCGGGAACAAACGTGAACTCTTGTGATGTGAGCTCTTGTACCTGGACTCTTTGTATTTTGGATCAAGTTTGTTTCCTGCTGAGTTCTCCTTGCTGTCCTCAGTTTTGCAGTTTGCAGGTTACAGGCAAGCTGGGCATTGAAAAGATCATACTTTGTTTGTTATCTGTTTTACTTTAAAGAACTGTTTAACTCTGTGGACTGTTTTATTGAACTTGTGCCAGCATATGTGGGGGCTGTTGGGTGAATGTTGGCAGTGCTTACAAAGACAATTATTCTGACCAGCTAATTGCTTTGCCTCCGTTTGGGGCCCTGGGTCATCACAGTACATTTATAGTCCACGCAGATTCGGACTTCTCCATTAGCCTTTAGAGGCGTTACAATGGGGGTTTCCCATGGACTAGAGTCCACAGGTTCTAAGATGCCCTGCTGGAGCAGCTAGTCCAGCTCTGCATCAATTTTGCTTTTGAGAGCAAAAGGCACCCTTCTAGGCTTAATCCTAATGGGTGTGATAGCTGGGTCTAAGCGTAAGGAAATGGGAGGCCCCTTGTAGGAGCCAAGCTCTGAGCTAAACACATCAGCAAACTCCTTGCAGACTTCTGCAAGGCCTGGCGTTTGCAGCCTGTGCAGCCCAGTCACTTGGATTCCAAGGGCCTCAAACCAATCGAGTCCAATGAGACTCATGCGATCACCCCCAACTACCACCACATCTAGTAGTCCTTCAAAAGCCTTACGCTGCACTTTGAGCATAGCCTCCCCCTTCACACTGACCCTGGAATTCTGGAAGTCAGTGAGAATTAAGTTCGATGGCCTGAGTTTAACTCGAAGGCCACTACTGCTGCAAATCCTTTTGAAGGTGTCATGTGAAATGATCAATAGAGTGGACATCAATGCAAAGCTTTTTCTTAAGGGGCTTGTGTGTCCCTGTCCTCAGAATACTCCTGTGCGATGCGCAGAAACCCACCCTATGTTGGCTGGGGACCCTGGTACCTTTCTGAAGCAATTCTTCCCGAGGTTGGACATTCTGGCGACCCAAACAGACGGAGGCAATGTGGCCTTGCCTGCCACATGCCCGGCAAATGGTGGAGCGGAATCTGCAGTCAGCGCACTTGTGGTGTCCTCCACATCCGAAGCACTGAGGAGATGCTGGGGTCTTGTCTGGACGTTCCTTCGGCCTTCTCTCTGTTGGCTGGTGTAGCCTGTCCACCTCCTCTTCAGGATCTGGCTCTGGATCTTCTCGAGCAACCTCTTGATGGACAGTCACGGTGGCTGGAGGGTTTCTGGTGAGCCACAAAGCCTTCACAGCACCGCCCACTGCTTCTTCAGCTGCAACCTCTCTCAAGGCATCTTGGAATGAAACTTCTTCTTTAGCGAAGATCTTTTGTTGCAGCTCCCGACTCCTTAGGCCACAAACAAAATGATCCCGCAGCCTCTCTTCCAGGTCCTTGAATTCACAAGGCCTGGCCGCTTGTCTTAAGGCAGCAATAAAGTCCGCAGCAGATTCACCCGGCCTCTGGTCCCTCTGCTCGAACGCGTGCCTCCAAGCAATTACAGAAAGTTTAGGCTGGAAATGTTCTTTAAGCATTTTCTTCAAGTCAGCATAAGTTACTGACTCCAACAACGCAGGGGCCACCAGATTCTCTGCTATGTCGAACATTTCTTGTCCACAGACACACAGCAGGGTTGCCACTTTAAGGCCGTCTTCCCTTATCTGATTGACCCTAAAGTAATTCTCCACCCGCGCCACGTATGAATTCCAGGTGGGAAACATCAAAGTCAGATAACCGGACAATTTTAGACATCGTAAGTCCTCACGGCCTCGTTAATGCCTTCACTGCAAACCTTGTCTTGGGGGAAGGGGTCCATTTGCCAAGCTCACCTCCAGCAATGCTATACTGGCAGGCTGAGTCGCTGTGCTGGATGCCGACTTCCTAAGCTTCTTGTGAGTCCTAAATTCTTTTGTAGTTCTTCCTCTTGCCTGCAGTGATCCCACCTTCATCGCCAGTTTTATGTTCGCAGGGTTGAGGCATTAAGCGGAGACACATTGTGTAAGCAAGCTTCCTTTTATTGTTCTCTTCTTACAACCAGCAAACTGCAAAACGGCTCAGCCTTTTATAGTGTCCTATCCCCGGACAACATCAACCAATGATTGCAGAGGCTGTTTCCCGCCTTGCGCATGCGCACAAGGCTGGAGACACCCAGTCTGGTCCCGGGCAGCTTTTGGTCTGCCCGGGACCCTTTGCAACATTTCTGACCCTGCTGAATGCTTCAGCAGGCTTAGGACATAACAGTAGCAATAAATGTTTTCTTTAAATCACAGGTAAAGTTGGGAACAAACTTCTGCTGTGTAGAAAGTAAGTTCAGGATTGCTTTATAGGTTATCCTTGCAGGGAAGTAGTTGTTCACAATGTGGAAACCCAAAGTGATATTTGGTAAGAGATCAAGGTTACTATTGATCTCCTTGACAGCAAACACCAAAGCAAGGATGTACTGATACACATTTGGCGCATAACTGCAATAAACACTATCAATGTCATTATACAACATAAACAGGGAATCCTATGCATCTCTTGTACTTGTGTACTCAGACCTATAATACTGTATGCCATGGAGATCTCCAGAAAATGGCACGCTGAGCAGCGAGACATTTTTTTCCCCTCCCTGCTGAGAAACAAATTACTTTGCTGCCAAAGCCAATTCTTTGGCAACACACTCTCCAGATTTGAATGCCAGAAGCTAGTAATTAACCATGATGGCCTTCGGATGACTGCATACTTGCCTGAGAAGAGAAAACTAGAGGATTGCGATTCTCAGTAAGAGAAGCCACAGGATTCGGTGTCTATCTTTTCTAGTTGCTGCTTATATTTTTGTATTAGATGTGGCTCTGTTTTAAACATCACCTTTTAATGTTTAATTGTTAATAGTGTGGATGGATACTGCTTTGCTCTATACCCCTTTGCTTGATTGCAAATGTAAACCTTCATTGTTTTACTCTGGAGTTTTAAAATACTTTCTCTTTTACTGCAAGGAATTTAGTGGCATGAGGGGTTTTTTTCTTTGCAGTGAAAGTGACTTGAGCTAATTTATGCTGGATTTTTACTCTAAGAATTTTCCATTTTTTTTAGTCCTTCTAAAATAACTCAGAAAAGCTGATTGAGTCTGCAAAATAGAACCATTACATGCAGTCAGAAGACAGCTATTATGAGACACTGTGTCCCAATTTTCAGGAAAATTTACTGAACAACAAGTTCTATGGAAAGATCTTCAATAGAGACCCACAACCTTTGCAAGTGAGAAGCAGTTGTTTGAAAAGATTCCAGCTGTAATGTTAAAGAAAAGTAAAGAGGATAAACTGGAATGAGTTGTTTCTATTATTAAGAATCAATCAAAGGTATCTTATCCTGATTACAGATGATAGTTGTAGTGGGTTACTGAGAGATTAGAAGCCACTTGTGAATTTTCTGCAAGTAAAATACCATAATGGATTGTTAACAGAGGGCTTTGAAATTTACTGTTGTTGTTGAGATTACCTGTTAACTTTTTTTTATACAGTAGATAGATGGTAGATCAAATTGGTTGATTGCTAATAGATTTCTATATTTGTAATATTTTTAATGTTATATATTATCTTTTCAAATTTAGATTTAGAAGTTCATAAATTGTGGAGCAGTTTTGCAAGGTGGGAACAATTATCATTGCTGAAAAATATCAGTATTCAATTTGGGGAAACATTTTGTGTGTATGTTTAATATTTTGTCCTATACACTTTTTTTCCTTTGAAAATGCAGGGAGTGTAAAGGGACATGGAGTTTTCTACACAGTAGCCAATTTTTTACACTTCAAAAAAAGAGAAAACTAATTAACAGAAACTTCCTAATGAAATTATGGGTATGAAAATTTAAAAACACTTATCACTACAATCCTGGTGCTTAACTCTCCCCCCCCCAATTATTTTGCACTTACTAGTCTGAAGACAAAAAAAATAGAATTCCTTACATCACTTCATTGATCAATGTCCGAGCAGGATCTTCTGTGAAGGAGGGGCTGTTGTGAAAGAAAAAGGCTTGAGAGATAATTGTCCCCAAAATAACATTTCCTGGCTGAGCAAATTGATGGGGTATAGGAAGCGGGTCATCAGGTATGCTACAATTGATAGCATATGATTTGCATGTAATACAGAACAGGAATACAAAGAGCATCGTTCTTGTCACCCCCATCCTATTATTGATAATTGTTTCTATACAGAAAAATATCCTATCTCCAGAATGAACTGCATGGCATCATTTTTCATTATCCTTATATAGATGGCCTCTAAAACATTTGCAACTCTACTGGAATATTTTCTTCAAACAGATTTCAGTTTTGGATTGTCTGTGCTACTTTCAGTTTTTTAATGTGTTTTGAACTAATGCAGCTTTTTATAAACATTTTTCATATTTCAGAAACTATTCTGCAATCTTCATTTCTTGCTTGGAAGAAAAAAGTGGGATGACTTCCTCATTGCTTTTAAGCTAATAAATTTCTGCATGGATAACCATATTTACAGGCAATAAAGTTTCTGTTTCTTCATTTTTTCCCATGACCTCTCCACATAGTAAAGATAAATCCCTTTATCTAAAAGTGATTTGAGTAATCAGTACACAGGGAGAAAATTTCTCAGTATATATCTTACAAAGTAGATCCTCCCATTTATGAACATTAGGAGAAGAAATAGGAAAGGGGAGAAGGAAAAAAGGAGAAAAAATTACAGAAACTATTAAGAATGAAATGGAAATAAAACAGCTTGGAAGATTAAATGAAGATTAGAATAGAAATGCTTCAAATGATACCTCTCTCTACACTATTCAACAAATTATATTTTGAAGATAGGAAAAAGCACTCCTATTATTAGGTTTTCTGAAAATTGCATTTAATAAGCTAAAGAAGGGACCTGTAATTTTGACAATTGGGGAAATAATCAAGTCCTTTTCAATTCTCAATATTTTGCACATTTCTCTTGAGAAAAGAGCTAGAAGTCTGAATTTAATTACTGTAATTTGTTTTGATTTTTTTACATCATCAAAGTGTCATGAGCCTTTTTTATATAATTTTCTGAGAAATATACAAATCAAACTTCATATACAATAAATCAATTGAAGTGATTAAAACTGAAAAGTATACTAGGTAAAAAATTCATTTTCATAAATACATCAATCAGCCCTAAGTTGTCCATCAAAATCAAAGATTTTTTTTAAATTTGTGTGGGGAAAAAATGCACATGCAGCAAACTGCCGTGCTTCCCCCCCTCCACAAACCTCATAACCTTTTGATACCCTTTGTCCCAATGAAGCAGCCAGAAGGTCATACCCTTTTGACTTAATGCCTCACCTACCTAAACAGATAATATGCTTAGTTCCTTCCTATCTTTTCCTGTCTTTGTTAATTCTTTCTCCTTTTGATCTGCCTGTATTTGTTCTTTACCTGGTCTTTGATCATGTAATGTGTTACTAGGAAATAGTTGCTTATATGAAGGAATTTTCCAATGAAGAAACTTTTGGTCAGCATCTAATGGTTAAACTTATGAATGTAAAATGTCAGCATCTAATGGTTAAGCCTATGTATGTAAAAAGTATATAAAAACCAATAAACACAGAGATTCTCAAGCTGTCTCAAGCTTTGACAAGCAGCTCTGCAGCAGCTTCAAATCTCTGCTCAAGACATGCCTGAGTCTTCTTCTTAGCATCTTACATCTGGCGCCTTGAACAGGGACATCCCCTCCCGAGGGAAAGCAACAACCAACATACTTGCAGTCGTCTGGAATAGACCCCTTGGTGCACCTTCTCGTCCTCCAGGATTTCTCAAACTATAAGTATGGGCTGCGATATATCTCACCATCAGCAAAAGCATGTAAGAGAGTTAAGGTTTCTCTTACACAAGTCAGGCATGACGATGCCTGAAAAGGAGATTAGGAAGCTAGTGAGTGAGATAGGGAAAAACTGTCCTGAAAGGGGGATGCTCCGATTTAAGGACTGGGAAAGAATAGGTAACACCTTTCATCAGGAACCCCGAGCCTCAGTGGATGTTTTGCATTGTTGGCATCAATGATGCCATGCAGTGGAAAAATATGGGGCTGATGCAGTACAATTAAGTTCTACTCCCTCTCCAGATTCTGATCATGAAAAGGTTTCAGTTCCATCAGCTCCTATATCTTCCACAATGGATGTGACACCTTCAGAGCAAAAGAATTCTAGATCTTATGTTTCCATTCGCCATGTATTAGAAAATCAAATGGCGAAAGGGGAGGGAGATATGCAGGAAATAGCAGATATGCTCTCAGTTTGCCCTGTACATTTGACTGGGCAGGTAGATCCAAATGGAGCCACAGTGGTTGAATATCGACCACTTTCTTATGCAATCTTAACAGAATTGCGTAAGGGTATAAGAGATACTGGGTTAGGAAGTTCTTATGTGCAAGGTATGTTAGAAGCAACAATGAGGAATCATGTTTTGGTACCAGAAGATTGGAAAACAACAATTTGTATGTTATTAACACCAGCTCAGTATGTGGTATGGGATAGTGAGTTTAGACATCAATGTGCATTAAGAGCTGCAACTTCTGGAGGTGCTTACCTCCCAGAGCAGTTATATGGCTCTGGTGATTACACTCCAGTGGATGCACAGATTGTTTTGCCTATAGCTACTCTTCAAATATCCTCTGAATGTGCTTACAAAGCTTTTGGAAAAGTTCCTGTAACTGGGAAACCATCTCAAGCATTTTCAAATATTTGTCAAAAGGCAAATGAACCATATGCAGATTTTATTAACCATCTGCAAGATGCCTTGAGATGACAAATTGATAAACACATTGCCCCTACCACTAGTCCATGGAACACTCCAGTTTTTGTTATCAAAAAGAAAAGTGGCAAATGGAGATTCCTACACGATCTCCGTGCTGTGGATGCATGTATTCAGCCTATGGGAGCTCTGCAATGTGGCACCCCCAATCTGAATTTAATTCCACAAGATCATCAATTGATGATCATAGATCTGAAAGATTGTTTTTTCTCCATACCTCTGTGCATGGCAGACAGAGAAAAATTTGCTTTTACAGTACCAGCTATAAATCACACTGAACCCACTTGCCATTACCATTGGACTGTATTACCACAAGGAATGTTGAAGAGTCCCACTTTGTGTCAATATTTTGTAGCCAATGCTTTGGCTCCTTTTCGTAAGCGTCATCCAACAGCATTAATATATCATTATATGGATGATATTCTTATAGGAGCCCCTTCCATCCCATCTTATTGGCTTTCTGAACTTCAAGTAGATCTAGCCAGCAGTGGATTACAAATTGCCCCTGAAAAGGTACAGCTTTGCTCACCATATGTGTATTTAGGACACAAGCCCCTCCAAAGTTATTCAAGTCCTAATATTCCACAGTTTTCTTTACCTTCTTCTATTTCACTGGTTAAGCTACAACAAATTTTGGGCACTATTAATTGGGTAAGACCTTATTTTTGCTTACCTACAGGTCTGTTAAGCCCCTTATTTGAGTTTCTCACCCAGGGCAAATGCCCTGCAGATGTAATCTCCATTCCTTCAGCAGTGCAAGGTGTTATTAAACAAATTAATTCAATTATAAGAACTAAATTCGTTGACCGTATTCCTGTTCTTAATTCTCCGCTAACCTTATTAATCTTCCCCACTGAGAAATTACCTACAGCAGTCCTTTCTGCTATAAAGAACAATCAAGTTTATTGTATTGAGTGGCTCTATTTACCACACACTCCTTCCCATAATGTTTTGCCTATTTTTCTTGCTATAGCAGATTTAATAGTACAAGGCCGTTCGCGGGCTCTTCAACGCACTGGCACAGACTTGGTGGACATTTGTATCCCTGTTGCTAAATCTAATTTTGAATTTGCATTTCAGACATGTCAAGCTTTACAGATTGCTTTGATAGACTATGTAGGGAAGATTTCCTATCATTTACCTAAAGATCCTCGCTTTACATTCTTAATGACTTCCTCTTTTCGCATTTCCTCTATGCTTTCAAATCAGCCTTTGTCTGATACTATTACTGTATTTTCTGATGGCGGCAAGACTAGAGGACCAATCACATATTGAGATGAATCAACAGCGAAATGGCACACTCTTTACACAGCTGTGCAACCCACACCACAACGATTGGAACTTGCAGCTGCTATTCTTGCTTTTCACACTTTTGCTCAAAAACCATTTAATCTCATTTCCGACTCTCACTATGTCTGTCAACTTATTGTTAATTTACCTGGTGCTTATGTAACACCCAGACTAGATGCTAATTTATTATCTTTGTTTTTAACTTTGAGGCATTTATTACAGGATCGTACTCATCCATATTTTGTTTCACACATTCGAAGTCATTCCTCTTTACCTGGACCTCTCTCTGAAGGTAATGCTCAGGCGGACGCTGCTGTTCACATCTTACCCACATTGTTTTCTGATCCCTTTTATAGTCACTCTTTTTTCCATCAAAATGCTCGTGGCCTGGCACAATCCTGCCATATTCCTCTAAGCCAAGCGAAACAAATCATTTCCGCTTGTCCTCAATGTGCAGGTCTATCCCCTATAGGAAACACAGGTGTTAACCCACATGGTTTAGAAGCCAATCAATTATGGCAAATGGATGTTACTCACGTTCCATCTCTAGCACCTTGGAAATATCTCCACGTTTCAATTGACACTTTTTCCGGTGCCATTTGGGCACCCCCCCAACGGGGAGAAACCTCTAATCACGTCATTTCCCATCTTATGGCTGCTATTATGGCTTTGGGGAAACTGGCTGTTATAAAAACAGATAATGGCCCAGCTTACACTTCCACTACCTTCCTACAGTTTTGCACTACATGGAATATTCTTCTTCATCATGACCTTCCCTATAATTCTACTGGCCAAGCTATTGTGGAACGAGCCAATCGTTCAATTAAAGAATGTTTACTTAAACAATTAAAAAGGAGGGATCAAGGGTACCTAATTTGGCATGGATAACTCATCAAGTCAATAAAGTCTTAATAACTTTAAATCAGCTGAATATTTCTTTTCAAAACACTACTGCCTACCAGCGTCACTTTCAGCAGAAAGCTGTGCTCCCTAATCCATTGGTATATTATCGGCAATTGCCTGATAAAACCTGGTTAGGTCCAGTTCCCTTATTAACATGGGGACGAGGCTATGCTGCTGTGCTTGCTCCTACAGGCCCTCTCTGGATTCCAGCCCGGTGTGTGCGACCAGCCAAAGATGTTGTGGCATCAAGTCCAGAACCCAATACCAGAAATGAAGCAGGTGACTCTTCAGACAGCACAATGTCCCTTTTTCTCTCGCCATCGCAGCCAGCCAACGACCTGGGGCGATGTAAAGAACCTAACATCCAAAGTGCAGGAGGTTCTGCAGCAACAGGGAAAAGAACCTACACCAGAGAATTTATGCGCTGTCATATTTGCGGTTTTGACTGCAAATTCCTTAGTCATTCTTTGCCTCTCTTTCCTTCTTAATTGCTGTGTGGGGGCTCAAGCTCTCCCACCTCATCCTTTAGAATCACGGATGAAGTATAATATTTGGGTGCAATTAGCTAATGTAATACAAGTGACCGACTTTTGTATTTCTGAATCATATGACATGGAAAATCTACTCTCTACCTGTCTTATACCTGTGTGTGTCCCAGCTTCAGTTTTAAAAAAATATACTGGTTTAAGCAATTTTCTATCAGACAATGAATTTCATTATGCAACTATGTCAAGCTGGGGTCATGCCTCTTATATGTTACCCTTTGATGCTATTGTTTTACATACAACAATTGTAGCTGTTCCTACAAATCTTACTTGTGCAAAAATTGTCAATTGTACTACTTCACCTAAAAAACCTCATTGTATACATGTCAGTCAAAGAATTTTAAATTGTACCTCCTTTCAATAGGTATCCTTTAATTATGCACATATACGGTTATTCAATGTCTTTTTTCTTTACTTAATAAGATGTCTTACAGTATTAATACCCACTAACTACTCCAGCTTAGGATAATGTCCTCACTAATAAAACAGAGAAGAGTGAGATGTGGGGGAAAAATGCACGTGCAGCAAACTGCCATGCTTCCTCCCCCCCCCACAAACCTCATAACCTTTTGATACCCTTTGTCCCAATGAAGCAGCCAGAAGGTCATACCCTTTTGACTTAATGCCTCACCTACCTAAACAGATAATATGCTTAGTTCCTTCCTATCTTTTCCTGTCTTTGTTAGTTCTTTCTCCTTTTGATCTGCCTGTATTTGTTCTTTACCTGGTCTTTGATCATGTAATGTGTTACTAGGAAATAGTTGCTTATATGAAAGAATTTTCCAATAAGAAACTTTTGGTCAGCATCTAATGGTTAAACTTATGAATGTAAAATGTCGGCATCTAATGGTTAAGCCTATGTATGTAAAAAGTATATAAAAACCAATAAACACACAGAGATTCTCAAGCTGTCTCAAGCTGTGACAAGCAGCTCTGCAGCAGCTTCAAATCTCTGCTCAAGACATGCCTGAGTCTTTTTCTTAGCATCTTACAAATTTGCCCTGAGTTATTTTAATATTTAGCTGAGAAGTTTTGCCCAGTTGTGGGTTGATCACTGTATTCTGATTCTCCCATCAAATACCAACTTTCATAAGAAATCCTATTAATTCCTTAAAAATTGTTTATAAAACACTACTGTGTCCTTAGTTGGGACATTAATTCTCAGTATCAAAACCTTAATTCCATGTAAAATAACTTCCATCCAATCCTATGTCCAATGTTCATCAATCAATGCAATTTCCGTGTTCATTTGGAAATGTATATACAAAGCAACTTTCTTTCTTTCTTTCTTTCTTTCTTTCTTTCTTTCTTTCTTTCTTTCTTTCTTTCTTTCTTTCTTTCTTTCTTTCTTTCTTTCTTTCCTGCTGAAATACATTCTTCACCCAAAATTTTAGAAATCAAATATTTTGTGACTTTCTTTTTAATTGTGATAGAAGGTGCAACTGCAGGAGCAAAGTTGGAGAGTTTTGGCAATGCAATTATTTCTCAACATTGGGAGCTAAAGTTTAGTAAGTTGGATTATAGTTAGTTATGGAGAGGGGTCATGGCATGTGTAATCAGATCCACTTTCAAAAGCTGGCCATCTATTGCCTGGCACAAAACTGTCAGGCATGAAAGATCAAAGCCACATGTTAATTTCCAAATAAAATTATTTATTTCTCATGCCCATTCAGAGGAATCTAGTCAACTAATGGTTAGCGCTAATTGAGCACTAATAAGGGTTAATGGAATTCAAGAGGTGATGGACTTAGACCATTTTAGACTACACAGTAACTCTAAGCTGATTCCTGTTGTGACACCCTCCCAATCTGTGCCGCTTCTTCTCCTATAACAGTAGTGACGAACCTATGGCACGCGTGCCAGAGGGGGCATTCAGAGCCCTCTCTGTGGCCACGTGTGCCATTGCCCCAGTCCTAGGCCTTCAGTCCTGTCCATTTGAGCAACCTGCATCAAAATCTCCCTGGGCAAGTGGCCTTTTAAGCTGGGTTTTATAAACCCTTTTTGCTTTAGGCAGCCTGTATGCCAAACTTCGCTTGTTTACTCTCACTGTGCTTTCCCCCCCCCAGACCTTTACACCATTTTTTAAAAACACAACAAGAGTTGTATTATGGAAAAGCCAACCCATGGCTGAATGGAATACGACAGCCTCCTTGAACTTACCATGGTACCGCACATCAGAGCAAAGCCTTTCCTGCTGACAATAACTAAGACGTTTTAAAGTAACAACCCCACAAAACCCCCACCCTTCCACCCCAAAACATGACCTGCATGCCTCCTAAGCTGATGCTTAATCAGAAATTTGCCCAGACCCTGTCCCAAGATTAGCAGCTGAGGCTTTCCCACACCCAGAGCTTCGGGAGTGGATGAGAACTGCCTTTTAAACAAAGGGGGAGGGGAGGGGGAAATTCTTTGGACCATAGCTTTTCTAATGCTCGCGTTCCTTCTGTTTTTAATCCCATGAAGTTTAGTTTATTAAGCCATTGGTGATAGCCTTCATAGCGCTGTTAACATCATGGTCTATTTAATAATTTTATGCAGTTGGCTCCCATCTCCTCACTCCCCCCATCACTTCTGCTGAGATATATCTTGGTTCATGGTTATTCATGTTGATCTTGCCTTTATAAATAACTCAAGCCTAATACTCTTTCCTCGTCCTACTTTCCCCACAGCAACAACAACCCTGTGAGATTTGTTCGGTTGTGAGGGAGTGACTGAACTAAAGTTCATGCCTAAAGTGGGACTAGAACTTGCAATCTCCCTGTTTCTAGCCTAGTGCTTAACCAACAACCCAAATTATCTTTCATGTTGTTGCCTTGTGGCTCCCTTGTTGAAATTTGAGCAATGGAAGTGTTTCTTTATTATTCCTCTGAACAGATCAGCTTAAAAGAGAAGAATTCTTGATTGTGAAACCATTTTAATCTTTCCATTTAGGATTATTGTAATCCGCGTGAGTTGGAAGTACTGTAGCACTTACCTTCTTCTGTCTTTAGCAACACTGAAATGGCCAATATTTTTGGTATTTTTATTATTCTCAGTAGTCAGATCCAGGAAGGTTAAAATGATCCTAATTATGTATTTAGTGGTATCCTTCCAAAGTAATGATGGGTATATCACACTTGTCTTTTTGACTGCACTGTAAAAGTTCAAATCTATATTTTTATGATATAAAGTCATGAAACCCTAATTTACTTTTGGAAATACTCCCTACAAATTTACTACCCAAACATTCATATTTCACAAAAATGTATAATCCAGTATATATCCACACAACAAAGCTATATAATTTTTTTTCACAAGAACTTTAAAGTCCATAGAAGTCAGCTCTTTAGTGAAAGATGTATTTATAATGAATCACCATGGTACAAAAATGTTACTTTATACTACACCCAGCAGACAGCCACCAGAAAAGACACTGCCGGGTGTGGAGGACCAGTTACTTTCCCTCTGCTCAATAAAAAGGGAACACCCACTTACCCAGCATGTAAGTAACCTGTGGAACTCCTTGACACAGGATGTGGTGATGGCATCTAGCGTAGATGCCTTTAAGAGGGGATTGGACAAAGTCCATCACGGGTTACTAGCCCTGATGGGTATGTGCTACCTCCATTGTGAGATACAGGAGCTGGACTAGATGGGCCATTGACCTGATCCAGTGGGCTCTTCTTATGTTCTTATGTTCCTATGTTCCAGCCGCTCATACAGCCAGCCAGCAACCCAGCCAGCACTCTACACTGCACAGCACAGGCTGAAGAAGCAGCACAGGAGGTGACATCAGTGAGGAAGAAGCTGTTCTGTGTGCTATATGGGAGGACAGGAGAAACATGGCACTCATTGTACTGGGATTGTCAGGAGGAACTTTGTATTGGCTGCTGTCCATGGGAACCAACCTGGACTCCAGCTAATGGGAAAATGAGAGCTTGTATGGATGATCAAGGTCTGCATGCCTCCTGTGTATGGGAAATGTGTACTACACATTCTATGACCTGCATGAAACACTTGAGAAGATAGAAGGGATGACAAAGGACAGCATAGTTAGTTCTGAAAATGAAATCCTTAAAGTGTGGAATTCTCTGCCAAATAATTTTAAGTCAATGAAAGCACTTGGGATTGCTTTCCTTACTTTGTTTGGATCATCTTATGCTTGTGAACAGCTGTTTTCAGTTTTAAATTATATCAAATCTGACACCAGAAACAGACTAACAGATGACCTGAGTGCTGCATGTGTTGCTCTCAAATTTACAAAGTATGAGCCAAAATTAGACAAATTATCAGCATGCATACAATAGCAAAAATCACATTATTGTTCAAAAGCATGCCAAATGCAAACTTTTGCCTTTCAATAAAAAGTTGTTTGTATCATTGAAAGCTTTGTTACTGTGTTTTTCTTTTAAGACAAAAGATGTTAATGTATGAGTTGGTTTTTTTTCTAAACTAAAACCTCAGTATTTAGGTTAAATTGCCATGTTGGCACTTTGTAATAAGTAAGTGGGTTTTGGGTTGCAGTTTGGGTACCCAGACTCTAAAAAGTTTGCCATCACTGTCCTATAGTAATCCCTTAACCATTTCAAAATCTATAAAGTTAGCCATTGTGTCTGAATCCCCTAACATTGCAACATTTACTAAGGAAAA
This sequence comes from Bothrops alternatus, assembly GCA_034064705.1. NCBI lineage: Eukaryota > Metazoa > Chordata > Lepidosauria > Squamata > Viperidae > Bothrops > Bothrops alternatus. The sequence continues at coordinate 768,699 of JARGCV010000165.1, read as the reverse complement.
GGCAACATAAATCTTCAACAACAACCTACTAGATGGAGATGCTGTTGAGCCCTCTGTAATGCTTCAATTGTACCACCTTATACCATTGTTGTCCATGACTTTGGACTTTGTGTTTAGGGCAGCTCTGTTCAGCACTGTGGCTTATGGGTCTTTCTCCTCTCCTCAGTGCTTTTGAATGGTAGTTCTTCACCACGTGCCCGAATTCTTTGCAGAGTGCCATATCAAGGATGTGCTGATATAATTTGGGCACAGAACTGAAAAAAAAATCCCACAACCTATGAAGTTAAATAAATTATGTAACAGTTTATCTACCAGCTTTGTTCAGTTCTTGTGTACACTAAGAGGCAGACACCTCAGACTGCAGATGATGAAGGGCAGCAGGACCGAAATGGAGGAAACCCTGAAATGTCCTCCATCCTTAACTAATCTAACTTCTTCAAAAGGGTTGCTAAGTCTTGTCCAATTGCTAGTTACCAAGAAAAAGCTCAATGACCATTCAAATGATTATTTGAAGGGACTAGGGAGAGAGCAACATTTGTCCCTGCCTTGATAAGCATTGGACAAAAACAGATTATAACTTATTGACAGAGAGGGCTCATTGAATCTATTTCCAAAATTACTCCTTTATGTAATATGTGGCCTTATTATCAAATCTCCTTTCCTTGGCTTACAGAATGTTAAGTGCTTTGACTTTTGAAAGTGCCATGACCCATTTTTTTAATCAAATTCCCAAAGAAATATACAAGTCAGCCTTCAGGCACAATAAATAGGTAGTTATGATTAAAACTGAACAGTGTACTAGCAGAACATTCATTTTTATCACAGCAGTTCTTCCCAGCAATAACACTTGTACTTTCTTCCATTTTCACATATCTTTAATTTCATTCCATGTTTTAATATCGTTATTTTGAAATAATATACAATTCACATTTGTCATAATGTTATAGCATGTAGTGAGTTAACTCAAGGTTCTGTCTTAGACCCAGCACACTTCAACATCTTCATAAATGACCTAGATGAGGAGACAGAAGGGGAACCCATCAAATCTGCAGACAACACCGAGATGTGGGAAATAGCTAACAGAAAGACCTTGATAGAGTTGAACACTGGGCCATATCTAACAAAATGCAACTAGAGAAATAGAACTGGCCATCCTTGAGGAAGGGAGCATTTGGGCAGTGAGATAACAGTCAAACAACAAGATGCAAGGAAGAAACATCAACAATCTATGGCATGCCCATGATACAATTATCCTCTAAGAAACCAAAGTAGGCTGGAAAATCAGGTCAAGAAAATCAAAGAAGAAAGTAAGAATTTTGGTCATTTTCTGAACATCAAAAAGACCAAGCTCATCCACACTGCAAGAAATGGAAACAGCAAAATAGAAATTGACATTGAAGAGATAGAATACATGGAAAAATTCACTTTCCTAGGATCGTAGACTGTTTAAAGTGTGAATACTGCCCAGAAATAAACAGTTGGATTGCATGGGGTTGTATAGCAATGATGATCATGAGCCAAATATGAAAAAGCAAAGACAACAGCCTGGAAACCAAATATAGGTTAGTCCACTCTGTTGTGTTCTCCATAGCTACCTATGGTTGTGAAAGTTGGATTTTAAAAAAGCAAGACCAAGAGAAAATTGACTCATTACAGTTGTGTGGCTGGAGAAGGCATATTCCTTGGACAGCAAAGGTGATTAAGAACCAAATACTGGAGCGCATAACACCAGACATGTCACTGTAAGGCAAAATTCACTGGAGAAAGAAATTATGTTTGGAAAAGTTACCAGTAAAAGGAAACCAGGCTGCCAAAGAACACGGCAGCTAGACACCATCAAAGCTGACATCAGCAACAGCATAGAGTAAAAGGTAAAGCTTTCACCTGTCCAGTCATATCCAGCTGTAGGAGGGGGTGCTTATCCCCATTTCTTAGTCAAGAGAGCCATCATTGTCTGAAGACATTGCCGTGGTCATGTGGCCAGCAAAAGTTGTACCGAAGTTGTTATCTTCCCACCAAAATGGTACCTGTTTATCTACTGTTGTGAGTGTCCCTGAACCAGCTTGGGAAGTATCAGAGGATGAGGATCAGCAGCCAGGTCCCTCTGGGTGTTTTTCCCTCCCGGCAGCCGAGGATCAGCAGCCAGGCCCCTCTGGGTGGTTTCCCCTCCCGGCAGCTGAGATAGACAATGAAGAGCTTTGTATGCATTCTGAATCAGATTCTCAAAATGATGAGTCAGATTTAGAACAAGAAGATAAATGGATTAATCCGAGGTTCCGAAGGTTTGATAAGCGAAGGTGTCAGTTAACTGGAAAAAGGAAGTAATTGGGGAAGTGACGTATCGGACACTATATTAGAAGGGGAAAGAAAGACTACGCTTTTGTCACGAGCAACGTTAATCAAGGAGTGGGCTGAAAACTTTGGCAGTGTTTTGGAACTCAGTTTTCTGGTGTTTTGAAAACCTATCGAAGAATAATGAGATCTTGGACAATGTGATGAAGAAAGAGTAAGTTAATTGGGATGTAGGAGGAGGAGAGCCTGTTTATCTAAATGTAAATAGATCTGATTTGGCCGTTCAGGCCAACATAATGCCAGCAGCTTGCTTTGAAATGAATCCTTTTGAAATGTAGTAAATAAACCTCTTAAATACATATTTACGTGGATTTTAATGAGCTGCGAGAGGCCAGACATAACATCTACTGGCATTTGTATGCTTTTGAACTGGTAGTTGGGCAGGAGCTGAGGCAAGTAATGGGAGCTCACCCTGTCATACAATGTTCAGTACTTCTCAAACCTGGGATGTCAGCTTTCCAGCTGACGAGCTCAGCATCTTTAACCACTGAGCATTCACAGCCCAATGTAAGTGTGTGAAAGGGGGTAAGGCAAAGAGTTATCAATCACTACCACCCCCTTGCCTTAGTCACAGTCCTGTTGCTGGTGCCCATGCCACTTCACCCATTCCTCCATCAGCTGCATGCTTGAGCTCTCGATCCCAGCAAAACCCTTTGCAGCAGCCTAGCTCCGTGAGCCTGGGTGCCCAGCAGAGAGGATTCTGGAGAGTGGTACAGCCTTGGCCCCAAGATCAGTGAGCTGCTCAGCAACCAAAGTATCTGGCACCACAACACCTGGAGCCACCACCTATCAAGCCCACTTTCGATGGAGACCCTGAGAAGTTGCCATTCTTCCTAAACCAAGTGTGGTCTCACTTGGATCATTATGCCTATACCTACCCTGACAATGCCTCAATGGTGAATGCAGTGACTGCCAACTTGGAAGGGAAAGCGGAGGAAAGGGTGACCAACCTTCATGATGAAGGGGCTCTGGAATTGCTGGATGCAAATTTATTCATGGAAGAGCTGAGGGCAAGATTTGAGGATGAATCCCAAGCACTGCAAGTAGAAAAGGAAATCCATCATTTGAGGCAGAGAGGTCGCCTGGTGAAAGAATACTGTATGTCTGAGAGTTCCAGAGAGTCACTATCCACTATTTCAAACAATGGCTGGACCACAACCTGCTCCAAGCATGAATCTACTGAGGAATCCCGAATTAGCTGCAAGAGTGGTATAACATGATTGTAACCTTGGGCATCTAATTGGATCATGTCAAGAGACCAAGTGCCACCAAGCTGAAGCTGAGACAAGGACCAGAGAAGTACCTGTTTGGACGGCGACCCCAAGTCACTTCCATCGCCAACACTCCTCATAGTTTATGTACAATTTGATGCAGCTTTCAGTTTTTCAGTTCATAAACATCTGTCACTTGTTTCTTATAATTTACATTTGAAGTAGTCTTCAAACAGAAGATGATCCAAAATGAGTTCCCTAAAAGACAGGACAGACAGCATGTTTCTTCTGCTAGATCTAATGAGATGGATGGCTATAACCAGGCAGTCCTAACTAGGCTGTATGCCATGAAGAGGTTTAAAAGTCTAAAACAGCACCGAATTTTTATGAAAAATGATTTTCCTATACTGCAATATTATGTTTTATTTATTTTTTTAATTTATGCACATATCTTCTGATTCTGAAAACAGTTTAATATATATAGTGTCAACGCTGCTAATATTGAATATTCTTGCTTTGACAAAATATGCAGAACTGTCTGGTACTTTTAGAGTTAATTCAGAGGAGAAGGGGAGAGGAGAGAAAAGCACGCGGAAGGGAACTGAAGTGAATCTTTGCCCTCCAGGTTAATTGGAAGATGTGAATCATGACCCCAAAATAGGGGAGGGGAAATGCCTGGAATGTTATGTGCAAAGGAAGGGAAATTCAGATCTTGGCATTCTCCATGCCGTGCTGACACTCCGTAACACTAATAAAGCCTTTTTAGGTTAAAAAATGCCTGAAAGTTCTTTGAAGTGTTTCATTAATCAGACGCATGGCATCATGCCAATATCTTCAAAACTTTCAACCCTAATGGGGGTCCCTAGCCCCCGTCACTGTTCCTAAAACAAACAAACAGGGAATACGCTGACAGAGATTCAGGGAAGATCTCATTATGGAGAAAGAAAGATTGCCTGAGGCCAGCCCCCTGGCTGCAACAGCTTCCCCGGGGGGGGGGGGAGCGACAGCCGGCGAGCCAGGGGAGAGAGAACTCTGGCAGATCTCCAAGCTGGAAGCAGAGACTTCAAAAGCAGAATGGTGGACAGCTAACAAATCACCTGTCACTCAAGCTTTGGGTGAGTCACTGGAAAAATTTCAAAACCCAGAGGTGAAAAGCAGAAATCAATTCCTGCAGAGAGAAGCCTACAGCCCTTCCATTGCAGATGTCCCTGCCAGGAACTCCAGCCCTGAAGACAGAGGGAATCCCAGTCTGAGGCCTCTGCAGCAATGGGGAGATTGGGTTCCCCAGCAGGTGGATGGTCTGTGACCTCTGAACTCGCCACAGCTAATAGAGGCCTTCCAATGGCTTGGGGTGGTACAGAAGCCAGGAGATCAGCAGCTGGTGGGAGAATGACCACAGTAAGGAGACTGGCCACAGCCCCCAAACGTGCAACCCCTAGGCATAAATCTGCAGCCAGGATGGGGCCAGCAGTGAGGAGATTAGCCACAGCCCCCAAACGTGCAACCCCGGTGCACAAATCTGCAGCCAGGATGGGGCCAGCAGCAACAGCTGCCATGGGGGCCCCAACAGCCTATAATTGCACCACTTTTCAGAGCAACCTTCGATGGGGACCCAAAAGCTGGTTTTTTCCTCAACCAAGTGCATTCTCATTTGAATTGCTGGGCCTATCTCTAACCAAACCCGGGGGCCATGGTCGATGTGATTGCGTCCACCCTAGAGGGAGAAGCATCTGAATGGCTGAACAATTTATATAATGAGCAAGCCCCCGAATTGGAGGAGCCCCACCTCTTCCTCCTAGGGCTTAGAGAAAGATTTGAGGACCCATCTATTGGTCTTAAAGCAAGAGAACAGATCCACAAAATAAAACAAGCTGGCAAGCCTGCCTTGGAGTACGTGCCGGAATTTCACAAGATAGCAGGTCGAATAGAGGGGTGGCCTGAACAATCCCTAATCCATCACTTCATTGAGGGATTAGACGATCACCTCTCTCAGGCATGCATCTATTGAGCCATACCTGATCAGCTGCAAGAATGGTAGCAGGCAGCAGTGAAGCTAGATGTTCAGCTCGCCCGCTATAAGAAGCCTCCCCCACCTGAATCTGAGCAGCCACCAGAGCAACCCAGACAGCAATCACCCCCATAAAAACCTCCAACTACTGTGATGGCTGAGAGACACAGACCACCTGCAGGCCCGTCAAATAAGTGTTTTCGGTGTGGATGAGAGGGACATCGAGCGGCAACCTGTCCAATCCCCTACCCCCAACTGCAGACAAGACTGGAACCAGCGACGAGAAGGAAACCTGCCCAGCGGCTAACAAGAGAAAAATCCAACCGGGTCACACAAGAACCTGTTGCCCAGATTACACCCCCGACACATGAGGACGCTGGGACTCCGGAGGAACCCACCCCTGCTCTACCCTCCTTTGACAGCAACGATGAAGGAGAGAACGACCCGATGGTGAGTCGACAAATCCCGCCTTTTTCACTGTTGGCCAAACTTATAATCCCTAAGTTTGAGGCACAAATGGACTTAAATGTGCTAATTGATTCTGGATGCACCCGCTGCATTATTAGTCTGCCGTTTGCCATGAAAATGGGCATACGGGCAAAACAACTTTCCAAACCTGTGAGGTTTGAGCAAGCCAATGGCTCCCTGATGGGAGGGACTCTTGTCACACAATTAACTGAGCCATTATGCCTAGAAATAGGTGCGCACTGGGAGTTTATTCGCTTGCTAGTGGCTCCAAAAATGACTGAGACTGTGATCCTACGGCTAGCCTGGTTGGACAAATGGAACCCATTTATCTGGTGGGAGAAAAGGATGAGAATGGTGAGACTACCTATAGGACCTAAACCTCCCACTGATTCAACCGATGTTGCAGGACACCTTAGGCCACTCCATGATCGAGCGCACATGGCTGTCTCACCGCCGTCTAGCGAACCACTCATCCCCAATGAATACCGGGACCTGGTGGAGGCATTTAGTGAAAAAGAATGCGATGCCCTGCCCCCTCACAGACCCAATGACTGCTCCATCGAACTGGTGCCAGGAGCCAAACTCCCACGCCCGAGAATGTATGCTATGTCCCCCCTTGAAATGGAGGAGATGCAGGAATACATGAACAAAAACCTAGCGAGGGGGTTCATCGAATGGGCCAAATCTACCGTGGGAGCCCCTGTGTTGTTCAAAGAGAAAAAAGATGGATCTCTTCGTCTCTGCGTAGACTATAAGGATCTCAACACTGTGAGTGTGGAAAATAAATACCCCCCCTAAAGGACTTATTAACCCATCTGGCTAAGGGGAGTGTCTTCACTAAATTAGACCTGAGAGAGGCTTATTACCGGGTGAGAATAAAAGAGGGAGATGAGTGGAAAACTGCCTTCAACTGCCCTATGGGGAGCTATCAGTTCAAAGTCTTGCCATTTGGACTACAGGGGGCCCCAGCCATGTTTATGCAGTTGATTAATGAGGTCCTACACGATCAATTGTACAAGGGGGGTTTTGGTGTATCTTGATGATATCCTGATATACAGCACGAATATGACTGATCACATAAAGCTGGTGGGAGAAGTCTGGTTTCACTTCGTCTAGCGTCTCGTAAAGAGACGGAAAGTTGCCCTGGAGGGGCAACGAAGAAAGAGGGAGTTTTCAGGAGCCTGGATTTGGTGGCGACCAATCCAAGTGTGCTGAATACCCCCTCTAAAGGGGCAAGGGAAAGATTTCCGGGGAAGCCTGAAGCAATCCAAGTTGTCAGCAGTCGGGAGAAATAATATGAGACAACAGCTGATTTCCATCAACAAGGGACGTCTGGGTGAGCTGAAATCTTTTTCTTCTCCTTGTGCTTTAAAATATTGAGACCCTTACAAGAAGAAACTTTAAAGAGTAAAGTACCCCAGAGACATTTGGGCGGCGAATTTAACACAAAGGGAAAAGTTTAAATGAACTAACAACTAAACTATTGGACTTAAGAGTTGAAAGAGTTGTAAATAACCCAATGAGGACACCTGCTGGCAGAAAATAAGAACTAAAGGAAATAAAAATGCGCTGACCTTGAGAAAGCCGTGTTTTTGAGACAATAACAAGATAAACAGTTTATAGTTATACTTGTTGATACTGGCAAAAGACTAAACAAGACTGGAGGAGGAAATTTTGTCTCATAATAGCGGATTTCTGACTACGCTTGGGACATAAGTTTAAGACTGTGAGCACAAAAATAAGTACATCTAACATTTCCAGACTTGCAAAGAAAACTTCCTCAGCGCCCTCTATAAAACAAGCCAGCCCGACAACTCAGAGTTCTGTTAGTACACTGTTACAACGTGAAGAAGCAAGTATATCACAAGAAGACCAAACCTCTTTAAAATTAATTCATCAAGCATTACAGCAAAATCATATTGAAATACAAAGCAAATTAAATAAATTAAGCGATGAATTTATGGATATAAAGGCACAATTTGAAGCTCAAAATCAAAAAATTATAAAGAATGAACAAAAAATCCAGGAAGTGGAACTTAAGACTCAAGATATTGATAAAAAGGTGGAGATGGTACAGCAAAAGAATGAAAGTTTGGAACAATCGAATCAAGACCTAGAGCGTGCCATGGCAATAGTAGAAATGAGAGAAGCAGAATATTACTTGAGATTTCAAAATATTCCTGAAAATACTGAAGAAAATATAGAAAAAGGGATGAGAACGGTGAGACTATCTATAGGACCTAAACCTCCCACTGATTCAACCAATGTTGCAGGACACCTTAGGCCACTCAATGATCGAGCGCACATGGCTGCCTCACCGCCGTTGAGCGAACCACTCATCCCCAATGAATACCGGGACCTGGTGGAGGCATTTAGTGAAAAAGAATGCGATTCCCTGCCCCCTCACAGACCCAATGACTGCTCTATCGAACTGGTGCCAGGAGCCAAACTCCCACGCCCGAGAATGTATGCTATGTCCCCCCTCGAAATGGAAGAGATGCAGGAATACATGAACAAAAACCTAGCGAGGGGGTTCATCGAATGGGCCAAATCTACCGTGGGAGCCCCTGTGTTGTTCAAAGAGAAAAAAGATGGATCTCTTCGTCTCTGCGTAGACTATAAGGATCTCAACGCTGTGAGTGTGGAAAATAAATATCCCTCCCCCTCCTAAAGGACTTATTAACCCATCTGGCTAAGGGGAGTGTCTTCACTAAATTAGACCTGAGAGAGGCTTATTACTGGGTGAGAATAAAAGAGGGAGACAAGTGGAAAACTGCCTTCAACTGCCCTATGGGGAGCTATCAGTTCAAAGTCATGCCATTTGGACTACAGGGGGCCCCAGCCGTATTTATGCAGTTGATTAATGAGGTCCTACACGATCAATTGTACAAGGGGGTTTTGGTGTATCTTGATGATATCCTGATATACAGCACGAATATGACTGATCACATAAATCTGGTGAGAGAAGTGTTAAAGAAACTATTGAATGCCAAGCTTTATGCCAAATTGCCGAAATGTGAATTTCAACAAACCCGATTAGATTATCTTGGCCAGGGCTTTTCAACCTTTTCACCGATTGTACCACTTTTAGAATATGGCAACATTCGAGTACCACCAGTCACTTAGCGAGCTGTCAAAAACTTGACCCAAAAAAATGGAAAAAAGTGATAAAGTACAGGTAGTCCTTGACTTACAACAGTTTGCTTAGTGACTGTTCAAAGTTACAACGGCAGTGAAAAAAGTGACTTATGACCATTTTTCACACTTATGACCATTGCAACATCCCCAGGGTCATGTGATTTACATTTCGATGCTTGGCAACTGATTCATATTTATGATGGTCACATTGTTCCAGGGTCATGTGATCACCTTTTGCAACCTTCTGACAAGCAAAGTTAGTGGGGAAAACCAGATTCACTGAACAACCATGTTACTAATTTAATCTCTCTCTCCCTCTTTCTCTCTCCCTCTCTCTCTCCCTCTTTCTTTCTCTTTTTCTCTCTCTCTCTCCCTCTCTCTCCCTTTCTTTTTCTCTCTCTCTCTTTCTCTCTCCCTCTTTCTCTCTCTCCCTTTCTCTCTCTCCCTCTCTCTATTTCTCTCTCTATTTTTTTCTCTCTCTCTCCCTCTTTCTCTCTCTCTTTCTCTCTCTCCCTCTCTCTCTTTCTCCCTCCCTCCCTCTCTCCCTTTCTTTCTCTCTCCCTCTCTTTCTCTCCCTCATTCTCTCTCCCTCTCTGTATTTCTCTCCCTCTCTCTTCCTCTCTTTCTTTCTCCCTCTTTGTCTTTCTCTCCCTCCCTATCTCCCTTTCTCTCTCTCCCTCTCTATTTCTCTCTCCCTCTCTTTCTCCCTCTCTCTTTCTCCCTCCCTCTCTCCCTCCTTCCCTCCCTGCCTCTCTCTCTCTCTCTGATTGGGGATTGATTTGGAGGTGTGCAGGATAGGGGAGCGGCCGAGGGCTGCCCATGTTACTTTGAAGTGGCCACCTTTGGAAGCAGCAATGCTGCTGTAGCCAGGCTCGAGCTGGGCAGAGTGGGCAATGGGAGAGGAGCGGGTCGATCACCGTACCGGCAGCCAGGACTCCGGTGTGCCTTCCTGGCCAGCGGGGCCTACAGTATCAGGAACCCCGCGAGGGGGCAAGCCGGCATTAAGAGCCAAACCCTTTCTGCGAGGGAGGTACGCGTTGAGGGAGCCAGCCAATCACAGGACGTAGATTCTGACGGAAGGCTGGCCTGAGCCAATGAGAGGCCAGAGGACTGGGAGCCATAGTTGAAGGCTGAAACGCCTTCAGCTGTAACTGCTCACACATGTTTGTGTGTGTGTGAGTACGCTGGCCTGGATCAATGTTGCTTTCCAGGTGATAGGTGCTACCTCAGGGCTCAGCAGATGCGCCAGGATCAATGCCGCTTTCCAGGAGATTGGTGCTTCTTCGGGGCTCAGGAGAAGCACCAGGATCAGCTCCGGAAGAAGCGCCAATCAGGCAGAAAGGGGAGCTGATCCTGCACTTCCTCTGAGCTCTCACGGCCCTGGAGAAGTGCCGATCAGGAGGAAAGGGGTGCTGATCCTGGCGCTTCCCCTTAGCTCTCATGGCCCCAGAGAAGCACTGATCAGGAGGAAAGGGGCCCTGATCCTGGCGCTTCCCCTGAGCCCTCATGGCCCCAGAGGAGTGCCAATCAGACGGAAAGGGGCGCTGATCCTGGTGCTTCCCCTGAGCCCTCACGGCCTCGGAGGAGCGCCGATCAGGCAGAAAGGGGTGCTGATCCTGGTGCTTCCCCTGAGCCCTTATGGCCTCGGAGAAGCGCCGATCAGACGGAAAAAGGTGCTGATCCTGGTGCTTCCCTTGAGCCCTCATGGCCTCAGAGTGCCGATCAGGTGGAAAGGGGTGCTGATCCTGGCGCTTCCCCTGAGCTCTCACAGCTGCTTCACCTCATCCACTTTCCTTTTTTTTACTTTTCTTTTACTTTTTTTTAAACTTTTTTTTTACTTTTTTTTTTACTTTTTTTCAACCGATCCGATGTGTACCACCAGCCAGGTGCTCGCATACCACTGGTGGTACATGTACGACCAGTTGAAAAGCCCTGATCTTGGCTACAGAATTTCCAAAGAGGGTATTGAAATGGATCCAGCCAAGCTGAAAGCTATAATCGAATGGCAGCCCCCAAAGACTCGCAAACAGCTCCAGAGCTTTCTGGGTTTTGCCAACTTTTATCATCAATTCATCCTCTCTTTTGCCAATGTGGCCCTACCCCTTACAGAACTACTCAAAACAGACAAAGGAGAACGGAAGCCACGACCAGGCCAACCACTAGCATGGACGATGGGCTGTCAAACAGCTTTTGAGAATTTAAAGAGACTATTTGCTCCTGAACCAGTCCTAAAGCACCCCTGCCCAGGGGAGCCCTTTGTGATTCAAGCTGATGCCAGCAATGTGGCAGTTGGAGCTGTGTTACTACAAAAGAACAAAATTGGGGTCCTGCAACCCTGCGCCTACACCTATAAGAAATTTACTGAAAGTGAGCGGAGATGGGCAATCTGGGAGAAAGAGGCCTTTGCGATTAGGTGGGCACTATTAAACTGGCGACACTATCTAGAAGGGAGCAAGGTGCCATTTGAAGTATGGACAAATCACAAAAATCTAGAAGCACTGAAAACTCCACACAAATTGTCCCCAAAGAACATTGCAAGTTGGGGAAAAGGTTTATCTGTCAACTAAATATTTACACCTCAAATTGCCCAGCAAGAAATTGGGACCAAAATTCTTGGGGCCTTTCCCCATAGTAAGGATCATCAATCTGGTCGCCGTAGAACTAAAACTCCCTAGACTTTTAGGGAGAATTCACCCAGTCTTCCATTGCAGCTTGTTGAAACCTTATCGGGGCTCCATTTTTAGACCTCCCCTGAAGACGGCACCCGGGCCCCTCATAGTTGCGGGACAGACTCACTATGAAGTGAAACGTATTCTTGACTCTACAATTTTTAAAGGGAAATTGCAGTACCTAGTACAATGGAAGGGATACCCATTGTCTGAAGCCACCTGGGTGAAATCCAGTGAGGTGAAAGCTAACAGACTCATCAAAAGGTTTCATGCCAAACACCCCAACAAACCAAGAAACAATCCCTGACATATGCTCTTATTTACATACAGGACCTATCCTTTTTGTAAGGGGGGCCGGATGTCAATGCTGCTAATATTGAATATTCTTGCTTTGACAAAATATGCAGAACTGTCTGGTACTTTTAGAGTTAATTCAGAGGAGAAGGGGAGAGGAGAGAAAAGCACGCGGAAGGGAACTGAAGTGAATCTTTGCCCTCCAGGTTAATTGGACGATGTGAATCATGACCCCAAAATAGGGGAGGGGAAATGCCTGGAATGTTATGTGCAAAGGAAGGGAAATTCAGATTTTGGCATTCTCCATGCCGTGCTGACACTCCGTAACACTAATAAAGGCTTTTTAAGTTAAAAAATGCCTGAAAGTTCTTTGAAGTGTTTCATTAATCAGACACATGACATCTGGTGGATAAATGCTTTTGATGTGGCCATCGTGCTTCTGAGTGCTTAGCCCCTGCCCCCAAACAAAAGCCGTGCCAGTTTCAACTCCTAAGCCAAGAAAACCATCGCCACAAGCAGGACAGAAGAAGTCTAATTGAGCCAAACAGGAGCAAGCTGTTCAAAACTCCTCCCCACCCCTGGGAGAAGCAGGAGCCCCACCTGAACACCTTCCTCTACCGGTGCCTTACGATAGCAATGAGGATAATGAAGACAACTCAATTGTAAGTTGACCTATCCCACCTTTCGCTATTCCCACCAAAATTATAGTGCCAAAGACAAGGCTCAAACCAATTTAGATATTTTAATAGACTCAGGCTGCACCAGATGCTTAATTAACTTGCCAACAGTTCTTAAGTTGGGGATTCACGCCAAATTGTTGCCCCTAGCCATGAAGTTTGAACAGGCAGATGGGTCACTTATTGGAGGTTCCCCAGCAATGCACCTAACAGAAGTGTTGCATCTGGAAATGGGACAGCACTGGGAGATCATTCACTTCGTGGTGGTCCCTAAGATGAAAGAGACTGTGAGTCTAGGCTTGGCTTGGCTTGAAAAGTGGCATCCCAATATTTGGTGGGAGAACAGTGTGTGAACTCTGAGATTAGCCATGGGACCTCTCCCACCAACCAACCTCAATGAGATAAAGTGGGCTGCTGCCATCAGAGCTCAGGGGGAGCCTATCAAGACATTAAAAGCTGCTGTGGAACAATTGCCAGGAATCCAGCTTATCCCCAGTGAGTATTGCGATTTGTCAAAAGTTTTTAGTGAAAAGGAATGTGACACCCTTCCTCCTCATTGGGCTACTGACTGTGCAATTGAGATATTGCCAGGAGCCAAGCTCCCAAAGCCCAAAACATACTCTATGACACCTAGGGAGTTTGAGGAACTACAGGACTATATTGGCAAGAATCTGGCCAGAGGGTTCATCTGGCCTACAAAATCGCATATGGCTGCCACAGTGTTGTTTAAAGAGAAGAAAGATGGGTCTTTGAGGCTCTGTGTGGATTTCAAGGGGTTAAACACTGTCAGCATAGAAAATATGTACCCCCTCCCCCTGATGAAAGACATGTTAGCCCACCTGGCCAAAGGCAAAATTTTCACGACTTGAGGGAAGTCTGTTACTGAGTGTGAATTAGGGAGGCAGATGAATGAAAGACAGCTTTCAATTGCCCCTTAGGGAGTTTCCAGTTCAAGGTGATGCCTTTCAGACTCTAGGGAGCTCCTGCTGTGTTTATGTAACTGATAAATCAAGTGCTGCACGATCACCTATACAAGGGGGTTTTGATTTACCTTGATGATATCCTTGTCTATACTGAAACCATGGAGGAACATGTCAAGTTAGTTTGAGAGGTGCTTAAGAAACTGTTAAAAGCTAGTCTCTATGCCAAACTTTCTAAATGCGAGTTCCACCAAACATGCCCTGACTATTTGGGCTTACTGAATCTTGAGTGAGGGAGTGGAAATGGAGCCTGCAAAAGTGAAAGCCATTCTGGAATGGCAGCCATGCTGGAATGCAACTTCAAAGCTTTTGGGGGTTTGCGAATTTCTATTGGCAATTCATCCCCTCCTTTGCAAAAATTGTGATGCCTATTACTGAACTGATAAAAACCAGGAAAGGGAGGGGAGAAGCCCCGACCTTGTCAGCCTTTACAATGGACTATAGAATGCCAAGCAGCATTTTAGTAGTTAAAGAGACTATTTGCAGCAGAACCAATTCTTAAACACCCTAACCCCGAGAAACCTTTCATCATCCAAGCCAATGCCAGTGATGTTGCTGTGGGTGTGGGCCTCCTACAAAGAAACCTAGAGGGGATCTGAAACCCTGCACATACACTTCACAAAAACTTTCAGAAACAGAAAGACGATGGGCTGTTTGGGAGAAGGAGGCTTTTGTGGTAAGATGGGCTTTACTAACTTGCCGCCATTTCTTGGAAGGGAGCAAAGTGCCTTTTGAAGTATGGACTGATCATAAACATTTAGAGGCACTGAAAACCCCTCGAAAGTTATCTCCTAAACAAGTTAGGTGGGCACAGAACTTCAACTGTTTTAATTTCACTCTCAAATACCTCCCTGAGGGAAAGAACTTTCTGACAGATGCTCTGTCTAGAATGCCCCAATATTAAAGCCACTGTAAGGAAGTCATTAATTCTATCATTCCTCTGTCCCGGTCAGCCTCTCAGGTAACCATGAGAGGTCAAATGCAGAGGAGATCTAATGAACCTGATAGTCAATTAACATGAAAGCTCAAGGAGGAACTGAAAACAGACTCTTGGTTCAATGACAATAGATTGCTATAGACCTATTGAGCTGGTATAGCCTGGGAGGGCTCTAAACTGTACCTTCCAGCCTCCCTCAGAATTCAAGCTCTCATGATGCAAAGCAAGCTGGTCATTTTTGATTTTTAAAAACTTTGCATTTGGTGCGGCAGCAGTTTTGGTGGCCAGGCATGAAAAAGGACATTGAAAGTTATGTACATAGCTGTGCTACCTGTGTCACTAAGAAAAAGCATATTGGCAAGCCTCCTGGTCTGTTACAACAAGTGGCAGATCCTTCCCTTGGGAAGAAGTAGCCATGGAGTTTATTGTAGAATTTCCAGAAAGGAGGAGGAGCAGGGTGATCTGGACTGTCATTGATCATAATAATAATAATAATAATAATAATAATAATAATAATAATAATAATAATAATAATAATAATAATAATAATAATAATAATAATAAAGTTGGAAGGGACCTTGGAGGTCATCGAGTCCGACCCCCTGCTCAGGCAGGAAACCCTACACCATTTCGGACAAATGGCTGTCCAGTCTCTTCTTAAAAACTTCCAGTGTTGGAGCATTCTCATTTCATTGCTTGCTCAGGACCCAAAAGCTAGCCAGGTTATTTTTAAAACACATCTATCGACTCCATGGGGCAACGAAACAGATTATATCAGATACAGGGGTTCAATTTATTGCAAAATTCTGGAGGGAGTTTGTGAAAGTCATTTGATCTACCCAGGGGCTTTTCATCTGAGTATGAATGGATCGGCTGAACATGTGAACGCAATGGTGGAACAATACCTTAGCTGTCATGTTAATTACCAACAGACTAATTGCCCGGACCTCCTGCCTTTCACCAAGGTGGTGTACAACAACACTGTACACAGGGGTAGCCATTTAAAATAGCTACTGGTCGGGATTTTGTCCCTATGTCTGAATACCCCCAGGAACCTTCTGTTTTGCAAGCCTTAGATCAATGAGTGACCTCTTTGCAAGTAGTTTGGGCCAATGTGAAAAAAGCGATCTCCCCAGCAATCTCCCCCTTACGTGGGAGAGAAGGTTTTACTTTCCACTAAATATCTATGATTAAAATTACTGAGTAAAAGGACTTCCAGTTTGCCATCGCGGCTGCCGTGGATGCTGGAAGGTGAGCTCCGTCTTCCGCGTTCAGTTTCATTCCGCTGGGGGACCCTGGAAAGGGTCGAAAGTCACCCTGTAGGGGTGACGAGCAAGGAGGGGACCCCCGCTTGATTGCGGGAGGGTGGCATCCCTTCCACTTGATCTGGGGCAGCCCTCCAAACCGGCTGAGGAAAGACTGTCCATAGCAATATGGCTCATCACTAGGCTGCAGACAGCTGAAGTCAAACTTACCACCAGGCACTTCTAAAGCAACGTGGATGAAACTGGGTGAGATCCAATCTTCTCTCTAAGATCCTAAATATTTTTCTTCCTGTAAAAGCTGCCCAAAGTATCTTTCCCCCTGTGAGGAGAGAGGGAAGGGAATTTCTATCCCACCCTCTAAGAATAGCAGCGACTGACTACCCAGGGGATTTAAAGCACTAAAAGAATAACTTTAATCTAATTGGATTTATATATTTCTGAAACTTGGGGACCAAAAGTTTTCTTATTTTCACCAAACACTTTTGTTTTTATCTATAAAAAAGAAATAAAATTGGAAAAAGGACTATAAAATTTTGGACTTAAAAAACCTTAAGCAGCATCGGTGACATCTTGTGGCGAAGCTTGGTATTACAACTTGTTATTGCCTAAAGGAGACTTGGCTTGAAGCCCAGACTACAGATAAGACTATTTTAACTCTGATAAATACCACCTGTGAGAAGTTCAGCTGTAAAGAGAACTTCTGGGTGTCATGGCTGGCCTCCTTGAACTATGAATGTAAACCTTTACTGATTTTTAGAGTTGTATGTGGGTAATTGCCTTCCTACTTTTTTATCTGAGGAATATTGGTCATTATTTGAGATGACAAAGTACCTTGGATTATAAAATCTTACTTGACAAATGACTTTCACTATAAAGACTACCTACAAATGCGTGAAATAGAGGTCCCATGCCCAGCTATAAAATTATTTTCATTGTCTGATTTCAAAGTCCTCAACTTAATGCACCATTAAGAGAAGATGGATGAAGACCAGGAAAAGATTATTTTCATGTTGAAAGCAATACATGAAACCATCCTTTCAGCTTGTGATGAAATAAGATGCTACAGAAAAGAACAAGATGACAGCTTAGATATACAAACCCAAATTCTGACTTCAACTAAAGAACTAACAATGCAGAAGGTAACAGAAGAAGTGGAACAATCAAATACTAAGACAGAGGACTCAATTGACCAACAAATACAGTCAATGGAATATCCAGAAAAGGGACTGACAACACTGAAAAGGGAAACAACTTTCTATATAAATCAGAAGAAATTTGAGGAGCAAGAACAAGAACAGACTGAATGGAAGCTAAACATACCAGGACAATTATGGGGATTTGGAATAATAAGGAGACGATTTAAGGAATACAAATGGGCGGCTAGTCCTTCCCCAAAAAATGGCAACTAAATGGTCTCTCTTACTCCAAACAATATATATAATAATAGAGGGAGATCTATTTGATGATTTAAAAGCATTGACATGGAAGGCTAGTAGGCAAAGAAAGAAAGCCAGAATAAGGCTGAAAAAAATTGGGGTTTTGATCTATCAGAGGGGATTTCATATTACTAATTAGAGGATCAAAGGGAGAAGTTGAGATAAGGGACATTTTGGTCATTAAATTTAAAACATTTGGAAATTATTTGAAAATAAGGATGTTATTTGTTTAATACTTAAAAATTAGACCCAAAAGGAAAAAAATATTATGAATATGTTTGATTTATTGATTAACTCAGACAATATATATAATGGGCTTTGATTTATTAAAGGGGATACTGTATTATTATTTAGATGATGTAAGATGTGGGGAAATAGATAACTTTTAGGAAATAGAACAAGATTATACCCAAATAGACAAGATGTGTATTTTGAATATTAGATTCTGTTATGAATTGAGATAAAGAAAACTTTGGTTACCTAAAACCTGGAAATTATAAATATCATATGTTAAATATGAATATTGATGGGAAACTAAAAATTGGGAAAAACTAATAACAGGACATTGATTGAATGTAACGATTGAATGTAAAAGTAATTAAGATATGTATAAGCTAAATTTTTATTGATAAAAGTAATAATGATGTTTTTATTTAGTTGATATAATAAGAACTGTATTAGCTTAAATATGAGATAGTAGATATTAAGGGAAAAAGAGAGGAAATATTTGAGGTTGTAGTTTGAGATTTGTACTAAAGATTTTTGTATGTTACTGAACTATTGATTAACCCAGCCACCACGTTGCTTTTTAAATACTTAAATATAAAATTAGAAAATTAATAAAAATATTATAAAAAAATAAAATTGCTGAGTAAAAAATTGGGACCTAAGTTCCTTGGCCCTTTTCCCATAGTCAAAATTATAAATCCTGTCACAGTTCAGTTGCAACTCCCATGACTATTAGGGAAAATTCACCCTGTTTTCTATTGCAGTTTGTTAAAACCAGTCATGCAATCATCTTCGTAGCCAATTCCCAAAAAAGTGCCCGCCCCCGCTCTGGTACAGGGAGAAACTCATTATGAGATCAAACGTATTCTTGACTCTAGATTGTATAAGGGAAGATTACAATATCTAGTTCAGTGGAAGGGCTATCCATTAGCTGAAGCTACCTGGGTAAAAAATGCAGATGTGAAAGCAGACAGATCGGTTAAAGAATTTTATGGCAAACATCCACAGAAACCCAGGGGAAATTCTTAATTTGTATTTTGGTTTCATTTACAGGACTTGTTTTCTTCTTAGGGGGTCCAACTGTCAACTCTACAATGAATCTGGCTGCAGACATTTTCTTCGTTCTAAGTTGCCACAAGATTGTCTAAACATTTTACTGTCCCATGGGAACCAAGGTATTTCTGTCAGTTAAATAGAGGTACGAGCATTTAGTTAGAAAGCCCGCCAAACTCTTCTATTGGGGAATGTAGCTAATTGCATAGCACTGGGGTGGGAAGTTTAACTTTGTAATATTGTTTCTCTCTGAAGGGAACTTCAGACTTGGTTTCACTTTTGATTATGTTGATACTATGTAACCAATAAACATGTTCTTTGAGGAAACCTCAAGCCTCAGAATTCTGATTTATCTGGTCTTGTCTATTGAAACCTTGACATATGTATTGTTGCTATTTAACTCCTGAAAAATTGTCAAAAGAGTTAAAAGTATATATTGGTGGCAGTGAGGCAGCGGCAGACCAAAGGCCTACAGGTGGTGGTAAGGCAGCACGACAGAGACTATCAAACACCAAACTCATGGAACAGGCAAATGAGGCTATTGTTGTATGCAATACATGTTCCATGTATGCACTCATGCCCAAAGATCACCCAAACTATACATGCATCAGATGCAAATTATGTGAACTACTACAGGAAAAGTTTAGGAACTTAGAAGCAACTCTAGCCATACCCCAACATATGAAAGAAAGCTCCACCCAAACCAAACTAAACAATGAACAAATAACTCCCAGAGGACTTGACCCTACCGATAAACCCTTGGAGGAAGACAAATGGAGGTATGTCACACAGAGAAGGAAACACAATACCCAAAGAAAGAAACATCATACAACAAACAAATCCCCTCTGCCCAATCCTACCCAACCAGAAACAGCCCCACTAAAACTGACCAATCGATTTCTCCCCTTAGACAGAAACACGCAGACCCACAACCCCCCTCAAAGAAGACATGCAGACACCTAGCAAAAAGACAACTTCAAATATCCCTAAAAAATTCACTTCAAATATACCTAAAAAGTTGCTTCAAATATCCCTTAAAAAGCCTCATCAACAAACACACCTGAGATAAACAGAAAAGCACCCCAGACTGCAGCCCCCCCCAAAAGAAAGGAGAGTGTTGGTAATAGGAGACTCTATCCTCTAAGGAACAGAACCATCCATCTGCAGACCAGACATACAATCCAGAGAGGTATGCTGTCTCCCAGGAGCAAAAATCAAAGATGTAGCTGAGAACCTAAACAAAATAATTAAGCCCACAGATGACTACCCCCTCCTCCACCACCACATTGGGATGAATGACACAACAAACAACATGAGTACAATAGTGAGTGATTACAAACAACTACGCAATAAAGTTAAGAAGCTAGGAGTACAAGTAGAGTTCTCATCAGTACTCCCATTGACGGAAAAAAGAATTTTAGAAATAAACCATTGGGTAAAGGGTTGGTGTCACCAAGAAAACTTTGGTTTCCTGAATCATGGGCTGCATTTCCTACACGAAGAACTCTTGGCAAGGGATGGGCTACACCTCATGAAAACAGGCAAAAATATACTTGGAAAAAGACTGGCCCAACTCATCAGGAGGGCTTTAAACTAAAAGTGAGGGGGGAGGGTGACCAATCTCTAGAATCTCTAGAACCCAAAATCAATCACAAATCTCAAGAAAACAAATCAAACAATGAAGTAGGCAGTGACGGAAAAAAAGAAAAACTCAAACAACAACCAGGAGACACAGGAAACACTCCCATGGACAGGCATAAAAGTCTTAAATGCTTATATACAAATGCTCAAAGCATGGGGGAACAAACAGAGTGAACTAGAAGCAATAGTACACGAGGGAGGGTATGACATAGTTGGCATAACAGAAACCTGGAGGGACGAAACCCATGAATGGAATGGACGGATGGATACAAATTGTTCAAAAGAAGCAGGTCTATAAAAAGAGGAGGGGGAGTTGCACAATATGTAAGAGAACACTACATACCTGCAGAAATGCACATGATTAAAGATAAAATCTCTCCAGAATGTATATGGGTCAATATAAAAGAAGGGGGAAAGTGACATTGCCATAGGTGTGTATTACAGGCCACCCAACCAATCAGAAGAAATGATGAACTCAGACTTCCGGCTTGACCTTGCAGCGCCATGGACACAGGACACAGGGGCTTCATCATTCGTGTCTGAATTTGCTCCGCTGGGGGACCCTGGAAAGGGTTGAAAGTTGCCCCATAAAGGTGATGAGCAAGGAGGGGATCCCCGTTTGATTGCGGGAGGGTGGTGGCCCTTCCATTTGATCCAGGGAAGCCCTCCAAACAGGTGGGGGAAGGACCAGCCATATTAATATGGCCGGTCACAAAGCTGCTGACAGCCGAAGTCAAAAGCACCACCAAGCAACTTTCAACCAACACGGATGAAACTGGGTGAGACCTGATCCTCTCTTTAAGATTCTAAGTTTTGTTTCCTGAAAAAGCTGCCTGAAGCATTTTTCCCCCTGTGAGGAGAGAGGGAAGGGAAATTTTACCCCACCCTCTAAGAAAAGCAGTGACTAACTACCCAGGGGAAACAGAGCAACCATAAGATTAATTTTAACCTAATTAGATAGGTTATAAATAAATATAAATAAATAAATATATATTCTTTTGAAACTTGGGGACTAAAAGTGTTCCTTTTTCTTATTGGAGACTTTTGTTTTGTTTTGTTTTAAAAAAAAAAGACTTGAAAAACCACCATATAAGTTTTGGACTTAAAAAGCTATAAAATGGCATTGGTGACATCCTGTGGTGAATTATGGTATTATAATTTGTTATTGCCTAAAAGAAACTTGGCTTGAAGCCCAGACTTCAGATAAAATTTGTTTGGCCTTGACAGCTACCACCTTTGAAAGACCCAGCTGCAAAGAAGGGATTTCTGGGCGGCTTATCTGTGTGGCAGGGATGATGTACTGTTTTGGAAGCTGGCCTTCTTAAACTATGAATGTAAACTTTTACTGACTCTCAGAGTTATGCTTGGGGAACTGCTTTCCTATTTCCCTGCAAGAGAAGCATATATTACTACACGAGATAATGGAACACTTTGGATTATAAACTCTTACTTGATAAACAATTTCTATTATAAAGATCACCTATAAAACGTTAAATAGATATCCCATACCCAGCTACAAAACACAAAAAATTATTTTTAACGTTTGATTCTAAAGTCTTCAACTTGGCATATTATCAAGAAAATATGGATGAAGATCAGGAAAAAATCCTTTCCATGTTGAAATCAATATACAAAACTATTCTTTCAGCTTGTGATAAAATAAGAAGCAACACAAAGGAACAATGTTCTAGCTTAAATATACAAACCCAGATCTTGATTACAAGCAAAGAATTAACAATGCAGAAAACAAAAG
Source organism: Bothrops alternatus (assembly GCA_034064705.1). Lineage (NCBI taxonomy): Eukaryota > Metazoa > Chordata > Lepidosauria > Squamata > Viperidae > Bothrops > Bothrops alternatus. The sequence goes on along the minus strand of JARGCV010000165.1, from coordinate 746,589 downwards.
GAAAATTGGAGCAACTAAATGCTAAGGACCCAACTGACCAACAGACTCAGCCAACTGAAAAATCAGAAAATGGAGTGACAACATTGAAAATGGAAAAGACTAGGACTTCTGCTTCCAGATCAGGCAGCTTCAGCCACACGAAGAGCTGTCGCTCTTTGTTGGCTGCCTTTCTCTCTACCGGTAGACTCTTATGCAGGTCTTAAATCGCCCTGAAGGGGTGACCACCATCGAGGAGGCTTTTGCTCGGCTGCGGTGGAGCAGCGGCTCCCCCTGCAGTCCGAGCTAACTCCGTAGGGCCGATGGAGAAGAAGATCAGTCAGTAAAATGGCTGATCACTTCGCTGTGCCAGCTGAAGTCAGAAAATCATCTAAGCATAAAGAACCACCGTGGTGAATCTGGGTGAGACCTTTTCTCCCTCTCTCCATCCTGAATTATCTTTCCTTCTACTTTGTTTTCTTTCTTTCTTTTTTTTTTTTTGCCTGTGAGAGCCCCGGTGGAATTATTTCCCTGGCTTGGAAAGGCAGCTTCTGCTTGTTTCGGAAGAAAGGCGTTGAACAAAAGAATAAAACAAAATTTTAAAGATTACTTCTTTTTTATACATGTTTTGGGGTACCAGAAAAAAAAATTTTCTCTTAAGAGCTGTATTATCAGTTTATGCTGTTGTTGTTTTTTCTTGCTGAGCGCTATTACTATCTTATATTGGAAGAGTATTTCTTCCTCCACTTTTTCCTTAAAAAATAGAAAGAAAGGGGGAAAAATGACTCTTGAAAAAGATTTTTTAGCTTACTGAGGACATCTACTGGCCAAAAGCTAATTGTTGACTATTTGGAGATGAGATGACTGGTTTTCAAACTGTTTGTTTGTTTGTTTGTTTTGTTGGTTTTTTTTTTGAGAGAAAGATAATCTGATCCAGCTGAATAACTTTTAAAATGGAGCTGAATTCACACTTAAATTGTAAACTTATTCTGGAAAAGATTTATGAGGCTAAAGAAGAAATATGTGCTACAATGAAAGAGTTTACTACAGAAATAAGAATCAGAATCTCTCCTTTAAACCTCAAAATTGACTCTCAAACTACTTCTGATTATTCTATAAAACAGACTATACAAGAAGAGGACTTAACTGAGAATAAAGAGAAATTGTCTTTGCCTGATAAGCAGTTCACCTATGGTTTTGAGGACCAAGAAAAGCAAAGACTGAGATTTGAAATGTCAAAGCAACGAAATTTTATGGTTAAGAGAAACAGAGGACCAATGCAAAGGCCAAGATGGTTTACATGGATTCAAATGATACTGCAAGCAACAAAGAGAGACTTATTAGTTGGAAGGGAAGCTCTGTTATGGAAACCTACCTGGAAGAAGAAGAAGTCCAGAATACGACTGAAAAGAAGTGAAATTTAAAATTCTATGTAATGAATTAAAGGCAATTTAGAATTATGGACTGATTTAAGGACTAAGATTATGAGCAAGATGTAAGAGAAATGGGCGATTAATGGAAGATATATATTAAATTGACTAAGAATGTACTTTTTGAATTGATGGGTTTATCGATATGAAAACTATTATTTTTAATAAGATGATTTGTTTGTTTGATGTCCAATGGATTGAAATGATTTAAGGTCTGATATTATCTTTTCAGCTTAAAAAGTAAGAGAAAAGGGGGTGATTAATGAAATATATATATTAAATTGATTAAGAATGTGGTTTTTTTTAAAAAATTGTAGAATGATAGGTTTATTTGTAAGAAAATTATTATGTAATGTTGAGTTAATCTAATAAGATGATCTGTTTGTTTGATAATATGGATGTGATTAGTTATGAAAATTAACTGGATGAAATTTGAATTCTGTCAAATGGATTGAAATGATTTAAGGTTGGACTTAAATCATGGAGATCTTAATTCAGGAGGATAAATATGATGTCATAGGTATTACTGAAACCTGGTGGGATAACACACATGGATGGAACACAGACATCGAAGGCTACAACTTATTTTTGCGAAACAGGCTTAACAAAAGAGGAGGGGGTGTTGCACTTTATGTTAAAAAAAGCATTTGTCTCCTCAGAGATCCAGGTTTCAGAGAGTGGAAACTCAGTAGAATCTGTATGGGTAAGAATTCATGGGGAGAATAACAGAAAGGATACCATTGTAGGAGTCTATTATAGGCCCCCTGGACAAATAGAAGATATGGATGACCTCTTTCTAGATCAAATGGCTAAACTATCAAGAAAGCATGATATAGTGATTATGGGAGATTTTAACTATCCAGACATTTGTTGGGAATCTCTCTCAGGCAAAAGCCAGAAGTCTAATAAGTTTTTATCCTCTCTTGCTGACAATTTCATCCACCAAAAAGTGGAGGAGAAAACAAGAGGATTGGCTATCCTCGATCTAATCCTTACAAACAGGGAGGAAATGGTCGAGGAAATCAGAGTTTCTGGGACCTTAGGAGGTAGTGATCATGTTATCCTTGAATTCTGCATAATAAGGGAAGGAAAGCCTAAGAGGACTCAGACTTCCAAGTTGGACTTCAGACGGGCAGATTTTGATGGACTCAAGAAGAGGGTAGGGGGGATTAAATGGCTGAATGTACTAAAGGATAGAAACGTCCAAGAAGGATGGGATATTTTGAGAAATGCAATACTAGAAGCGCAATCTTTAACAATTCCTCAAAGAAAGAAGAATGGGAAACATCTAAAGAGACCAGGGTGGATAAACCTAGAACTCACAAACTTGCTAAAAAGGAAAAAAGAAATGTTTAAGAAATGGACGGAGGGATAGATATCTAAGGAAGATTATAATGTAATCTGTACAAACTGCAGGGCAAGTACCGTATTAGAAAAGCTAAGGTTAATAATGAATTGAGGCTTGCAAGAGAGACTAAAAACAATAAAAAAGGGTTTTGGGGATATGTCAAAAGTAAAAGAAAAGTTAAAGAGGCTATAGGAAGTTTAGAGAACGAGAATGGGGAAGTGGTCAAAAGTGATCTTGAGAAGGCGGAGATTCTAAACTCCTATTTTGTATCTGTTTTTTCTAAGAAAGATAATGTAACTGCAACTGACCTTCACTGTGCTAGTGAAGGACTAAGAGAATCAAGGCATGTAATCGACACAGAGAAGGTAAGGGAACACTTAGCTAATTTAAATGAGTTTAAGTCTCCAGGTCCAGATGGATTACATCCTCGGGTACTGAAGGAATTAGCAGAAGTAATTGCTGAACCACTTGCTGTAATCTTTGAAAAGTCATGGAGAACAGGAGAAGTCCCAGATGATTGGAGAAGGGCAAATGTTGTCCCTATCTTCAAAAAAGGGAAGAAGGCAGACCCAGGGAACTACAGGCCTGTTAGCCTGACTTCAATACCAGGAAAGATTCTTGAACAAATTATTAAGCAACATATATGTCAGCATTTGGATGGGAATTCAATAATTAACAGCAGTCAACATGGGTTTGTAACAAACAAGTCGTGTCAAACCAATCTAATTTCATTCTATGACAAAATCACGGAATGGGTTGATCAGGGAAATACAGTAGACATAGTATTTCTGGACTTCAGCAAAGCTTTCGACAAAGTATCTCACACCATCCTCATTGAAAAAATGATCAAATATGGGATTGACAGGGTGACTGTTAGGTGGGTTCATAACTGGCTTAGTAATCGTACTCAAAGAGTGGCTATAAATGGCTGCACATCCAACTGGAAGAAAGTCTCAAGCGGAGTACCACAAGGCTCTGTTCTGGGCCCAGTTATGTTTAATATTTTTATAAATGATCTGGATAAGGGAATTGAAAGGAAATTGATCAAATTTGCAGATGATACAAAGCTAGGAGGGATTGCAAACACCAGAGCAGAGAGAGAAAGGATTCAAAAAGATTTAGAGAAACTCGAACAATGGGCTGCAACTAATAAAATGGTATTTAACAAGGAAAAATGCAAGGTACTACACTTGGGTAAGAAAAATGAAAAAAGCACATATAGTATGGGAGGAATCCAGCTGAGCAGCAGTACATGTGAAAAGGACCTGGGTGTCCTAGTAGATCATCGATTGAACATGAGGCAACAGTGTGAAGCAGCTGCAAAAAAGGCAAACATGATCCTGGGGTGTATCAAGAGAAGCAAAGAGTCCAGATCACGTGAAGTTATTATTCCCCTCTATTCTACCTTGGTCCGACCTCACCTGGAGTACTGTGTCCAGTTCTGGTCACCCCAGTTCAAGGAAGACACTGACAAACTGGAGCAGGTTCAAAGGAGAGCTACCAAAATGGTGAATGGTCTACAAACCATGTCCTATGAGGAACGGTTAAAGGAATTGGGAATGTTTAGTCTACAGAAAAGAAGACTGAGAGGAGACATGATAGCTGTCTACAAATATCTGAAGGGCTGTCATAGTGCAGAGGGACTAGCCCTGTTCTCACTTGCTCAAGGAAGGACTAGAAACAATGGGATGAAACTGCAGGGGAAAAGATTCAGATTAGATGTTAGAAAAAAATTTCTAACAGTAAGGGTGATCAACCAGTGGAACAGGTTACCACATGAGGTGGTGAGCTCCCCTTCGATGGAGGTCTTCAAGCAGAGACTGGACGGCCATCTGTCTGGGATGGTTTAGGGAATCCTGCCTCAGGCAGGTGGTTGGACTCGATGACCCGGGAGGTCCCCTCCAACTCTATGATTCTATGATTCTATGATTCTATGACTTTATTTTGTCAGTTTAAAGAAATTGATTGATTGATGGATTAGATACGTATAGGATAGATTAATATTTTATTTTAAATAAGGGATATTAGTGGAAGAAGAAATAAATAAGATCTATGATAAAATTAAGGAATTAGAATATATTTGGAAGGGATACCCGAACTGATAATTTTTGTACTTAAAGTTATTTTGATTATGATAGTGTAAATTTATAAAGCTTTAAAAACAGGTTTAGGTTGAATAAATTTAAGATAGAATTGGATTATTTTAAATAAAATACGTTACTTAAGGGAAAAAGAGAGGGAATATTTGATGTATTGATTGAATTATGTATATATGTTTTGTCTGCGGATGTTTGACCACCCTAACATCACGGTGTGTCTTGAGTACTTTGTTTTAAAAATCAAAAAACCAATAAAACTTGTCTTAAAAAAAAAAGAAAATGGAAAAGACTTTTCACAAATCAAGAAATCAGAATATATTTGAGGAAAAGGAAGAAGAACAGATTGAATGGAAGATACAGCTATCAGGACAATTATGGGAAATTGGAATAACAGGGAGGTGGTTTAATGAATACCAATGGGCGTGTTCTTCCAAAAAACTTCAACCAAATGATCTTTCTTATTCCAAATAATATATATAAAAATTGAGGGAGAACTATTTGATAATTTAAAGGGACTGACGTGGACTTCTGGTTTGCCGACGTGGCTGCCATGGACGTTTGGAAGGCGAGCTCCACCTTCCACATCCAATTTTGCTTCGCTGGGGGACCCTGGAAAGAGTCGAAAGTCACCCTGTAGGGGCGACCAGCAAGGAGGGGATTCCTGCTTGATCACGGGAGGGCAGTAGCCCTTTCACTTGATCTGGGGCAGCCCTCTAAACTGGCGGACGAAAGACCGGCCATAGAAATATGGCTCGTCACTAGGCTGCAGACAGCCGAAGTCACATTTACCATCAGGCAACTATAAAGCAGTGCAGATGAGACTGGGTGAGATCTACCTCTCTTAAATCCTAACTATCTTTTTCTTTACCTGCATAAGCTGCTCAAAGTACTTTCCCCCCTGTGGAGAGGCAAGGGAGATTCTATCCCTCCCTCTAAAAACAGCGGTGACTGACTATCCAGAGGAGTTTAAAATGTTGCAAGAATAACTTGATCCTAATTGGAATTTTATTTTTTTTTAAAGTTGTGGACTAAAAGATTTTTTATTCTTACTGAAGATCTGGGTTTTTACTTATAAAAAAGAAGTAAAATTGAAAAGATTACAAAAATTTTGGACTCAAAAGAAAACTCTAAATGGTATGGGTGACATCTTGTGGTTAAACCTGATATTACAACTTGTTATTGCTTAAAAGAGACTTGGCCAGTAGCCCAGACTATAGATAAGACTTTTGTAACCTTGAGATATCATCTGTGAGAAGCCTAGTTGTGTTCTATACTTAGTGACAAAAATGGTTTTTCTGCTTTTAACACAATACACTACTAAGAGAATATGGATGAAGATCAGGAACAGATTCTCTTTATGTTGAAAGCAATTTATGAAACTATTCTTACTGCTACTGATGAAATAAGAGGTTACAGAAAAGAACAAGTTGTCAGCCCAGATATACGAACTCAAACTCTGATTACAACTAAAAAATCAACTATGCAGAATATAATAGAAAAAGTGGAACAATTAAATATTATGACAGAACATTCAACTGACCAACAAACACAGTTAATGGAAAACCCAGAAAAGGGACTGACAGTATGGAAAAGGGAAAAGTCTTCTTATATAAATCAGAAGAAACCGGAGGTTCAAGAAAAAGAACAGACTGAAGAGAAGATAAACAGTTCAGGACAACTACATCAAGATGGAAAAATAGAGAGATGATTTGTTAGTCCTCTCAAAAAAACGGCGACCGGATGGCTTTTTCTAAGTCAAACAATATACATAACAACACAGGGAGATTTATTTGATGACTCAAAAGCATGGAAATTGAAGACGATTTGGCAAAGAAAAAAAGCTAGACTAAGAGTGAAGAAAACTGGGGTTTTGATTTATCAGTGAGAATTAAAATAGAATATACTCAAATAAATAAGATGTGTACTTTGAATACTAGATATTGTTATGAGTTGAAATAAAGAAAACTTTGGTCATTTAAAACTTGGAAGTACAAATATTAACAGTTAAATTTGAACATTGATTTGCTTATAGAGGTTAAATGTAAAGGTAATTAAAATATATATAAGCTAAAAATCTATTGATGACTGTAATAAATACATTTTTGCTTAGCAGTAATAATAAAAACTACTAGCTTAAATATGAGATAGCAAATATTAAAAGAAAAAGAGAGGAGGTATTAAATGTTGAAATAAGAGAAATTTTGGTTAAAAAATTTAAGATATGTGGAAATTACCAGAAAATAAGAATGTTATATTGTATTATTAATTAGTTGATGTAAGATGGTGAGAATTCAAATAGATAAGACATGTATCCTGAACATTAGATCCTGTGATGAATTGTGATAAAGGGAATTGGGGTTATTTAAAACTTGGAAATTATAAATATTAAACATTAAATTTAAATATTAATGAGAAACTAAAAATTGGGAAAAACTAATTAGGACATTGATTGTCTAAAAAGATTGAATGTTAAAATAACTAAGGATATGTATAATCTAAAAATTATCGAAAAATGTAAGAAAGTTATTTTTATTTAATCGATATAATAAGAAATGTATTAGTTTAAATATGAGACAGTAAATACCGAGGGGAAAAGAGAGGAAATATTTAATGTAATAGTTTGAGATCTGTACTAAAGATATTTGTATGTTACTGAATTATTGATCAACTCAGCTGCCATGTTGCCTTTCAAATATTTAAATGTAAAACTAGAAAATCAATAAAATTTCCTTTAAAAAAAATAAAGGCACTGACATGGAAGGTTAGCTGGCAAAGGAAGAAAGCCAGAGTAAGGCTGAAGAAAATAATGGCTTTGACTTATTAGAGGGGATATTATATTACCAATTAGATGGTTGAATATAGTGGGAAATATATAACTTTTAGAAAATAGAGTAACATTATAATTAAATAGATAAGATGTGTAGACTTTGGTATGAAAAGGGAAAAAGGGAGAAGTTGAGATAAGGGAAGCTTTTGGTCACCTAAACATAAACTACTTGGAAATCATAAATAATAGTGTTTTCTTGAATATTGATGGGAAATTAAATTTTTTTGGGGGGAAAGCAATAATAGGACACTATTCATACAAGGATATTAAGTGCAAACGCAATTAAGATATGTATTGTTGTGAGTGTCCCTAGACCAGCTTGGGAAGTGGCAGAGTATGAGGATGCGCAGCCAGGCCCCTCTGGGTGTTTTCCCCTCCCGGCAGCCGAGGAAGAGCAGCCAGGCCCCTCTGGGTATTTTCCCCTCCCAGCAGCTGAGCCAGACAGGGAGGAGATTTACAGGCAGTCTGGGTCAGATTCACAAAGTGAGGGGTCAGATTTGGATCAAGAAGATAGATGGCTTGATCCGAGATTCCGAAGGTTTGATAAGCGACGGTGTCAGTTAAGTGGAAAAAGGAAGTAATAGGGGGAAGTGACGTATCGGACACTATATTAGGAGGGGACAGAGAGACTACGCCTTTGTCACGAGCAACGTTAATCAAGGAGTAGCCTGATATCTGGAGCAGTGCGTTTGAATTCAGTCTTCTGATGTTTTGGAAATCTACGGAAGAATAATGAGGTACTGGACAATGTGATAAAGAAAGAGTGAGTTGATTGGAAGGTGTGGGAAGAGCATGTTTTAATATAAATGTAAATAAATGAGACTTGGCCGTTCCTGCCAGCAAAATGCCAGCAGCGTGCTTTGAAGTGAATCCTTTTGAACTGTGTTAAATAAACCTCTTAAAGACATATTTATGTGGATTTTAATGAGCTGAGAGGGGCCAGACAGAACATGTATATGCTAAAATTATTGATAAATGTAACAAAGATGTTTCTACTTAGTTGAAAATAAGAATTGTGTTTGCCCAATATGAGATAATAGATATTATTGGAAAGAGAGAAGAAATATTTGATGTTCTAATATTAGACTTTAAAAATTTATGTATATTACTGAATTATTGGTTAACCCAGACAACATCTATAATGGTTTTGATTTATTAGAGAGGATACTGTATTATCAATTATGAATATGGTGGAAAATAGATAACTTTTAGAAAACAGAGCAATATTATAATCAGATAGATAAGATGTGTAACCAGATATTAGACCTTGATATAAAAGGGGGGAAAGGGAGAAGTTGAGATAAGGGAAGGTAGACCACAACCTACTCTTTGGTAAGCTAGGAAAAGGTGGAATAGACAACATCACCACCAGATATATCTGTAGCTGGCTAATAAACTGTACTCAATGAGTAGTCTTCAATGGCACTACATCCAATTGGAGGAAAGTAAGAACTGGGGTACCACAGGGAAACACCAATGATATCTGAGATTGGGAAAATAACATCTCTTTAGCATTAACAGATTAAGGCTCAAGCCCGACAAGACAGAGTGGCTGTGGGTGATGCCTCCCAAGGACACTTCAATCTGTCCTTCCATTACCCTGGGGGGTGAATCTATAAACCCCTCGGAGAAGGTCTGCAACTTGGGAGTCCTCCTCGACCCACAGCTGACATTGGATCATCATTTGTCGGCTGTGGCGAGGGGGGCATTTGCCCAGGTTCGCCTGGTGCACCAGTTGCATCCTTATTTGGATCGGGAGTCTCCCTCACAGTCACACATGCCCTTGTCACCTCGAGGATCGACTACTGCAACGCTCTCTACATGGGGCTACCCTTGAAGAGTGTTCTGAGACTACAATTAGTGCAAAATGCAGCTGCACGAGCAGTTGTGGGCCTTCCGCGCTGTGCCCACATTTCACCAACTCTCCGCATGCTGCATTGGTTGCCTATTGGTCTCCGAGCGCAATTCAAAGTGTTGGTTATTACCTATAAAGCCCTTCATGGCATGGGACCAGGATATTTATGGGACCGCCTTCTGCCACATACTTCCCTACGACCGGTGAGAGCACACAGGGTCGGCCTCCTCCGGGTCCCGTCAACGAAACAATGTCGTCTGGCAGGCCCTAGGGGGAGGGCTTTCTCTGTTGTGGCGCCCGCCCTCTGGAACCAACTGCCTCCTGAAGTCCGCGTTTCTCCGACTCTCCCGGCCTTCCGAAAAAATCTTAAAACTCATCTTTGCCGGTAGGCCTGGGGATGACTGTGGTTGACTGTTGAATATGAGTGGGTGTTTTATTGTATTTTTAGATATTTTTTGTTTGGGATTTTTATTGTAATTTGCTGTTTATATATATGTTGTTAGCCGCTCCGAGTCTCCGGAGAGGAGCGGCATACAAGCCCAAACAAATAAATAAATAAATAAATTCTACACACACACACACACACAGAGACACACACACACACACACACACACACACACACACACACACACACACACACAAATATTCCAAACTTGGAGACTTGTATCCACATCTGAGCTAGCAAATTGCCAATCATGCCTGGGCTTGGGGAGAAGGCCCTCTCCTTCCTCTATGGATAAAAAGTCCCCAAACCTGGAATGTGCTGTGTGTGCGTGTGTGTGTGTGCGCGCACGTGCATGCACTTGGCTGCTAGCAGCTTGGGGAGGCAAGGAGTTTGTAGGGCACCAAGTTGTCCCCACACCGAATTAGCCAATGCGACTTGTTCTGTTCTGTCTTGAGTCAGCTATGTCCAGTGAGTGGTGTCGAGCAGGCCATGCACACCTGCTAGTACTGGTGGTACTCAAATATTGCCATATCCTAAAAGTGGTACAATCTTTGAAAAGGTTGAAAAGCCCTGGATTAGATGATTAGATGTATTAATTGGAATATTTAAAGATTAAACATATTTTTAATTATGGTTAATAAAGAATAAGAAATCTTGGAAACAAATATATGTTAGCTTAGGAGGGATATATATTTTAAGTAGTATGTTATTTTTTATGTTTCTTTACTCTTGCTCTCCTTTTTTTCCACTGTTTTATCTATCCCTTAGGAAATGTAAAAGTGTGAGTCAAATTTTTAAATGTAATTAATTTTTGAGAAAATCTTAACCAGTAAGAATACCTAGAATTTGGTGGGAGAAACAAATTAGAATAAGGACTGTAACAGGATTTATGATAAGGCAACCAGAATGATCGGATAGAAAAGAAATATTATATTGATGAGATTATTATTTTTAGGAATATTGGGGAAATTATATATTTAATTGTTATCTATCGAAACAATAAAAATTGTATTAACTCAATGTTTGCAAAAGAGGATATTGTGGGAAAAGAGGAAATCAACTAAAACTATTATGTGGATTATGGATTATGGAAATCAATTGTTAGTGCTTGTTTTATAAATGTAAACCCAGACAACACACTGTTCACCAATTATTAAGTGATCTATGTTTAAAAAAATCAATAAAATATATTACAAAAAAAAGAAGGGAGAAGAGGAGGATACAAGTGAGGCTCCAGTGAGGCTTTGACAATTGGAGTCTCTCGATGCATCCAAAAGATTCCAGCCACAAGGATTGTAATCAAAGAGAAAACAATAGCCATTGTAACAAAGAAGATTCCCAAAGGATTGTTATAAGAGAGATGGGTGAACACTTTGGGAATACATTGAGTTTGAATATTATTGGGATACTGATTTTCTGGACATTTTATGCAGGCATCTATATCTGGAAAAAGAAAAAAGAAGATATCTTTCAAATATACATATACAAATAACAATCATTTATCAATATAAAATATATAGAGCACAACTGATGTCTAAGGAGATTCTTAGTCATCTAGGTCATATTTGACTCAAAGATACTTTTTCACAAGGCAACTGGACTTTTTTGTTTTCCTTTGAAGAGGTTTACCTTCTCATCCAATAAGCTTTTTCAGCAACAATCGGATGACCAGTCAGAGCTGAAGAAGCTTCTTGGATGAGAAGGGAAACATCCTCAAAGTAAAATAAAAAAGCATCTCTGGAGCACAACTGATGTTGATAGTCATTGGTCGTTTTGTGAAGATAGAATAGGAATTCTCATTTAAAAAAAAACCTATTTACAGGAGTCTCATAACTTAAAGCTGAAATCCTTTATTATACCCAGGGAGGGAGAAGAATTTACTAAAACTATGAAGCAAAGGAAAATGTATTCTCTTCTATTTTTTTAATGAGATGGTTATTAATAGACTCTTTATGTACATTATTGTGATCCCAAGTAGGACTAGCAATATTTGGGAATACATTGATTTTGGATATTGTTGGGATACTGATTTCCTGGATGTTTAATGCATGAATCCATATATGAAAAAAAAATAGGAAATTATCTTTAAATATACCATACTATAAGGGCATTTGACTGGATTTTTGCTGAACAGTTAGCCAATGTCCTAACCACTTTTTGTCCTACCAATTTTGTCAGGTATCTCCCCTTCTGGACATGATGCACAATCATAGCAGCAAAATTTCTCTCCTTCCTTCTTTCTTTTACTTGAGCCTCCATAACAGTGGTCATTGCACAAAGAAAGCGGCAGTACCTTAACAAAAATATATATGAGAGAATCAAGAAATAATATGTCTGCATCAATAGAGCTTTCCCAAAGAAGGAACTCATAACTGTGATGAAGGAAAAGAAAAGGAAAATTAGAAAACTTCATTTAATGGGAGGGAATTAGCAACAAGTCAGGTTTTCACAGGATTTGAAAGGTGTCTTTTATTACTCCTACCATTGTTTCTGAAAATTAGAAAATGCAAACATTGATGTCAAGGATCTCTTTGTACCAGAATTTTTGCATAAGTAGCATGAAAGTGGCACTACAGATAGTTGAAGACTTATGACCAGTCATTGTAATCATAGGTCAAGCCATCATGTGTCCAAATTTTATTTTACAACTGGTTTTCCAATGGTTGTAATGTGAGTTACCATGAGCATAAAGCAAACCATATGGTTGATAATTGAATCATGTGATCAATAAGTGAACCAATTCTGCCAAATGTGTAATTGGTAAAAACCAAAGTTGCAAATTGTGATCATATGACCGTTGGATACTGCAGCTGTCTGTTAATATGAATCAATATACCAAGCACCTGAATTACTTTCACATGACTACTAAGCCAGAAGTCATACCTTTGAGGATGGATCATAAGTCACTTTTTTTTGTCTGCTATAATTTGTGACTCACATTACAATTATTAAATGACTTATAGTAAGTCAATTATTACATATACCTAAATAGATAATCTTTGTTTTCCAGGCAAAATTGGAAGGATTTGTCTTAAAACCTGCCATGGACATATCAATGCTCAATTGCTTATATTAAAAAATGGTATACCTCATCATCTTGAAAGGTTCCAAAAGATCAAAATATCATTTTCTTCAATTCCTGTCATGTATCTGACAGTTGCTCCAAAGAATCTGTTACTTTTGTTATTAATTGAGAAACTGCAACTTCTTCTCACCTGGTTAAAGCTCCTGTGCCATACAATTTGATAGTTGTTAAGAGTTAATTCTTTACCCGGTGGAGCCCATGGTTCTATTGTTCCAACTTTGACTAGAGAAAAGGAAAGTAATCAAATTTACAACATCAAAACCCGTAATCAATTCTCCATTTTCATTAAAACTAATAGTGTCTCCCATACTGTTGTTGAATATGATGCTTTTCAAGAAAAAGTGAAACTATATTTTACGAAAAAGAAAGTAACAACTAGACTTTGAAATCCAAACAACTACATAAAATTATTTCAAACTGGACTATCCTGCTTTGAATGCAAATATGGGTCCAGAATGTCATAGATGATTTATGCATTTGTATTTGTGTGTACATGCACACCTTCAATTTAATCTTGACTTCTCGTGACTGCCTGAACAGGTCCTTGCTGTTTTCTTGCCATGATTTCTGAAGTGATTTGCAATTGCCTCATTTCTAGTGTTGAGCGAGAATAATTGAACAAGATCACTGGCTTTGCACCTTAACTATTACACTAAACTTGCACTCATTATACACCATCCATATTTTATAATCACCACCCCTCTCTTTCAACCCATATACATTGCATTCATGAACAAGCACTAGCCTTAGAGATTTAGAGTCCGGGTTTACTACATTACTCATTAACATGTTAAGTCCTTTTTCAAAATACTGAGTATAGTTATTGTCTTCAGGTAAGAGAGATATCCTAGACTAACTATTAGAAGTGTTCTAATAAATATTTCTTGTAAAAACTTTCAGGCACAACATGAAATAACTCACAATTTTTGGTCTAATTAGGAAAGCTACAGTTTGTTTGTTGTGTAGAATCTGAATGCACCCTAGAAGGAACAGTCACAAACTGCTGCTCAAATTTCATGTCAGAGTGACCAATACTCATGGACACAAGTATCATCTACTGTTACTAACTAAACCTTAAGTTTAGAAGACTTAAAGGTTTATTTTCTCTACATTCTGAAACTGCAAATTAATACACACTCTTAAGAAACACCTTTATACGTTTGAAAATAACTACAGAGCTTTGACCAACAGTGGACATACTTGGATAAAGGCTGTGTAGCTGATGGATTCTGTAGAATAGAAGACCACAAAGAAAAGCTTTTACCTCAGTACTTGTATACATTTCCCTACTAAGGAAACAATATCCCTGCAATTGTTGTTAGTTGCGAAGTCGTGTCCAACCCATCACGACCCCATGGACAACGTTCCTCCAGGCCTTCCTGTCCTCTACAATCTTCTGGAGTCCATTTAAGCTCACGTCTACTGCTTAAGTGACTCCATCCAGCCACCTCATTCTCTGTCGTCCCCTTCTTCTATTGCCCTCAATCTTTCCCAGCATTAGACTCTTCTCCAGTGAGTCCTTCCTTCTCATTAGGTGGCCAAAGTACTTGAGTTTCAACTTCAGGATCTGGCCTTCTAAAGAGCAGTCAGGGTTGATCTCCTCTAGGGCTGACCAGTTTGATCGCCTTGCAGTCCAGGGTACTCGCAGGAGTCTTCTCCAGCACCATAGTTCAAAGGCTTCAATTCTTTGGCACTCAGCCTTTCTTATGGTCCAACTTTCACAGCCATACATTGCACCTGGGAAAACCATGGCCTTGACTATACGTGTTGGCAGGGTGATGTCTCTGCTTTTTAGTATGCTGTCTAGATTTGCCATAGCTTTCCTCCCCAGGAGCAAGCGTCTTTTAATTTATTGGCTGCAGTCCCCATCTGTGGTGATCTTGGAGTCCAGGAAGATAAAATCTGTCACTACCTCCATTTCTTCCCCATCTATTTGCCAGGAATTAAGAGGGCCAGATGCCATGATCTTGGTTTTCTTAATGTTGAGTTTCAAGCCAACTTTTGCACTCTCCTTCTTCATCTGCATCAAGAGGCTCTTTAGTTCCTCTTCACTTTCTGCCATTAGAATGGTATCATCTGCATATCTTAGGTTGTTGATATTTCTCCCGGCAATCTTAATTCCAACTTTTGATTCATTTAGCCCTGCCTTTCTCATGATGTGCTCTGCATATAAGTTAAATAGGCAGGGTGACAGAATACAGCCTTGCTGGACTCCTTTCCCAATTTTGAACCAATCAATACAATACAACTATTAATTTAACAATTTTTCTTTAACATAGGAAGAAGTCATATTCTATTCTACAGATTCATTGAGATAATAATGCTATGTAATATCATTGCCAGTAGCATTATTAAGGATCAGGGAAATATGATGATCTAATTGAAAAAAACAACATTTTTGTATCTGAAATACAATAAAATACTTGCCATGGTTTTAAATTATGAAACATTAATTGCTCTCTTCCCATTAAACATCTATGCCTGGATCTGGAGTTGAGTAAAACATGCAAGGAATAAGCCACAATATAGACAGTATTGTAAATGTTGTAACTATGACCAATCATTTCAAATAATGTATTTGGCAAGCTCTCTAACTTCTCATCTCCAGCACACAATACTTTGTTTTCCTTATTTACACTGGAAATGATTAATGGGCAGTCAAATGCCTGCTCCCAAATATTCTGAATGAAATTGTTTTCTTTTGCCCAGGATGGCCTTACAGTCTGAAGAAATTATTGGAATCCAGCTGGTTCTTTTGAGCGAACTGTGAATGAAAGTGCACCATGGAAACTCTGTGTATCCCAAAGTCTCTGAAGGGACAGTGATTCAAAATTCCAATGGGATGTAATAATCCACACTTTACCCAAAGGTGGCAATAAAATAAATGGTGCCATAAGGATGATCATTCTCAGATTTTGCATGGATGGTGGTGCTGCATAGATTAAACAAACTTTATTTATTTATTTATTTATTTTATTAAATTTCTATACCGCCCCTCTCCCGAAGGACTCGGGGCGGTGTACAGCCTAAAATTTAAGAAACATATAAATATACAAAATTTAAAATAATTAAAAATAAATTAAATCATTTGGCCAAAATCCTAAAACCCAAAACATATAAAATTTAAAATCTTAAAAAATACTCAGAAGCTTCTATGCCAGGCCGGCCTGTCGGAAAAGGAATGTTTTTAGTTCCCGACGGAAGGTGCGTAAATCTGTTATTATACGGAGTTCGGGGGGGAGCTCGTTCCATAACGTGGGAGCTCCCACAGAGAAGGCTCTCCCCCTGGGGGTCGCCAGCCGGCACTGTCTGGCCGACGGCTCCCTGAGGAGGCCCTCTCTGTGGGAGCGTACCGGACGGCGGGAGGTATTTGCTGGCAGTAGACGGTCCTGTAAGTATCCGGGTCCGATGCCATGGAGCGCTTTAAAAGTGGTCACTAACACCTTGAACCGCACCTGAAAGACCACCGGCAACCAGTGCAACTCACGCAGGAGCGGTGTTACGTGGGAGCGCCACGACGCTCCCATCACTACCCGCGCGGCCGCATTCTGGGCAAGTTGGAGCTTCCGGATGCACCTCAAGGGGAGCCCCATGTAGAGAGCATTACAGTAGTCCAGCCTGGAGGTCACGAGGGCATGAGTGACTGTGCGTAGCGAGTCCCGGTCTAGGAAGGGACGCAACTGGCGCACCAGGCGAACCTGGTGGAACATCCTCCCGGCCACGGCCGTCAGATGGTCCTCTAAGGACAGCCGTGAGTCCAGGAGGATTCCCAAGTTGCGAACCCTTCCTGTGGGAGCCACTGTTTCGCCCCCAATACACAGCGATGGAATCAGCTGGCTGTACCGGGACGACGGTAACCACAGCCACTCGGTCTTGGAGGGGTTGAGCTTGAGTCCGTTTCTCCCCATCCATACCCGCACGGCCTCCAGGCACTGGGTCAGCACGGCAAGGGCATCGTTGGGGTGGTTTGGCGTGGAAATGTACAGCTGGGTATCATCAGCGTACTGGTGGTACTCCACGCCAAAACCACGGATGATCTCACCCAGCGGCTTTACATAAATGTTGAACAGTAGAGGCGAGAGGACCGACCCCTGAGGTACCCCACATACGAGGGGGGTCTCGGGGTCGACCTCTGGCCCCCTGTCAACACAGACTGCATCCGGCCAGAGAGGAAGGAGGAGAACCACTGCAAGACAGTGCCTCCTATGCCCAGCCCCTCCAACCGTTGCAGCATGATACCATGATCGATGGTATCAAAAGCCGCCGAGAGGTCCAATAGCACCAGAACAGAGGAGCAACCCCTGTCTTGGGCCCGCCAGAGATCATCCACCAACGCGACCAATGCTGTTTCCGTGCTGTAGCCAGGCCTGAAGCCCGACTGGAACGGATCGAGATATGACGATTCCTCCAGGTGCTGCGGGAACTGTCGGGCAACCACACTCTCAACAACCTTCGCAAGAAAGCGAAGGTTGGAGACGGGACGGTAGTTTGATAAAACAGCTGGATCCAGGGCAGGCTTCTTGAGGAGGGGTCTCACCACTGCCTCTTTCAAGGCAGCGGGAAAGACACCCTCACTCAAGGAAGCGTTGATAATTGCTCGGAACCAGCCTCGTACCACCTCCCGGGAGGCCAGCACCAACCAGGAGGGGCACGGGTCCAGTAAACATGTGGTCGCCCTAAGTCCCCCCAGCAACCTGTCCACGTCCTCGGGGGTCACGGGGTCAAACTCAACCCAGGTAACAGTCTCAAGACCAGCCTCCGCCTCTCCCATTGGACATACCCAGTTGAAGTCGAAGCCTTCCCGTATCTGAGCGATTTTATCATACAGATATTTTCCGAAATCCTCAGCTCTACCCTCTAAGGGGTCTCCCCTCACCTCCTGATGAAGGAGGGAGCGGGTCACCCTAAACAAGGAGGCTGGGCGGTTATCTGATGACGCAATAAGAGCAGTGAGGTAGGAACACTTCTCTGCTCTTATCGCCATTAGGTAGGACCTAATATGGTCTCTTACCAATGTTCGGTCAGATTCGGCACGGCTCGATCTCCAACTGCTCTCTAGGCGTCTTTTCCGGCGTTTCATCTCTCTCAACCCCTCGTTATACCACGGGGCCGGTCGAGACCCACGCCGAATCAGAGGCCGCAAAGGCACAACTCGATCCAGGGCACCGGCAGCCGCCCTGTCCCAGGCCGCCACCACCTCTCCAACCGAGTCGTGTGTCAGAACCTCAGGAATTGGCCCAAGCTCTGCCTGGAACCGCTCGGGTTCCATCAGCCGCCTGGGGCGGTACCATCTCACCGGTTCCGCCACCCTGCGGTGGGGTGCAACGGTCCGAAAGTCCAAGCATAGGAGAGAGTGATCAGACCATGACAGGGGTTCAATGACTATATCCCCTACACTCTGACCACTCAGCCACTGTCCAGAGACAAAAACCAGGTCAAGCGTGTTCCCCCCTGTGTGTGTGGGGCCTTGAATTACCTGGGTCAGGTCCATGGCTGTCATGGAAGCCATGAACTCCCGAGCCTCCTCGGACGCCCCGCCCCCGGACGGCAGGTTGAAGTCACCCATGACTATTAGCCTGGGGACTTCAACCACCACCGCGGCGACAACGCTCAGGAGCTCGGGCAGGGAGGTTGATACGTGGCAGGGCGCCAGGTACGTAATCAACACCGCCCTCGGACCCCCTAGGTCCCACTTCACCAGAAGGGATTCACAGCCTGCCGTCTGAGGAACAGTGACCTCCCTCGGCCTGAAACTTTCCCTGATCACGACCGCCACTCCCCCACCCCTGCCTTGAGCTCTCGGCTGGTGGAATGCAAGGAAACCCGGTGGGCACATTTCCACCAGAGGGACACCGCCCTCTGGTCCCAACCAGGTCTCCGTTATACCCGCCAGGTCTGCTCCCCCCTCTGAGATTAAATCTTGAATGAGGGGGGCCTTATTTACCACAGACCTGGCATTGCACAGCATCAGCCTACAGCCAGGGCCCTGTGGTTCTGAACAACCCCGAGAACAGGTTGAGCCTTGGGGGTCGGAGCGCACGACCGCTCGTAAGCAGCGGGTGCGCGCTCCCTTATTATGATACGGCCCCCTGCTCCCACCATACCTGCCCCTCCTGCTAACGGTACTTATTGGAACTGAGTTAGTCTTAATCAGCCCCTTTAACTTTAACTTTATTGTCCATAAACAGTACATCATATCTTAACTCCACTGAAATCAAGTTTATATACTCATCCACATATGCCTTCTTTGGTGTTCTAAGTAAAAAAGCATAACAAATGTTGTTTTGGGAAACCAACAGTTCAATTTTCTGCAAAAACATGTCCCCATAGTCGTCATCCACAGCCAAGACCCCAATCCAATTCCACCCAAAATGCTGAAGTAATTGAATAATGCCAGTGTACTGATGGATTTCATCTGGGACCATCTGGTACAAGAATGGAAATATATTTTTTATCACCATGTAGTGGAGAAAATGTTCCATAGGCAAGCTGAAAAGTAATACATAGCAAATATTAGAATCATTACCTGAGTATGTGGCAGGTCTGTGTGTAAGACAGATGACTGTACGCTTGGACCTTTGTATCCTTAACGGTTCCACATGGGATGACTACTCAGCAGACTATACGTATCAGGGAGCAGGAAGAACATCCACAGTTGATTATTGGATAGTATCATACAACCTCCTGAAGTTCCTGCAGAAGATGCAGGTAGACTTGCGACTGGAAAGCAATCACGATCCACTAATCCTTGCTTTTGCATTACACCAGAAACTGCTAAGGGCTGGCTCAACCTATCTACCCAGGTTAGAGAACCAAAATACCCAGATAAAAATTAAATGGACAGAGAAAAATGCAAAGGAAGTTACTAAATAGATGTTAGCCCCAAAAACCATAGAACTACATACATCTCTATTAAGGAATAAGTTTGAAGGAACATACTTAGAGGGGTTTGAAACTTTAATTTGAAATTGGTTCTCACTAGCAGAATACTAGCTCACCCCAAAAAGCTGGTTTTAAAGAATAAAAGATGGTTTGACAGGGATTGCGTGCAACTAAAAAAAATATATAACAAGGAATACAGAAAAACTAAAAACGCCCCTTCTGAGGATCACACTCACTGCTTAAAGCAGTTGAAGGCACAATATAAGACTCTTCTAAGAGAAAAGAAAGGGGCGGATCTGAAGGAGTCTTGGCATAGACTAATTGCATCAGTCAGGACAAAAAATACATCGCTTTTTTGGCACATCACCAGAGGATTGGGGAAATCCCCCCTACCTTCAACTAATCAGGTACCGATTCATGCCTGGGAAGAATATTTTAGAGAGCTATATGCAGACCCCGACTACGTAACTAATGAGAGCCAAATTAATTTGGACCAAACCCCTTACTGGCCCCCTGTTACACCAGATGAGATATCCCGATTGATTGGAGCCCTCAAGGCTAATAAGGCACCTGGTGCTGACAATGTCCTGCCAGAAATAATAAAAAATAATCCCAGTTGGGATTTGTAGATAGAACGGGCCATATGCCAAGAGATTGGGGATTAGCAATTATCATACCAATCTATAAAAAAGGTAGTAGAAATGACCCAGGCAATTATAGACCCATTAGTCTTCTGAGTGTTATTAGTAAACTGTATGCCAAACACCTAAACTATAAACTTCGGGATTGGCTAACTTTGGGGGGATAATCAAAGATGAACAAGCTGGTTTTAGAGAAGGAAGCTCAACAGTGGATCATATCTTTGTACTTCACCATCTAGTACAAAAATACACATATTAAAAAGAATCCTCTCTTTTCATGGCCTTTCTTGATTTTAAGCAGGCCTTTGATTCAATATCCAGGAACACCCTCTGGGAGAAATTAAAATGCACTACTATCAATAAATGCCTCCTTTTCCTCATACAAAAATTGTACGCCAATTCCACCTTGAAAGTGAGGTGTAATCTGCAAGGGACTTTAACCAGCTCAGTAAGGGTACAAAAAGGGGTACGGCAGGGTTGCATCCTGTCTCCCACCCTTTTTAACTTCTATATCAACCCCCTGATTGATCTCTTACAGAATCCTGATCTGCATCTACCTAACCTAGCACATCCCAAATCCCGATTCTTCTATATTATTTCACAAACTCCTGTAGGACTGAAGAGAGCAATTAGGGCAACACTTGGCTATTGCAGACTGTTCTATCCCAGCCTATTGCCATCCTTGTTAAAGGCACAAGGACCAAACCCCTGCTGATACAATAGGCTGGAGACTTTAAAACAAAACAAACCCCTTTTAATATGGGTGACAAACCTGTCAAATAGTCCAAAACACAAACAGCAAAACTCAAGTCCAAAGGAAGAAAACAGTCCACAGGAAAACGCAATGCAAACAGAAGAGAAGTCACAAGCAAGACGAACAGACCTGGATTCCAAGAAGCACTTTGCAAACGGTTGCCTTCAGCAACCAGCACCGCCCACACCTCCTCCCTTTATTCAGCAGTCCCAAGGCATTGCCTCTCATTGTCTTCTCCTTTTACTCTGGAGTTGCCGTATTGACTGCTGCTGATTTACTCTCGCTAATTGACGACGTGTGCGAGCATCAATTAGCAAGTCCATCAGGTGTGAGTCCTCCGAGTCTGACTCATTCTCCTCACACAGCTGAGCTTCATCAGGAACACAACTGGAGGGCCCAGGCTCTGCATCAAACCGTGAGTCCTGTAATTCATCTGAGCCTCCCTCTGCCCCTGATGGCCCTTCAAATGCCTCCTCCACCTCCTCCTCAGATTCCTCCAACTCAGCTGTTGCGAGCACAGGCTGGCACGGAATCACAACACAGACAGAACAAGTTGGTCCTTAACTTTGATAAATCAAAAATTTTAGTTTTTGCTAAAAGACCCAGCCAATACTCCTGGAAAATAGAAGGACATAGTTTGGAACTGGTTAGAACATTTAGATACCTTGGGGTGGTTTTCCACTCGCAAGGGACATGGAAGACACACCTGAATCATACATTGCAAGCAGCCAATAGGTCCTCAAATGCAATTAAACATTACTTTTACACAGGCGGAGGTCAATTAGTACCTGCTGCCTTAAAACTTTTTGAGGCCAAAACATTGGCACAAATTCTATATGGAGCACAAACAGGAATACTTACAAAGAAAAACTTGCT
The DNA here is from genome assembly GCA_034064705.1 of Bothrops alternatus. NCBI lineage: Eukaryota > Metazoa > Chordata > Lepidosauria > Squamata > Viperidae > Bothrops > Bothrops alternatus. Next base: position 724,371 of record JARGCV010000165.1, on the reverse strand, counting down.
AGAAACCATACAAACCAAATTCCTGCAAGCTATCTTAGCTGCACCCAAAGGAACCCCAAATGCCCAATTAAGAATTCAGACAAGCATGCCCCAAATCCAGGTAAGAGCCTGGAAGATGATGATCATTCACTGGCTTAAAATACATTTCTTTCCAGAGGGACTGTCCCCGTTAGTGCTGACTGACAACTTCCCCTCCCCCTGGAAGCAGGCGATAGATCATAAACTGGACTCTTATGGGCTCTTATCGGTATTCTTGCTTTGACCAAGCAAAGTAAGTAGTATTCAATAGAATGAAGGACATGGAGTTACAAGAAGGTTGCCTCGCCACGGTAGGGATAGAATCAAACAGGGTGTGTGGGAATTGGCAAGATATCTGAATGATCTGACCTTCCCAAAACAAAGAATAGCTTTCTTCAGAGCCAGATTTAACATTCTTCCCTCAGCACTCCTCCAGGGCAGGTATAAGAGAACACCAATAGCAGAACAGGTATGTATATGTGGTAAAGGAGAAGTTGAAGATATCTCACATGTTCTATTGTACTGTGAGTTATACCGAGTTTATAGGTCAGCATATATTCTCCCCTTATTAGAGAGATTGCCAGGGAGGGCAGACAATTTTTATGTAGGCTTTCTCCTCCAGGACTCAAACCCTTCTATCACGCACGTAGTGGCAAAATACTGTGTTGCTGCAATGTGCACAAGAAAAAAATTGGTTACAGATTTATAGCCATCAACTTGTGCCAATTTTTTGGAGATATCTCTAATAATTTTTGGAACATTATATTTACTCACATACTTAGCGGCTTTTCACTCATGTAAAGTAGGGAGTGACCCTAACATTCTGAAAACATGTATTTTCTTAACAGGGATGCTATTATTTACTATTAATGTCAGTACTATTTTTTTAATATATTGTAAAATGTGACGTCTATTGCTGGTCTATGACCGTAATAAAGTTATTATTATTATTATTATTATTATTATTATTATTATTATTATTATTATTATTATTATTATTATTATTATTATTATTATTATTATTATTACCTGAGTATGTGATTCATTTTCATCATTAAGGCAGAAATCAGCACTCAAGCACATCCACTTTGAAACTAAATGCCAGTCAAGCAGCAAGTAGAAAAGACTACTTTCTGCAGTGGCACCACCAGCTGAAATGCCAACAAGTGTTTACCAATCTCCAATATTTGGGGGATACTACAAAAAAATCTTCAGTTTATAAAGTTTTAATCATACCCCTAGTTTATTGATATTTACAATAATTTAATGTAAAATATAGTGTTCTCCTGGATTCTTTCTGGATTCTCTGCAAAGTCAACTATGAAAAATAACCTAAAGGCACTTTAAAAATTGAAGGATTTAAAGAAATGTGGGATTTCTACAGAGCCATCTCAAGATCCTACTTGTGGAATCTTGTAATTGGCAAGAACATTGGCCATGATGGATGAGGTCTCAGTCAAACATCCTCCAATAGTAGCAATAAAGATTTTCTTTAAATCACAGGTAAAGTTGGGAACAAATGTCTGCTGTGTAGAAAGTATGCTTAATACTGCCTTATAGCTTATCCTTGCAATAATGTAGTTGTTCAGAATATGGAAGCCCAATGTGATATTCGGGAAGAGCTCAGGATTCCTATTGATCTCCTTGACAGCAAACACCAAAGCAAGGATGCACTAATACAGGGGTTCTCAACCTTGGCAACTTTAAGACTTGTGGACTTCAACTCCCAGAATTCCTCAGCCAGCAAAGCTGGCTGAGGAATTCTGGGAGTTGAAGTCCACAAGTCTTAAAGTTGCCAAGGTTGAGAACCCCTGCACTAATACAACTTAAGCACAGAACTGCAAAAAAAAAAAACAAAAAACCCATAGCAATTTAAGTAAATAACATAAGAAGTATCTACCAGCGTTCTTTATTTCACGTGTACTCAAAGCTATAATGTAGTAGGCCATGAAGCTCAAAGAAGTCCATACAACAAGGTCTATGATTCACTAGGAGGCAACTACCTCAGCCTGTAGATAATGAAAGCTGGCAGGAAGAGGTGGAGGAGATCCTTAAGCATCCAATGTCCTTCACCCTTAAATAGCCCAACATCTTCAAACGGATTGCTATGTCTTGTCCCATTGCATGTTTACAAGAAAAAGCTCAATGAGAGATCAGATGTGTGTCTATAGGGACTGAGATGCTTGTCCTTGCCTTGAGATAACAAAATAATTTCGACCAATCCAAAGAGGAGGAAATTTGCTTGTGTGTTTTTTTTAATCACCGGAAATAATTTTTCTTGGGAAAATACATTATGGCTCATTGACAGAAGAGTGCTTTGAATCTACTTCCAAAATGTAATCTTTTATGTAATATGTGGCCTTATTATCAAACCTTCTTTCCCTGGCTCAGAGAATGTTAAGTATTTTACAGTAACTTATTTCACTCATCACTGTGAATACAAACAACTTAACATATTGTTGGAGTAGAAATCATAGTTATGATTTGCTCAGTCACCTATAATTGGCAATTTGACAAATTATCCTAAACTATTACAAATGGTTTATGGATTACCAAGGCTGCATTCAGAAAACCTCTAAGGGAAAATCCTAAGAATTGTATATGGATTTGATACACTGTGTGAAGCCACATGGAGTTTTCTATTCAGTAGCCAATTTCTTACACTTCAAAGGGAGAGAAAACTAATTAACAAAAAATTCCCAATGACATTATGGGTATGAAAATTTTCAAAGACTTTTCACTTTATAATATTGTTGCTTGACTCTTTTTCCCCTCAATTATTTTGCATTTACTAGTCTGAAGAGAAAAAAATAGAATTCCTTACATCACTTCATTGATCAACATCCGAGAGGGATCTTCTGTGAAGGAAGGGCTGTTATGAAAAACGAAGGCTTGAGAGATTATTGCCCCAATGATAACATTTCCTGGCTGAGCAAAGTGATGAGGTATAGCAGACATGTCAAACTCGCGATATCTCGTGACGTTGCGTGACATATCGGAGCTTTTTCCCCATTGCCAGCAATGGGGTGGGCGCGGTTTCCTCATGATGCGTCTGGCCCACAGGCCGGCAGTTTGACACCCCTGGGGTATAGGAAGTGGGTCATCAGGTATGCTACAATTGATAGCATATGATTTGCATGTAATACCGAACAGGAATACAAGGAGCATCATTGCTATCACCCCCATCCTATTGTGAACAATTTCCATCCTGCATAAGAGATCTGTTCCTATGCAGAAAAATATCTTATAAATACATTGTTAAACTCCATGGCATTATATATATATTTTTATTAAAACATTTGCAACATTAATGGAATATTTTTGCCAAACAGATTCCTTTTTTTGTTTTAACGTGAGTTTTTGGTCTGTGGTTTGCCTTTGCTTCCAGCTGTTCTAAATGTTTTCATGCACCTTGAATGAATGTTACTTGAAAAAAAAGCTTTGTATTTAAGAAACTACTTCGTGACCTTCATTTCTTTCTTGGAACAAAAGTAATTGGGATGATTTTCCTCATTGTATTTCAATTAAATTAATAAAATTCTGTATCAACACCATGTCTTACATTCAATAAAGCTTCCATTTGTGCATTTCTATTCAATGACATCTCCACATGTAAAAATAAATTCTTTTATCTGAAAGTTATCTAAGCAATCAGTATAAGGAGAGAGAGTTCACATCTTCCCATTGTTGAGGTTATTTTAAAAACATGGGGCTGGGGAAGAAAAATAACAAAGAAAATAATTATATAAACTATTGGAGAATGGACCCATCAGAAGATAGCTTGTAATATGATATGAGGATTAAAATAGAAAAGTTTGAAAAGACAGTTCTCTATATACTATTCCAAAATGTTATGTTGAAGAGAGGAAGAAGCACTCCTATTATAAGTCTGACTTTCTGAAAAAGTGAAGGACTTTAATATCATCAGCAATGATAAAGAAGGAACCTGTAATTTTGAAAATGGGAAAATAAACAAGTGCTCTCCAACTTTCAATATTTTGCACATTTCTCCTGAGAGATGGGCCTAGAACAGGGGTTCTCAACCTTGGCAACTTTAAGACTTGTGGACTTCAACTCCCAGAATTCCTCAGCCAGCAAAGCTGGCTGAGGAATTCTGGGAATTGAAGTCCACAAGTCTTAAAGTTGCCAAGGTTGAGAACCCCTGGCCTAGAAGTTTGTTTTTAAAGTCTGTAATTTGCTTTGACTTTTGATGCCATGAAAGAGTCATGATGCTTTTTTTTCATCACATTTCCTGACAAATATACAAGTCTGCTTTCTGACAGAATAAATAGGTAGCAATGATTAAAACTAAACAGTGTACTAAGCAAAACATTCATTTTTATCACAGCAATTATTTCCAGCAACAACACTTGTAGTTTCTTTCACCTTCACATATCTTTAATTTCATTCCATGTTTTCATATAGTTAGTTTGAATAACATAACAATCCATAACTGTTAATATAGTGAGGTACATCAAGGTTCTGTCTTAGCCCCAGTACACATCAACCTATTCATAAGTGACCTAGATGAGGGGATAGAAGGAAAACTCATCAAATGTGCAGAAAACACCAGATGGGGGAATAGCTAACACTTTAGATGATAGACTTAAGATTCAGAAACACTTTGACAGAGTTGAACACTGGGTTCTATCTAGCAAAATGCAATTCAGTGGTTACAAAAGTAATGTCTTATACTTGGGAAAGAGATACCAAATGCACAGATATAGAATAGGTGGTATCTGGCTTAATAGCAGCAACTGTGTGAGAGGGATAGGTTTCCTAGTACACCACCAATTAAATGTGAGCCAGATGTGTGCTACAGCTGCCAAAGAAGCTAACATAGTCCTAGATTGCATCAACAGAGGGACAGTCGATGGTCCTGCTTTATATTGCACAAGTAAGACCACACTTAAAATACTGTATCCATTCCTGGTCACACAATACAAAAAATGTTGTGATCTTAGAAAAAAAGCAGTTAAAAGTAATAAAGATGATAAGGGGTCTGGAGACTAAATCATATGATGAACAGTATGTAGTCTAAAGAAAAGGACTAGGGGTGATATGATTGCCTTCTTGTAGTTGAGGGGCAGTCACAGAGAAGACAGAGGCAAGTTATTCTCCAAAGCACTTGAGGGCAGGATAAAAAGTTATTGGTGGAAGATCATTAAAGAGTAGTCCAACCTTGAACTAAGGAGAAATTTCCTGACTATAAGAATAATTAATCAGTGGAATAGCTTGCCTTCAGAAGTCTTTTGTAGCCGAATTAATGAGAGACATGCAGACCACATTTTCTCTGGGCGAAGCGACCACTGACAAAAGGCTGCCTTCCCTTTTATTCCCTGTTACAGTGGGTGGTTACACAATGCATCACATGGTTACAAACATCCAATGACAATGTTATTTCTTCAGCCAATGACAAGGCTACACTGGCAGGGCCACCCTGTGGCCAATGGATTCAAATCTTGGTACAACGTCCATCCACCTATTAGCCCCCCTTATTTCCTGTCCCAAGGCCATATGGTCAGCCACATGGTCTTCTTTGTTCCTGGCCTATGGCATTACAACATAACATGGCCATCTTGCTTCCTTTGTTCCAGGCCACCTCTTGGCCCCGCCTCCATTTCCTGTTGCTCCAAAACAGCATGGTAAAGTCACATGGCACAGTCTCTTTGTCCCAAGCCTCTCCAAGCCTCATGCAGGAACAAGCCATGTGCTTTGGAACAAAGGACAAAGGCCATATGGCCTAGGAACAGGAAATAAGGGGGGCTAAGAGGTGGATGGACGTTGTACCAAGATTTGAATCCATTGGCCACAGGGTGGCCCTGCCAGTGTAGCCTTGTCATTGGCTGAAGAAATAACATTGTCATTGGATGTTTGTAACCATGTGATGCATTGTGTAACCGCCCACTGTAACAGGGAATAAAAGGGAAGGCAGCCTTTTGTCAGTGGTTGCTTCGCCCAGAGAAAATGTGGTCTGCATGTCTCTCATTAATTCGGCTATCGTGAAGGACCCGCCATTGATTGGGGCGCAATGAGGTGCCTCAAATCAGAATTGAAGCTGCCTACAGAGGGCAAGACGTGGGCAAGACTTCAAGTGGTGACCCCTGACGTGATTTGATGCAAAAGTCACGTCCTTCTGGCAGCCCACCATTTACTACGTCTGGAATAGACCCATGTGCACGCTATTGGTAAGTGTGGGACAGAAGCTAGGCAAAAATTGGGCTGTGTACCTGAAAGAATTGCTTAGCTTAGTCAGGAGAGCAAATTATATTCAGAAACTTAATAATTAGACTGTTTTCCCTGTCACTCAAAAAGATCTATGTCTTTTATTGGCTTTTTTGAAAAAATCTTAGCAATTAGACCTCGCCACATGGCAATAGGTATCTGGCTCCATTGCTGAGAGCCCCGCCAGATTTCCTAGCCCATGAGAGGCTGTAGTGTCACATGCTGGCGCTACACTATGCAAAAACAGAGCAAACTAAATTGGCTAATTTTCAGGCTTTCAAAAAGCAAGCCCTGAGACAAAAAAATCTTACAATTTGGCTCTAAATTTGGCCAATTGGAGGAACAAACCTCGTGGAGTTTCTTCAGCAAGAAACACCCCCCCGTGAGTATGTGGGTGGAATTCTCCAAGGATCAAAGGGGAGGGCTTGGTGTAATTGTCAGGACCTTAATTATGCAACTAAAAAAGATTCACAAATGTGCCTTCACGTAAGGAGTTCAAAAAGTATTATTAATGTTTGTTTGGCATTGTCTCTCTTACATCTTAAAGGGACCACAAAAATTGCTAATTGGATTAAAATTGGCTTGTGTGAGGAGCTCTCTGCTTCTTTCCAAATTCTCCTTATGTGAAAGAATTGTATGCACGGCTATTTCAAAAGGCTATCTGCCTTCCTTTTCTTCTCCTGTAGCTATTGGCTTGCAGGATTCTGTTTGTTTCTCCCTGTACCTTTTAACTTGCTAAAAAATCTTAAGTCTTTTTCTCCTTCTGACTCAGAACATGCTTTCCTATGCTAATTCAGTCTTCTATCTCTTACCTTTTAACTTACTAAAAGATCTTAAGTCTGTTTCTCCCTCTGACTCAGAGTATGCTTTTCATGGCGTCATTTCCTCCCAGTTCTTCTCCTGATAAAGACTTAACTGCCTCTGCTTATCTGGTTTGATCTTACTATGCTAATTCAGTCCTCTCTCTCTTACCTTTTAACTTGCTATCTTCTCATGTTCCTGTTTCTTTTGCCCTGTGCTCTGGAGCTCTGACTTCTACTAAAGATCTTACTTCTGCTAATTCAGTCTTTACTATCTTACTTTTTAACTTGTTAAAAAATCTTAAGCCTGTTGCTTCTGTTCCTTATAATTGAAAAAATGGGAAAATATCTCCTGGTAATCCATTGATTCAAAATGCCTTGTTTGCTTATTAACTCTTCCTCCCCCGCAGGGCCATTTTCTCCCCCCTTCTTTTGTCATTTTGCAGGTTTATCTGAAGGCAATGAAGACCATAACTAGGCAGGTTTAAAACCCAGAAAAACCAGCTACTATTCGCTCCTGGTTTCCAAGGAGAAAAGGAGGGCTGTGACTAGACTCAATTTACATATGACTGAGCTTTATTGCTGGCCATCTCCAATCTGCATTTGAATCTATCTCTCTCTCACCCCCCCTCTCTTATTTCTTTGCCAATTTTGCCTTTATTTTCTCTTTGCCAATTTTGCCCTTAATTTTGCCTTTCTGATTTCTTTGCAAAATTTGTCTTTCTCATTTCTCTTTGCCTATTTTGAATTTTATGTTTCTAGTTTGTTAATGATTTTTATTTCTGTCCCTTTCTTATCCCTTTCTTATTTTCTTTAATGATTTAATTTTTGTGACAAATCATTGCTGTTTTGCATTTTTTGTCTCTCACCATAAGTTGCTGAATGCATTCAATTGTTGATACATGCCAGCACAGAACAAACAGAAGCAAATGTGTATGCCTTCATAGCGTGCCTATGAATGAAATCTCTCAATCTCTCTCTTTAACTTTGAATCCTTCCTTACTTTGTGTTATGCATTAATCACAGCTTCATCAGTTAGTAACAAGAAAGCATGTGCTGATTCTGTTCCCTTGTTTGATTTTGGTGAAAACTTTGAAACTTTGTACAACTTCTCTAAAAGACAATGTAGATCTTATGTGGAAAAATACCCCAGAATTGGTCTGGTACATTTTACATTTCTGACAACACACATTTCTGCCACAGTTGCTCACATGGAAAGTGTGGTACAAAACAATCCCTTATCACAAGAAACTGTATGCCTTGTTTGATTGACAGTTATTTTCCTGGCTACCTAATGCTGGGTGGCTCAAGGAATTGGTTTTTAGTATCATAATGTTTCCAGTATTCTGTGTAACAATCTGTTGCTGTGTACAAATGTATTCCTCCCCTGTTGAACCTGTGTAAGCCTCCCTCTTCTAACCATCTCCTGTAAAAGAACCAAGAACCAACTGCTGCCTCTGATGACTGGACAGAGATGTTTCTATGATTGCAGCCTCTGATGACTGGACAGAGATGTTTCTATGACGGCCTGTGCCCTAGGATCGTGTCAGAACTGGACGGCGCATAGGTGGAACAAACCACAGCTGCTAAGAAAAAAAATAAAAACAGTTGATATGTTGTAATATGTTGTAATGCATGAGGCTTGGAGAGGCTTGGAGAGGCTTGGGACAAAGAGACTGTGCCATGTGACTTTACCATGCTGTTTTGGAGCAACAGGAAATGGAGGCAGGGCCAAGAGGTGGCCTGGAACAAAGGAAGCAAGATGGCCATGTTATGTTGTAATGCCATAGGCCAGGAACAAAGAAGACCATGTGGCTGACCATATGGCCTTGGGACAGGAAATAAGGGGGGCTAATAGGTGGATGGACGTTGTACCAAGATTTGAATCCATTGGCCACAGGGTGGCCCTGCCAGTGTAGCCTTGTCATTGGCTGAAGAAATAACATTGTCATTGGATGTTTGTAACCATGTGATGCATTGTGTAACCGCCCACTGTAACAGGGAATAAAAGGGAAGGCAGCCTTTTGTCAGTGGTCGCTTCGCCCAGAGAAAATGTGGTCTACATGTCTCTCATTAATTCGGCTATCGTGAAGGACCCGCCATTGATTGGGGCGCAATGAGGTGCCTCAAATCAGAATTGAAGCTGCCTACGGAGGGCAAGACATGGGCAAGACTTCACTTTTGAAGTCCATACCTTATCTAATCTTGAAAACAATTGATATCTTTCTCATAAAATATATATTCTCTTGCACAGCCATTTTTGCCCAAAAATCTACCAAATTCTCCATCTACTAAAACAAAATTTTTTTTGGAAGCTTGCCCTGATTATGTTTAATTTCTTTGTCTGAAAATCTATCAACAGAGGGGTCATAAAACCATTCCAATACAACAACATAGACTAATTTTGATATGAAAATGATCAAAGTTGGCAAATTAAATGTGGGAATAAAATTACCCTTTTCATCATGTGACACATAACAGCACTAGATTTAATCATGTGGGACAGACCTTCCATGGCCACCTCCATAGCCTGGGCCAGTCTAATATATTGACATTTCTGTTCAGATTGATGTTGACTTTGTTGTAATTTTATTGGAAGTTGATCTAGTCCTGATCAATATGTAGTAATTCCCTCCATTTGGATATCCCCTTGATGCAGGGGAGTGGCTTCCGGGTTCTGTTAAGGTTGTGAGCTATGCTGTAGGTATACCACCAGAAAGTAAACCATGAAGAGTCACCCAAGCAAGACAGGTCTCAACTGAGGAGCCAGACTAACAATATCCACAAAACCATTAATCATGATGAGACAACAGAGAAAGAATCTGATACTGAACCAGTCATAGCCTGGGTTAACAAGGACTATCGCAGTTGTTGTCCCTGGGCAGCTGTTGAAATGTGAGGGTTGGAGAAAGAACTAGAGATCTGCTCTGCAATAAACACACCAAAAATTTGATGGAAAAAGTGTCAAATATGTCAGATAGGGTGCCCAACAATAGTACAACAAGAATCCCAGTTTCTGAGGCAGCCAGTGGCATAAGCAAATATCTTCATTATACAGAGATACACTGGATAGCCACATGGAAGGTTACAAGAATGAGTTAGGGTAAATTAGATATTGTCAAGGCAGAGGCGATCAGACTGGAAACTGCTGTCCTTGGTGTCAGTGAGCTACATGGTTGGACAATGGCTTTTTCCAATCTGAGGATTTCACTGTCTATTATTCTGGACATGATACCAGGAAAACAAATGGAGTGGTGTTTATTGTAAGCAAGAAATTTACTAAAGCCGTGCAAAGCTTCCCAACGGTCAATGACTAAATTATCACCATCAAAATTCATACCAATACCATACGTTCCGACTAATGGAACACTTCAAGGAAATTCCAGGCATATTTATTCTGAAAAAGTCTGTACTCATGGACACATTATTGGCACATATTAAATGGATGCCAGAATCTGAATTTATCTTGCTTGCGTCTAACTTTTATTTATTTATTTATTTATTTATTTATTTATTTATTTATTTATTTATTTATTTATTTATTTATTCGGATTTGTATGCCGCTCCTCTCTGAAGACTCGGAGTGGCTCACAACATATATATATAAACAATTGCAACAAATCCGAACAACATTAAAAATACAAACCCCATACATACTCATCAATCACACCACAATCAACAATCATCCCCAGGCCTGCCGGCAGAGGTAGGTTTTTAAATTCTTTCGGAAGGCCGGGAGAGTCGGAGAAACGCGGACTTCAGGAGGTAGTTGGTTCCAGAGGGTGGGCGCCGCAACAGAGAAAGCCCTCCCCCTAGGGCCCGCCAGGCGACATTGTTTCATTGACGGGACCTGGAGGAGGCCGACCCTGTGCGCTCTCACCGGTCGTAGAGAAGTATGTGGCAGAAGGCGGTCCCGTAAGTATCCTGGTCCCAAGCCATGAAGGGCTTTATAGGTAATAACCAACACCTTGAATTGGGCTCGGAGACCAAAAGGCAACCAATGCAGTGTGCGGAGAGTTGATGAAATGTGGGCACAACGAGGAAGACCCACAACTGCTCTCGCAGCTGCATTTTGCACTAATTGTAGTCTCCGAACACTCTTCAAGGGTAGCCCCATGTAGAGAGCGTTGCAGTAGTCGATCCTCGAGGTGACAAGGGCATGTGTGACTGTGAGGAGTGACTCCCGATCCATGTAAGGACGCAACTGGTGCACCAGGCGAACCTGGGCAAATGCCCCCCTCGCCACTGCCGACAAATGATGATCCAATGTCAGCTGTGGATCAAGGAGGACTCCCAAGTTGCGAACCTTCTCTGAGGGGTTTATAGATTCACCCCCCAGGGTAATGGAAGGACAGATAGAAGTGTCCTTGGGAGGCATCACCCACAGCCACTCTGTCTTATCGGGGTTGAGCCTTAATCTGTTAACACCCATCCAAACCCTCACAGCCTCCAGACACCGGCACATCACCTCAACCGCTTCACTGATATGGCCAGGAGTGGAAATGTACAGCTGAGTATCATCAGCGTACTGATGGTATCTCACTCCGTGGCAGTGGATGATCTCACCCAGTGGCTTCATGTAAATGTTAAAAAGTAGGGGGGAGATAACCGACCCCTGAGGCACCCCACATGGGAGTAACCTAGAGGTGGACCTTCGATCCCCCACAAACACCGACTGCGACCGACCAGTGAGATAGGAGGAGAACCACCGCAATACGGTGTCCCCCACTCCCAATCCCTCCAGCCGGCGCAGAAGGATACCGTGGTCAATGGTATCGAACGCCGCTGAGAGGTCAAGAAGCACCAGGACAGAGGACTGGCCTCTATCCCAGGCTCGCCAGAGATCATCCATCCGAGCGACCAAAGCAGTTTCGGTGCTGTAGCCGGGCCTGAACCCCGACTGCAGAGGGCCCAGATAATCGGCTTCCTCCAGAGACCGCTGGAGCTGATGCGCCACCACCTTCTCGACAACCTTCCCCACAAAGGGAAGGTTGGAGACCGGACGATAGTTGGTCAAAATTTCTGGATCCAGGGAAGGCTTCTTGAGGAGGGGGCACACAAGTGCCTCCTTTAAGGGAGCCGGAAAGGACCCCTCCCTCAAAGAAGCGTTGACAATCTCCTGGATCCAGGTACGTGTCACCACCCTACTGGCCGAAACCAGCCAGGAGGGACACGGGTCCAACAAACAGGTGGCAGAACATACAGATCCAATGGCCCTGTCCACTTCCTCAGGCGTAACAGCCTCAAACTCTCCCCAGATGACCGGACAAGAACATGCCCCTGTCCCCTCGACTGAATCATTATCAGTCGACTCTGCTACACAATTGGAGTCTAGGTCAGCCCGGATCTGAGCCACTTTGTCTGCAAAACAGTTATTAAAGTCCTCGGCACTACCCTGCAAGGGAGGCCCCGGACCCCTTGGGTTAATAAGGGATCGGGTCACCCTAAACAGGGCGGCCGGACGAGATTCCGCAGACGCGATCAAAGCAGAAAGATACAAAGATATTGCCGCCTTAATCACCTTCAGATAGGCTTTAATAAATAAGCTCAATCTGGTTCGGTCAGATCCGGACTTACTTTGTCTCCATCGCTTCTCTAGACGTCTCTTATGGCGCTTCATCCCCCTGAGCTCCTCAGTAAACCAAGGAGACCTCCTGGGGCCAGCACCACGGAGAGGTCGCAAAGGCGCAATCCGGTCAATAGCCCCCTTCGCGGCCGTATTCCATGCCGCTACCAGGGACTCCGCCGGACTGTGAATGAGGGAGCTCGGTAATTCCCCAAGCACCGTCTGAAAGCCAATTGGATCCATCAGGCGTCTGGGGCGGAACCACCTAATCGGTTCCGCCTCCCTGCGGGGAAGGATTGGGGCCGTAAAATTCAGTCAAAGCAGAAAATGATCGGTCCATGACAAAGGCATGATATCTAAGCCCCTTAAAACCAGATCATTACCCAACTGCTCCGAAAGGAAAATCATATCCGGGGCGTGTCCACCCTCATGCGTCGGGCCCTGCACTACTTGGGTCAGGTCCATGGTTGTCATGGCGGCCATGAACTCCTGTGCCAATCCCGAGGATTCGCCAAGCGACGGCAGATTGAAGTCCCCCAGGACTATAAGCCTGGGGAACTCCACCGCCAGCCCAGCAACCTCCTCGAGTAGCACAGGCAGGGCTGATGCCACGCAGCTTGGAGGCAGGTACGTAAGCAATAAGCCCACCTGGACCCCTAGGTCCAGCATCATAAGGATGGACTCGCAACCCAGAATTTCGGAAACAGTGAGTCTACGTAGACTGAGGTTCTCCCGGGCCAAAATAGCCACTCCTCCCCCCCTTCCCTGGGGTCGCGGCTGATGCCATACCTGATAACCTGATGGGCACATGCCCGTGAGGGGAACTCCCCCCTCAGGGCCCAACCAGGTCTCAGTCACACACGCCAAGTCGGTCTCCTCATCCATGAGAGGATCATGAATGAGGGGAGCCTTATTGTTAACCGACCTGGCGTTAAGCAGCAATAGCCTGAGCCCAGGGCCCGAGCTACACCCATCACCAGAATCGTGGGGACAGCAAGTTTTTTCCGAAGGGCCAGAACAAGGAACTGTTACGAGACAGCAGGACCGAGTTCCCCGTGTGCGGTCTACCCTCCTTGCTAAACCCCTCCCTTATTTTGCAGTCATAAGTCACATCTTCCAATTAGCCTGGAGGGCAAAGATTCACTTCCGTTCCTTTTCCCGGGCTTTCCTTATAAATCTCCTCCCTTTCTCTGTCATCTGAATTAACTCTAAAAATACCATACAGTTCTGTATATCTTGTCAAAGCAATAATATCCCATATTAACAGTGTTGACATCCGGCCCCCCTTACAAAAAGGACAGATCCTGTAATGTAAACAAAAGCATATGTTAATGACTAGTTTTCGGTTTGTTGAGGTATTTCACATGAAACCTTTTGACGAGCCTGTCAGCTTTCACCTCACTGGATTTCACCCAGGTGGCTTCAGACAATGGGTATCCCTTCTATTGTACTAGGTACTGCAATTTCCATTTAAAAATTCTAGAGTCAAGAATACGTTTCACTTCATAGTGGATCTGTCCCACAACTATGAGTGGCCCAGGTGCCTTCTTCGGGGGAGGTCTTAAAGTGGAGCCCCGATAAGGTTTCAACAAGCTACAATGGAAGACTGGGTGAATTCTCCCTAAAAGTCTAGGGAGTTTTAGTTCTACGGTGACCGGATTGATGATCCGTACGATGGGGAAAGGCCCCAAGAATTTTGGTCCCAATTTCTTGCTGAGCAATTTGAGGCGTAAATATTTAGTTGACAAATAAACCTTTTCCCCAACTTGGAATGTTCTTTGGGGAGCATAGCTATTTCTTCCCATGGTTGAGAAGGGTCTGCCACCGGCTGCAGTAACCTGGGGGTTTTCCCTGGGATTCTTTTCATTGTGGCACATACAGTACAACTTTTTACATAGTTTTCCACATCCCGTTTCAGCCCCGGCCACCAAAATTGCTGGCGGGTGAGGTGTAGGGTTTTCAAATATCCAAAGTGTCCAGCCTGTTTTACATCATGGCTGTGTTTGAGAGCATTACGACAGAGGGCAAATATGGTTTCCCCCCTTTGTAAGCCAAGCCATCCCTGCACATTAGGGAGGTTTGATTATCTTTGAACCATTGATTGATGAGGAGCTCTCATTTTATTTTCTTTACCCCAGGGTCATCAGGATTGGGGACCCTGCGAGGTGTAAGTTGAGTGGCAGTTTGTGGATTGGGGATAATTGACTTGTTAACCTCCTCCTGTTCACTTTTGTATTGGGGTAACCGGGATAGCGCATCAGCTAGGAAGTTTTTTCCTCCTGGTATGTACTTTAGAGTGAAGTTGAAGCAGTTAAAGTACTGTGCCCACCACACTTACTTTCAATACCCTCATTGGAAATTCTGTAGCCAAGATAATCTAATCGGGTCTGGTGAAATTCATATTTCGACAATTTGACATAAAGCTTGGCATTCAATAGTTTCTTTAACACTTCTCTCACCGGCTTTTTATGATCAGTCATATTCGTGTTGTATATCAGGATATCATCAAGATACACCAAAACCTCTTTGTACAAGTGATCGTGTAGGACCTCATTAATCAACTGCATAAACACGGCTGGGGCCCCCTGTAGTCCAAATGGCATGACTTTGAACTGATAGCTCCCCATAGGACAGTTGAAGGCAGTTTTCCACTCATCTCCCTCTTTTATTCTCACCCAGTAATATGCCTCTCTCAGGTCTAATTTAGTGAAGACACTCCCCTTAGCCAGATGGGTTAATAAGTCCTTTAGGAGGGGGAGGGGGTATTTATTTTCCACACTCACAGCACTGAGATCCTTATAGTCTATGCAGAGATGAAGAGACCCATCTTTTTCTCTTTGAACAACACAGGGGCTCCCACGGTGAATTTGGCCAATTTGATGAACCCCCACGCTAGGTTTTTGTTCATGTATTCCTGCATCTCCTCCATTTCGAGGGGGGACATAGCATACATTCTCGGGCATGGGAGTTTGGCTCCTGGCACCAGTTTGATAGAGCAGTCATTGGGTCTGTGAGGGGGCAGGTCATCGCATTATTTTTCACTAAATGCCTTCGCCAGGTCCTGGTATTCATTGGGGATGAGTGGTTCGCCTGGTGGTGGTGAGACAGCCATGTGCACTCACTCACTGGGTGACCTAAGGTGTCCTGCAACATCGGTTGAATCAGTGGGAGGTTTAGGTCCTATAGGTAGTCTCACCGTTCTCATCCCTTTCTCCCACCAGATAAATGGCTTCCATTTGTCCAACCAGGCTAGCCCTAGGATCACAGTCTCAGTCATTTTTGGAGCCACTAGGAAGTGAATAAACCCCCAGTGTGCACCTTTTTCTAGTTGTAAGGGTTCAGTTAATTGTGTGACAAGAGTGCCTCCCATCAGGGAGCCATCGGCTTGCTCAAACCTCACAGGTTTGGAAAGCTGTTTTGCCCATATGCCCATTTTCATGGCAAACGGCAGACTAATAATGCAGTGGGTGCATCCAGAATCAATTAGCACGTTTAAGTCCATTTGTGCCCCAGACTTAGGGGTTATAAGTTTGGCCGCCAGTGAAAAAGGCGGGATTTGTCAACTCACCATAGGGTCGTTCTCTCCTTCATCGTCACTGTCAAAGGAGGGTAGAGCAGGGGTGGGTTCCTCCGGAGTCCCAGCGTCCTCATGTGTCGGGGGTGTAATCTGGGCAACAGGTTCTTGCGTGACCCGGTTGGATTTTTCTCTCATTAGCCCTTGGGCAAGTTTCCTTCTCGCCGCTGGTTCCGGTCTGCTCTGCAGTTGGGGGTAGGGGACCAGACAGTTTGCTGCTCGATGTCCCTTCTGTCTGCACCAGAAACACTTAATTGACGGGCCTGCAGGTGGCCTGGGTCTTTCAGCCATTGCAGTAGTCGGAGGGTTTCGTGGGGGTGATTGTTGTTCGGGTTGCTCTGGCTGCAGCTCGGATTCAGGTGGGGGAGGCTTCTTATAGTGGGCGAGCTGAACGTCTAGCTTCACCTCTGCCTGGTACCATTCTCGCAGCTGATCAGGTACTGCTCGATAGATGCAGGCCTGAGAGGGGTGATCATCTAATCCCTCAATGAAGTGATGGATTAGGGACTGCTCTGGCCACCCCTCTATTCGACCTGCTATCTTGTGAAACTCTCGCACATACTCCAGGGCAGGCCTGCCAGCTTGTTTTATTTTGTGGATTTGTTCTCTTGCTTTTAGGCAAAGGAATGGATCCTCAAATCTTTCTTTCAGACCTAGGAGGAAGAGATGGGGGTCCTCCAATTCAGGGGCTTGCTCATTATATAAATTGTTCAGCCATTTGGATGCTTCTCCCTCCAGGCTGGATGCAATCACATTGACCATGGCCCCTGGGTCCGGGTAGAGATAGGCCCAGCGATTCAAGTGAGAATGCACTTGGTTGAGGAAAAAAATAAGCTTCTCTGGGTCCCCATCGAAGGTTGCTCTGAAAAGTGGTGCAATTATAGGCTGTTGGGGGCCCCACGGTGGCTGTTGCTGCTGGCCCCATCCTGGCTGCAGTTTTATGCCCAGGGGTTGCACGTTTGGGGGCTGTGACCAATCTCCTTGCTTCTGGCCCCATCCTGGCTTCTGTACCACCCCAAGCTGTTGCAAGGCCTCTATTAGCTGTGGCAAGTTCAGAGATCATGGACCATCTACCTGCTGGATTTGCCAACCTCCCCATTGCTTCAGAGGCCTCAGTCTGGGATTCCCTCTCTCTTCAGGGCTGAAGTCTCTGGCAGGGGAAAACAGGATCTGAAAGGCTTTCTGATCTGCAATGGAGGGGCTGCAAGCTTCCCTCTGCAGGAGTGGATTTCTGTCTCTCTCCTCTGGGGTTTGAAATATTGCCAGTAACTCACCCAGACTTTGAGTGGCAGTTTGTCCATTCTCCGTCCACCGAATTGCATTTGTCTGCCCAAATTCATCTTCCCACAGCATGCTGTCTGTTACTTCCCCCTCTGGGTTATCAGCAGCTGCCAGGCTGTATTCAACAAACTCCCATTTATCATGATAGATTGTCCTCCTCCTGAACTCTGTTACTCTCACTCCAGCCTAGGAGAAAGAGGTCGGGGTAATGCATCCCCAGCTGTTTGAAAAGGTTTTAGATTCTGGCACAATGTCAACGTTCCGACTAATGGAACACTTCAAGGAAATTCCAGGCATATTTATTCTGAAAAAGTCTGTAATCATGGACACATTATCGGCACATATTGAATGGATGCCAGAATCTGATTTTCTCTTGCTTGCGTCTAACTTTTCTTGCTAAACCCCTCCCTTATTTTGCGGTCATAAGTCACATCTTCCAATTAGCCTGGAGGGCAAAGATTCACTTCCGTTCCTTTTCCCGGGCTTTCCTTATAAATCTCCTCCCTTTTTCTGTCATCTAAATTAACTCTAAAAATACCAGACAGTTCTGTATATCTTGTCAAAGCAATAATATCCCATATTAACAGCATTGACACCCTTAACATCACAGTTATCCAAGTCAATGCCTCAAAAATCACTGCAACAGAACTTGAAAAGGAGGGCCTTTATGCCATGGTCCAAGAAACTTTGAAAGAAGTACCCAAAAAGACATTAATTATATTCTGTGTGACTTAAATACAAAAGTTGGCAAACAAGCAAGCAGGGTCAGGCATCACTGATTTTTTTGGACTAGGTGAGAGGAATGATGCAGGTCATTGTTTGGGCAAGGAAACTGATTTAGGACAATGAACACATGGTTCAAAAAACACAAGCACTGCTTATACACGTGGGCTAATGGACTTCACTCTAATCAGATTGATTATGTCCTGTGCAGTAATTGATACATCATTTTACTCTTTGCTTTTAAGACATATCCAAGTGCTGATTTGATTGCGGTTCAGATCATGAATCATTAGTGGCAAAGATTAAAGTTAAACTATGCACCATCAAAAAGGCAGTGCCTCCAAAGAAGTTTGATGTCACCCCAATACCTACTACATATACATTTGAGGTGAAAAGTAGGTTTGAACTATTGGACATTGCTGAGAAGATGTCTAATGAACTATGGCAGGACATTCAATTGACCATTGTTGGAGCTGCACTTGAGCACATGCCATACAAGAAGAAAGAAAAATTCAAGTGGCTCTCAGAGGAAATCATCCAAATAGCTGTTCAAGGAAAAGCTGCCAAAGCAGCAACAGGAAGAAGTAAGAAGACTAAAAGCAACTTTCTAGAGGGCAGCAAGGAAGGACAATGAAGGTTACTGCGACGAGTGATGTAATCAACATGAAGTGGACTATATGAAGGGTCACACCAGGAATGTACTTATGTAAGTGAAAAAGATTTGAACAACATTTATTGCTTGTAAAGGCATCATTAAAAACAAGCAAGGGAAAGAACTGTTTGACTAACATGGCATCAAGAACAGATGACAAGAATATATAGAAGAACTGTACGCAGGTAGCAAAGTCTCAGGATGAAAAGGAAAGAGAAGTAGAAATAGAAACGGCCATCCTTCAGGAAGGGTGGATAAGACTTCAGGTGTCAACCATTCCTGCAAAATTACTGAGATCTACATCACCTGCAGTCATTAGTGACCTATGTCAGAAAATTTGGGAACTAACATGTGGCCACAGAATTGGAAATGCTCAGTGGAAAAATTCACTTTCCTAGGATTGCAGACTGCTCAAAGTGGTGAATGGAGCCAAGAAATAAACAGTCAGATTGCACTGTGTCACACAGTAAGGATGACCGTGAGCTGAATAAGGAAAAGCAAGGACATCATCCTGGCCACCACATATAGGTTAGTCTTCTCTATTATATTGCCCCTAGCTACCCATGGTTGCGATAGCTGGACCTCAAAAAATCAAGACACAAAGAAAATCAACTCATTTGAACTATGGGTCTTGAAAAGGCTCCTGCATATTCATTGGACAGCAAAGGTGACTAACAAGCAAATACTGGGGCACATAATACCAGAAAGCAAAAATCACAAAACTGCATCTCATTTGTTTTGGTCATGTCGTGCAGGGGAATTCACTGGAGAAAGCAATTGTGTTTGGAAGAGTTACTGGTAAAAGAAAACCACGTCACCAAAGAATACATTGGCTGGACTCAATCAAAGCTGACATCAGCCACAGCATAAAGTAGAAGGTAAAGGTTTCCCTGTCCACTCATGTCCAACTTTTAAAAGAGGTGCTCATCTAAGTTTCTTAGCTGAGGGAGCCATTGTTGTCTGAAAATGTTTCCATGGTCATGTGGCCCACATATGGTGCACGTAACAGTGTTATCTTCCCACCGAAGTAGTACTTATTTATTAATGGCATTTTCATACTTTTGAACTGCTAGGTGGGCAGGAGCTAGGACAAGTAATAGGAGCTCACCCCATTGCTCAGCGCTCAGTTCTCAAACCTGGGTTATCAGCTTTCCAGCTGACATGCTCAACATCTTTAACCATTGAGCCATTGCTCAGCCCCCAGCCAGAGCACAAAACAACTGAAAGAAGTAATGCAAAATTGGAAGATGTGGAGAGACCTGGCCCGTAGAATCACCAAAACCCAGATATTATTAAGTAATAAATTTATCATCATCATCGTGTTATAATAAAATTGTGGCCTTAGAAAAATTTTTTAAATTGAACATTTGTTGATGGAAGATGAAAATTACTCTTTCCAGTTTATCACAATGAAATTGAATCTTATTCTTTTTTCAAAACATGTACACAAAATGACTAGTGCTTTCTTTTCTATAAATGTCTAGTAAGGCTCTCTTTCAAAATAATCATTTCTTTACCACTAATCTTTAATCTTGATTCAAAATAGTTATGCAATACTTCTTTAATATTTCTCCTGAGAAAAAAATAGACCATCACATCTAGGTATTTTCTTCTGGCCACATATGAGGAGTTGATCTGAAACACTTAATTATTTCCCCTTCCATTTTTCATTCTTCCCAATTCGGTAATTGAAATAATGCTTGTACTATAAATTTTTTAAGGTTTTGTACAGGATCTTCTCAAACATAACTTTTCTAATCTGATCTCCAATAACTCCATAGTTGGATAGAGCCCAGTGTTCAAGTCTGTTAAGATCCTTCTGAATCTTTAGTCTCTCATATGAATTGTTAGCTATTCCACCACCACCACCACCACCCAGCCTTCTGATGTCTGCAAATTTGATGAATTCTTGTTCTATCCACTCATTTAGATGACTGATGAAGATGTAGAAGAGTACTGGGTCTACAACAGAGTCTTGAGATACTCCACTGAATGCTTCCCTTCATGTAGATGTAGTTCCACTCAGGACTACCCATTGAATGTGGTAGGTCATCTAGTTGCAAATCTATCTAGCAGTGGTACTATCTATCCCACTTGCATGATTCAATAGGTAAGAACTTGTGGCTATAATATAATGATTGACCAATGGTAAAATATATGTATGTATGGACTAAGATTTACATTCAATTATAATCTGAAAGAAAATTTCTATAACTTATCAAAGATCTATAAAGTAGTTTTGAATATATGCTGGAAATGTAGTTGTAAAGAAGGTGGATCTATGACAAAGCAAAGAAATATTGGGATCAGATACTTTTTTTAATTCAGAAGATTTTTAAAATAAATATAAAACTTAAAACAGAAGTTTTCTTTTTAGTTTTGGTAGCAAACAGCTTAAAAATGGAAGTTTGTTATTATCTATTGCATAATTTAAAAGTGAACAAAGCACATTCCAATGAAGGTCTGTCTTATTTCTCTAATTTAATTCCAATTTAAATATAATTGAAATAGATTTTTAATACATGTTTATTTTGAACAGCAAAGCATACTTTGATTTTAAGTAGGTTTTTAAACTAATACTTATTTTAAGCCTCAAAGCATAATCACACAACTTTGTTATTCATTTTTTCCAGGTAGGTATCAAACAACTTTTCTGGTAAGAAGCATATAACATAGCACTTTCCATATGGAGTAGTTGACACTAGTTTGAAGGAGCATATCATTTTGTTAAAATTAATACAAGTGCTTGGACTGAGAATTTATTTCAAAATGTGTATATTATATGGCAAACAGGGCATAGATATTCCAATTAATATATAGTCAAAGAAGGAACACCACACATAAACTATCCCATTAATCCTTTAATATTCAAAGGGGTCATACACAATCTACTAAAATTCAATATTTGTATATAGCAACTGTTTAAGATTTGGTCAATATCTGGACATATGTTAATGAAAATTATCATTCATGTAATCACTATTCACATTAAACTAGACAGGACACATCCATTCTTTGATCCTGAAACAGATCTCCTTTTAAAAACCTATTTTCTCCATATCACATTTTGTGCATGAATAAAGTTAAATCAGGGTCAGGGAGATATTTCCAAATTTGTTCAAAATAAATTGATATAGAAAAAAAACCCTCCACAAAAAACAAATCACTAATATTCTAAAGATCTTTCATTAAATATGAATACAAAAGCAAAGTTACATTTCTTTCCTTATTAAATGTTCCTTCTTGTTCATCTCAGGCCGCAATAGAATGATATAACATTTGGGAAAAAATATACACCCCAGTAAACCAGAACTGGAGGATAAGATAGAGAAGATTTCCATAGCTATCATGTATTTCCCTTTGGTTCTCAGGTACGTTGGAACAAATGACAGCCAAACACTGCAAAAGAACAACATGCTGAAAGTGATGAACTTGGCCTCATTGAAACTGCTGGGCAACTTCCTAGCTTGGAAAGCAATGTTTAAGCTGACACTAGCCAGGAAGCCCATGTAACCCAGGACACAGTAAAACATGATCACTGAGCCCTCATTGCATTCCATTATGATTTCTTCCTTCAGCAAGTGCGGGTCTCTATCTGGGAAAGGGGGAGAGGTACTCAGCCAAATTGTGCAAATTCCCACCTGGATGAAGGAACCTGAAAGAACAATAGAATTAGCCAGTCCTTTCCCTACCCATTTCCTCAATCTGGATCCTGGTTTGGTTGCCATAAATGCCAGAATCACAGTCATGGTTTTTGCCAATACAGACAAAAGGGCCACTGAGAATATAATGCCAAATGTTGTTTGCCGGAGAAGGCAGGTCATCTTTTCAGGTCTTCCCATGAAGAGGAAGGAGCAGAGGAAGCAGAGAAGAAGGGAAAGGAGGAGGATACAAGTGAGGCTCCAGTTATTGACTTTGACAATTGGGAGTCTCTTGGTGCCTCCAAAATATTCCAGCCACAAGGATTGTAATCAAAGAGAAAACAATAGCCAATGTAACAAAGAAGATTCCCAAAGGTTCATTATAAGAGAGATAGGTAAACACTTTGGGAATACATTGATTTTGGATATTGTTGGAATATTCATTTTCTGGACATTTCATGCAGACATCTATATCTGGAAAAAAGAAAAAAGAAGATATCCTTCCACTATACCAAACTTTTTTTAATGCAAAAACATACCTCTTTCTCGTAACATAAATTTAAGCCTGAAATCCTTCATTATGCACAGAGGATGTTGATTGAAAATCAAAAGTATATAAAAGTGTTTTCTGTTCCCTCTCTTCATTTGTAGAATGAGGGATTACTAATAGATTCTTAAGTGCCATTCCAGTTCGGACTAGCAATACTGTATATGCAGTTTCAGAGAAAACTAAGTTTATAGAAATAAATATTATAAATACTTGGTACTAATAGTTCAATTTGATATGGTATTTTAGGGAATGGATGCAACAAGAAATTGGAGGACTCTATTTTGTTGAAAGTATGGAAATTAATCTGACAAACCAAATTTAAATTTTTTAATGGATCATAAACTATTTTTATTTGGTAGAATAAATGTTATTGCAGGTGTAAAGAGAATAATGCTTCATTGAATTATACTTTGTCACACCTTACATATTGATTTGTCCTTTGTATTAATTTGACCATGAGATAGAATTGAATATTTTCAGTTGTACATTTTTTTTGAATTACAATCCCATTAAATGGAAAGTGATAGCTGAAGAATGGAAATCAGTTCCATATGCTCTTCTTTTTGATTAGAGATTAGTCCTTCAGTAGTGGAAGGATAAATATATGGCCCAGATTACTCAGTTCATTTATTACCTGGTGTTGCCTCAGCCTATGAATGAAGTCCTTTAAAATCCATGTATGCATTGCTGATTACACTACAATATTATAAAAAATTCTTTTGTTTAAAATTTTAATAATATATACAAGTAGTCCTCAACTTATGACCACAATTTACCCCAAATTTCTGTTGCTAAGTGAGACAATTGTTAAGTTAGTTTTGCCCCATTTTACAACCTTTTTTGCCATAGTTGTTAAATGAATCACTGCAGTTGTTAAGTTAGTAACATGGTTATTAAGTAAATCTGGCTTCTCTGTTGACTTTGCTTGTCAGAAGTCAGAGGGACACAAATATTCACATGACCCCAGGACATCCCAAACCTCATAAATATGAGTCAGTTGTATTAAAAATAGCCATACTTTTTTTCAATGCCAAACAATCACTGAATGAATTACTGTAAGTTGAGGACTATCTTTATATGTGCATGAGAAGGAGATAAATGAAAGAGCAAGACAGAGAGAAACAGAGCAAGACAAGAGAAAATATTATGAGGGGGGTCTTTTACTTGTCTTGCTTTATTTTTGCTGTTGTTCATATAGTTCTCCTTAAATAAATCTGGACATTGGACTGGATTTTTGCTGGTCACTTAGCTAAAGTCCTCACATATACAAGTAGTCCTCAACTTATGACCACAATTGACCCCCCAAATTTCTGTTGCTAAGTTAGTTTTGCCCAATTTTACAACCTTTCTCGTTAAGTGAATCACTGCAGTTGTTAAGTTAGTAACATGGTTATTAAGTAACTCTGGCTTCTCTAATGACTTTGCTTGTCAGAACGACACAAAATTGATCACATGACCCCAGGACATCCTAACCATCATAAATATGAGTCAGTTATGTTAAAAATAATCATACTCCCATTTTCAATGCCATTGTAACTTTGAACAATCACTAAATGAACTATTGTAAGTTGAGTACCACATAAATGAGAAGGAGATAAATGACAGAGCAAGGTAGAGAGAGACAAAGTGAGAGAAGAGAGAATATTATGAGGGGGAGTCTTTTACTTATCTTGCTTTGTTTTTGCTGTATAGCAAAAACGTATAGTCCAAATTACTCAGTTCATTTATAACTTAGTTTTGCCTTGGCCTAGGAATGAATTCCTTTAAAATTCATTTATGTCCTGCTGATAACACCGCACTATGTCATCATAAAAAACTTTTGTTTAAAATTTTAATTGGGGATAAATGAGAAAGCAAGACCGGGGAGAGAGAGAGAGAGAGAGAGAGAGAGAGAGAGAGAGAGAGAGAGAGAGAGAGAGAGAGAGAGAGAGAGAGAGAGAGAGAGAGAGAGAGAGAGAGAGAGAGAGAGAGAATATTATGCAGGCATCTTTTTCTTGTTTTGTTTTGTTTTTACTGTTGTTCATGTGGTTCTCCTTAAATAAATCAGAGCACTGGATTGAATTTTTGCTGGCCGGTTAGCCAAAGTCCTCATATCTTTTATTCTTTATTCTTCTTTATTTGGGTTTGTATGCCGCTCCTCTCCAGGGGACTCAGAGCGGCTAACAACATATACATAACAAAAAATACAATATAAAAAACCCAAACAGAATATCTAAAAACCAATAAACACACATTCAATACATCAATCAACCACAATCATCCCCAGGCTTGCCGGCAAAGATGAGTCTTTAGGTTTTTCCGGAAGGCCAGGAAAGTTGGAGAAATGCGGACTTCAGGAGGCAGTTGGTTCCAGAGGGCGGGCACCACAACAGAGAAAGCCCTCCCCCTAGGGCCCGCCAGACGACATTGTTTCGCTGACGGGACCCGGAGGAGGCCGACCCTGTGCGCTCTCACCGGTCATAGAGAAGTATGTGGCAGAAGGCGGTCCCGTAAGTATCCTGGTCCCATGCCATGAAGGGCTTTATAGGTAATAACCAACACCTTGAATTGGGCTCGGAGACCAATAGGCAACCAATGCAGCATGCGGAGAGTTGATGAAATGTGGGCACAGCGAGGAAGGCCCACAACTGCTCGCGCAGCTGCATTTTGCACTAATTGTAGTCTCCGAACACTCTTCAAGGGTAGCCCCATGTAGAGAGTGTTGCAGTAGTCGATCCTCGAGGTGACAAGGGCATGTGTGACTGTGAGGAGCGACTCCCGATCCAAGTAAGGATGCAACTGGTGCACCAGGCGAACCTGGGCAAATGCCCCCCTCACCACTGCTGACAAATGATGATCCAATGTCAGCTGTGGATCGAGGAGGACACCCAAGTTGCGAACCTTCTCTGAGGGGTTTATAGATTCACCCCCCAGGGTAATGGAAGGACAGATAGAAGTGTCCTTGGGAGGCATCACCCACAGCCACTCTGTCTTATCGGGGTTGAGCCTTAATCTATTAACACCCATCCAAACCCTCACAGCCTCCAGACACCGGCACATCACCTCAACCGCTACACTGATATGGCCAGGAGTGGAAATGTACAGCTGAGTATCATCAGCGTACTGATGGTATCTCACTCCGTGGCGGTGGATGATCTCACCCAGTGGCTTCATGTAAATGTTAAAAAGTAGGGGGGAGAGAACCGACCCCTGAGGCACCCCACATAGGAGTAACCTAGAGGTGGACCTCTGGCCCCCACAAACACCGACTGCGACCAACCAGTGAGATAGGAGGAGAACCACTGCAATACGGTGCCCCCCACTCCCAATCCCTCCAGCCGGCGCAGAAGGATACCATGGTCAATGGTATCGAACACCGCTGAGAGGTCAAGAAGCACCAGGATAGAGGACTGGTCTCCATCCCGGGCCCGCCAGAGATCATCCATCAGAGCGACCAGAGCAGTTTCGGTGCTGTAGCCGGGCCTGAACCCCGAATGCAGAGGGCCCAGATAATCGGCTTCCTCCAGAGACCGCTGGAGCTGATGTGCCACCACCTTCTCAACAACGTTCCCCACAAAGGGAAGGTTGGAGACCGGATGATAGTTGATCAAAATTACTGGATCCAGGGAAGGCTTCTTGAAAAGGGGGTGCACAAGTGCCTCCTTTAAGGGAGCCGGAAAGGACCCCTCCCTCAAAGAAGCGTTGACAATCTCCTGGATCCAGGTACATGTCACCTCCCTACTGGCCGAAACCAGCCAGGAGGGACACGGGTCCAATAAACAGGTGGCAGAACATACAGCTCCAATGGCCCTGTCCACTTCCTCAGGCGTAACAGCCTCAAACTCACCCCAGATGACCGGACAAGAACATGCCCCTGTCCCCTCGACTGAATCATTATCAGTCGACTCTGCTACACAATTGGAGTCTAGGTCAGCCCGGATCTGAGCCACTTTGTCTGCAAAACAGTTATTAAAGTCCTCGGCACTACCCTGCAAGGGAGGCCCCGGACCCCTTGGGTTAATGAGGGACCGGGTCACCCTAAACAGGGCGGCCGGACGAGATTCTGCAGACGCGATCAAAGCAGAAAGATACAAAGATCTTGCCGCCTTAATCGCCTTCAGATAGGCTTTAATAAATAAGCTCAATCTGGTTCGATCAGATCCGGACTTACTTCGTCTCCATCGCTTCTCTAGATGTCTCTTATGGCGCTTCATCCCCCTGAGTTCCTCGGTAAACCAAGGAGACCTCCTGGGGCCAGCACCATGGAGAGGTCGCAAAGGCGCAATCTGGTCAATAGCCCCCTTCGCGGCCGTATTCCATGCCGCTACCAGGGACTCCGCCGGACTGTGGATGAGGGAGCTCGGTAATTCCCCAAGCGCCGTCTGAAAACCAATTGGATCCATCAGGCATCTGGGGCGGAACCACCTAATCAGTTCCGCCTCCCTGCGGGGAAGGATTGGGGCCGTAAAATTCAGTCAAAGCAGAAAATGATCGGTCCATGACAAAGGCATGATATCTAAACCCCTTAAAACCAAATCATTACCCAACTGCTCCGAAAGGAAAATCATATCCGGGGCGTGTCCACCCTCATGTGTTGGACCCTGCACTACTTGGGTCAGGTCCATGGTTGTCATGGCGGCCATAAACTCCTGTGCCAATCCCGAGGACTCGCCAAGTGATGGCAGATTGAAGTCCCCCAAAACCATAAGCCTGGGGAACTCCACTGCCAGCCCAGCAACCTCCTCGAGTAGCACAGGCAGGGCTGATGCCACGCAGCTGGGAGGCAGGTACGTAAGCAATAAGCCCACCTGTACCCCTAGGTCCAGCGTCATGAGGATGGACTTGCAACCCGGAATTTCGGAAACAGTGAGCCTATGTAGACTGAGGTTCTCCCGGGCCAAAATAGCCACTCCTCCCTCCCTTCCCTGGGGTCGCGGCTGATGCCATACCTGATAACCTGATGGGCATATACCCGTGAGGAGAACTCCCCCCTCAGGGCCCAACCAGGTCTCAGTCACACACGCCAAGTTGGTCTCCTCATCCATGAAAAGATCATGAATGAGTGGGGCCTTATTGTTAACCGACCTGGCATTAAGCAGCAACAACCTGAGCCCAAGGGCCCGAGCTACACCCATCACCAGGATCATGGGGAGAGCAAGATTTTTCAGAAGGGCCAGAACAAGGAACTGCTACGAGACAGCAGGACCGAGTTCCCCGAGTGCGGCCTACCCTCCTGCTCCCGCCATACCTGCCTCTTCCCTGAATGACCGGTATACTCCAGCCCTCATTGACTCCCGAGTCCGCATCCCCCCAGCCCCCGGCCTCCCTCAAGCTCGGCAAGCCTGTCCATTCATCTATGACACATTCTTCAGACATAACTCCATCCCATGCATACATCACCCACCCTCCAATTTAATAAAGATCTTAATAAAGATCTCCCACACACCCAATTTAAACAGCTAAAAACCCCAATATATAAAACCCCCCAATATATAAAACTATCAAAGTCTAAAACCATAACAATATTAATCTTAATAAAAAATAATTGCAACTGTTCCTATATTAGTCCTTCCTAAGATAAAACCCGTAATAGGCTTTGAGCCAGAAAGTCCAAAGCCCAAACCCACAGAAGGAGTAATTGTAGTTATAGTTGTAGAAACAGAAGCTATGGCTGCTAAACCCAACATGGCGGAAGCCAACGAGCCAGCTCCAAAGGAGAAGCCCGCTGACATAATGGCGGCCGCTTCCACCAACTCCCAGCTGGCCTGCTCTCCTTTCCGCCGGTCTTCCAGCTTGGCGGTTAGGGCGGTGGGCGGTTAGGGCGGCAGGCGGGCGGTTAGGGCAGCGGGCAAGTTCTTTCAAATCCTGGCTTCTTCCAAATCCTGGCTTCTTGCTCCTTTGGAAGCTACTCGCGCCGGAGGAGCTGAAGCCGGCCTGGGCGCACCTGGAAGCCCCCGTCACGCCCGGAGATTCGTATGTCGGCGCTTGGCGACCCTCGCCCCAAAACGGCGACGCTGCTCGTCCAAGGCTCGAAGAGACCACCGCTGCTCGCCCAAAGCTCGAAGAGACCACCTCGCTCGGAGCTGGGGCCGCCCGGCGCGGCGGAAAGAGGAGGAAGCTTGGGGGGGAGCCGCGCTCCTGCTGTCGCTCGCTCGCTCGCCCCGGCGTCTCCTAGCTCGACTCGGCTCGGCTCCCCTCCTCCGCTGACACGCTTGGCGACCCCCGCCCCAAAATGGCGACGCTGCTCATACAAGGCTCAAAGATACCACCGCTGCTCCCCAAGGCTCGAAGAAACTACCTCGCTCGGAGCTGGGGCCGCTCGGCTTGATGTTGATTCTAAGCTGGTTAATTGTTTTCCGTCCCATAGCATTACCACCGATGACGACAACCTTGAGCTGCAGTGAGGAAGCCCACGCTGAGCACCACCAACAAAGCCTCGAATCGCCTCCACGCAGTCATCTCAATTTTGTCCTACCTGTTTCAGCAGAGATCTGTCCTTCTGAACATGGCACACAATCATAGCAACAAAATTTCTCTCCTTCCTTCTTCTTTCTCCTGGAGCCTGGAGAGCAGTGGTCATTGCACACAGAAATAGGAAGCCCCTGAAATATGTATGAGAGTATCAGAGGTTAAAATATTTGCATTAATAGAGCTTTCCCAAACACGAACCCACAACCAGGATGAAGAAGCAGAAGAAAATGAAAATGATGAAACTTGAATTAATGGGAAGGAATTGGCACTGACTTCTTTTCGTTGTTCTAGCAGAGGATCTGGAAAGGCAAAAAGTTATGTTTTCACAGGATCTTACAGGTGTTCAGATTACTCCTAATGAATTCTTTACTTAATACTTTTTCCAAGTTTTTTTTCAGCCAGAACATTTAAAAACAGAACATGGCACTACACTTACAACCACAATGGGGTGGAGAATTTCAGTCATAAGATGTTGCTCTTGTAAGTCAGGACACTGTGAAAATTTCGATTTTGCAACCATTTTTACAATGGCAGTAAAGTGAATCCATGGTTCATTGTGAAAATCTGCCAAATGGGCATTTTTTGCTGGAAACTAACTAAAAACTCTTCAAATCATGGTCATGTGACCATGGGAAACTGCAACTGTTCATAAATCTGAGCCAGTTCCTATGTGCCAAAATGTGATCATGCAACACCAAGGGAAGCGGCACCTTCAAGGACAGGTCGTAAATATCTTTTTCATTTTTCAGTCCATTTTTAAATTTGAAAGGTTTCTAAATCACTGGTCAAAAGTCTAGGAAAATATGTAATTACATTGGCAACTTTTGTGTCCCAAGCACAATTAGAAGCATTTGCCATAAACCTGACATAGACACAGCAGTGTTCAATTGCATATATAGAAAACGTTATACCTCATCAGCTTGAAAAGCCCCAAGAAACCAAGACATCATTTTCTTCAGTTACTGCCATGTATTTGACAATTGGTCCAAACAGTGTTTTACTTTTCTTATTAGTTGAGAATCTGCAGCTTCTTCTCACCTGGTTAAAGCTTCTGTGCCATACAATTTGATTGTCATTAAGAGTTAATTCTCTGCCTGATGGAGCCCGAGGTTCCAATGTTCCAACTTTGACTCGAGAAAAGGAATTATTGTGGAAAGTAATCCAGTTTACAATATCAAAACCCGTAATCAGTTCTCTGTTTTCATCAAATGTAATAGTGTCTCCCATACTTTTCCTGAATACGATGCTTTTCAAGAAAGAATTAAACTATATTTTCAAAAAATGAAAGAAATTAACAGCAAGACATTGAAATCAAACAACTACAGAAAATTATTGCAAGCTGAACTATCATACTCTGAAAAACACAAATGAAGACTGAGGGTGTCTCCACGTTGCGGTTGACTGCTATCTGGACAAGACTCTGCAGTTCTTTTGGAAAGAGGTCCAGAATTGGTTTGCCGTTACATCCTTTCTAGGACTGAGAGTGATGGCCTAAGGTAACGTGCTGGATTTGTGCCTCATAAGGAGTAGAAGAAACATCTCCCTATTTCTAGCCCAATGCCTTAACCACCACATCAAACTAGTTGTCATCATATATGTTTCATATTTTATAATCACAGCCTCTCTCGGCTTATTAACATGTTCTTTGTTGTTGTTAGTTGCAAAGTTGTGTCCAACCCATCGCAACCCCATGGACAATGTTCCTCCAGGTCTTCCTGTCCTCTACCATCTTCTGGAGTCCATTTAAGCTCACTCCTACTGCTTCAGTGACTCCATCCAGTCACCTCATTCTCTGTCGTCCCCTTCTTCTATTGCCCTCAATCTTTCCCAGCATTAGACTCTTCTCCAGTGAGTCCTTCCTTCTCCTTAGGTGCCCAAAGTACTTGAGTTTCAACTTCAGGATCTGGCCCTCTAAAGAGCATTCAGGGTTGATCTCTTCTAAGACTAACCGGTTTGAACACCTTGTAGTCCAAGGGACTCGCAGGAGTCTTCTCCAGCACCACAGTTCAAAGGCCACAATTCTTTGGCACTCAGCCTTTCTTATGGTCCAACTTTCACAGCCATACATTGCAACTGGTAAAACCATGGCCTTGACTATATGCACTTTTGTTGGCAGGGTGATTTCTCTGCTTTTTAGTATGCTGTCTAGATTTGCCATAGCTTTCCTCCCCAGGAGCAAGCATCTTTTAATTTCTTGGCTGCAGTCCCCATCTGTGGTGATCTTGGAGCCCAGAAAAATAAAATCTGTCACTACCTCCATTTCTTCCCCATCTATTAGCCAGGAATTGACAGGGCCAGATTCCATGATCTTAATTAACATGTTAGCCCCCTGCCCTTTTTTCGAAATACTGAACGTAGTTATCTTCAAGGCAGAGATTTATATTGTACACATTATAATGGGTGTTATGACAAATATCTGTCTGCAAGAATTTTCAGGAGAATAAGGGAAATTAACTCAAAAATTAGTAAAAAAATTAGAAAACCTGCAGGTTTGGCTATGTAGAATCTGAATGCACATCACAATAGATACTCAAATAATGCTTTTCAAATTCCATGAAAAAGTGGCCAGTACTCATTGCACAAA
The DNA here is from genome assembly GCA_034064705.1 of Bothrops alternatus. Taxonomy (NCBI): domain Eukaryota; kingdom Metazoa; phylum Chordata; class Lepidosauria; order Squamata; family Viperidae; genus Bothrops; species Bothrops alternatus. The sequence continues at coordinate 692,307 of JARGCV010000165.1, read as the reverse complement.
CAGATCATCAATAATTGATATTGATAGGTTTCTTGCTTTTACCTTTTCTGCGTTCTGAACTTCCAAAATAACACAAAAATAAAGGTTAATATAACATTCTTTCCCACTTCCACAACATCACTTCATAGTTATGTTTCCTAATTAGGAAAGAATTATCCCTCTAATAATAATAATAAATCTTTATTGATTAGCCCTTGGGCCATATCAAAGTGCAAAGTTCCAGCAACAAAACATTACCAAAGTTTGATAAAAGCAATTTAAAATGAACTTTGATAAAATACAGTTTAAAATGGAATTAGAGTAAAATACGACTTAAAATGAAATTAGAGTAAAATACAGTCTAAAATGAAATTAAAATAGAGTACAGTAATTTAAAATAGATAAAATATGATAAAATTATATCTTGGAGTCACCCTTGCAATCTACCCCAATCAGTCCCACATATGCAGATCTCAACCGAACCATTTTGTTTAAATACTGTGCTGCGTTAAATGTTATTTTCAAGTTCTGGCCGCACATGAGGTAAGTTGTTTTGATATGGGGATCCCAATGAGTCATTCATTTGGTATATAGACTGAGGTACCTGTCTCTCACCCTCTTGTACAGGCAACAATCAAATAGTATGTGAGCCAGGTCTTCTACCTCTGCCGCTCCGCAAATGCAGAGATGCTCATTGTAAGGTATAGAATGGAATCTCCCATATCTGACCATTGTGTCAAGCTGTTCAAATCTCGCTCACGTAAATATCTCCCTAAGGTGTTTTGGCAGTTGTAACTTCAAATAGCTGTCTACTTGAAAAGTACGCTTGTATTTACTTAGCCATTTCAAGTTACCCACCTTACTAAGGATCGCAATATAATTTTGTGCTTCTATATCCTTAATTCTTTGGGCAGCCCTTTTTTTGAATTGTTCTCCTGTTATGCAAAAGACAGGAAGACCACAGCTTCTTACAAAATTTGTTAGTTTGGTGACCCAGGAGATTTGTGATTGTAATTTTATTTGCTCTATTAGACATAACTTGGGGAGTCTATCAGTCTCCATTTCATTGACTTTGCACCAGTAGTTATAAGCTCTAATTTTGGATAGAGCATGAATTGTATGAATTCCCAATTCAGCTCTAACTGCTGCAGCAGATGTTCCTGGATCTACACCCAGAATACATCTCAAATGCTGGGACTGTGTTTGTTCTAAGACTGTGGTTGAGTAGAGACCCCAAACCTCTGCTCCATACAAGAGCATAGTGGTAACCTTAGCTTTATATACCTTAATTAATGGGGCTAAGGACCCTGGGTAACTATGGTTCTTTAGTTTAAGCAATAGATTCAGGCGGGCTTTTGCTCTAAATGTACTTCGTTGATGATGGCAAACCCAAGATCCAGTCTTGGAAAAAGTTATGCCCAGATATACAAAGGTGTTAACCTGTTCAATTGGTTCACCATCTAATTGCCACTTATGTCTCTGATGGTGTCTTCCAAACACCATTATTTTTGATTTAGTTTTACTAATGATTAGGGAGTTATCCTGACAGTAAGAGCTGAATCTTCTTAATAGCCTACGTAATCCTACTTGTGAATATGATAATAAAATCATATCATCGGCATAAAGCAAGTTGTTACAGTAAGTATTTAGGATCATCGGCATATGTACCATGGGATCCTTCATTAACCCTGGCAAGTCATTGATATATAAACTAAATAATAATGGGGCCAGAATACACCCTTGCCTTATCCCTTTATTTGTGTGAATCCTGTTAGTCAGAGCCCCATTAACCCCATACCACACCCTCAAACAGGTACTTGTGTAAAGGGCTTTAATCAAAGCCAGGAGTCTAGGTTCTATTTTAAGTGATGTCAATTTACTCCATAGTACTTCTCTGTTTACCATATCAAATGCTGCTGTAAAGTCTATGAAAGCAGCAAACAGGGGTCTCCTCTTATAGGCATATTTGGCAATTAGATGGTTCAAGACAAAGCAGTTATCAATAGTAGATCGGCTTTGTCTAAAACCTGCTTGTTCTTCTGTGAGGATATTGTTTTCCTTTACCCAGATTTCAATTCTTTTCAAAAGGTACCTAGCATATATTTTTGCTGCAATATCAATCAGGCTAATGGGCCTATAATTACTAGGGTCCTTATTATTCCCTTTTTTATATATGGGAACAACTATTGCCATCTTCCACCCATCTGGTATATGGCAGGTGTTATTTATGTGTGTAAAAAGACCTGCCAATACAGGGCCCCACCAATTGGGAAATTTCTTGAATAATTCTACTGGTAAAAAATCCTCACCTGGGGCTTTATTGCTCTTTAAACTTTTGATGATGGATTGTATCTCCTTTTCTGAGACTGGTGGCCAAGAGGGGGAAGTTCTAGAGTTTACTAAATCATTGCTTAAAGACAATTTCTCTACCGGTTCTGTGGAAGCAAACAAACACTGATAATAATTCTCCCAGTCCTCGGCAGAGATTGGTATGTCAAACACAAATCTCCGCTCCTTCAGGATACCTGCTACAGAATGCCAAAATATTACTGAGTTATGACTTCTGGCAGCCAACTTGAGTTCTGACCAGATTGAAATGGCAAAGCTGTTTTACTTTAATGTTATAGTTTTTTTATATTCCCTTCTTGTGTGCAACATCTTAGCTTGTACATGGGCAGTAGGGTTCCTCTGGGCAAGCCTCATGGCTGCCTTCAGTTTCTTTTTCAGTCACTGGCATTCAGGATCAAACCAGCGGGGTCTACCTACTCGGGCTCTTTTTATAGGAGGTTTGGCTGTTAGATGTTTCTTCAGAATGTTACAGAGATTGGAGAATGCATTGGAGGCTGACATCCAGTCAGTAGTAGATGACTGGATTGATCTAGCCCACTTAATAGCATTCTCTGTTTTAAGGCATTCTAGTATTGCTTTAGTATCAACTTTGGCCCAAATTAACCTTTTATTTTGGGTCACCTCTGCCTTTTTGGTGAGCCATCTATCAGCCATATTATATGGTCTTAATCTGAGGGGCCTTGTAGTGTCACACTTACAGGCTGGTGGTCGCTATTGTCGCTAAGGTGTACTGTGACCTCCAAAAAGAGGTCAACTTTATATCTAGCCACACAAAAGAGATCCAGTACACTGCTTGAATTGGCAGAGTGGTATGTGTAGGGATATGTGTAATTCTTATCCTTACCTCCCAGAATTTGGAGATTACCCTTAAAAATTAAGGAGACTAGGAGCAGGCCAGCAGCATTACTTTTGCAGTCTCTTGAGAGCCACTGGGGATGGTTATGAAAAAATTCCCCTGGGACTCCCTTCTTCTGGGCAAGCTCATACAAAGAGGGACCCAGCCGAGCATTCAAATCTCCTAGTAATACCACTATGGACTGAGGGTACAATACAGATATATCTTCTAAAATAACTTCCAAGCCCATCCAACATTCAGAGTTATAATACCAGGATGTGATTGGTGGGATATACACATTTACCAGTATTAACTCAAACTTTTCATATTCAAATTTAACAGCTAGGAAGTACGAATACTTATCTTCATTATATAGTTTCTCCCCCTGCCATTACAACTCTTGCTTTATAAGAATGCATAGCCCACCAGAGGGTCTCCCTTTGTTCTTTGTCTTTTGGGCTGGGGAGGTCCATCCCTGAAAATCTGGCAGTTGTACTGGTTCATCCACTTCGGTTAACCAGGTTTCTTGAAGGGCTATTACATCAAATCTAGGGAGAAAGCTCATTAGTCCACTATCGACCATCCCTTTCCAGCTGGCTACATTCCAGGTCATCATCTGTATGGGCTTCTCGGAGGCAAGGTGGTCTGGCTTGGTTGATTGGCTAGATGGTAAAAATGCCAGATGTCAACTTGACATTGGAGCTGGGTCAATATCATCTATGCATCCCATATAAACACAGTTGTTGTGAGGTTCGGTATTTCTTCTCATGGGTTGCAGAACTTGTTGTTGCTCCTCTATATCTCGATTGCCAGTGTGCCTGTTCCTCTGCCCTTGCTCCAGGAATAATTTTTTTTTCAGATGGGCAGGTACTCTGGCTTAAATCTATAAATATAGATTTATGTCCATTTTTGGAGGGGCGTAGCTGAGAATTCATCTTGTAGGGAGATGTTGTGGAAACTTCTAAGTCAAATGAGGATGGAAGCTGGATTATATCCTTAGTGTTTGTCAGCTTAGGAGGCACTGTGTGGTGAAGCCCTTTGTCTTTCAGTTGTTTCTCAGAGACAGGGTCAGTCAGTGCAGTTGCCCCACTGTCCGCCTGTGTGACGCTACCTTTTTTTACTGTTGAGGTAAATGCAGATTGTTGATTAAATATATTGTCACAAGGTTGCGCAATTAGTGGAGTCAAATTAAATAGAGGCTTTGCTGTAAATTGAGTTGTTGTCAGTGCCTCTTTAGGTCATTCAATCTTTGAATGATACCGGTATTAACTTGCTCAGGTTCCGGCAGTGCACTGAATAGATCAATCAGCATTTCTTCTGGCACCTCTTCAACAGTTCCTGCAGCTGTGGGTAATGCCGTTTGTATATCACTCCTTTGTCTTCTCAGGGTCAATTCAGTTGCAGCAGCCTCAAGCTTAGCAGTGTAAGGGCTGTTGCATCCTGGATGTAAAGCAACAGTTCCCTCTTGGTGACGCTGTTTCAGGAGTGAGCACACTTTGAGTGAAAAACCCTTATTGGGAATATTGAAAAGGTACTCAGAAAGGGCTTCATTTTAAAGAGCATGGAGGGAATTGTGGGCTGCTTAAATGATAGGAGAATTCTCATATATTTTCTTCTTGCTGGCAGCTACTCTGCATGTAGAAGATCTATCAGAGTGAGTTCACAGCGAAGCAGCTGGCTCAGGGACAGCTTAACAGCTTTTCTATTACCCCAACACCCTCTATTCACTCTCTTGTCATAAATTTGTAAGGTAACCCAGTTAGTCTGCAGACTGTAGTTATATTGGTCATCTCTTAGGCCTTTACCTGATTTGATGTTTTCTCTATGAGTGTTCAGATTTTTGGAAGGAAGAAAAGACCCCTCTCTAGTTTCACTTTCTGAATTAGCCATCCCAAGTCTATCCGTGGTTGTCTTCCCATGTCCTTCTGCAGTATTTGGCTGGCTCCTAACAAACTTTACAAAAGATTCTTTCAAGCAGTCAACCTTATTTATGACAGTTGATAAGACTTCATATATTGAGTTAACAGTTTGAGCCGTAAGGAAACATTGTCTAGAGAGGAAATCTGTCACATTTCCCCCTTTTAAATTTATTATATCTCCCTCCTGTGCAAAGAGGGCTGCTGCTGAGTTCCAAGAAGGGGAGCAACTCTCCGAGGAGGACAATTCTACATGCTGTTTGCTTTCCAGTTCAGTTTGTAAGTCCCGTTCCAATGAGTCACATAAATTAAATTTATCTGATAAGGCGACTGCAGATGAATTACTTACTGGCACAGACTGTCTGTTTGCAGTGTAGTCTTCCATTTTCTGCTGCTTCAGTGGCTTGGATGAACTCCTTGATGCAGAGTGCTGTCTCTTTCTCCTTTTCCCCATTCTTAGTAATCCAGGCTTGTAGAATTGTTAAAATGTAGGTAGAAATATGGTGGCCTCTCCAGTAGTTAAAAAGAGTTAAAAGTAGGTTAAAATAGGTTAAAAGTGGGTAGATTAAAAATGCAATGTTAAAAAGGGTTAAAAAGTTAAAATAAAAATAAAATAAAATAAGGCTTTTGCTTTTGGAGGAGCTCCTTACATCCTTTGCTGCCTGCCCACCATCCTGGCTCCGCCCCTCTAATAATTACAACTACTAATGTAAAAGCTTTTATTTTCTTCAAGAGGAAGTCTTTTTTTTTTACAAGCAACCAAATTTTGTTTTATTGGGCCAATTTTATTCCACATAGAAAGCTGACATTTCCACTCATTAAACTAAATGGTATTCAATAAAATTGATTGATAAAACAGTGCTGTATAACATCATTCCTAGCAGCTTTATGTGTAACAATTTTCCCACTACATAATGGCGCAATTAAACAAACAATTTTTATGTATTAGAAATACAATAAAATACCTGCCATGGTTTTAAATCCTGAAATATTACTTGTTCTGTTCCTATTGCATTTCTACACCTTGATCTGGACTTGAGTAAGACATGCAAAGAATGTACCATCACATGGACTGCATTATAAACATTGTAACTGTGTCCAGTCATGCTCATTTCAAATAATATACTCGGCAGACTCTCTAACTTCTCATCCCCAATGCACAATACCTTGTTATCTTCATTTATACTGGAAATGTGTAATTGGCAGTCAAATGCCTGCTCCCAACAATTCTGAATGAAATTATCTTCTTTTGCCCAGGATGGCCTTATAGTCTGAAGAAATTCTTGGAATTCAGGTTGCTCTTTTGAATGAACTGTGAATGATAGAGCACCATGGAAACTCTGTATATCCCAAAGTCTCTGAATGGACAATGATTCAAAATTCCAATGGGATGTAATAATCCACACTTTACCCAAAGGAGTCCATGAAAAAACAGATGCTACAAAGACAATCGTTCTCAAATTTTGCATGGCTGGACTCAGTCCATAGATTAAACATACTTTGACTTTATCCTCCATAAAGAGTTGATCATATTTTAACAACACTGTAATCAACTGTATATATTCATCCAGCTATGCCTTTGGTGGTGTTCTAAGTATGAAAGTGTAACAAATACTGTTTTCAGAAAGCAACAGTTCAATTTTCTGCAAAAACATGTCCCCATAGTCATCATACACAGCCAAGACACCAATCCATATCCATCTAAAATGCTGAAGTAATCGAATAACCCCAGTGAATTGATGCATTTCATTTGGGACCATCTGGTACAAGGATGGAAATACATTTTTCTCGCCATGTACTGGGGAAAATGTTCCAAAGGTCAGCTAAAAAGCATTATATAGCAAATAATCAGAACCATTATGTGAGATTAAGAAATGTTTTTATGTTGACTTCCGGTTCCGGTCGTGGCGTCGCTAGTCGGGCAGGGAGATTGCTCTCCTCGCCGACTAGTTTTCCCTCCATCGGCAGACCCTTATGCGGGTCCAAAGTCACCCTGGAGGGCGTGACTTTTCTATGAGGAGGCAGCGTTCCGGCAGCAGAGGAGCGGCGGCTTCTCCAGCTGTCCGGATGGAACTCCGAGGGCCAATGGAGAAGAAGATCAGCCAATAAAATGGCCGATCGCTCTGCCACAAGAAACCGCAAGTCAAAAGAATATCTAAGCTTCAGACCCACCGTGGTGAATCTGGGTGAGACCTTTCCTTTTTTTCTCTCTCTTAGTTTTTTTTGTTTGTTTTTTGCCTGTAAGAGCTGTGTTGGAAAGATTTCTCTAGCTTGGAAAGGCAGCTTTTACTCATTGGGGAAGAAAGGCGAACAAAGGAACAAAGTAAAGTTTTAGAAATTACGTTGCTTTTTTCATATAAGTACTTTGGGGTATCGGAAAAACTTTTTTCACGAACTTTATTATTAGCCTATGTTGTTGTTGTTTTTGAGTAAAGAAAGAAGAATGAAAAGTGAAATGACTTTGGGGGAAATGGATTTATTTATTTTTTTAGCATTCTGAGGACATCTACTGGTTAAAAAGTAATATTGCCATTGGAGAGGAGATGATCTTTTTATATGAAAGTTAACTGGATGTTTGAATTTTTTTTCTAAAATGGAGCCGTACTCACATTTAAATTGCAAACTTATTCTGGAGAAAATTTATGAGACTAAAGAGGAAATATCTGCTACAATGAAAGAGCTTACTACAGAACTAAGAGCCAGAATCTCTTCCTCAAACTTTAAAACTGACTTTCAGATTGCACCTGATTCTTTTATTAAACAGACTCTACAAAAAGAGGACCTAACTGAGAACAAAGAGAAATTGACTCTGCCTTATATGCAACTCAGTTATGGTGTTGAGAATCAGGAAAAGCAAAGACTGGGACTTGGAACTCTAAAGCAACGAGACTTTATGCAAAAAAAAAAAATCAGAAGGCCAATTCAGAGGTCAAGATGGTTCTCACTGATTCAAAAGATATTACAAGCAACAAAGAGAGACTTATCTGTTGGAAAGGAAGCTTTGCTATGGAAACCTACTTGGCATTTAAAAAAACCTAGAATAAGATTTTTTAAAAAATGAAAGTTAAAGTTTTGAGTAATGGACTAAAGGCAATCTAGAACTATGGACTGACTTAAGGACCAAGATTATAAGTTAGATGTAAGAAAAATGGGATTAATGGAAGATATAAAATTTATCTACATGGAAATTACTGATGATTTACTTGTTTGATGATTTATGAATTGAAATGTCTTAAAGTTTGATGTTATCTTGTTAGTTTAAAGTTGATTGATGGTTTATATAGCTTTAGGACAGATTAATACTTTAGTTTAAAAAAGAGATATAAGAGAAAAAAGGAGTGACTAATGAAATACATATTAAATCCTTTAAGAATGTATTTGTTCTTTTTTCTTTTTTTCTTTTTTTTGTTTAGGATAATAGGGTTATTTGTAAGAAAATTATTATGTAATCTTGAACTAACCTAATAAGATGATTTCAGCTTGATAAGATTGATGTCATTGGTTATGACAATTTAATTGGATATGAACTGAATTATGTTTAATGGATTGAAAAAATTTAAGATTTGATTTTATCTGTTAGCTATAAGAGATTAATTAGTTGATAGATTAGATATATATAGGATAGATTAATGTTTTAGTTTAATTAAGGGATATTAGTGGAAGAAGAGTTAAATAAAATTTACAATAAAAACTAAGGTACCAGAATATATTTGGAAGGAATACCTGTACTGATAGAGTTTGTATTTAAAGTTAATTTGATTATGGTTGTATAATTTTTTTAAAGTGTTAGAAACAGGTATAGGTTGACTAAATTTAAACCAGACTGAACTATTTTAAATAAACTATGTTAGTTAAGGGGAAAGAGAGGGAATACTAGAGGTACTGATTGAAGTATGTATAAATGTTTTGCTTTTGGATGATTGTTTACCCTAACACCATGGTGTGCTTTGAGCATTTTGTTGTAAAAATCAAAAAAACCAATAAAACTTTTGTAAAAAAAGAAATGTTTTTATCTTTATCGTAACTAAGGCTTACTGACTACTGGAGAGACCAAGCTGGCCTACAAGAAAGACCAAATGAAGAACAGAATAGAGGCATGGGAAGACAAAACACTACATGGCCAGTACATTAAAAAAAATAGCTGGGAAAGCAGATAATAACAAGACCTGGCAATGGCTAAGAGCAGGAAAGTTGAAGAAAGAGACCGAGGGACTAATTCTGGCTGCACAAGACCAAGCCTTAAGGACAAATGCATACAAAGTCAAAAATGAGAAGACAGCAACAGACAGTAAGTGCCACCTATGCAAAGAAGCTGAAGAAACAGTGGACCACCTGGTAAGCTGCTGCAAGAAGATCACATAGACTGACTACAAGCAGCGGCATGACAAAGTAGCAACTATGGTGCATTGGAAGATCTGCAAGAAATATCATTTGCCTGTAAGCAAGAACTGGTGGTATCATAAAATAGAGAAAGTCATAGAAAATGATAAAGTTAAACTGCTCTGGGACTTCAGAATTCAAACAGACAAGCACCTGCAACATAACACCCCGGACTTAACAATTGTTGATAAGAAAGACAAAAAAGTCTGGATAGTGGAAGTGGCAGTGCATGGAGACAGCAGAATAGACGAGAAAGAACTGAAGAAGATAACAAAATACAAAGACCACAAATAGAAATAGAAAGACTGTGGCAAAAGCAAGCAAGGGTAGTACCAATAGTAATAGGTGCCTTGGGTGCAATCCCAAAACAACTGGAGCACCACTTGAACACCATTGGCATTGTCAAATTTGCCATTAGTCAATTGTAAAAGGCGGCCTTACTAGGAACTGCTTCCATCCTGCGACGATATCTGTAATACCATCAAACATCCACATCTGCCTATCCCAGGTCCTTGGTAAGGACTCAATAGGTAGACAAAAATGTCAAATCCAGTCTGAACATCTGGCTGACTGTGCGATGATGATTAATAATAACAATAATAATAATAATAATAATAATAATAAGTTGGAAGGGACCTTGGAGGTCATCTAGTCCAATCCCCTGTTCAGGCAGGAAACCCTATACCATTTCAGACAAATGGTTGTCCAGTCTCTTCTTAACAACTTCCAATATTGGAACAGTCACAACTTCTGGAGGCAGATTGTTCCACTGATAAATTGTTCTGACTGCCAAGAAATTTCTCCTTAGTTCTAGGTTGCTTCTCTCTTTGTTTAGTTTCCATCCATTGCTTCTTGTCCTGCCTTCAGGTGCTTTGGAGAATAGCTTGACTTCCTCTTTGTGGCAGCCCCTGAGATATTGGAACACTGCTATCATGTCACCCCTCTTCCTTCTCTTCATTAAACTAGACATACCCAATTCCAGCAATCATTCCTTATATGTTTTAGCCTCCAGTCCACTAATCATCTTTGTTGCTGTTCTCTCTGTCCTTGAACACTCTGTTGAGAAAGCTTGCCTATAAGAGTGACTTAGACCATATTAAAATCAAAGCAACAATAAATGAATGACTTTGAATATTGTATATTACATATTCTCTACAATGCCCCCCAAAAGAGATTTAAAAGAGAAATGGGACTCAGATGTTTTAAACATTAAAGCCTTCTTGGAAACTTTTGAAAAACCAATACTTCCTTACTTACAAGTTTTAAATGCTAAATTAGATAAAATGTTTGATGAATTCCTAATGATTTCACATCATCCCAAAGAAGACATCTAGATATAGGCAATAATAGTTAAATCAGTCATCCAATTGGATGGACTGGAAATTAATTGGATGTTAACAGGTTTGAAAGAGAAGGAGTTCTCTTTGAAAACTAGACACTTGCTAGAGCAGGTTGAAGGGGCGTTAATGAACTGGACCATATCAGGAAAGCTGATGGAGTCTGCAGAATACAGCCATTACATACAGCCAGAAGACAGCTGTTGAGAGACATTGTGTCCCAATTTTCAGGAAAATTTACTGAACAACAAGTTCTATGGAAATGTCTTCAATGGAATCCCACATTCTTTGAGATCGTGAAGCACTTATAATGTTAAAGAAAAGTAAAGAGGATAAACTGGAAGGAGTTGTTTCTATTATTAAGAATCAATCAATGGTATTAGATCCTGAACAGAAATGATAGTTGTGGTGGATTGCTGAGAGATTAGAAGCTACTTGTGAATTTTCTGCAAGTAAAATACCATAATGGATTGTTAACAGAGGGCTTTGAAATTTACTGTTGTTGTTGGGATTACCTGTTAATTGTTTTTGTATAATAGATAGATGGTAGGTCAAATTGGTAGATTAATAATAGATTTCTGTATTTGTAATATTTTAATGTTATATAACTTTGCCAATATAAATTTAGAAGTTCATAAATTGTGGACCAGTTTTACCAAGTGGGAACATTTATTATTGCTGTAAAATATATATCCTTATTTAATTGGGGGGAACATTTTGTGAGTATATTTTTTCCTTTGTTTCTTTGTTTCTTTTTTTGATTATGTACTACGACTTGGGAAGCAAATTTTAAAAAGAATGTATATATATAAAAACAAACTGAATGTCATGAACTTACTCCTATCAGAGTAATAATGGAATATTTTACAATAATTAGAATAGAAAGGCTTCAAATGACACTTTTCTATATACTACGGTATTCAACATATGGTATTTTGAAATTAGGTTAGGAGCAGTCCTATTATTAGCCTGATCTTCTGACAAATTATCATAAAAAATTACAAATGTTTTATGAATCACCAAGTGAACATCAGAAGAATCTTATATGGATTTGATGCAGGGTGTAAAGGGACATGGAGTTTTCTACTCAGTAGCCAATTTTTTACACTTCAAAAAAAAGAGAAAACAAATTCATAGAAAATTCCTAATGACATTATGGGTATGGAAATTTTAAAACATTTACCACTATAATCCTGGCACTTCCACACACACACCCCAATTATTTTGCACTTACTAGTCTGAAGTAAGAGAAAAATACAATTCTTTACATCACTTCATTGATCAATGTCCAAGCGCAATCTTCTGTGAAGGAGGGACTGTTGTGAAAGAAAAAGGCTTGAGAAGTAATTGTCCCCAAAATAACATTTCCTGGCTGAGGAAATTGATGGGGTATAGGAAGTAAGTCATCAGATATGTTGCAATCGATAGCATAAAGTTTTAAGGGAGGGTAGAGGTGGGGAAGGGGTGCTTAGGGCGGGGGAAGAAATTGTTGGAGGGGAGCTAGAAGATAGGCCCGACAACGGAAGGGGACGTAATCCTGTGGGTTCGGATGGGGAGCTGATTAAGACTGATTTAGTTCCAATTAGTACCGTAAGCGGGAAGGGCAGATATGGTGGGAGCAGGGGGCCGTATCATAATAGGGGAGCGTGTACCCGCTGTTTACGAGTGGTCATGCGCTCCGACCCCCAAGGCTCTACCTGTTCTCGGGTTTATTCAGAACCACAGGGCCTGGGCTGTAGGCTGATGTTGTGCAATGCCAGGTCTGTGGTAAACAAGGCCCCCCTCATCCAAGATTTAATTTTAGAGGGGGGAGCAGACCTGGCAGGTATTACGGAGACCTGGTTAGGACCGGAGGGCGGTGTCCCTCTGGTGGAAATGTGTCCACCGGGTTTCCTTGCGTTCCATCAGCCGAGAGCACAGGGCAGGGGTGGGGGAGTGGCGGTCGTGATTAGGGAAGATTATAGGCCGAGGGAGGTCACTGTTCCTCAGACGGCAGGCTGTGAATCTCTCCTGGTGAAGTGGGACCTTGGGGGTCCGAGGGCGGTGTTGATTACGTACCTGGCTCCCTGCCACGTGGCAACTGCCCTGCTCGAGTTCCTGGACGTTGTCGCCGCAGTGGCGGTTGAGGTCCCCAGGCTAATAGTCATGGGTGACTTCAACCTGCCGTCTGTGGGCGGGACGTCCGGGGGAGCTCGAGAGTTCATGGCTTCCATGGCAGCCATGGACCTGACCCAGGTAATTCAAGGCCCCACACATACAGGGGGGAACATGCTTGACCTGGTTTTTGTCTCTGGACAGTGGCTGAGTGGTCAGAATATAGGGGATATAGTTATTGAGCCCCTGCCATGGTCTGACCACTCTCTCCTTCGCTTGGACTTTCTGACCGCTGCACCCCACCGCAGGGAGGCGGAACCAGTGAGATGGTACCGCCCCAGGCGGCTAATGGAACCCGAGCGGTTCCAGATGGAGCTTGGGCCAATTCCTGAGGCTCGGATACACGACTCGGTCGAAGAGTTGGCGGCAGCCTGGGATAGGGCTGTGGCCAGTGCTCTAGATCGGGTCGTGCCTTTGCGGCATCTGATTCGACGTACGTCCCGATCGGCCCCTTGGTTCACTGAGGGGCTGAGAGAGATGAAACGCCGGAAAAGACGCCTAGAGAGCAGTTGGAGATCGAGCCGTGCCGAATCTGACCGAACACTAGTAAGAGACCATATTAGGTCCTACTTAGCGGCGATAAAAGCAGAGAAGCGTTCTTACCTCACTGCTCTTATCGCGTCATCAGATAACCACCCAGCCTCCTTGTTTAGGGTGACCCGCTCCCTCCTTCAGCAGGAGGTGAGGGGAGACCCCTTAGAGGGTAGAGCTGAGGATTTTGGAAAATATCTGTATGATAAAATCGCTCAGATACGGGAAGGCTTTGATTTCAACTGGGTATGTCCGGTGGGAGAGACGGAGTCTGGTCTTGAGACTGCTATCTGGGCTGAGTTTGACCCCGTGACTCCCGAGGACGTGGACAGGTTGTTTGGGGGACTTAGGGCAACCAATTGTTTATTGGACCCGTGCCCCTCCTGGCTGGTGTTGGCATCCCGGGAGGTGGTACGAGGCTGGTTCCAGGCAATTATTAATGCTTCATTGAGTGAGGGTGTCTTCCCTGCCGCCTTGAAAGAGGCGGTAGTGAGGCCCCTCCTCAAGAAGCCTACCCTGGATCCAGCCGTTTTATCAAATTATCATCCTGTCTCCAACCTTTGCTTTCTTGCAAAGGTTGTCGAGAGTGTGGTTGCCAGACAGTTCCCGCGACACCTGGAGGAATCGCTATACTTGGATCCATACCAGTCGGGCTTCAGGCCTGGTTACAGCACGGAAACAGCATTGGTCGCATTGGTGGATGATCTCTGGCGGGCCCGGGACAGAGGTTGTTCCTCTGCTCTGGTGCTATTGGACCTCTTGGCGGCTTTTGATACCATCGATCATGGTATCATGCTGCAACGGTTGGAGGGGTTAGGTATGGGGGGCACTGTTTTGCGGTGGTTCTCCTCCTTCCTCTCCGGCCGGATGCAGTCTGTGTTGACAGGGGGCCAGAGGTCGACCCCGAGACCCCTCGTATGTGGGGTACCTCAGGGGTCGGTCCTCTCGCCCCTACTGTTCAACATTTATGTAAAACCACTGGGTGAGATCATCCGTGGTTTTGGTGTGGAGTACCATCTGTACGCTGATGATACTCAGCTGTACATTTCCACGCCGAACCACCCCAACGATGCTCTTGCCGTGCTGACCCGGTGCCTGGAGGCCTTCCGGGTTTGGATGGGGAAGAACGGACTCAAGCTCAACCCTTCCAAGACCGAGTGGCTGTGGCTACCGTCGTCCCGGTTTAGTCAATTGACTCCTTCGTTGTCCATTGGGGGCGAAACAGTGGCCCCCGTGGAAAGGGTTCGCAATTTGGGAGTCCTCCTGGATTCACGGCTGTCTTTAGAGGACCATTTGACGGCCGTGGCCGGGAGGATGTTCTATCAGGTTTGCCTGGTACGCCAGTTGCGTCCCTTCCTAGGCCGGGACTCGCTATGCACAGTTACTCATGCCTTCGTCACTTCCAGGCTGGACTACTGTAATGCTCTCTACATGGGGCTCCCCTTGATGTGCACCCGGAGGCTTCAGCTGGCCCAGAATGCAGCCGCACGGGTAGTGACCGGGGCACCATGGCGCTCCCATGTAACATGCGTGAGCTGCACTGGTTGCCGGTGGCCTTTCGGGTGCGTTTCAAGGTGTTAGTGACCATTTTTAAAACGCTCCATGGCATCGGACCCGGATATCTACAGGACCGCCTTCTGCCAGCAAATACCTCCCGCTGTCCGGTACGCTCCCACAGAGAGGGTCTCCTCAGGGTGCCGTCAGCCAAACAATGTCGGCTGGCGACCCCCAGGGGGAGGGCCTTCTCTGTGGGAGCTCCAACGCTTTGGAACGAGCTCCCCCCGAACTCCGTACGATGACGGAATTGCGTTCCTTCCATCGAGAATTAAAAACATACTTATTCCGACAAGCCGGCCTGGGATGATAGCTCCAGCTCCAACAATGGCCATAACTGTTTTTAGGGGATTGTGTTTTTAGTTGGGTTTTTAAATATTAGGCCAAATTGTTTAATTTATTTTTAATAATTTTAATTTTTGTGTGTTGTTGTTTTAATTGGGCTGTACACCTCCCCGAGTCCTTCGGGAGGGGGGCGGTATAAAAATTGTAAATATAATAATATAATATAATACGATTTGCATGTAATACAAAACAGGAATACAAAGGGCATCGTTCTTGTCACCCCCATCCTATTATTGACAATTGTTCCTATACAGAAACATATCCTATCTCCAGGATAAACCAAATGGCATCATTTTTCGTTATCCTTATATACATGGCGTCTAAAACATTTGCAAGTCTACTGGAATATTTTCTTCAAACAGATTTCAGTTTTGGATTGTCTGTGCTGCTTTCAGTTTTTTAGTGTGCTTTGAACTAATGCCACTTTTTAAAAAAGTGTTTTATATTTCAGAAGCTATTCTGCTATCTTCATTTCTTGCTTGGAAGGAAAAAGTGGGATGATTTCCTCATTGCTTTTAAAAAAATAAAATTCTGCATGGATAACCATATTTGCAGGCAATAAAGTTTCTGTTTGTTCATTTTTCTTCTATGATCTCTCCACATGGTAAAGATAAGTTGCTTTATCTAAAAGTGATTTGAGCAATTAGTATACATGGATAAAATTTCTCAGTGTATATCTTACAAAGTACATCCTCCCAATTATGAACATTAGAATAAGAAATAGGAAAGGGAAGAGAAAAAGAGAGAAAAAATTCAGAAACTATTAAGTCAGCTGCTGATTTATTGGCATATTGTGATGCTCATATGGGAGAAGATCCCCTTATTATACCAGTGCCTGCATCTGAAAATCCTTTCCGGGAGAAGAAGCTTTTATGTACTATCCTATGATTCACCCTGCAATTAAAAATGTTATCTGTGAAAATACATTACCGATGGTGCATGCTTTTCCTAAAGGTTTTTCCCATATAGTAATTTAGACTAAAAGTAACCCTTTCTAGAACACAATATATTCTAAGTTAATACATTTTAAGTGAAGGTTTTTAATGTCAATTTTTCTATCAGTGGTATGTGTTCAACATTTCTATTGTTCTCTATTTGTGTTTTGTAATAAAAGAATCCTATTTGTTTTTTTTAAAAAAGAATGAAATGGAGATAAAACAAGCTTGAAAGATGAAATGAAGATTAGAACAGAAATGCTTCAAATGATAACTCTCTATATACTATTCAACAAATTATATTTTGAAGATAGGAAAAAACACTCCTATTATTAGGTTTTCTGAAAATTGAGTTCAATAAGCTAAAGGGCTCTGTAATTTTGACAATTGGGGAAATAATCAAGTCCTTTTCAATTCTCAATATTTTGAACATCTCTCTTAAGAAAAGAGCTAGAAGTCTATATTTAATTACTGTAATTTGTTTTGATTTTTTTTACACCATGAAAGTGCCATGAGCCTTTTTTTATCAAATTTTCTGACAAATTTGCAAGTCAAACTTCATATACAATAAACCAACTGAAGTTATTAAAACTGAAAAGTATAGTACGTAAAAGATTCATTTTCATAAATACATCAATCAGCCCTAGGTTGTCCATCAAAATCAAAGATTTTTTTTAATTTGCCCTGATTTATTTTAATATTTATCTGAGATGTTTTGCCCAGTTGTGGGGTGATCACTAAATTCCAGTTCCCCCATCAAAACCAACTTTCATAAGAAATCCTATTAATTCCTTAAAAATTGTTTATAAAACACTACTTTGTCCTTAGTTGGGACATTAATTCTCAGTATCAAAACCTTAGTTCCATGTAAAAAAACTTCCATCCCAACCTATGTCTAATGCTCATCAGTCAGTGCAATTCCCCTGTTCATTTGGTAATTTATAAACAAAACAACTTTCTTTCTTTCTTTCTTTCCTTCCTTCCTTCCTTCCTTCCTTCCTTTCTTTGTTTGTTTATTTCCTGCTGAAATACATTCTTCACCTAAAATTTTATAATTCAAATCTTTTGTGACTTTCTTTTAAGTTCTGATGGAAGGTGATGTGCAATGCAATGCTTTCCCAACATAGGGGTTTAAAGGTTTAGTAAATTGGGTTATAGTTACAGGGAGGGGTCATGGCTTGTGTAATCAGATCCACTTTCAAAAGCTGGCCACCTATTGCCAGGCATGAAACTTGATTTGGAAGGTCATGAATTAAGGTTTGGATGGCACTGTTATTTATGGTATTATAAAGTTAAGTTAATGTTGATTTTAATCATTAACATTTAATCACTAAGAGTATGGAATAAATATAAAACAAGATTCTCCACAAAGTTGCCTCTTTGGGTGTCCCCACAGGAAGCTATTTTTAGAAAAAAATGGTTGCGAAGCTGGACTGGTGGACTTTTGGTAAAATAATACCCTTCAACTTGGGTGGCCCTACTCTTAAACCAAAGGAAGAGTTAGAATCAGAAGGTTCTGCTTGTCGTTGGTTTACATATCAACACCTGAAAGAAAGATTTAAACTAGATAAAAAGACTTTGTTAAAAATGAATTTGAAACATTATTGTGTGGTAGTGATGAACATATTATTGCTAAAGTTTATAAAATGCTATTGATATTGAATTTGGAAAATGAACATGTAAAACATTGTATGATACAGTGGGCAAGGAACTTAGGATATAAAGTGATGCTGGAACAATGGGAGAACATATGGGCAAAAAGCTTAAAATTTACATTAAATTACAATTTAAGAGAAAACTTTTTAAGATGATGTATCACTGGTATTTAACACCAGATAAGCTATCTAGAATGTACAAAGGCATTTTAAGTGAATGCTGGAAATGTAAATGTAAAGAAGGGACCTTTTACCACTTATGGTGAACATGTGATGAAGCAAAGAAATATTGGAGAAGAATTCATATTTTAATACAGAAAATCCTTAAAGTAAAGATTAAGATAAAACCAGAATTTTTTCTTTTGGGTTTAATTGAAAAAGACTTGGGAAAAAATGGAACTTTGTTCTTGTATATGTTGATGGCAGCAAGACTACCGTATGCACAAAAATGGAAGGACATTTTGATTCCCACTATGGACGAAGGGCTACAGAAATTGATGGAGTTGGCAGAGATGGCTTAATTGACTGTTTTGATTAAAGAAAAGAATATAAGTACTTTTGTTTCTACACAGAGACTGCTTCTGGACTTTGGACTTGAGGTGGGAAAAAAAGGAAACTTTGATTTGGGGTTTTACTGATTAGATTGATTTATTGTATTTGTTAACTTGTTCTGGCTAATTTATACTATTATGAAAAAGCACAATGTTAAGGTTCAATGGTAATACTTTATTCTACTGCACAGAGGAAGTCAAAAGTCGATGTCTTTTTTCTTTTTCTCTTCTTTCCCTCACTTTCCCTTTTTCCTCCCGATTGTATCTTATTATTTGTTTTCATTTTGTATTTTACTCTATAATTCAATAAAATGTATTAAATACACACACACAAAAAGAAATCCTATTAATTGACTGGCTGGAGAAGGCTCCTGCATATTCTTTGTACAGCGAAGGTGACTAACAAGGAAGTATTGGAGTACTTAACACCAGACATGTCACTGTAAGGCAAAATTCACTGGAGAAAACAATTATGTTTGGAAGAATTACCAGTAAAAGGAAACCAGGCTGCCAAAGAACACAGTGGCTGGACATCTTCAAAGCTGACATCAGCCACAGAATAAAGTAAAAGGTAAAGTTTTCTCCTGTCCGTCTGACTGTAGGAGGAGGTGCTCATCTCCATTTTTTAGCTGAGGAAGCCATCATTGTCTGAAGACATTGCGATGATCATGTGGCTAGGACAAGGTGCACAGAAGCTGTTACCTTCCAAACAAAGTGGTACCAGTTTATCTACTGGCTTTCAAATTGCTAAGTGGGCAGGAGCTGGGCCAAGTAACGGGAGCTCACACCATCATATAGTGCTCAATTCTCTAGCCTGGGATGTCAGATTTCCAGCTGACAAGCTCAGCATCTTTAACCACTGAGCCATCAAGCAGCCACAGCCACAGCATAGAACAATTCAAAGAAGTAGTGCAAGATTAGAAGATATTTGAGAGACCTGGCCCATAGAATCACCAAGCGTCACATATGACTGAATGAATAACTTCATCATTGTTATTATTATTATCATCATCACCAATGTGGTAATAAAACTTCTGGTCTTCAAAACAGAATTTATTATAAAAATTTGAGGATGGAAGATGAAAATTATTCCTTCCCAATTATCCGAATGAAATGTAATTTATTCTTTTTTCAAAACAACAGTCCAAAATGACTAGTGCTTTCTTTTCCATAAACTTCTAGTAATGCTGTCTTTCAAAATAATCATTTCTTTACCTTTAATCTTGATTCAAAATAACTATGCAATACTTCTTTAATATTTATTCTCAAAAAAAACCCCATCACATCTAGGTATTTTTCTTCTGCCACATATGAGGAGTTGATCTGAAACACTGTAATTATTTTCCCTTACATTTTTGATACTACCCAATTCAGCAATTAAGATAATTCTTGTACTATAAATTTTTAAAGCTCTTGTATAGGATGTTCTGGAATTCATCGAAATCTCAAATGTAACTCTTTTAATCTGAGCTCCAATAACACCCTGTTTCCCAATCCTCTTTGAAGTTCCAAATATCTCCTATCCTTTTAATTATTCCTTTTATTTTACTCAAAGTCTATCCTATTGGCAACTTGCTTGATATCACAAATCACCTTATTCATTTTTAAGTCAAGAATTTTCTCCCATACTCCCAATTGTATACTCATCATTTTTGCTGCAAAATTTGGTCTGTCTTGTTTCTCTAATTTAATTCCAATGTAAATATAATTCAAATAGATTTTTAATACATGTTTCTTTTGAACAGCAAAGCACACTTTGATTTTAACAGGTCTTCAAACTCATAGTTATTTTAAACCTCAAAGCATAATTATACAACTTGGTAACTGATTCTTCACAGGTAGGGATCAAACATCTTTTCTGATAAGAAGCATATAACACAGCACTTACCATATGCAGTAGCTGTGACTACTTTGAAGGAGCATATGATTTTAATTAATACCTTTATTGGACTGAACATTTATTTCCAAATTTGCATATTACAAGGCAAACAGGGCATGGATATTCTGATTCATATATAGTGAAAAAGGAACACGGTCCATAAACTATACCATTAATCCTTTAATATCCAAAGGGGCTATACAAAATCTTTTAAAATTCCAAATTTGTATATAGCAACTGTTTAAGATTTGGTCAATATATGGACATATATTAATCAAAATTTACATTCATATAATCATTATTCACATTAAACTAGATGATGATGATGATGTTGATGATGATGATGACAATGACGACGACGACAACAACAACAACAACAACAACAATAATAATAATAATAATAATAATAATAATAATAATAATAAAGTTGGAAGGGACCTTGGAGGTCATCTAGTCCAACCCCGTGCTCAGGCAGGAAACCCTATAGGAGGGGTGTCAAACTGCCAGCCCGTGGGCCGGATGCATCATCAGGAAACTGCACCCACCCCATTGTCGGCAATTGGGAAAAAGTTCCGAAATGTTGTGCGACGTCACGTGACATCGCAAGTTTGACATGTCTGCCCTATACCATTTCAGACAAATGGTTGTCCAGTCTCTTCTTAAAAACTGCCAGTGTTGGAGCATTCACAGCTTCTGGAGGCAGATTGTTCCACTGATTAATTGTTCTAACTGTCAGGAAATTTCTCCTTAGTTCTAGGTTGCTTCTCTCTTTGGCTAGTTTCCATCCATTGCTTCTTGTCCTGCCTTCAGGTGCTTTGGAGAATAGCTTGACTTCCTCTTCTTTATGGCAGCCCCTGAGATATTGGAACACTGCAATCATGTCACCCTTTGTCCTTGTCTTTGTTAGACTAGACATTCCCAATTCCAGCAACCATTCCTTATATGTTTTAGCCTCCGGTCCCCTGATCATCTTTATTGCTCTTCTCGGTATGCTTTCTAGAGTCTCAACATCTTTTTTACATCGTGGTGACCGAAACTGGATGCAGTATTCCAAGTGTGGCCTTACCAAGGCATTGTAAAGCGGTATTAACACTTCACATGATCTTTATTCTATCCCTCTGTTAATGCATCCTAGCACTGTGTTGGCTTTTTTGACAGATGCAACACACTGCTGGCTCATATTTAAGTGATTGTCCACTAGGACTCCAACGTCCCTCTCACAGGTGTTACTATTGAACAAGGTACCACCTATGCTATACCTGTGCATTTGGTTTTTCTTGCCTAAATGTAGAACCTTACTTTTTTTACCTTTGAATTTCATTTTATTAGATAGCACCCAATGTTCAAGTCTGTCAAGATCCTTCTGTATCTTAAGCCTATCTTTGGGAGTGTTGGCTATTCCTGCCAGCTTAGTGTCGTCTGCAAATTTGATGAGTTCTCCATCTATCCCCTCATCCAAATCATTGATGAAGATGTTGAAGAGCACTGGGCCCAGAACAGAGCCCTGGGGCACCCCACTACACACTTCCCTCCATGTAGATGCAGTTCCATTGAGCACCACACGCTGAGTATGTACAGTCAACCAGCTACAAATCCATGTGGTGGTGATGCTGTCAAACCCACATTTTTCTATCTTATCAAGTAGTAGGTTATGGTCTATTTTATCAAATGCCTTACTGAAGTCCAAGTAAATTATATGCACAGCATTCCTCTGGTCCATTAATTTTGTCACTTGGTCAAAGAATGCAATAAGAGTTGTGTGGCATGATCTGTTTTTGACAAACCCGTGTTGGTTTTTGGTAATGACTTTGTTTGCCTCTAGGTGTTCACTGATTCATTGCTTGATGATCTTTTCCAAGATCTTTCCAGGTATTGAGATCAGGTTGGTAGGTCTGTAGTTTCTTGGATCCATTTCTTTTTTTGTTTTTTGAAGATGGGAACTACATCAGCTCCTTTCCAGTCCTCTGATAGTTCCCCAGTGCTCCAGGATCTTTGAAAGATATAGTTCAGTGGTTCTGAGATCACATCTGCCAGTTCCTTCAGAACCTTGGGGTGTAGTCCATCTGGTCCTGGTGATTTGATCTCATCTAGGGTGGATAGGTGCTCACTTACCATTTTCTTGCCTATCTTAACTTGTTTTTCTATACTGTTTTTTATGGTACTGTTTTTGATAGGTTGGACTATTTTTTCCCTTTGTGTAAATATGGATGCAAAAAATGAGTTTCTCCCTGTTGCTTGTAACCTTCTTCCCAGTTTCTCCCACCAGTGGACCAATCATTTCCTTAACCTTTTTCTTGTTTTTTACATGTTGAAAGAAGCTTTTCTTGTTATATTTGACTTTTGTTGCAAGCCTTAGTTCATTTTGAGCCTTAGCTTTCTTTACTCCATCTTTGCAAGCTCAGGCTATGTGCCCCACATCCATTCTTTGATCTTGAAACAGATCTCCTTTTAAAGACTATTTTGTGGGGGGAAAATGCATGCACAGCAAACTGCCGTGCTCCCCCCCCCACAAACCTCATAACCTTTTGATACCCTTTGTCCCAACGAAGCAGCCAGAAGGTCATACCCTTTTGACTTAATGCCTCACCTACCTAAACAGATAATATGCTTAGTTCCTTCCTATCTTTTCCTGTCTTTGTTAGTTCCTTGATCTGCCTGTGTTTATTCTACCTGTATTTGTTCTTTACCTGGGCTTTGACCATGTAATGTGTTACTAGGAAATAGTTGCTTATATGAAGGAATTTTCCAATGAAGAAACTTTTGGTCAGCATCTAATGGTTAAACTTGTGAATGTAAAATGTCAGCATCTAATGGTTAAGCCTATGTATGTAAAAAGTATATAAAAACCAATAAACACACAGAGATTCTCAAGCTGTCTCAAGCTGTGACAAGCAGCTCTGCAGCAGCTTCAAATCTCTGCTCAAGACATGCCTGAGTCTTTCTCTTAGCGTCTTACACTATTTTTCTCTATATCACGTTTTGTGTATGAATAAAGTTAAATCAGGGTCAGGGAGATATTTCCAAATTCATTAAAAATAAATTAATATACAAAAAAAACTCCACAAAACCACTTCACAAATATTCTAAAGATATTTCATTAAATATGAATACAAAAAGACAATTGCTTTTCTTTCCTTATTAAATGTTCCTTCTTATTCATCTCAGGACTCAATAGAATGATATAGCATTTGGGAAAAAATATACATCCCAGTAAACCAGCACTGGAGGATAAGATAGAGAAGATCTCCACAGCTACCATGTATTTCCCTTTGGTGCTCAGGTAGGTTGGAACAAATGACAGACAAATGCTGCAAAAGACCCTTGAGCGAATGCAGGTCTGTATCTGGGAAAGGGGAAGAGGTACTCAGCCAAACAGTGCAAATTCCCACCTGAATAAAGGAACCTGAAAGAACAATAGAATTGGCCAGTCCTTTCCCTACCCATTTCCTCAATCTGGATCCTGGTTTGGTTGCCATAAATGCCAGAATCACAGTCATGGCTTTTGCCAATGCAGATGAAGCAACCACTGAGAAGATAATGCCAAATGTTTTTTGCCGGAGAAGGCAGGTCATCTTTTCAGGTCTTTCCATGAAGAGGAAGGAGCAGAAGAAGCAGAGAAGAAGGGAAAGGAGGAGGAAACAAGTAAGGCTCTGGTTATTGGCTTTGACAATTGGAGTCTCTCGATGCCTCCAAAATATTCCAAGCACAAAGACAGTAATCAAAGAGGAAACAATAGCCAATGTAACAAACAGGATTCCCAAAGGTTCTTTATAAGAGAGATAGGTAAACACTTTGGGAATACATTGATTTTGGATATTGTTAGGATATTCACTTTCTGGACATTTCATGCAGACATCCATATCTGGAAAAAAGAAAAAAGTTATCTTTTAATATACCAAATTTCTATCAGTCTAGAATATACAGAGTACAATTGATGTTGATGCAAGTTACCTATTTTGTGAAGAGAGGATAGCAATGATTTTTTAATGCAAAATCACACATCACTCTTGTAACGTACATTTAAGTCTTAATACCACTTTATAATGCCTTGGTAAGGCCACACTTGGAATATTGCATCCAGTTTTGGTCACCACGATGTAAAAAAAGATGTTGAGACTCTAGAAAGACTGCAGAGAAGAGCAACAAAGATGATTAGGGGACTGGAAGCTAAAATATATAAAGAATGGTTGCTGGAATTGGTTATGTCTATTTTAATGAAGAAAAGGACTACGGGTGACATGATAGCAGTGTTCCAATATCTCAGGGATTGCCATGAAGAAGAGAGAGTTAAACTATTCTTCAAAGCACCTGAAGGCAGGACATGAAGCAATGGATGGAAACTAATCAAAGAGAGAAGCAACCTAGAACTAAGGAGAAATTTCCTGACAGAACAATTAAGCAGTGGAACAATCTGCCTCCAAATGTGGTGAGTGCTCCAACAGTGGAAGTTTTTTTTAAGAAGATATTGGACAGCCATTTGTCTGAAATGGTATAGGGTTTCCTGCCTGACCAGGGGTTTGGACTAGAAGACCTCCAAGGTCCATTCCAACTCTGTTATTCTATTCATAATAATGTAGATTCTTAAATGCCATTCCAGTTCAGTCTAGCAATATTTGTAGTTTCAGAGACAAGTAGGTTTGTAGAAATAAATATTATAAATACTTGGTACTAATAGATCAATTTCATATGGTAATTTAAGGAGTGGATATTACAAGAAATTGGAGGAGCCTATTTTGTCTAAATTAAGGAAATTAATATGAAAAAAACAAATTTAAGAATTTTAATAGATTACTATTTTTATTTGATAGAAATGTATTTTTACTGGAAAAGATTAAATTCCCGTGTTATTGCAGATGTAAAGAGAATAATGCTTCACTGAATAATATTTTGTCACACCTTACATATTGATTTTTCCTTTGTATTAATTTGACCATGAGATAGAATTAAATATTTTCAGTTGTACATATTTTTTGAATTACAATTCCATTAAATGAAAAGTGATAGCTTAACAATGGAAATCAGTTCCATATGCTCTTCTTTTTGATTAGAAATTAGTCCTTCAGTAATGTAAGGATACGTATATGGCCCAGTTGATTTAATACCTAGTGTTGCCTTGGCCTATGAATGAATTCCTTTAAAATTCATGTATGCACTACAGATTACATTACAATATTATAAAAAAAAACTTTTGATTAAAGTTTTAATTACATATACAGGTAGTCCTCATCACAATTGGCCCACAAATTTCTATTGCTAAGTGCAACAGTTGTTAAGTTAGTTTTGACCCATTTTACAACCTTTCTTGCCACAGTTGTTGAAGTGAATCACTGCACTTGTTAAGTTAGTAACACGGTTATTAAGTAAATCTGGTTCTCTATTGACTTTGCTTGTCAGAACAACACAAAAATTGATCACATGACCACAGGACATCCCAACCATCATAAATATGAGACAGTTGTAAGTTGTTAAAAATGGTCATAACTCTCTTTTTTCAAGATGTAACTTCAAACAGTCACTAAATGAGGTATTGTAAGTCAAGGACTACTTTTATACATGCATGAGATAAATGACAGAGCAAGAGAAGAGAGAATATAATTTACGTGTCTTCCCTTTTTGTGCTGTTGTTCATATGATTCTTCTTAATTAAATCAGGACACAGGACTGGATTTTTGCTCACCAGTTAGCCAAAGTCCTCAAATCTTTTGTCCTACCTGTTTCAGCAGAGATCTGCCCTTCTGAACATGGCACACAATCATAGCAACAAAATTTCTTTCCTTCCTTCTTCTTTCTCCTGGAGCCTGGAGAGCAGTGGTCATTGCACACAGAAATAGGAAGGCCCTAAACAGCAATATATATGAAAGAATCAAAGGATAAAATATTTGCATTAATAGAGCTTTTTCAAACATGAACCCACAACCAGGATGAAGCAGAAGATGAAAATGAGGGAACTTGAGTTCAAGGGAAATAATTGGTATTGACTTCTTTGGATGTTCTAGCGGAGAACCTGGAATGGCAGAAAGTTATGATTTCACAGGATCTTACAGGTGTACAGATTGCTCCTAATGAATTCTTTAGTTGATACTTTTTTCTGAACCTGAGCAAATACAATCCAGGTTCTTTTGCGGCCAGAATGTTAAAAAACATAACGTGGCACTACAGATAGTCCCTGACTTATAAACCACTATGGGTGCAGAATTTTAGTGATAAGATGTTGCTCTTGGAGTCAGGACACTATGTCAATGCTTCTAACATCGGACATTCTTGCTTTGACAACAGATAGAAATGCAGCCATTTTCTCTATTGCTTTTAGAATTAGTTGCTGCTGGAAGGGGGAATAGGGATGAGAGTCCAGCTACTCATAACAATAATAACTTAGTCATGGGAACCCAAGGACATTGGGCCCAGAGCTGACAATGTTTTGGCGGGCTGGAGAGCTGGGGAGAAAGCCCGCGCTTCAAGCTAATTGGGGAATATGATTTATGACTGTTTATTGGAGGAGGGAGTTGCACTTTGTTACATGTATCCAGGGGAGGGGAATTTAGTTTCTGGTTTCAACTATGTAGTGCCAATACTTTGTTTCTTGAATAAAAGATTCTTTAAGGTAAACAATGCCTCAAAGTTCTTTTGAAGAGTTTCATCTGTCGGAATCATGACACACTATGTGAAAAGTTAAAATTCTAAAAATTCTTCAAATCATGGTCATGTGACCATGAGAAACTGCAATGGTTCATACATCTGAGCCAGTTGCTGTGTGCCTGAAATGTGATCATGCAACAACAATGGAGGCAGAAGTGTTGAGGACAGGACATAAATAACTTTTTTTTCAGTCCATTTTAAATCTAAAAGGATGTTAAGTGACTGGTCATAGGTCTCGGGCTATCTGCAGTTACATTGGCAACTTTTGTGTCCCAAGCACAATTAGAAGCATTTGCCATAAACCTGACATAGACACAGCAGTGTTCAATTGCATATATAGAAAACGTTATACCTCATCAGCTTGAAAAGCCCCAAGAAACCAAGACATCATTTTCTTCAGTTACTGCCATGTATTTGACAATTGATACAAACAGTGTTTTACTTTTCTTATTAGTTGAGAATCTGCAGCTTCTTCTCACCTGGTTAAAGCTTCTGTGCCATACAATTTGATTGTCATTAAGAGTTAATTCTCTGCCTGATGGAGCCCGAGGTTCCAATGTTCCAACTTTGACTCGAGAAAAGGAATTATTGTGGAAAGTAATCCAGTTTGCAACATCAAAACCCGTAATCAGTTCTCTGTTTTCATCAAATGTAATAGTGTCTCCCATACTGTTACTGAATACGATGCTTTTCAAGAAAGAATTAAACTATATTTTCAAAAAATGAAAGAAATTAACAGCAAGACATTGAAATCAAACAACTACAGAAAATTATTGCAAGCTGAACTATCATACTCTGAAAAACACAAATGAAGACTGAGGGTGTCTCCACGTTGCGGTTGACTGCTATCTGGACAAGACTCTGCAGTTCTTTTGGCAAGATGTCCAGAATTGGTTTGCCATTACATTCTGGATTTGTGCCTAATAAGGAGTGGAAGAAACATTTCCCTATTTCTAGCCTAGTGCCTTAACCACCACACCAAACTAGTTGTCATAATATATGTTTCATATTTTATAATTACAGCCTCTCTCTTTCAGCTCATTAACATGTTAGCCCCCCCCCCTTTAAAAAATACTAAGCATAGTTGTTATCTTCAAGGAAGAGATTTATACTGTACAAATTATAATGATGTTATGACAAATATCTGCAAGAATTTTCAGGAGTATGAGGGCAATTAACTGACATGTTTTGGCTACGTAGAATCTGAATCTGACAAAGGATATATACTGGAGAGGCCAGTATATATTGGAAGCAGAAGCCACCGGAGGAGGACAGAGGCATGGGTAAAAGAAAGAAGTGCCATGGCACCAGCCCGGGATCTCTCCCACCAGCAAAGAATGCAAAACAACCAAAAATTGAGGAGCACTTTGTTGGCAAGAGACTTGTAAGGAAAACTATCCCCCCCCCCTTCATTTCCAACAAGTCGGAGAGATTAGAACAGGACCTGCAAAGAGATCTGACAAAACAGCCAATACTGGACTTTCCCGATCTGGGGGGAGGGGAGCAAAATGATAGCCAGCTATTTTCAAAAACAATGAGTCCAGCTACAGCTGGCATGGAGACTAAGATAAAGACTAAAAAGGTTAACAACAACAATCTAATTCAGAGTGGGGAGAGCTTACCGTGGGAGAATACAACAGAGTTTATGGCAAAGCAATGTCTTCTCACAGTGCAAATGGTAGTTTCAATATTTGAACAACTAATAACCATTCAACATGACGTGGAGACACTGAAAAAAGATATAGCTGTTCTTCTCCAAGCACAACATTGGGCTACAGGCACCCCCACTGAAGTCCTTACAGCTGACTTGGGTAAATCCAATACTCAGGACAGGGAAGAAAAAAAAGAGGAAAATGAACACAGACCTTGGGAAACAGATAAAGAGCCTGCTAAAAAGTGGCAGCCCACTCAGAAAAACAGTCCTTGTCCAGCTAAGACAACAAGAGGATTAATAGAGTAGTTTTAATAGAGAAGTTTCATGGGAAGACAATAAAGCATCCCACCTACAATTACACCAATCATATCAATCACATCACTCACTACAAACACATCAGGTTGTGCTGAGAATCCACATGAACAGGCTTAATCATGGTCGCTGGAATACCAAGAGTGCTATACTAAATTCCTTAAGCTAGCTTCTTCACTGTCACTGGGGGCAGATTGATCTACATACTACGGAGTGGTTCCCTGAGGCCCCAAATTGGAAACGGATATTTCTCTCCTTTAAGCAGCCCACCATACCGCTGATGCTATTTAAGATGAAGGCACATCTAGCCTCCTTTCAAATCTCTCACATCAGAGTTTTCTGCGAGGAAAGGGTTAAACCCTTAATTGTTAACATGTGAGCTCCCAAGCTTGCTGTCTCTTCCACATTCTCAACCCTGGGAAAGGGAGAGGGAGAAAGTGGGAGTAAGCCAGCCCCATTCAGTGAAGATGTACTTAATAGCAGAGAAACTGGTCTTATTAATGCTTTTGGTGGTCTCCCAAGGAGTGAACAAGATAATATACTATTCAAGTTAGAAAACCTAAAGAAATCCTTTTTGGTCACAATCGATATGGCTGAACCGCTTATTGATTTGGTTTCCCCTATAATTGAGCCTCTTACTTCTCCCCCAGGGGGCAAGAGTTTGCAAGAATATGAGTTCATGGAAAGCAGAAGCCAAGGTACACAGGGGCCAGTAGAGGCCCCAATAGAGAAGGAGATGTTAGCATCCTTATGTGACTTCCCGATGATACCTTCTGCACCACATCAAGAAATCAAGAGAGGACTCATGTCAGTGCCATCATCTCAAAGCTGAATGGAGCATGACCTAATAACCTCCTGCTCTACACCTAGAGAAGAGGCTCTGAAACGGCAAGCCTTGTTAGCTGGTGCTAAATCTTCTTACCTCAAACAAATTTCCCAGGAGTCTACACAGAATTTTGATGGTGCTCCCCTCCTTTTAGAGAAGGCCAATTTTGTCCGTGACGACACCTCAAGCCATTGCAACAACCCTACAACTTCCCTTTGTATAAATCAAATCTCCTGATGAGCTGCAAAAGATGAGCGCCTCTCCATTATAACCTGGAATATAGCGGGTTGGTCTGTGCCATCAAAAGACCAACATTTTTTTGACTATATATCACAATTTGACATTCTCTTTTTACAGGAAACCTGGGCCTCTACAGAGATACAGTTAGATGGTTACTGAGGTAACTCTATCCCAGCAGTCCCAAGTGAGGTGGGTGGGAGAGCTAAAGGGGGCATTTTGACATTAGTGAATACATCTTTACATTTTAAATGTGTACCGCTTCCACCTCTTGAGCCATGGGTTGTGACTACCCTACTTTTATTTAAACTGGTGGAGATTTTGCTTTTTAATATCTACATTCCTCCACTCAACAAGAATAATCTGATCAATAAGATCTGGGATGGTATAGAAGATTTTATCCTGGACTGCTTAGACAAATACCCCACAGCAGCAATAATTATTGGGGGGGGACATAAACGATAGGATGGGCCCAAACAATCAAGCATTATTTAATCAATTTAAGATCCATTATGATGAGAATGTACCAGGAGAACCCCTGCATTCCAGACAATTTAAAGACACCAAGGCAAATCGGGCAGGTCTGTGTGTAAGACAGATGACTGTACACTTGGACCTTTGTATCCTTAATGGTTCCACATGGGATGACCACCCAGCAGATTATACATATCGGGGAGCAGGAAGAACATCCACAGTTGATTATTGGATAATATCATACGACCTCTTGAAGTTCCTGCAGAAGATGGAGGTAGACTCATGACTGGAAAGCAATCACGATCCACTAATCCTTACTTTTACATTACACCAGAAACTGCTAAGGGCTGGCTCAACCTATCTACCCAGGTTAGAGAACCAAAATACCCAGAGAAAAATTAAATGGACAGAGAAAAATGCAAAGGAAGTTACTAAATGGATGTTAGCCCCAAAAACCATAGAACTACATACATCTCTATTAAGGAATAAGTTTGAAGGATCATACTTAGAGGGGTTTGAAATCGGTTCTCACTAACAGAATACTAGCTCACCCCAAAAAGCAGGTTTTAAAAAATAAGGAATGGTTTGACAGGGATTGCGTGCAACTAAAAAAAACATATAACAAGGAATACAGAAAAAGTAAAAATGCCCCTTCTGAGGATTACACTCACAGCTTAAAGCAGTTGAAGGCACAATATAAGACTCTTCTAAGAGAAAAGAAAGGGGCGGATCTGAAGGAGTCTTGGCATAGACTAATTGCATCAGTCAGGACAAAAAATACATCGCTTTTTTGGCACATCACCAGAGGATTGGGGAAATCCCCCCTACCTCCAACTAATCAGGTACCGATTCATGCCTGGGAAGAATATTTTAGAGAGCTATATGCAGACCCCGACTATGTAACTAATGAGAGCCAAATTAATTTGGACCAAACCCCTTACTGGCCCCCTGTTACACCAGGCAAGATATCCCAATTGATTGGAGCCCTCAAGGCTAATAAGGCACCTGGTGCTGACAATGTCCTGCCAGAAATAATAAAAAATAATCCCAGTTGATGGGCTCCACTTTTAGCATCTCTGTTTACATTTATAGATAGAACGGGCCATATGCCAAGAGATTGGGGATTAGCAATTATCATACCAATCTATAAAAAAGGTAGTAGAAATGACCCAGGAAATTATAGACCCATTAGTCTTCTGAGTGTTATTAGTAAACTGTATGCCAAACACCTAAACTATAAACTTCAGGATTGGCTAATTTTGGGGGGGATAATTAAAGATGAACAAGCTGGTTTTAGAGAAGGAATATCAATGGTGGATCATATCTTGGTACTTCACCATCTAGTACAAAAATACACACATAAAAAAAATCCTCTCTTTTTGTGGCCTTCCTTGATTTTAAGCAGGCCTTCAACTCAATATCTAGGAACACCCTATGGGAGAAATTAAAAGGCACTACTATCGATAAACGCCTCCTTTTCCTCATACAAAAAGTGTACGCCAATTCCACCTTGAAAGTAAGGTGTAATTCTCAAGGGACTTTAACCGGCTTAGTAAGGGTACAAAAAGGGGTACGACAGGGTTGCATCCTGTCCCCCTCCCTTTTTAACTTCTATATCAACCCCCTGATTGACCTCTTACAGAACCCTGATCTGCATCGGCCCAACCTAGCACATGGCAAAATCCCGATTCTTCTATATGCCGATGATGCGGTTATTATTTCACAAACTCCTGTAGAACTGAAGAGAGCAATTAGGGCAATACTTGGCTATTGCAGACAGAACAAGTTGGTCCTTAACTTTGATAAATCAAAAATTTTAGTTTTTGCTAAAAGACCCAGCCAATACTCCTGGAAAATAGAAGACATAGTTTGGAACAGGTTAGAACATTTAGATACCTTGGGGTGGTTTTCCACTTGCAAGGGACATGGAAGGCACACCTGGATCGTACATTGCAAGCAGCCAATAGGTCCTTAAATGCAATTAAACATTACTTTTACACAGGCGAAGGTCAATTAGTCGAGGCCAAAACATTGGTGCAAATTCAATATCGGGCACAAACAGGAATCCTTGCAAAGAAAAACTTGCTAGAAACCATACAAACCAAATTCCTGCGAGCTATCTTAGCTGCACCCAAAGGAACCCCAAATGCCCAATTTAGCAGTTAAGATGAACATATTACCAAGATTCCTATTTCTCTTTCAAATGCTGCCCATACTCAAAAAGGATGTGGATCTGGACAACTGGCAGAGAGACATCAACAGATATATTTGGGATGGCAAAAGACCGAGGGTGAAACTAAAAATCATACAGGACGCAAGGAAGAGAGGGGGACTAAAAATGCCTAATCTAAAGCTATATTACTATGCAGCGACACTAGTGGCGCTGAGTGACTGGATCAATATGACGAACGACAGAATATTGAATGTTGAAGGACATGGCCTACTATTCGGCTGGCACGCATACTTGGTGTATGACAGAAAGGCAGACAAGAGCTTCAAGGAGAACCCATTACGAATCCCGTTGTTATGGGTCTGGAAGAAATATAAATACCTTTTACATGACAAGATCCCCACCTGGACGATCCCTGGACACACAATAGGGGATATAAACACAACCCAAGGGCAAGAAGCGGTGCCCTACAGTGAACTTCTACTGGGAGAAGAAAATAGGTTCCTCTTGAAGCCCCAAGTAACGCTAGCAAACAAAGGAATAGGAGGTACCTGGCTATCATATCTACAACTGCAATCAAGGTGGCGTAAAGATAAGAAGAGGGGCTTCTCCCAGACCGACGAGAAACTAATTGCACAGATTAGAGATCAGGGGGCCATGCACATCAAACGAGTGTACAGCATTCTGATAGAAATGGACTCTGAAACCGAGCTAGTCAAGAACTGTATGGTAAGGTGGGCACAAGACTTTGGACACTCTATCCCCATGGACACGTGGGAGAAAATCTGGGTGAGGAACGTAGAATTCACGAAATCGCAACAACTAAGGGAAAACTTCTACAAGATGTTCTATAGATGGCACCTAGACCCGAAAAAAATATCACTCATTTACCCAGGCTCCCAGCCCAAATGCTGGAGGTGTGGGGACGGGGAAGCTACCTACTTTCACATATGGTGGACATGCAGAAAAATCAAAGCATTCTGGAGGAAGATATGGTGGACACTTCAAACCATTTTTAAAAAGCGTATAGAATTTCTACCTCAGGTTTTTTTGTTAGGGATTACAAAGGACATCACTACCTCAGAGACAACCTTATTTCTGAACTTGATTTCAGCAGCGAGATTGTTGGTGGGACAATACTGGAAGAACCCAGAAATACCGCCTATGGAAGAATGGACTGTGAAAGTATCAAACCTGGCGAAGATGGCGAAAATATCAGCATACTTGAAGGGTTGTTCCAATGAACAATATTTGACAGACTGGAAACAATGGATAGACTATATCCAAGAGAAACACCAATCAAACAAAATGCATCTGGCGTTTAGCTAAGGCTCGACGTGAGGAGGGAAGAAAGTATAACAAATCAAATGTTTACAAAAAACTAACATTTAATGTTGAATGTATATGCTCTAATATTTACCAAACCAGACGTTTACAAAGATTAATACTTAGTGTTATAAGTGGTGATTGTTTATTAATAAGATCTTATGGCTAATGTTGAACATTTTTAATATTGAAAAAGCAGACTGAATATCTACCTCAGGTTATTGAATTACTACCTCAGGATCTAGTATTAGGGACCACACAGGTCAAAAAATGTAGCAGGTGTATAGTAGAGGCTTGAAATGAGGAGTGAAGAATGTATCCCTATTGTTGTATGTTATGTTCTACGATGATCGCTTCTCAAGATTTTGTGTACAATGCTGATTGTTTTAATAAAGGAATTTTTTATTTAAAAAAAAAAAGAATTAAGACAGGCATACCTCAAATTCAGGTAAGAGCCTGGAAGATGATGATCATTCACTGGCTTAAAATGCATTTCTTTCCAGAGGGACAGTCCCTGTTAGTGCTGACTGACAACTTCCCCTCCCCCTGGAAGCAGGCGATAGATCATAAACTGGGCTCTTATGGGCTCTCTTCTGTATTCTTTTTTTTTATATAAATTTTTTATTAAGTATATATTTGTAAATGTAAACAAAGGAAAAATTCAAGTTGAATGCTACTCAGCTTAATACAATCATTTTGAACTTGTAAACATTCTTCACTTGGTATATCACGATTTAACTATAAGCAAGATACATTTTCTTTGATTGATGTTTCTCTTGTATGTAGTCTATCCATTTTTTCCATTCCAACATATATTTTTCATTTGAATGGTCCTTCAAATATGCAGATATTTTAGCCATTTCTGCCATATTTATGACTTTCAAAGTCCATTCTTCAATGGATGGTAATTCTGGTTTCTTCCAGTATTGTCCCACCAACAGCCTTGCTGCTGTGATCAAATTCAGAATTAAGTTCATCTCCAGGGTGGTACAGTCTTTTGTGATCCCTAACAAAAACAACTGAGGTAGAAATTCAATACGCTTTTTCAAAATGGTTTGGAGTGTCCACCATATTTTTCTCCAAAAAGCTTTAATTTTTCTACAGGTCCACCATACATGAAAATAAGTAGCATCCATACTTTCACATCTCCAACATTTGGGTTGGAGATCAGGGTATATATATGATAGTTTTTTCGGATCTAGGTGCCATCTATAAAACATTTTGTAAAAATTCTCTCTTAAATGTTGCGCTTGCGTAAATCTTACATTTTTCACCCAAATTCTCTCCCATGTTTCCATCATAAAAGGTTGTCCAAAGTTTTGTCCCCACTTTATCATACAATCCTTGACTAGTTCAGTTTCAGAATCAATCTCTATCAATACATTATACAATCTTTTAATATGCATAGACCTTTGGTCTCTAACTTGTTTAATTAAATTCTCATCTGTTTGAGATATACCGATCTTCAGGTCTTTTTGCCATCTAGACTGCAATTGTATATATGCAAACCAAGTATAAACTATTCCTTCATCTCTTAGCATATTCGAGGACTTTAATGACAACTGGTTCCCTTCTTTAGTTAGGAGTTTATCATAGGACACCACGTCTTGAGCTTGTGCTATGTTTATATTCTCTATTGCATGTCTGGGGACCGTCCAAACGGGAATCTTTTCATTTAGTAAGTACTGATACTTTTTCCAGATCTGCAACAGAGAGCTTCTCGGTAGGTGGTCCTTGAATCTCCTATCCACCTTTTTGTCATAAACTAGATATGCATGCCAACCATATAATAAATCATACCCTTCAATATTCAGTATTCTATCATTAGATAGATTAACCCAGTCACTTAGCGCAACTAAACCCGCAGCATGGTAGTAAAGCTTAAAATTGGGCATTTTTAGACCACCTCTTTCCCTTGTATCTTGGATAATTTTTAATTTAACCCTCGGTTTCTTGCCATCCCAAATAAATCTGTTAATACCCTTCTGCCACTCCTCCAGGTTCGCATCTTTTTTAAGTATAGGTAACATTTGAGAAAGAAATAAAAATTTTGGCAATACATTCATTTTTACTGCCGCTATCCTGCCCAACAAAGATAATTGTAATTTTTTCCATTTCTCCAGTTCTGTTTGTATTCTGTTCCATAACACTTCATAATTATTTTTATATAGCTTCCCATTAGAGGCTTCAATATCAACTCCTAGGCTTTGACCAAGCAAAGCAAGTAGTATTCAATAGAATGAAGGACATGGAGTTCCAAGAAGAACTAAATAGGTTGCCTCGCCACAGTAGGGATAGAATCAAACAGGGTGTGTGGGAATTGGCAAGATATCTGAATGATCTGACCTTCCCAAAACAAAGAATAGCTTTCTTCAGAGCCAGATTTAACATTCTTCCCTCAGCACTCCTCCACGGCAGGTATAAGAGAACACCAATAGCAGAATGGGTATGTATATGTGGTAAAGGAGAAGTTGAAGATATCGCACATGTTTTATTGTATTGTGAGTTATACCAAGTTTATAGGTCAGCATATATTCTCCCCTTATTAGAGAGATTGCCAGGGAGGGCAGACAATTTTTATGTAGGCTTTCTCCTCCAGGACTCAAACCCTTCTATCATGCATGCAGTGGCAAAATACTGTGTTGCTGTAATGTCCACAAGAAAAAAATTGGTTACAGATTTATAGCTGTCAGCTTGTGCCAATTTTTTTGGAGATATCGCTAATAATTTTTGGAACATTATATTTACTCACACACTTATCGGCTTTCCACTCATGTAAACTAGGGAGTGACCCTAACATTTTGAGAACATGTATTTTCTTAACAGGGATGTTATTATTTACTATTAATGCCAGTACTATTTTTATTTTTTATTTTTTTTAATATATTATAAAAAGTGATGTCTATTGCTGGTCTATGACCGTAATAAAGTTATTATTATTGTTAGAATCTGAATGCACATCAGAATGGATACTCAAATAGTGATTTTCAAATTCCATGACAAATTCCATGGCCAGTACTCATTGAACACAAAGATCATCTACAATTGATAACCCAGCCTGAACTTTAGAAGGCATGGTTTTACCTTTTCTGCATTCTGAACTTCCAAAATAACACAAAAATAAAGCTTAATATATTATTCTTTCCCACTTCCACAACATCACTTCATAGTCTGCCATGTTCTCTGTGGCTCATAGAATTCAAAACAAAGTAACATGTAAAACTACAGCTCTTAGGGAAAACAATAATGCCCACCTTTGGATAAATTCTATAGAATAGAAGACCACTTCCTTCTAAACCAAAGATAATCTTTTAAATTAGTAGTTATAATATTCCTAATTAGGAAAGAAATATCCCTGTAATACAACTACTAATGTAAAAAGTTTTATTTTCTTCAAGAGGAAGTTTTTTTATTCAATAAAATTGATTTGTATAACAGTGCTGTGTAACATCATTCCCACTATATAATGGCACAATTAACAAACATTTTTATGTATTAGAAATAAAATAAAATACCTGCCATGGTTTTAAATCCTGAAATATTACTTGTTCTGTTCCTATTGCATTTCTACACCTTGATCTGGACTTGAGTAAGACATGCAAAGAATGTACCATCACATGGACTGCATTATAAACGTTGTAACTGTGTCCAGTCATGCTCATTTCAAATAATATACTCAGTAGACTCTCTAACTTCTCATCCCCAGTGCACAATACCCTGTTATCTTCATTTATACTGGAAATGTGTAATGGGCAGTCAAATGCCTGCTCCCAAAAATTCTGAATGAAATTATCTTCTTTTACCCAGGATGGCCTTACAGTCTGAAGAAATTATTGGAATCCAGGTGGCTCTTTTGAGCGAACTGCGAATGATAGAGCACCATGGAAACTCTGTATATCCCAAAGTCTCTGAATAGACAATGATTTAAAATTCCAGTTGGATGTAATAATCCACATTTTACCCAAAGGTTGCAGTGAAGTCCAAGATGTTAGAAAGATGATCACTCTCAGATTTTCTATGGCTGGAGTTAGGGCATAGATTAAACACACTTTGACTTTATCCTCCATAAAAAGTTGATCATATTTTAACAACACATTAATCAACTGTATATATTCATCTATATATGCCTTTGGTGGTGTTCTAAGAATGAAAGCATAACAAATGCTGTTTTGGGAAAGCAACAGTTCAATTTTCTGCAAAAACCTGTCCCCATAGTCATCATCCACAGCCAAGACACCAATCCATATCCATCCAAAATGCTGAAGTAATCGAATAACCCCAGTGAATTGATGCATTTCATTTGGGACCATCTGGTACAAGGATGCAAATATATATTTTTCATCATGTACTGGAGAAAATGTCCCAAAGGTCGTCTGAAAGGCGTTATATAACAAATAATCAGAACCATTATGTGAAATTAAGAAATAGGATTCATATTTATCATAACTAAGGCAAAAAAATCAGCACTGAAGTGTTGCTGGAAATTATGTAGTCAGTTCATATATTTGCACTATTATAACAGTTACAAGGGTTGCCTATGTGTTTCTGAGCCCATTTAACTGATTGTGGAAACACTGAAAACATAGCCCAAGATCAAAACCAGGCATATATGATATGCAAAAGACTTCTAGTTTGACTACCTGAAGGGAGTGCAGCAGCATGTAGGAAACACAGAGTATTTTCTTGTACTGATCCAACCACTTTGAAACTCAATGCCAACAGGAGTTTGCTAATCTTCTATATCTGAGTTCTTGCTTTCTAAATATTTAATCATCCATACAGTTTATTCATATTTACACGAATTGAATGTACAATACAGAAGATTGACTCAGACTTCTATCCTTCCTTGGTCAGTAAAATGAGGACCCAATTGTTGGGCGCAATACGCTGACTCTGAAAAACATTGAGGGCTGTAAAGCACTGTAAACTGGTATATGAGGGCAATTCAGAAATAATCCTCCATTTGGTTATCAATGACAGACACTAGCAGATACAGAACTTTTATTTTTTTTAAAGTTTTTTATTTATAATACAATTTTAAAAAAGAAAACATTGGACATGACGTAACATTCCAGTTTGAACATTTCTATCAAATTATTTCTCCTCTTACATTCAATTCTTTATCTCTATAAATATATATAAACTTTTTATACACTACTTAATACATTTTCTCTATTTGCTAACCTAGGGATATATATATATTTCCATCTTATCGCTAATCTATAACCCCAACGGTCCTCCTCGATTCCCACCAATCGTACAATTTATCCCAGATTTCAAAATATTCTGATCTGCTTTTAT
This sequence comes from Bothrops alternatus, assembly GCA_034064705.1. Classification (NCBI taxonomy): domain Eukaryota; kingdom Metazoa; phylum Chordata; class Lepidosauria; order Squamata; family Viperidae; genus Bothrops; species Bothrops alternatus. Next base: position 652,971 of record JARGCV010000165.1, on the reverse strand, counting down.
CTTTCAATTCCATTGTAAGCCTGTCCATTTCAGCACAAGATAGTATTTTATGCAGTATTTCTTCATCTGTGGGAGTTTCTTTGTTCTTCCATTTTTGTGCAAACGCCAGTCTAGCAGCGGTCAAGATGTGCAACATCAAATAGACTATTCCCTTATCATATTTATCTGTAGTTATACCCAATAAAAAGAGTTCAGGTTTTAGCTCTATCTCCAACATTAATATTTCTTTCAACCATTTTCTTATCCTGTTCCAATAATCACAGGCTTTAGGACATTCCCACCACATGTGGTAATAGGTCCCTATTGCTATTTTACATTTCCAACATATAGGTGAGAGATTTGGGCCCATTTTGGCTAACCTCGTGGGTGGGAAATGCCATCTGTAAAACATCTTATAAAGATTTTCCTGATAAGAAGTAGCTAAAGTGAGTTTCCTGTTTCTTTCCCATAATTCTTGCCAGATATGCAGATCAATATTAAAGCCAAAATCCCTATTCCACATTAACATAGTTTCCTTGACCTGCTCTTCATACGTTGCCTGGTCTAGAAGGTAGTGGTATATAAGGTTGTTGAGAAGGTGATGTCACTCCAGCTCCAACGGTCCTTGGATGAGGCCGATTATCTGGGCCCTCAACAGTCACGATTCAGGCTTGGCTACTCCACGGAAACTGCTTTGGTCGCGCTGACGGATGATCTCTGGCGGGCCCGGGATAGGGGATTTTCCACTATCCTGGTGCTACTTGACCTCTCAGCGGCTTTCGATACCATTGACCATGGTATCCTTCTGCGCCGACTGGAGGGGTTGGGGGCACTGTTTTACAGTGGTTCACCTCCTACCTCACTGGTCGGTCGCAGTCGGTGTTGGCGGGGGGTCAGAGGTCGACCCCTAGGTTCCTCCCTTGTGGGGTCCCTCAGGGATCGGTCCTCTCCCCTCTGCTGTTTAATATCTACATGAAACCGCTGGGTGAGATCATCCGATAACACGGGGTGAGATATCATCAGTATGCTGATGATACCCAGCTTTACATCTCCACCCCGTGTCATTTCAGTGAAGCAGCGGAAGTGATGTGCCGATGTCTGGAGGCTCTTAGGGTTTGGATGGGTGCCAACAGGCTCAAACTCAACCCCAACAAGACGGAGTGGCTATGGGTTCTGCCTCCCAAAGATAACTCAATCTATCCGTCCATCAGCCTGGGGGGGAGCTTTTGACCCCCTCAGAGAAGGTCCTCAACTTGGGCGTCCTCCTCGATCCACAGCTAAATTTGGAACATCATTTTTCGGCTGTGGCGAGGAGGACATTTGCCCAGGTTCGCCTGGTGCACCAGTTGCGGCCCTATTTGGACCGGGAGTCTCTTCTCACAGTCACTCATGCCCTTATCACCTCAAGGCTTGACTACTGCAATGCTCTCTACATGGGGCTACCTTTGAAAAACGTTCGGAGACTTCAGGTAATGCAGAATGCAGCCGCGCGAGCAGTGTTGGGCTTGCCCAGAAATGCCCACATTTCAGCATCACTCCGCGAGCTGCATTGGCTGCCAATTGGTCTCCGAACCCAATTCAAAGTGTTGGTTATGACCTATAAAGCCCTACATGGCATCGGACCAGGTTACTTACGGGACCGTCTGCTGCCCCATGAATCCCAGCGACCGGTTAGGGCCCACAGAGTCGGCCTTCTCCAGGTCCCGTCAGCCAGACAGTGTCGCCTGGCGGGGCCTAGGGGAAGAGCCTTCTCTGTTGCATCCCCGGCCCTCTGGAACCAACTTCCCCTGGAGATCCGTGTCTCCCCCACCCTCTCCACCTTTCGTAAATTACTTAAAACACACCTCTGCCGGCAGGCTTGGGGCAGTTAACATCTTGCCCCTAGCCAGTGTATGTCTGTGTGTATGTTGAATGATTGGTTTTTCTTTTAAATTAGGGGTTTATATATATATGTATTTCTAATTGTTGATTTCTATTATGTTGTGAGCCGCCCTGAGTTCTCCGGAATAGGGCGGCATAGAAGTCAAATAAATAAATAAATAAATAAATAAATAAATAAATAAATAAATAAATAAATAAATAAATAAATAAATAAATAAATAAATAAATAAATTCTTTTAATCATTTTGTCTTCAGTTCCTAATAATATTTTATCTAACTCTGTCGACTCTGTTTTCATACCCCGATCTTTTTTTAATCTTTCCTATATCTTGATTGCAATTGGAGATATGCCCACCATTCCAGTTCTATCCCTTCATCCTGAAGATTTTTCCTTGATTTCAATTCTCCTCTCTCATCTAATATATTTTTATACGTTATTACTTTCCCTAGTTGTATGAACATTGGATGTATGTGCATTTCCAATGTTGAAATCCAATTAGGAATTTGCATATAATTTTGTTGCCTGATTTTAACCCACACATCTATTAATGCTTGTCTAATATAATGCCTCCAGAAGTACTGGTGGACCTTGTATTTCTCATCCCATAATATGGCGTGCCACCCAATCTGCATATCATGGCCTTCCAATCTTAATAATCTCCTATTTTTTAATTGTATCCAGTCCCGCACCCATATTAATATTGTAGCTTGATAATATTTTTCCAAATCCAGGAGACCGAATCCGCCCCTCTCCTTAGAATCTTGCAATAATTTTAATTTAATCCTTGCTTTTTTCCTTTGCCAAATAAATTTGAATATGATTTGGTTAAAATTTCAAAAAAATTCCTTATCTAATTTGATCGGTATGCATTGAAACAAAAACAGTATTTTGGGTAGCACGTTCATTTTAATTACAGCAATTCTTCCCATAAAAGAAAGCTGTAGGTTTGTCCACCTATCCAAGTCAATTTTAATCTGATCCATTAATTTGTTGTAATTGTCTCCTTTAAGTGTAGCACATCTAGCTGTTAATTGTATCCCTAAATATCTTATTTTCTTTGTAGTCTGGATGCCTAATCTATCAACTAATTCATTTTTCTGTGCTCTAGTCATATTCTTAACAAGCATTTTAGTTTTTTCTTTGTTTATCTTTAGGCCTGCTATTTCACCATATTCACCCAGTACTTCCATTCGCCTTGTCCCTGATTGTAGGGGCTCTTCAATTATAAAAACAAGGTCATCTGCAAAGGTTTGCATTTTAAATATTTCTCTCTTAATCGCCAATCCTTTGATTTGCTCATCTTTCTGAATTGTTCTAGTTAATACCTCCAGGGACAGTACAAACAGTAATGGAGATAGTGGGCAACCTTGCCTTGTGCCTTTTTGAATTTGAAAACTTTCAGTTGTTTCTCCGTTGATTATTACTTTAGCTGCCTGTTTGGAATAGATTGCTTTAAACATATTTATAAAATACTCCCCAAAATCCATATACACCTGTTGGTTAAGCATGAAGTCCCATTTAACATTATCAAATGCTTTTTGCATGTCAAGAAAAATTAGTCCCATTTGTTTTTCATTATGAACCTCATAGTATTCCAATACGTCTAATACAATCCTAACATTATTTCTTATATATCTTTTGGGTAAGAAGCCATTTTGGTCTGTATGTATAAATTCTACTAAGAATTTTTCAAGTCTCTCAGCCATTACGGCCATAAAAATTTTGTAATCCAAATTTAGTAATGAGATAGGTCTATAATTTTTAATAAACGCCGAATCTGAGTTTTCCTTAGGAATCAATGTAATGATTGCTTCTTCCCATGAAGCCGGTATTTTTGCATTTTTTAGGACCTCATTGAATAGTTCTATTAATGTTGGACTTAAAGATTCTTGTAAAATTTTATATATTTCTGCTGGTAAACCGTCAGGACCTGGGGCTTTGTTGTTTTTTTGTTTCTTAATTGCATCTGATAATTCTAGAGGTGTTATCTCTTTATTCAACATATTTTTGATCTCTTCTGGAACTTTTGGTAATTCAGCTATTTGCAAATATTTTAGTATATTATCTTTATTTTTCCATTCTTCATCTTCATATAATTTCTTATAGAACTCATAGGCCACAATTTTCTTCCCTTCATTCTGGTATACAATGTCACCTTCTTCATTGTATAGTTTACTAATCCTATTTTTATCATTATGTTTATTTATTCTGTAAGCCAACCATCTCCCCGGTTTATTAGCATTTTCAAAAAAATTTTGCTTGGTGCGTTTTATTTGCTGCGCCAGTTCTTCCTTTTCGATGGTGTTCATCTTCTGTTTAATTAGGTCTATTTGTTGTTTCAAGTCACGTCTTTGTGGTTCATTTTGTAGTTTTTTCTCAGCTCTACTAAGTTCTTCTTCTAAATTTCTTTGTCACTGTAGTTTGGTTTTATTTTCCCTGGCCATATAAGCAATTGCAACACCTCTCATGTAAGCTTTGGCTGTGTCCCATAAATTTTGGCAGCTTGTATCTTCCTTTTTGTTCATCTGAAAGAACAGACCCATTTGGTCTTGCGTTTTCAATTTAAATTCTTTATGTTTTAAAATTGCTCTTTTCAAGGTCCATCTACTTATTTTCTTTTGTTCTCTCCATCTAATTCTGACTGGGTTGTGGTCTGCCCAAGAGTTCGTGTCAATTGTAATGTCTTCCACTTCCGAATTTAAATCTACTGACAGCCATGCCATGTCGATTCTGGACCATGATAGATGTCGACCCGAATAATAAGTATATTGCTTTTTCCCTATATTCCTCTCCCTCCAGGACAGATACAGAACTTTTATTATACACATTAGAAAACTACAACATTACATTACTTTTTGACATAATCGCCATTCAAATTGAGGAACTTGTCATAACGTCTTACAAGGTTTGAAATCTCTTAGTAGTAGTCGCTCGACACAGAATCTGGGCTACAGGGGGGTTGATCAAAAACATCCCAACAGAACTGCTTCAAAATTCTTGAGTGCATCTAGCTGTGTACAGGTGAGCATTATCATGAACCAACACCACACCAGAAGTCAGGATGCCCCTACGCTTGTTATGGATGGCTCATCTGAGTTTTCATAACATTTCACAATAGATTTCTGAACTGATGGTTGAACCACTCTCCATGAACTTCACTAGCAGTACTCCTTTGGCATCTTCACATTTGGCAGGATTTTCTATGGCACCACTTTTGGTGTTGTGTTGGTTATGATAATGCTTCCCTGCACACCACTAGACACACCCAAGAACTTTTGAAGCAGTTCTATTGAGATGGTTTTGATCACTGCACTTAGATTTGGCGCCGAGCAACTACTGCTAAGGAATTTTAAACTTTGTAAGACATTATGACAAGTGCCTCAATTTGAATGGCAATTATGTCAAAAAGTAATGTAATGTTGTAATCTTTTCTAATGTGTATAATAAAAGTTCTGTATCAGCGAGTGTCTGTCATTGATAACCAAATGGAAGATTATTTCCTAATTGCCCTCGTATAAGTCTAAGTGCTATTGCTATTCTGCTAGATTTTCCCCTGTGAACATCAGTTCTAAAAAGGGGTCTAAAAGTACTTTAAGAATGGAAGGAATTAAAGAAACTTGGGATTTCTAGTGAGAGATCTCAAGGATCTACCTGTGGAATCTTGTAGTTGGCAAGAACTATGGCCATGGTGAATGAAGTCTCTGTCATACGTCCTCCAATGGCAGCAATAAATGTTTTCTTTAAATCACAGGTAAAGTTGGGAACAAACTTCTGCTGTGTAGAAAGTAAGCTCAGGATTGCCTTATAGGTTATCCTTGCAGGGAAGTAGTTGTTCACAATGTGGAAACCCAAAGTGATATTTGGTAAGAGCTCAGGGTTCCTATTGATCTCCTTGACAGCAAACACCAAAGCAAGGATATGCTGATACACATTTGGCGCATAACTACAATAAAAACCATCAATGTAATTAAACAACATAAAAGGTGTATCCTATACTTCTCTTATACTTGTGTACTCAGACCCAGGGCTTTTTTTGTCATAGAACGCCCAGAACGGAGTTCCGGCACCTTTTTTGGATGGAACCTTGTAGGGTAGGCAAGGCGGGTTGTATGACATGTGTGAGTTCCGGCACCTTTTTTTTTTTTTTTTTACAAAAAAACCACTGCTCAGACCTATAATATTTTATGACATCAAGAGCTCCAGAAAATGGCATGCTAGTAGCGTTGCATTTTTTTTCTCCCTGCCAACAAACAACTGACTTTGCTGCCAAAGCCAATTTTTGGGAACACACTCCCCAGATTTGAATGGGAACAGCTAGGAACTAACTATGATGGCCTTCGGATGACTACATACTTGCCCTGAGAAGTGAAAACTAGAGGATTGCAATTCTCCGTAAAAGAAGCCAGAGGGTTCAGTCTCTATCTTTTCTAACTGCTGCTTGTATTAGACGTGGCTCTGTTTTTAACATTACCTTTTGAAGTTTAATTGTTAATCACCTGGATGGATGCTGATTTCCTCTATACCCCTTTGCTTGATTGCAAATGTAAACTTTCATTGCTTTACTCCAGATTTTTAAAATACTTTCTCATTTGCTGCAAGGAAGTCAGTGGCATGAGGGATTATTTTTCTTTCCAGTGAAAGTGACTTGAACTGATTTATACTGGATTTTTACTCTAAGAATTTTCCATTTTGTTAGTCTTTCTAAAATAACTCATTTGCTTCATTTTGTTTTTGCATATATCCTTGCTTTTATTCTAAAAAAGACAGGAACTTTCTCTTTTTTCTCTCTCTCTCTCTACTGTGAGAATTATTCTCTCAGCTGTTTCTGTATTACTCTGTTAATGAATATCTATTCTTTCTGTCCTTGAACACTCTGCTGAGAAAGCTTGCCTATAAGAGAGACTTGGACTATATTAAAATCAAAGCAACAATAAATGAAGGACATTGAATATTGTATATTACATATTCTCTACAATGCCCCCAAAAAGAGATATAAAAAAGAAATGGGACTCGGATGTTTTAAACATTAAAGCCTTCTTGGAAACTTTTGAAAAAACAATGTTTGCCAACTTACAAGTTTTAAATGCAAAATTACATAAAATGTTTGATGAATTCCTAATGATTTCACATCATCCCAAAGAAGACATCCAGATATAGGTAACAATAGATAAATCAGTCATGCAATTGGATGGGCTGGAAATTAATTTGATGTTAACAGGTTTAAAAGAAAAGGAGCTTTCTTTGAAAACTGGACCCTTGCTAGAGCAGGCTGAAAGAGGCATTTATTGAACAACAAATGCTGTGCAAATATCTTCAACGGAGTCCCACATCCTTTGGAAGTAAGGAGTAGTTGTTTGAAAATATTCCACTTACAATGTTAAAGAAAAGTAAAGAGGACAAACGGAAAGGAGTTGTTTTTATTATTAAGAATCAATCAATGGTATTAGATCCTGAACAGAGATGATAGTTGTGGTGGATTGCTGAGAGATTAGAAGCTACTTGTGAATTTTCTGCAAATAAAATACAAATTTTTAAGAATTACAAAGTGAACATCAAAAGAATCTTATATGGATTTGGTGCAGTGTGTAAAGGGACATGGAGTTTTCTACTCAGTAGCCAATTTTTTACACTTCAATAAAGAGAAAAGTAATTCATAGAAAATTCCTAATAACATTATGGATATGAAAATTTTAAAACACTTATCCCTATAATCCTGGTGCTCCCCCCCAATTATTTTGCATTTATTAATCTGAAAATAGAATTCCTTACATCACTTCATTGATCAATGTCCGAGCGGGATCTTCTGTGAAGGAGGGGCTGTTGTGAAAGAAAAAGGCTTGAGAGGTAATTGTCCCCAAAATAACATTTCCTGGCTGAGCAAAGTGATGGGGTATAGGAAGTGGGTCATCAGGTATGCTACAATTGATAGCATATGATTTGCATGTAATACAGAACAGGAATACAAAGAGCATCTTTCTTGTCACCCCCATCCTGTTATTGATACCGTAATTGTTTCTATACAGAAACATATCCTATCTCCAGAATAAACTGCATGGCAGCATTTTTCATTATCCTTATATATATGGCCTCTAAAACATTTGCAACTCTACTGGAATATTTTCTTCAAACATATTTCAATTTTGGATTGTCTGTGTGCTTTCAGTTTTTTAATGTGCTTTGAACTAATGCCACTTTTTTAAAAAAGTGTTTTATATTTCAGAAGCTATTCTGCCATCTTCATTTCTTGCTTGGAACAAAAAAGTGGGATGATTTCCTCATTGCTTTTAAGTTAATAAATTTCTGCATGGATAACCATATTTACAGGCAATAAAGTTTCTGTTTCTTCATTTTTTCCCATGACCTCTCCACATAGTAAAGATAAATCCCTTTATCTAAAAGTGATTTGAGTAATCAGTACACAGGGAGAAAATTTCTCAGTATATATCTTACAAAGTAGATCCTCCCATTTATGAACATTAGGAGAAGAAATAGGAAAGGGGAGAAGGAAAAAAGGAGAAAAAAATTACAGAAACTATTAAGAATAAAATGCAGATAAAACAGCTTGGAAAATGAAATGAAGATTAGAACAGAAATGCTTCAAATGATAGCTTTCTATATACTAGTCAACAAGTTATATTTTGAAGATAAGAAAAAACACTCCTATTATTAGATTTTCTGAAAATTGAGTTCAATAAGCTAAAGAAGGCATCTGTAATTTTGATGATTGAGGAAATAATCAAGTCCTTTTCAATTCCCCATATTTTGCACATCTCTCCTGAGAAAAAAGCTAGAAGTCTGTATTCAATTACTGTAATTTGCTTTCATTTTTTTACACCATGAAAGTGCTATGAGCCTTTTTTTAATCAAATTTTCTGACAAATATTTAAGTCAAACTTCATATACAATAAATTGATTTAAGCAATTAAAACTGAAAAATATATTAGGTATAAGATTCATTTTCATAAATACATCAATCAGCCCTAACTTGTCTATCAAAATAAAAAAAATAATTCAGTTATTTTAATATTTATCTGAGACATTTTGCCTCATAGATTGTTTATAAAACACTGCTTTGTCCTCAGTTGGGACATTAATTCTCAGTATCAATACCTTAGTTCCATCCCAGCCAATCTCTAATGCTCATCAGTCAATGCAATTCCCGTGTTCATTTGGAAATTTATATACAAAACATCTTTCTTTCTTTCTTTCTTTCTTTCTTTCTTTCTTTCTTTCTTTCTTTTTTTCTTTCTTTCTTTCTTTCTTTCTTTCTTTCTGAAATACATTCTTCACCCAAAATTTTAGAAATCAAATATTTTGTGACTTTCTTTTAAATTGTGATGGAAGGTGCAACTGCAGAAGCAAAGTTGGAGAGTTTGGGCAATGCAATGATTTCTCAACATAGGGAGTTAAAAGTTTAGTAAGTTGAGTTATAGTTAGTTATGGATCTGTGTAAACAGACCCACTTCCAAAAGCTGGCCATCTATTGCCAGGCATGAAATTATCAGGCACAAAAGACCAAGGCCACATGTTAATTTCCAAATGAAATTATTTATTTCTCATGCCCATTCACAGGAATCTAGTCAACTAATGGTTAGCACTAATTTAGCACTAATAAGGGTTAATGGAATTCAAGAGGTGTTGGACTTAGTCCATTTGTGACTACACAGTTACTCTAAGCTGATTCCTGTTGTGACAAGCTGTGCCACTGCTTCTCCTATAGTAATCTCTTAACCATTGCAAAATCTATAAAGTTAGCCATTGTCTCTGAATCCCCTAACATTGCAACATTTTGTAAGGACAAGGCAACATAAATCTTCAACAACCTACTAGATGGAGAAGCTGTTGAGCCCTCTCTAATGCTTGAATAGTGCCACCTTGTAAAGGGGGATGTTGTTGTTTTCCTGGCTTTGGACTTTGTGTTTAGGGCAGCTATGTTCAGCACTGTGGTTTATGGGTCTTTCTCCTCTCCTGGATGCTTTTGAATGGAAGTTGTTTGCCCTCTGCCCCAATTCCTTGGAGAAAAAACAGAGTGCTTATACAACTTAGGCACAGAACTGGAAAAAAAATCCTACAACCTATGAACTTAAATAAATAACATAACAATTTATCTATCAACCTTCTTCAGTTCTTGTGTACACTAAGAGGCAGACACCTCAGGCTGCAGATGATGAAGGGCAGCAGGAGGTGATGGAGGAAACTCTGAAATGTCCTCCACCTTTAACTAGCCTAACTTCTTCAAAAAGGTTGCTAGGTCTTGCCCCATTGCTAGTTACCAAGAAAAAGCTCAATGACAATTCAAATGACTATTTTAAGGGACTGAGAGAAACGTTTGTCCCTGCCTTGACAAGTGTTGGAAAAAACAGGTTATGACTCATTGACAAACAGGGCTCATTGAACCTATTTCCAAAATTACTCTTTTACAGTATGTAATATGTGGCCTTATTATCATATCTCCTTTCCCTGGCTTACAGAATGTTAAGTGCTTTGATTTGATTGAAAGTGCCATTTCATCAAATTTCCAAAGAAATATACGAGTCGGCCTTCAGGCATAATAAATAGGTAGTAATGATTAAAACTGAACTATATACTAGGCAGAACATTCATTTTTATCACAGCAATTCTTTCCAGCAATAACACTTGTACTTTCTTCCATTCTCACATATCTTTAATTTCATTCCATGTTTTAATATAGTTATTTTGAAATAACATACAATTCATAGTTGTCCTAATGTTATACATGTAGTGACATAACTCAAGGTTCTGTCTAAGACTCATCACACTTCAATATCTTCATAAATGACCTGGATGAGGGGATATAAGGGGAATCCATCAAATCTGCAGATAACACCGAGATGTGGGAAATAACTAACATTTTAGATGATAGACTCAAGATTCAGAAAGACCGTGACAGAGTTGAACACTGGGCCATAGTTAACAAAATGCAACTGTAGAAATAGAACTGGCCATCCATGAAGAAGGGAGCATATGCGCAGTGATCCAAAGTCAAACAATAAGAAACATCAACAATCTGCGATATGCCCATGATACAATTCTTCTCTAAGAAACCAAAGAAGGCCTGGAAAATCAGATCAAGAAAATCAAAGAAGTAAGAATTTTGGTCTCTTTCTGAACATTAAAAAGACCAAGCTCATGAACACTGCAAGGAATGGAAACATCAAAATAGAAATTGACATTGAAGAGAGAGAATACATGGAAAAAATTCACTTTCCTAGGATTGCAGATTGCTCAAAGTGTGAATACAGCCCAGAAATAAACAGTTGGATTGGACAGGATTGTACAGCAATGAAAGACAACAGCCTGGAAACCAAATATAGGTTAGTCCACTCTATTGTATTCTGCATTGCTATCTATGGTTGTGAAAGTTTTACTTTAAAAAAGCAAGATAGAAAGAAAATTGACTCCTTAGAGTTGTGGAGCTGGAGAAGGCTCCTGCATATTCCTTGGACAACAAAGGTGACTAACAAGGAAGTACTGGAGTGCATGACACCAGACATGTCACTGTAAGGCAAAATTCACTGGAGAAAGCAATTATTTTTGGAAGAGTTACCAGTAAAAGGAAACCAGGCTGCCAAAGAACCCAATGGCTGGACACCATCAAAGCTGACATCAGCCACAGCATAAAATAAAAGGTAAAGGTTTCCCCTGTCCAATCATGTCTGACTGTAAGAGGGGGTGCTCATCTCCATTTCCTAGCCAAGGGAGCCATCATTGTCTGAAGACATTTCCATGGTCATGTGGCCAGCACAAGGTGCACAGAAGCTGTTACCTTCCCATCAAAGTGGTACCTGTTGTTGTGAGCCGCCCTGGGTCTTAGGAGAAGGGCGGCATATAAATTTGATAAAATAAATAAATAAATAAACCTGTTTATCTACTGGCATTTGTTTGCTTTTGAACTGATAGATAGGCAGGAACTGGAGCAAGTAATGGGAGCTCACATCATCATACAGTGCTTAGTTCTCAAACAAAGCATCTTTAACCACTGAGCCATCAAGCAGCTCCAGCCACAGCATAGAACAATTCAAAGTAGTGCAAGATTGGAAGATAGGGAGGGACCTAGTCCATAGAATCACCAAGAGTCACATATAACTGAATGGATAACTTCATCATTGTCATCATCATTATCATCATCATCATCAATGTGGTAATAAAACTTTTGGTCTTCAAAACAGAATTTATTCTGAAAAATTGTTGATGGAAGATGAAAATTACTCCTTCCCAATTATCCCAATGAAACATAATTTTATTCTTTTTTCAAAACATCAGTCCAAAATGACTTGTGCTTTCTTTTCCATAAATGTCTAGTAAGGCTATCTTTCAAAATAATCATTTCTTTATCTTTAATCTTGATATAAAATAATTATGCAATACTTCTTTAATATTTCTCCTCAAAACATTATATACCATCACATCTAGGTATTTTTCTTCTGGCCACATATGAGGAGTTGATCTGAAACATTTTAATTATTTCCCCTTCTATTTTTCATTCTTCCCAGTTCAGTAATTAAGATAATTCTTGTACTATAATTTTTTAAAGCTCTTGTATAGGATGTTCTGGGATTTCTCAAATCTCAAACATAACTCTTTTTATCTGAGCTCCAGTAATGCCCTGTTTCCCAATCCTCTTTGACAGGGCTTTTAAACCTTTTCACAGATTGTACCACTTTTAGGATATAACAAAATTCGAGTACCACCAGTGCTTAGCAAGGTGTCAAAAACTTGATGACTAAAAAAAAGGGGGGGATTTAGGGATTTACTGGTTAGATTCATTTGTTGTTATAGAAATGGCTAGTTTATAATATTATGGAAAAGTAAAAAGTTGAGGTTCGGTGTTAATGCTTCCTTCCTACTGCAACAGTGGAAGTCAGAAGTCAATGCCTTTTGTTTTCTTTTTCCCTTCTCCCCCTCACTTTTCCCTTTTTCTCTCACCCTTCACTGGCAACACCCTTCACACTTTGCTCACAAAATCTTCTCTCGCTCTCTCACTCACACTTTGCTCACAAAAGCTTTTCTCTCACTCTCATTCATTTACACTTTGCTCGCAAAAGCTTCTCTCTCACTCTTATTCACTCACACTTTGCTCGCAAAAGCTTCTCTCTCACTCTCATTCACTCATACTTTGCTTGCAAAAGCTTCTCTCTCGCTCTCACATTCACTCACACCTTGCTCACAAAAGCTTCTCTCTTGCTCTCATTCACTCACCCTTTCCTCGCAAAGGCCGCTTTCTTGCTCGGTGTCTCCTCACTGCTTCACTAACAAAAGCCTCTTCTCTTCTCTCTCTTTCTCCATGTGTTTTTTTTCCTCTCCCTCTACCACCAAAACCTGCTCCTTTTACAGTTTCTTGTCTCTCCGCCCTCCTCCTCCTTTTCCGGGTGCACTGGTAGCTCCAAGCAGCATGTAGCTACATGAACAGATCCTGGGGCTTCTGCAGAGCACTGCAGCTCCAGCTGATCTCCTCCAGGCCTGTTCAGTGCCGCTTTAGCTCGTTCCCTCCCCTGCTACACTTGGCTAGGGGTTGTGTACCACCTGCCAAGTGCTAAAGTGCCACCGGTGGTACGCATATCACCAGTTGAAAATCCCTGCTCTTTGAAGTTCCAAATCTCTACTATTCTTTTTATTATTCCTTTTATTTTACTCAGAGTTCATCCTATTGTTGACTTGCTTGATATCAGAAATCATCTTATTCATTTTTAAGTTTAGAATTTGTAAACCCATCTTTTTTGCTGCAAAGTGTTCCAGAAAAAGTTTTCAAAAGTTTTCAAATCAAAACTTTCTCGTTCATTTTTTGCTGTTTTTTTGGGCCATTGTTCAATAGCAATAGTTCAGTCAAGCAATGGCTAGATAAGCAGAAAAATGTTCTAAGGGGAAATACTATAAAAACAAAGCTTTCAGAAAGACCATATAGTTTAACTCCCAGCTCCCAAAAGACCTTAAAATTTCCATTTTTATTTTCTTTGCTTTAAAAGTCCTATCTGTCTTCCAAAGCAATTCAAATAAAAATAAAAAGTCTGGAAAGGAAATCATCAACAGACATTGAAAATATCTGTTATCAGAAGACACTCTCTGTTGACTTCCGGTGGCTCCGTTGGCGTTGCCATAGCCTCCTTCGGAGGCTCCGTTCTCCCGGGATCTGTCAAGCCGCAAAACAGCGATCATCAGCTGTTTTTTGCAGCAGAAAATCCCCCCTTCGGGAGAAGAAGGGGTGAAGAGCATCGGGCATGGGTTGAGAGCTCCCCAGGCGCTCGAAGACGCTCCAGCCCGGGACGCTTCTGTCAGTAGACAGAAAAAGACGCCGCGACCACCCCTGCGGAAGATACTCTAAGAGTGATCTATATGCAGGCGGAGTGAATGCAGGAGATCAACATTGAAAGTAACTTTTTTATATTTTACTTCTGACCACAACTATTCTTACAATCAACATAATGATTTAAGATGGCGATCGCTTTCTAACAGAAGTGAAAGTGACTTTCTAGAACAAAGGCTTAGCGATCGCTCAGACTTAAAGTTTAAAATTCTACAAATTTTAATTAAAAATTTAGGATTTGAAAGAAGATAAGAAGGAAAAGAAGAGGAGGGAAAAATTTTGGCAATATATATTTTTTATTTAAAAGCAATTTTGAGAGCTTTTATAAAAAGTGGATTGATTACAGAATGGCTGCCAGACAAACTAAAATAACATCTGTGAAGGTTGCAGTATCCTCACCGGCTCAGCCCTCTAAATTACAAACACACAGTTTTTCTGCTCCCCCGGCTTCTTCAATATCTACACAGCCTCAAGCCCCCTTACCTATTCAATCCCCTCCAGAAATGCTGACTATGAAAGATTTGCAGGCTGCATTATCAATAATGACTGATAATATAGAGAGAAGCATGGAGAAAATTGGGGATGAATTGGAGAAAAAGATTGTAATTCATGCTGAGGAACAAATTAAAGGAGTAACTGATGAATTGGAGAAAATTAAAGAAACAATTAAGACTCATAATACTTTGATAAGAGAAGATATTGTGGAAGCTTTCAGGGGGGTTTGGGACTATACTTTGAGGGTGGAAGAGAAAGTGGAAGGGGTGGAGCAACAAATTGAGGAAAAGTTGGAAGGAATTAAAAGTGATATGCAAGATCAAGCCGTTATGGTACAATATAATCAAATGATGTGGGCTGTCAGAATAAGAGGGCTGAAAGAGGATGCAAATCAGACTCAGGAGGATTTGAGAAGGATTTTTGGAGAAGCTCTGGCACAATTTATAGATGAGGGGGTACAAGTTGTGTCTTGGCAGATAGATAGGATCTACAGAGTTAACTCATGGATTGCAAGACAAAGAAATTTACCTAGAGACATTTTGATTTATTTTGTTACAAGGAGATTTAGAAATCATGTGCTTACAATATCTTATTACAAGAAATTAACTGTGGCTGGTCAAGAGGTTGTGATTTTGAAGGAGATTCCTCCGAAGATGTTAAGAGCAAGAAAAGATTATGCATTTTTGGTGGAGGAACTTAGAAAACGTGGCTTACAATATAGGTGGGAGGTCCCAGCTGGACTATCATTATCTTACCAGGGTAATAGATACCGCTTGAATTCTATTTGGAAAGCAAAATATTTTTTGAAAATGTGATGAAGGCTGGTAAACCCCCATCTCCAACACGGAAAAGTACAGAATTACATAAAGAAGGAAACAAGGACCAAAAATTACAACCACAGCTTGAAGAGCCACAACCTCTTGGTGCAACAGGAGAAGGGGTTTTATTGAAGCTGCCTGAGCGGAGCCTTGATATTTTCCAGCCTCTGGAGGTAGAGATGTCTAAAGATCAAAGGCAAACTCGGGCAACTACTAAACGTAAGGAACAAAAAGAAAAGGAGCAACAAGAACGGTCTACAACTCACATAACAGTATCTACAAATGTGGAAGCCATGGGAGCTCGACCAAAGAAGAAAGATGAAAATTTTGAATTGGTCATGCAAAGGCTTTCTGGATCTAGTCATGTCAAATAAATTTTTGACATGGAATGTCAATGGTTTAAATTCTCCACAGAAAAGGAAGAAGATTTTTCAGCGGCTGCTGAGAAGAAGAATGGAATTGTTATCTATGTTAAAAATCATATAAGAACTAAACTAATAGAATCAGATACACAAGGTAGATATTTAGCAATTGAAATTTTAAAAGATGGGGAAAAAGTTATTTTGATGGGTATATATGCGCCAAATCAACAACAAGGAAATTTTTACAAGTTAATATATAAAAAGTTAATACAATTTGATTATAGGTCTTGTATTATAATGGGAGATTGGAACGGTGTGATAGATACTGATTTAGATAAAAAGAAGATACTATCAATTCCTCAAACACGTTCTAAGTTGCCTAAATCTTTTTTTGATATAAAGGATGATTTTGATTTGATAGATATATGGAGAGAAAGAAATGGTAAAGAGCAAGAATTTACTTTCTTTTCTGACAGGCATCAGTCATTTTCTAGAATTGATTTTATATTAACTTCAAGTGACTTACTTTTTAGTTTAAAAAAGGTGAAGATCCTACCTAAAGTTTTAACAGATCATAATCCAGTTTGGATGGAGCTAAAGGAAGGTCAAAGACCTAAAAGATCTTGGAGATTAAATGAAAATTTGTTTAAATATGATATAAATGTGAATGAATGTAAAAATGTAATGAAGGAATTTTTTATGTTAAATATGCATAAGGGTACAACTATAGAAATGGTATGGGATGCAAGTAAAGCGTATATGCGTGGGATTTTAATTGATTTGAATAAAAGGCATAGATGCAAACAAGAGAAAAAACGGAAGGAGTTAGAGGAGGAAATAAGAAAGAAGGAACAGTTATTAATAAAGATACCAGATGATAGAAATATTAAAGAGGGGATTAAGGTCTTACGGAAACAATTTGATTTGTTGATGACAGACCAAGTTGCTAGGAATATACAATATGCAAAACATAACACATTTTTTAATTCTAATAAGCCTGGCAAATGGCTGGCCTATACATTAAGGAAAAAACAAAAATCCCGAATAATTGAAAAAATAGAATATAAAGGGAAAGAGGTGTTCCAACAAGAAATCATTAAGAAAGTCTTTTTAGAATTTTATTCTAGGTTATATGCTGAAGAGAAGGTACAAGAGAATGATATAGATATTTTTTTGCAAAATGAAAATGTATCAGTAATTAACAATGAACAAAGAGATAGATTAAATACATTGATTACATCAGAAGAAATAATTTCTGTGATTAAACAATTGAAAATGGGAAAATCTCCTGGGACTGATGGGTTAACGGCGGTTTATTATAAACATTTTCAAATGGAAATGGTGGAATCTCTTAGAGAGCTATTTGTTAATATACAAAAGGGAGATTGATGGAGATAATTAAAATTTATGGTAGGGTATCAGGTTTTTAAGTTAAATATAACTAAAACAAAGATGTTAGTTAAAAATTTTAATTTTAATTTAAAACAGGAATTGGAAAGAATAACGGGATGTGAGATAGTTAAGAAAATTAAATATTTAGGAATTGATATTGAAGCATCTAATGGGAAGTTATATAAAAATAATTATGAAGTCTTGTGGAATAAGACATAAATAGAATTGGAAAAATGGAAGAAATTACAATTATCTATGTTGGGTATGATAGCAGCAGTTAAAATGAATGTATTGCCTAAATTTTTATTTCTTTTTCAAATGTTACCTATACTTAAAAAGGATGCGAATTTGGAGGAGTGGCAGAAGGGTATTAATAGATTTATTTGGAATGGCAAGAAACCGAGGGTCAAATTAAAAATTATTCAGGATACAAGGGAAAGAGGTGGTTTAAAAATGCCTAACTTTAAGTTATATTATCACGCTGCTGTTTTAGTAGCGATAAGTGATTGGGTTAATTTAACTAATGATAGAATATTGAATATTGAAGGGTATGATTTATTATATGGTTGGCATGCATATCTAGTTTATGATAAAAAGGTGGATAGGAGTTTCAAAGAGCACCTATTGAGAAATGCTCTGCTGCGTGTTTGGAAAACATATCAGTATAAATTAAATGATAAGATTCCTGTATGGACGGTTCCCAGACACGCAATAGAGAATATAAATAGAGAACAATTATATGATGTGGTGCCTTATGAGAAACTCCTATTTCAAGAAGGGAATCTCTTACTATTGAAGTCCTTGAATATTTTAAGAGAGGAAGGAATAATCCTTACTTGGTTTCAATATTTACAATTGCAGATTAGATGGAGAAAAGATTTGAAGATGGGTTTATCTCAAATAGATGAAAATTTAATTAAACAAACTAGAGATCAAAGGTTAATGCATATTAAAAGATTGTATAACGTATTGATAGAAATTGATTCGGAAACTGAATTAGTTAAGGATTGTATGATAAAGTGGGGACAAAATTTTGGACAACCAATCATGATGGAAACTTGGGAGAGGATCTGGGTGAAAAATGTAAAATTTACACAAGTGCAACATTTAAGAGATTTGGATCCGAAAAAATTATCATGTATGTACCCTAATTTACAACCTAAGTGTTGGAGATGTGAATGTATGGATGCTACTTATTTTCATGTATGGTGGACTTGTAAAAAAATTAAGGCTTTTTGGATAAAAATTTGGTGGATACTACAAAATATTTTGAAAAAACGTATTGAATTTTCACCGCAGCTGTTTTTATTAGGTATTATAAAAGACTGCACCACCATAGAGATGAACTTGATTTTGAACTTGATTACAGCAGCGAGACTGTTGGTGGGACAATATTGGAAGAAGCCAGATTTACCATCTATTGAAGAATGGACTTTGAAAGTTATAAATTTGGCGGAAATGGCTAAAATATCTGCTTACTTGAAAGATCATTCAAATGAAAAATATATGTTGGACTGGAAAAAATGGATAGAGTATATTCAAGGGAAATATCAATCTAAGAAATTGTATTTAGCATATAGTTAAATTTTTATTTGGATTATTTAATAATTTTAATAATTTTGTTTGATGTAGTGGTTTTTTTTTGTTTTACCCTGTATTCACTTTGGGAAGTTGGGGGGGGTAGGATGGGGGGTATAATAATATACTCAACTGTAACACTTGTAATATATAAGAAAGAAATACTTATTGATATATGAGGGGTTGCTCGGACAGTACCTCTGGACTGCATCTGGAGGGGGTTGAGAGGGAGGAGTGAAGGAGTGGAGGGAAGTAGGGTTGGAGGAGATGAGGGTGGAGAGAGAGGGAGGGAGAGAGGGGAGGAGGAGGGAAGTAGGAGATAGGGAGGAAGGAAGAGGGGGATGTAGTGAAGGGGGTGCTGCCGAGCAACACCCATAGTTATTTTATGTAAGCATCTAAAAGAATGTATGTTTTGTTTTTTGTGTGGGAGAAAGTTAAAAAAAGAATGTTTTAAGTTGAGTTGTATTTAATTTGATTCTTTGTTTAAAATTATAAAACCAATAAAATATTTGAAAAAAAAAAGAAGAAGACACTATCTGTTATATAATAAATACCAAAAAAAGACTATGGTACAATACAATTTCTCAGCACTGAATTGTATCTTTTTGGATAGGGCCATTGTTAAAGTCTGTCAAGGGCCTTCTTAATCTTGAGAATATCATATAAAGAGAAGAAATAAAACTGGGACAAAACCTAGAAGAATTTGGAACTTAAAAAACTTTAAATAGTATCAGAGACATCTTCTGGTGGAACTTGGTATGACAATTTGTTATTTGCCATTTCATAAAAAGAGACTTGGCTTACAGCCCAGACCTAGATAAGACTCTGTTGACCTTGGCAAAAACAGCTGGGCAGTGAAATAGCATATCTAAATGGTGAATGTAAACCCTTACTGATTTTTGTTTAACAAATAACTTCTGCTAGAAAGACTGTTTACAAATATGCGAAAAAGATGGACAAGGACCAGAAAAAAACTCTAGCTTTTCCGTAACCATGAACTGAGATGCTTTATGATTCTGGTCCAGACAGTATAAACTCAACAAAAATGATTTTAAAACAATATTTATTGTCCAGGAATTCTAAGCAGAGACTTACTTTGCAGAAGATATGTCTGGTCATTACGATACTGTTCATTCTCATAGGTAAAAAGAAATGATTCCTCCATCTCAGCTAGGCATAGTTGTGTACATGATGCTTTGCTAGACAAAGGATTTTTACAACCCTGACACGTAGCCTGGACATCCTGTGATAAACTTTGAAGCTCCTCCCACTGACTAGATAAGATATAGGACTAACTAACAACTGGACTACATTTCCCAGAGGCCATCTCTTAAGGAGACAGCATTAACCCTTTAAATGCTAAATGCTCTAACACAGTTCTTGTTGTGGGTGTCTCAAGACCGGATGGGGACATATCAGAGGATGACGAAGCACAAGCAGGCCCCTCTGGGTATTTCCCCTCCCAGCAGCCGAGCTAGACAATGAGGAGCTTTGTATGCATTCTGAATCAGACTCTCAAAGTGATGAGTCAGATTTAGAACAAGAAGATAGATGGCTTGATCCGAGATTCCGAAGGTTTGATAAGCGAAGGTGTCAGTTAAGTGGAAAAAGGAAGTAATGGGGGGAAGTGACGTATCGGAAACTATATTAGAAGGGGAAAGAGAGACTACGCCTTTGTCACGAGCAACGTTAATCAAGGAGTAGCCTGATACCTTGGGCAGTGCGTGTGAACTCAGTTTTCTGGTGTTTTTGAAACCTACGGAAGAATAATGAGGTCTTGGACAATGTGATAAAGAAAGAGTGAGTTAATTGGAAGGTGGGGGGAGAGCATGTTTAATCTAAATGTAAATAAATCAGTTTTGGCCGTTCCGGCCAGCAAAATGCCAGCAGCTTGCTTTGAAGTGAATCCTTTTGAAATGTGTTAAATAAAACTCTTAAAGACATATTTATGTGGATTTTAATGAGCTGAGAGGGGCCAGACACAACAGATTGCTCGTGACCAAGACAGAAAAGACGAAAATTAGTCCGAGCTTTCAGTGACGTCATGGAGCAGCTTCTCGCTGATAATCCAGCTCTGTATCAACTAATTCAAACTCTCCAGCAACAAATTGGACATTTGCAACAGCAGATTCAGCAGGCTGCCGGAGCCCCAGCCCCAGCTCCAGCCCCCCCACCCAGACAAAGCAGATGTTATTTAGCATTGCCTGATAAGTTTACTGGAGAGCGTAGTAAATTTCCAGCTTTTTTAAACCAATGCAAAACATTCATTGCTTCAACTCCAGCAGATTTCCAGCTTGATGAAACTAAAGTGGCTTTCATTTTAAGTTTACTCTCTGGTCCAGCTGCTGATTGGTCGTCTCCTCTGATAGACGGACCAGATCCTGTTCTGCGCAATTATGCAGGATTCTGCCAGCTGATGGAAAGAGAATTTGCTGACCCCCTTCGTAGACAAAATGCCACCAGGCGGATACGAGAGCTACGTCAAGGATCACGCTGCGTAGCGGAATATATATCAGATTTTCGCCGCCTAGCTCAAGAAATTAATTGGAATGAAGAGGCTCTCATGGAAATCTTTCAAGATGGCCTGTCTTCCCAGATCTTGAATGGATTGAGACATACTGTAATACCCGCGACCCTGGATGCATTATACCAACATTGTTTGGCTATTGAGGCGCAAACGCAAGCCACGGATGCCCGCCTGGTCAAACAGATGGTTCTAGTCACCGGAAGTGCCAAGCCAGTTCCTGCACCACGCAGAGGATTCCAGACCCTACCTATCACTCCACCCATCCCGGCACCCAGACGTATTTTCCAACCATTGCCGGCTTACACTGAGAGGCGTCCTGTACCCATGGCCAGAGATGAGCCCATGGATCTTGGTGCAGCCAGATCTCGTTTGACCGAGGCTGAGAAGGCAAGACGGAGAGCTGAGGGATTGTGCCTGTACTGTGGAGAGATGGGTCACTTCGTCATGGCCTGCCCCCAGAAACGACGTGGTACGGCAGGTCCTACTCCTGTTCCAGCTCGGCCTACCATTCAGCAGTTTCAAGCCACCTTGCCGGGAAACGGCCAGAGCCCGGCCTAATGGAAACATTGGGTCGGGGAGGCGCCAAACCCAGTCCCAGTTCCGCAGACGAAGACCCCGGTCCTCCGAGACATCTGATCCTAGCAACCAATATACTTCTGGGAAATCATGCCCAGGGCATTCCGGCACACGCCTTGTTGGATTCGGGAGCCACCACTAATTTCATGGATGAAGCTTTCTATATTACCAAGGGACTTCATTTCCCCGTAGTTCTCGGCCTAGCCTGGTTGAGAACCCATGATCCTTGTGTGGTGTGGTCCCAGAACTTTGTTTCATTTCCCACTTTGCAATGCGTAGACCACGTACGCCAAGTTTGCGCAGCCCAGCTACCATCCCACCCTGACATCACCTTGCCGGCCGACCTAGCGGACTTTGCAGATATATTCAGTGAGAAAGAGGCAGACCAATTGCCTCCGCATAGACCATATGACTGTGCCATTGATTTGCTGCCAAATGCCAAGCTTCCAAGGGGACGCCTTTACTCCATGTCAGAACCCGAGTTGGCCGCATTAAAAGACTTTGTGGACAAAAACTTGGCCAGGGGTTTCATTCGTCCCTCTTCCTCGCCTCTGTCAGCTCCTGTGTTATTCGTGACGAAGAAAACCGGAGATTTACGCCTATGCTGTGACTATCGCAAGCTCAATGCCATCACGGTGTGCAACCGGTACCCTCTGCCTTTGATTCCTGATCTCATGGACTGTCTCCGATCAGCGACCATCTTCACCAAGATAGATCTATGGGGTGCTTACAACCTGGTTCGCATCCGAGAGGGGGACGAGTGGAAGACCGCGTTTGGGACCAGGTATGGTCATTTTGAGTATACCGTTATGCCCTTTGGACTCACCAATGCTCCGGCCGTTTTTCAACATTTCATGAATGACATCTTCCGGGATTTATTAGATCAATTTGTGGTGGTTTACCTCGATGACATCCTGATTTACTCCCCGTCACGAGCAACTCATCTTCAGCATCTCCGGCGAGTTTTGCAACGCTTGAGAGAGCATCACCTTTACGCCAAGTTAGAGAAATGTCAATTCTATCAAACCACCATTGAGTTTCTGGGACATGTGATTTCTCCACAAGGCATCGCCATGGATCCTGGCAAGGTTGAGGCCTTGCAAACCTGGCAACCACCATGTAAAGCAAAAGATGTCCAAAGACTTTTGGGATTTGCGAACTATTACAGGATATTCATTCCGAGATTTTCTGCCTTGACTGCGCCCCTTACTCGACTGTTACGGAAAGGCATTAAGTTCCAGTGGGGCGATGCCGAGCAACAGGCGTTTCAGACCCTCAAAAAGGCTTTTGTTCAGGAACCCATTCTCAAGTATCCAGATCCTTGTCGTCCCTTTGTAGTGGAGGCCGACACCTCAGATGTGGCGGTAGGGGCCGTGCTACTTCAAACACGCCAAGATGGCGGCCCCCTGTTCCCGTGTGCTTATTACTCCAGGAAATTGAGTCCCTCCGAACGCCATTATACCATTTGGGAAAAGGAACTATTGGCCATCAAAACTGCTTTTGAGACCTGGAGACACCACCTGGAAGGAGCTCGCTACCAAGTTGAAGTTCGGACTGACCATAAAAACTTGGAATTTTTGCAATCTGCCAGGAAATTGAATCAACGTCAGATCCGTTGGTCTTTGTTCTTCGCTCGATTCAACTTCAAAGTCACCTACATTCCGAAAGGGTACAACAAAAGAGCAGATGCCTTGTCCCGTAAACCTGAGTATCTACAGATCAAGGACCCCTTACCGCTTCGAACCATTCTGCCTATCGAATCGATCGCAGCCGTGCATGATCCGGTAGATCTACGACGACGGATTCGGGAAGCGCAACAACTAGATGACTTTGCGATACGGAAGAGACAAGAGGTGGGTCCCGACTCACCTTGGACCTTGTCCGAGGGACTATTACGCTTCCGCAACCTGTTATATGTTCCAGCAGGCCCACTCCGTGGTCTCATCCTGACTCAATGCCATGATAACCCTGCGGCAGGTCATTTTGGTTTCTTTAAGACTCTCCACTTAGTGTCTCGGACTTTTTGGTGGCCCAGACTTCGCCATGATGTTCAGTCTTATGTGAATTCCTGTGTACGGTGCCGTCAGGCAAAACATGCCACAGGAGCCCCTCCGGGATTATTACAGCCTTTACCCACGCCGGAGAGACCCTGGGGAGCTATTTCCATGGACTTCTTGACTTGTCTACCTGTTTCTGCCGGCTACACCGTTGTCTTTGTAGTGGTGGACATGCTGACCAAGATGGCACATTTCATTCCTTGCCGACGAATACCGACAGCCAAGGTCACTGCTCAGCTGTTCATTCAACATATCTTCCGGCTACACGGTTTGCCTGACAAAATAGTGTCTGACCGAGGAACCCAGTTCACCTCGGAGTTCTGGAGAGAACTCATGTCTGCGCTTCAAGTCCAAGTTAATCTAGCCTCCACGCATCACCCAGAGACTGATGGGGGTACAGAGAAAGTGATTGGCATCCTGGAGCAGTATTTGCGTTGTTTCATCAACGACCAACAGAACGATTGGTCCAAATATCTCTCCGTGGCCGAATTCGCTTTCAACAACTCTCAGCACACTTCCATTCAGACCACTCCGTTTTTTGCCAACTACGGCTATCATCCCAGATTTTTCCCGCTCACGCTCCTCGATTCTCCAGTTCCAGTTGCAGAGGACTATTTAACCGAACTCCAGTCAGTCCACGAGATGGTTAAGCAGCACTTGACTAAGGCCAAGGAAGACTACAAGCGGGTTGCAGACCGCTCGCGTCGCGACACGCCGCCATTAGCTGTTGGAGATCGGGTTTGGCTCTCCACCAAGTACTTGTTTCCAGGGAGAATTCACCGCAAGCTTGATCAACGTTTCCTAGGTCCTTTTCCTGTGGAGACGGTCATCAATCCGGTGACCTATCGTTTAACTTTGCCTAGGTCTCTTCGTGTACATCCCGTGTTTCATCGCTCCTTGCTTGTTCCTGTCAACCCTGATTCTCCGCTTCGACCTCCTGATCCGGGCCCGACAGCTCGCCGTGCTCAAGTTCCTGTTTCCCGGTTGGAGGTGTCCGGCATCCGAGATTCCCGATGGCTCAACGACCGCTTCCAATATTTGGTTGATTGGACCGGGGGTGGACCGGCCGCTGGCTCTTGGGTAGATGCTCAGGATATTGAGGCTCCTGAGTTAATGTGGGATTTTCATACTGCGTTTCCCTCCAAACCACATCCCATACGACGGACCCTGGAGGAGGGGCCTGCGGGGGGGATAGTGTTGTGGGTGTCTCAAGACCGGATGGGGACATATCAGAGGATGACGAAGCACAAGCAGGCCCCTCTGGGTATTTTCCCCTCCCGGCAGCCGAGCTAGACAATGAGGAGCTTTGTATGCATTCTGAATCAGACTCTCAAAGTGATGAGTCAGATTTAGAACAAGAAGATAGATGGCTTGATCCGAGATTCCGAAGGTTTGATAAGCGAAGGTGTCAGTTAAGTGGAAAAAGGAAGTAATGGGGGGAAGTGACGTATCGGAAACTATATTAGAAGGGGAAAGAGAGACTACGCCTTTGTCACGAGCAACGTTAATCAAGGAGTAGCCTGATACCTTGGGCAGTGCGTGTGAACTCAGTTTTCTGGTGTTTTTGAAACCTACGGAAGAATAATGAGGTCTTGGACAATGTGATAAAGAAAGAGTGAGTTAATTGGAAGGTGGGGGGAGAGCATGTTTAATCTAAATGTAAATAAATCAGCTTTGGCCGTTCCGGCCAGCAAAATGCCAGCAGCTTGCTTTGAAGTGAATCCTTTTGAAATGTGTTAAATAAAACTCTTAAAGACATATTTATGTGGATTTTAATGAGCTGAGAGGGGCCAGACACAACAGTTCTTAATCTAATATATACTCTGGCCAGAGTTATACTGGTCCAGCACACTCCCCACTTGGAAATATAAAATTTCTACTATTAACTATCTAGAATAAGCAAAAAACATAGCATCAAAGCATGCAATTTTCACTATTAACTGAATATTAACTAGAATAGGCAAAAACATGATATCAAAACATGCATTACTATAAGGTACATACAAAACATGCATAGCTATAACTGAGATAAACAAGGCATTACATCAAACAATGCAGTTATGAGGTAAACACAATATACATAGTTCGAGGATCAATCTTCAAGTTTGTTCTTCTTCAGCGACAGTACCAAGTCAGTGATCGGTCTGGTGTAAAGCCTCTTCACAAGAGTCTTTGAGTCACGATCTGACTCATGTGGCTTCACGGTCTGGACCTCAACTTGGCGAACTAGTCCATCAGAGCTGGGCAGGACCTGGTACACAAGTCCAATAGGCCAAGAGTTCTGATGTGCGTCCTTGTCTCTCAGCAAGACAAGGTCTCCTTCTTCTAGGTTAGGCTCTTTGGTCTTCCATTTGTGACGATCCTGAAGGGTAGACAAGTATTCTTGCTTCCAGCACTTCCAGAAGGTGTTGGCCAGCAGTTGAACTTGTCTCCATTGCTGTTTATACATGTCTTTGGGAACAAAGTTGATCAGTCACCTGTCTTCTGGGTCAGCAAAGCAGCTGGGGTGAGGATAGTTGGATTTTCAGGATCAGAAGAAACTGGAACCAAAGGTCGAGCATTGATGATGGCTGTTACTTCTGCCATGAGGGTAGTGAGGACCTCATGTGTCAGTGTGGGTGTCTTAGTAAACATAGAGTCCAGGATTTTGCGGGATACACCAATCATGCACTCCCACGCTCCTCCCATGTGGGATGCATGGGGAGGATTGAATGTCCATACACAATTTTGGGCCTTTAGCTACTTGTCAATTGCTGAGTCGGGACGAATGCCTTCATCAATCTGCAGTTCCTTGCAGGCTCCTACAGAATTAGTTCCACGGTCGGATCTAAACACTTTAACTGGGCCTCTGTGGGCTTGAAAACTTCTTAGAGCATTAATGAAGCAAGAAGTGTCCATAGATTCGATGACTTCAATGTGGACAGCTCGAATGCTAAGACATGTGAAAAGAACGGCCCAACGTTTGCTGTTGGCTTGGCCACCTCTGGTCCGACGAGCAAACACGGACCAAGGTCCAAATACATGTAGGCCTATGTTGGTAAATGGCGGTGATGGACTAAGGCACTCGGGTGGCAGGTCAGCCATCAATTGGTGTTGTGTTGCAGCTCATTGTTTGAGGCAATGCAGGCACCTGTACAAAATTGTGGCAATCCAAAATCCAGCCGCTCTGATAGCACCTTGTGTAAAGTGTCTGCCTTGATGGTGGACGGTGTCGTGGTAGTGTTGGACTACCAGGTGCGTGACATGTTGACATGCAGGAAGAATGATAGGGTGTTTGATGTCTGATGCTATTTCAGCCTTATCTAGACGCCCTCCTACTTGAAACAAATTATGACTATCCAGAAACGGGTTCAATTTCAGCAGCGAACTAGACCTTGGGATAGCCTTTTTAGCTTCCAGACATTCAAATTCCAGTGGGTATGTGTCTTGCTGCACACTTTGAAGAATCCCTCTCTTGGCCTGGAGACAGATGTCTGGGAAGCTCATCTCACAATGCAGGAAACGAATGATCACTGCTACGCCTACTATGAGAGGTCTCCATCTGGAGAAGCGTTCAAAGTGAGTCGGTTCTAGGAAATGATTAGGAGATGGTTTCTCTGTCTCCTTGATGTTTGTAGACAGGCATACAATCTGGACGGTCATTTTCTTGCCCTGTCTGAACGATTTGTTGGGTACCTGAGGTCAAACGTCGTCATTCTGATCCGGGTCTAGAAGCTTGTGACGTTCTGGTGTCTGTGTCATCTGGCTGTCTAGATGAACCAAGAACTTAGGACCCTTTAGCCAAACTGAGTCTGCCAACTGTGATGCAGGAATGGATCACGTAGCCTGGTCCGCCGGATTCTGATCTGTTGGCACATACCGCCACTGCTCAGGATTTGAAGATCTTCTGATTCTTTCCACCCTATTACTTACATAGACGTAGAAGCATCTGCTTTGGTTGTGGATATAGCCCAACACCACCTTGCTATCCATATGGAAGGTGGTGGATTGCAGCTCAAGGTCTATCGTTTTTGATATTATGTCTGTGAGCTCTATGGCCAGAACGGCACCGCAGAGCTCTAATCTGGGTATGGTGTGACCTTGTTGTGGTGCCAGTTTCACCTTTCCCATAACGAAACCGACATTGTAGCTCTCCCCGCTGTAGACTCTGATGTATCCTACAGCTGCTATTACCTTTGTTGAAGCATCTGAAAACACATGCAGCTCTTTTTTCGTTGCAGCGGTGAGTGATATGGGAACATACGTGCGCTGTATGTGGATGCTTTGGAGACAATTTAGAGATCTGGAGGTGAGCAAGAAGACAGGCCAGGCAACGGAAGGGGACGGAGTCCTGAGGGTGCGG
Source organism: Bothrops alternatus (assembly GCA_034064705.1). NCBI lineage: Eukaryota > Metazoa > Chordata > Lepidosauria > Squamata > Viperidae > Bothrops > Bothrops alternatus. The sequence continues at coordinate 624,641 of JARGCV010000165.1, read as the reverse complement.
ATGGGGGGGGTTGATTAAGGCTAATTTAGTTCCTATTAGTACCGTAAGCGGGAGGGGCAGGTATAGCGGGAGCAGGGGGCCGTATCATAATAAGGGAGTGCGCACCCACTGTTTACGAGTGGTTGTGTGCTCCGACCCCCAAGGCTCAACCGGTTCTCGGGGTTATCCAGAACCACAGGGCCCTGGCTGTAGGCTGGTGCTGTGCAGCGCCAGGTCTGTGGTAAATAAGGCCCCCCTCATTCAAGATTTAATTTTGGAGGGGGGAGCAGATCTGGCGGGTATAACAGAGACCTGGTTGGGACCAGAGGGTGGTGTCCCTCTGGTGGAAATGTGCCCACCGGGTTTCCTTGCATTCCACCAGCCGAGAGCCCAGGGCAGGGGTGGAGGAGTGGCGGTCATGATTAGGGAAGATTTTAGGCCGAGGGAGGTCACTGTTCCTCAGACGGCGGGCTGTGAATCCCTCCTGGTGAAGTGGGACCTTGGGGGCCCGAGGGCGGTGTTGATTACGTACTTGGCTCCCTGCCACGTATCAACCTCCCTGCCCAAGCTCCTGGACGTTATCGCCGCGGTGGTGGTTGAGGTCCCTAGGCTGATAGTTATGGGTGACTTCAACCTGCCGTCCATGGGCGGGGTGTCCGGTGAGGCTCGGGAGTTCATGGCTTCCATGACAGCCATGGACCTGGCCCAGGTAATTCAAGGCCCCACACACACAGGGGGGAACACGCTTGACCTAGTTTTTGTCTCTGGACAGTGGCTGAGTGGTCAGAATATAGGGGATATAGTCATTGAACCCCTGTCATGGTCTGATCACTCTCTCCTACGCCTGGACTTTCTGACCGTTGCACCCCACTGCAGGGAGGCGGAACCGGTGAGATGGTACTGCCCCAGGCGGCTGATGGAGCCCGAGCGATTCCAGGCAGAGCTTGGGCCAATTCCTGAGGTTCGGATACACGACTCGGTCGAGGAGCTGACGGCAGCCTGGGATAGGGCTGCGGCCGGCGCTCTGGACCGGGTCGTGCCTTTGCGGCCTCTGATTCGGCGTGCGTCTCGATTGGCCCCTTGGTATAATGAGGGGCTGAGAGAGATGAAACGCCGGAAAAGACGCCTAGAGAGCAGTTGGAGATCGAGCCTTGCCGAATCTGACCGAACACTGGTAAGAGACCATATTAGGTCCTACCTAGTGTTATGTCTGGTCTCTCTCAGATCATTAAAAACTACGTAAATGTCTTTAAGAGATTTATTAAACACATTTCAAAAGGATTCATTTCAAAGCCAACTGCTGACATTTTGCTGGCAAAAACATCTAAGACTAAGTATTTACAGTTAGATTACAACAAACTCTTTCCAAACATCCCAATTACTCACTCCGTCTTTATCACAGTGGCCGAGACCTCATTATCCTTCGCTAGGTTTTTCAAAACATCAGACTTTCAAAGCATTGCAAAAGTTTCCAAACCTCTCATTGATAAACGTTGCCCGTAACAAGGGCGTAGTCTACTTCCCCCTTCTAATATAGTGTCCGATACGTCACTTCCCCCCATTACTTCCTTTTTCCAGTTAACTGACACCTTCGCTTATCAAACCTTCTGAACCTCGGATCAATCCATTGCTCGTCTTGCTCTAAATCTGAGTCATCATTTGGAGAGTCTGAATCAGAATGCATACAAAACTCCTCATTGTCTGATTCGGCTGCCGGGGGGGGGGAAAATACCCAGAGGGGCCGGCTTGTGCTTCCTCATTCTCTGATATGTCATCATCCAGTCGTGAGACACCCACAACACTATCCCCCCCGCAGGCCCCTCCCCCGGGGGTCGTCGGAAGGGATGTGGTTTGGAGGGAAATGCAGTATGAAAATCCCACTTTAACTCAGGAGCCTCAAAATCCTGAGCATCTACCCAAGAGCCAGCGGAGGGCCCACCCCCGGTCCAATCAACCAAATATTGGAAGCGGTCGTCGAGCCATCGGGAATCTCGGATGCCGGACACCTCCAACCGGGAAACAGGAACTTGAGCACGGCGAGCTGTCGGGCCCGGATCAGGAGGTCGAAGCGGAGAATCAGGGTTGACAGGAACAAGCAAGGAGCGATGAAACACGGGATGTACATGAAAAGACCTAGGCAAAGTCAAACGATAGGTCACCGGATTGATGACCGTCTCCACAGGGAAAGGACCCAGGAAACGTTGATCAAGCTTGCGGTCAATTCTCCCTGGAAACAAGTACTTGGTGGAAAGCCAAACCCGATCTCCAACAGCTAACGGCGGCGTGTCGCGACGCGAGCGGTCTGCAACCCGCTTGTAGTCTTCCTTGGCTTTAGTCAAGTGCTGCTTAACCATCTCGTGGACTGACTGCAGTTCGGTTAAATAGTCCTCTGCAACTGGAACTGGAGAATCGAGGAGCGTGAGCGGGAAAAATCTGGGATGATAGCCGTAGTTGGCAAAAAACGGAGTGATCTGAGTGGAAGTGTGCTGAGAGTTGTTGAAAGCGAATTCGGCCACAGAGAGATATTTGGACCAATCGTTCTGTTGGTCGTTGATGAAACAACGCAAATACTGCTCCAGGATGCCAATCACTTTCTCTGTACCCCCATCAGTCTCTGGGTGATGCGTGGAGGCTAGATTAACTTGGACTTGAAGCGCAGACATGAGTTCTCTCCAGAACTCCGAGGTGAACTGGGTTCCTCGGTCGGACACTATTTTGTCAGGCAAACCGTGTAGCCGGAAGATATGTTGAATGAACAGCTGAGCAGTGACCTTGGCTGTTGGTATTCTTCGGCAAGGAATGAAATGTGCCATTTTGGTCAGCATGTCCACTACTACAAAGACAACGGTGTAGCCGGCAGAAACAGGTAGACAAGTCAAGAAGTCCATGGAAATAGCTCCCCAGGGTCTCTCCGGCGTGGGTAAAGGCTGTAATAATCCCGGAGGGGCTCCTGTGGCATGTTTTGCCTGACGGCACCGTACACAGGAATTCACATAGGATTGCACATCATGGCGAAGTCTGGGCCACCAAAAAGTCCGAGACACTAAGTGCAGAGTCTTAAAGAAACCAAAATGACCTGCCGCAGGGTTATCATGGCATTGAGTCAGGATGAGACCCCGGAGTGGGCCTGCTGGAACATATAACAGGTTACGGAAGCGTAATAGTCCCTCGGACAAGGTCCAAGGTGAGTCGGGACCCACCTCTTGTCTCTTCCGTATTGCAAAGTCATCTAGTTGTTGCGCTTCCTGAATCTGTCGTCGTAGATCTACCGGATCATGCACGGCTGCGATCGATTCGATAGGCAGAATGGTTCGAAGCGGTAAGGGATCCTTGACCTGTAGATACTCAGGTTTACGGGACAGGGCATCTGCTCTTTTGTTGTACCCTTTCGGAATGTAGGTGACTTTGAAGTTGAATCGAGCGAAGAACAAAGACCAACGGATTTGACGTTGATTCAATTTCCTGGCAGATTGCAAAAATTCCAAGTTTTTATGGTCAGTTCGAACTTCAACTTGGTAGCGGGCTCCTTCCAGGTGGTGTCTCCAGGTCTCAAAAGCAGTCTTGATGGCCAATAGTTCCTTTTCCCAAATGGTATAATGGCGTTCGGAGGGACTCAGTTTCCTGGAGTAATAAGCACACGGGAACAGGGGGCCGCCATCTTGGCGTGTTTGAAGTAGCACGGCCCCTACTGCAACATCTGAGGCGTCAGCCTCCACTACAAAGGGTCGACAAGGATCTGGATACTTGAGAATGGGTTCCTGAACAAAAGCCTTTTTGAGGGTCTGAAACGCCTGTTGCTCGGCATCGCCCCACTGGAACTTAACGCCTTTCCGTAACAGTCGAGTAAGGGGCGCAGTCAAGGCAGAAAATCTCGGAATAAATATCCTGTAATAGTTCGCAAATCCCAAAAGTCTTTGGACATCTTTTGCTTTACATGGTGGTTGCCAGGTTTGCAAGGCTTCAACCTTGCCAGGGTCCATGGCGATGCCTTGTGGAGAAATCACATGTCCCAGAAACTCAATGGTGGTTTGATAGAATTGACATTTCTCTAACTTGGCGTAAAGGTGATGCTCCCTCAAGCGTTGCAAAACTCGCCGGAGATGGTGAAGATGAGTGGCTCGTGACGGGGAGTAAATCAGGATGTCATCGAGGTAAACCACCACAAATTGATCTAATAAATCCCGGAAGATGTCATTCATGAAATGTTGAAAGACGGCCGGAGCATTGGTGAGTCCAAAGGGCATAACGGTATACTCAAAATGACCATACCTGGTTCCAAACGCGGTCTTCCACTCGTCCCCCTCTCGAATGCGAACCAGGTTGTAAGCACCCCTTAAATCTATCTTGGTGAAGATGGTCGCTGATCGGAGACGGTCCATGAGATCAGGAATCAAAGGCAGAGGGTACCGGTTGCGCACCGTGATGGCATTGAGCTTGCGATAGTCACAGCATAGGCGTAAATCTCCGGTTTTCTTCTTCACGAATAACACAGGAGCTGACAAAGGCGAGGAAGAGGGACGAATGAAACCCCTGGCCAGGTTTTTGTCCACAAAGTCTTTCAATGCAGCCAACTCGGGTTCTGACATGGAGTAAAGGCGTCCCCTTGGAAGCTTGGCATTTGGTAGCAAATCAATGGCACAGTCATATGGTCTATGCGGAGGCAATTGGTCTGCCTCTTTCTCATTGAATATATCTGCAAAGTCCGCTAGGTCGGCCGGCAAGGTGATGTCAGGGTGGGATGGTAGCTGGGCTGCACACACTTGGCGTACGTGGTCTATGCATTGCAAACTGGGAAATGAAACAAAGTTCTGGGACCACACCACACAAGGATCATGGGTTCTCAACCAGGCTAGGCCGAGAACTAAGGGGAAATGAAGTCCCTTGGTAACATAGAATTGGATGGCTTCTTCATGTTGTCCTATGACCAGGCGTATGGGCTGGGTCATAAACTTGATCGGTCCAGACAACAATTCACGCCCATCGATTGTCTCAACCAACATAGGCGGCTTCACGGAGCACAAAGGTATGGCATGCTGACGAGCGAAAGCTTCATTCATGAAATTGGTGGTGGCTCCAGAATCCAACAAGGCGTGGGCCGGAATGCCCTGGGCATGATTTCCCAGAAGTATATTGGTTGCTAGGATCAGATGTCTCGGAGGACCGGGGTCGTCGTCTGCGGAACTGGAACTGGGTTTGGCGCCTGCCCGACCCAATGTTTCCATTAGGCCGGGCTCTGGCCGTTTCCCGGCAAGGTGGCTTGAAACTGCTGAGTGGGAGGCCGAGCTGGAACAGGAGTAGGACCTGCCGTACCACGTCTTTTCTGGGGGCAGGCCATGACGAAGTGACCCATCTCTCCACAGTACAGGCACAAGCCCTCAGCTCTCCGTCTTGCCTTCTCAGCCTCGGTCAAACGAGATCTGGCTGCACCAAGATCCATGGGCTCATCTCTGGTCATGGGTGCAGGGCGCCTCTCAGTGTAAGCCGGTCCTGTTTGGAAAATACGTCTGGGTGCCGGGATGGGTGGAGCGATAGATAGGGTCTGGAATCCTCTGCGTGGTGCAGGAACTGGCTTGGCACTTCCGGTGACTGGAACCATCTGTTTGTCTAGGCGGGCATCCATGGCTTGCGTTCGCGCTTCAATAGCCAAACAATGTTGGTATAATGCATCCAGGGTTGCGGGTATTTCAGTAACTTTCAATCCATTCAAGATCTGGGAAGACAGACCATCTAGAAAGATTTCCATGAGAGCCTCATCATTCCAATTAATTTCTTGAGCTAGGCGGCGAAAATCTGATATATATTCCGCTACCCAGCGCGATCCCTGACGTAGCTCGCGTATCCGCCGGGTGGCATTTTGTCTACGAAGGGGGTCAACAAATTCTCTTTCCATCAGCTGGCAGAATCCTGCATAATTGCTCAGGACAGGATCTTGTCCGTCTATCAGAGGAGACGACCAATCAGCAGCTGTCCCAGAGAGTAAACTTAAGATGAACGCTACTTTTGTTTCATCGAGCTGGAAATCTGCTGGGGCTGAGGCAATGAATGTTTTACATTGGTTTAAAAAAGCTGGAAATTTATTACGCTCTCCAGTAAACTTATCAGGCAAGGCTAAGTAACATCTGTTTCTTCTGGGAGGGGGGGCTGGAGCAGGGGCTGCTGCTGCGTCTTGAATTTGCTGTTGCAAATGTCCAATTTGTTGCTGGAGATTTTGAACTAATAGATGCAGAGCCGGGTTAGCAGCTAGGAGTTCCTCCATGACGTCACTGAAAGCTCGGATTAATTTTCGTCTTTTCTGTTTTAAATGGGTTGGTTACGGGCAATCTGTTATGTCTGGTCTCTCTCAGATCATTAAAAACTACGTAAATGTCTTTAAGAGATTTATTAAACACATTTCAAAAGGATTCATTTCAAAGCCAACTGCTGACATTTTGCTGGCAAAAACATCTAAGACTAAGTATTTACAGTTAGATTACAACAAACTCTTTCCAAACATCCCAATTACTCACTCCGTCTTTATCACAGTGGCCGAGACCTCATTATCCTTCGCTAGGTTTTTCAAAACATCAGACTTTCAAAGCATTGCAAAAGTTTCCAAACCTCTCATTGATAAACGTTGCCCGTAACAAGGGCGTAGTCTACTTCCCCCTTCTAATATAGTGTCCGATACGTCACTTCCCCCCATTACTTCCTTTTTCCAGTTAACTGACACCTTCGCTTATCAAACCTTCTGAACCTCGGATCAATCCATTGCTCGTCTTGCTCTAAATCTGAGTCATCATTTGGAGAGTCTGAATCAGAATGCATACAAAACTCCTCATTGTCTGATTCGGCTGCCGGGGGGGGAAAATACCCAGAGGGGCCGGCTTGTGCTTCCTCATTCTCTGATATGTCATCATCCAGTCGTGAGACACCCACAACACCTAGTGGCGATAAAAGCAGAGAAGTGTTCTTACTTCACTGCTCTTATCGCATCATCAGATAACCGCCCAGCCTCCTTGTTTAGGGTGACCCGCTCCCTCCTTCATCAGGAGGTGAGAGGAGACCCCTTAGAGGGTAGAGCTGAGGATTTCGGAAAATATCTGCATGATAAAATCGCTCAGATACGGGAAGGCTTTGATTTCAACTGGGTGTGTCCGGTGGGAGAGACGGAGTCCGGTCTTGAGACTGTTATCTGGGCTGAGTTTGACCCCATGACTTCCGAGGACGTGGACAGGTTGTTTGGGGGACTTAGGGCGACCACTTGTTCATTGGACCCGTGCCCCTCCTGGCTGGTGCTGGCATCCCGGGAGGTGGTACGAGGCTGGTTCCAGGTAATTATTAATGCTTCTTTAAGTGAGGGTGTCTTCCCTGCCGCCTTGAAAGAGGCGGTAGTGAGGCCCCTCCTTAAGAAGCCTACCCTGGATCCAGCTGTTTTATCAAATTATCGTCCTGTCTCCAACCTTCGCTTTCTTGCGAAGGTTGTCGAGAGCGTGGTTGCCAGACAGTTCCCACGACACCTGGAGGAATCGTTATACTTGGATCCACACCAGTCGGGCTTCAGGCCTGGCTACAGCACGGAAACAGCATTGGTCGCATTGGTGGATGACCTCTGGCGGGCCCGGGACAGAGGTTGTTCCTCTGCTCTGGTGCTATTGGACCTCTCGGCGGCTTTTGATACCATCGATCATGGTATCATGCTGCAACGGTTGGAGGGGTTAGGTATAGGGGGCACTGTTTTGCGGTGGTTCACCTCCTTCCTCTCCGTCCGGATGCAGTCTGTGTTGACAGGGGGTCAGAGGTCGACCCCGAGACCCCTTGTATGTTGGTTACCTCAGGGGTCGGTCCTCTCGCCCCTACTGTTCAACATTTATGTAAAACCGCTGGGTGAGATCATCCGTGGTTTTGGTGTGGAGTACCATCTGTACGTTGATGATACTCAGCTGTACATTTCCACGCTGAACCACCCCAACGATGCTCTTGCCGTGCTGACCCAATGCCTGGAGGCCGTGCGGGTCTGGATGGGGAAGAACGGACTCAAGCTCAACCCTTCCAAGACCGAGTGGCTGTGGCTACCGTCGTCCCGGTTTAGTCAATTGACTCCTTTGTTGTCTGTTGGGGGCGAAACAGTGGCCCCCGCGGAAAGGGTTCGCAATTTGGGAGTCCTCCTGGATTCACAGCTATCTTTAGAGGGCCATCTGGCGGCCGTGGCCGGGAGGATGTTCTATCAGGTTCGCCTGGTACGCCAGTTGCGTCCCTTCCTAGACCGGGACTCGCTATGCACAGTTACTCATGCCTTCGTCACTTCCAGGCTGGACTATTGTAATGCTCTCTACATGGGGCTCCCCTTGAGGTGCACCCGGAGGCTTCAGCTGGCCCAGAATGTGGCCGCACGGGTAGTGACAGGAGCGTCGTGGCGCTCCCATGTAACACCGCTCCTGCGCGAGCTGCACTGGTTGCCGGTGGTCTTCCGGGTGCGGTTCAAGGTGTTAGTGACCACCTTTAAAGCGCTCCATGGCATCGGACCTGGATACTTACAGGACCGCTTAGTGCTAGCAAATACCTCCCGCCGTCCGGTACGCTCCCACAGAGAGGGCCTCCTCAGGGTGCCGTCGGCCAGACAATGTCGACTGGCGACCCCCAGGGGGAGAGCCTTCTCTGTGGGAGCTCCAACGTTTTGGAATGAGCTCCCCCCCCCGAACTCCGTACGATGACGGACTTACGCACCTTCCGTCGGGAACTGAAAACTTTCCTTTTTCAACAGGCCGGCCTAGCATAGAAGCTCCGGCTCCAACCGGGTGAAAATGTTTTAGGGGGATTGTGTAATTTTTAGGATTTTTGTAATTTTTAGGATTTTAGGATTTGTATATATTGGGTTTTATAGATTTTATGGCCTAATTTGTTTAATTTATTTTTAAATATTTTAATTTTGTACATTTATATGTTTTTTAAATTTTAAGGCTGTAAACCGCCCCGAGTCCTTCGGGAGAGGGGCGGTATAGAAATTTAATAAATAATAATAATAATAATAATGTCTCCCAGTCTTGCTTCTGTTCTGGCTGAAGCGGTTCATCCCAGTCTGTGGCGTCTTGGGAGAGTGTGCACAGAAGGAGCCTCCCTTGGACAGTCACAGGTGCAGCAAACCCTAGAGGGTCGAACAGGCTATTTACTGTGGACAAGACTCCTCTTTTTGTGAAGACGGTGTTCTGTGTCAGAGCTCTAAAGGTGAAGACGTCTTTCTTTAAGTCCCAACACAGACCAAGACTCCGTTGGATGAGAGGGTCATCTGTGCCAAAATCGAGGTCCTGTAGACCTTTAGCGTGGTCTTCAGGATTGAATGCTTCCAACACTTCTTCACTGTTGGATGTGATTTTGTGTAGCTTAAGGTTGGCTGCTGCTAACATCTGGCATGTCCTTTTCAATAGATCTATGGCTTCTGCTGGAGTGGGTACAGATTTTAGGCCATCGTCAACATAGAAGTCCCGTTCTACGAAGCGTCTGGCATCTGCGCCGTACTTGGCTTCGCCTATACAGGTGGTGTGCTGCAGGCCATAGTTAGCGATTGCAGAGGAAGAGCCATTCCCAAAGACGTGCACTCGCATTCTGTACTCTGTTATTTGCTGGCTGTGCTGTTCATCGCTGAACCACAGGAAGCACAGGTAATTGTGGTGATCTTCCTTGATGTAGAATGAGTAAAACATCTGTTGGATGTCAGCCATGACCACTATAGCTTCCTTCCTGAAGCGGATGAGCAGGTCCTGTGAGAAGGACTTTGTTCAAAGAGATGTCTTGGAACTGCACACTGGCATCGAAGACTACTCTTATCTGACCTGGTTTTTGTGGGTGGTACATTCCAAAGAATGGTAGATACCAGCATTCTTCATCTTTCTTCAGTGGTGGGGCAAGCTCAGTGTGTCCCTTCTGTATCATCTTTTGCATGAACTCCACTAAATGAGCTTTCATTTCTGGCTTCTTGTTCATGATTCTCCTCAGGCTGTTGAGGTGAGAGAGAGCTTGCTCATGATTGTTTGGCAGGTGCTGCCTAGGTATGTGGAAGGGTAGTAGGGCTACCCAACTCCCTGCGGCATCCTGTAGGAATTCTTTATTCATGAGCTCTAGGAATTCCTTGTCCTCTATTGACAAGGCCACATCATTGTCATCTTTGCTGGTCTGGAACACTGTCTCTCCTAAAACGGGCTTGGATGTTGACAGTATAAAGTGTTTTTGACATGATTTCAGGTGGGAAGTTCTCCCATTACTAAGAATGGTAGTCACTGAGATGTTCACTTTGGTTGGAGCTTGCAGCAGATCAACACAGACCGTTCCTCTGATGGCCCATCCAAGTTCTGTCTTAATGGCTACTGGGGTACCTGGTGGACCTTTGACCCTTTCATCAGAACCAATGGACTCAGGGGCGTCTCGTCCCAATATAAGTAGGATTTCAGCTTCAGGATCTAGGAGAGGGATTTGATCAGCTATGTGCGACAGGTGAGGTATGTTTCTTGCCACCTTCAGTGTTGAAATTTCACTGCAATCATCTGGTAAGGAGTCCCATTCCAACACTGGCGGCAGCAGGAACTGTGAACTCCCATCTAACGATTCTATACGCAGTCCAGAGATTTTCCTCCCCACCGTGCTCATTGGTACGTTGCACGTTTTTATTCTGAAATGCGTTACTTCACTCGGGAGATCGAAGAGGTCGAAAAATGCTGAGTTAGCTATTGTGGCGGTGCTTTGTGCATCTAGTATCACATACATCTTCACGGCTTCTTCTGGGTGCCTGTCAGGGTAGACTTTAGCTAGACAGATGGGATGCATGAATGAGGAAGTGGTGAGTTACCACATATGGACGTGCAAAGGGTCTTGAATGTTTCTGGGTGCTCTTTGGAACCACGTTGAAGCTCCTTTGTCATAGGAGGAGTAGAAGTTGCTTGTTGTGGCTGCTTAGAGTCTGTATGCAAGGCTCCCGGATGCTTGTCACTCTTGCATAGGTGACATTTCACCCTAGCTGTGCAATCTTTGGCCATGTGTTCCATAGGCTCACAGCACTTGTAGCATATTCTGTGCTCTTTGAGCAAAGCTTTTCGATAGTCCAGGGACTTCTTTCCAAATTCTCTGCATTTATTGAGAGAATGTGAGGATTTATGTAGTGGACAAATCAGGTCTTTAACTGCTTGCAGAGGTTTAGATTGTGATTTCTTCGACAGCTGCTCATCTGACGTTTTCCTAGGTAAGGTGGCGACCGCTGTCTTATGCACGGAGATAAGGGTTTTACCCCATGCTGTTTGAGCTGGACCCTTGGTCACACCAGAATTCTGACTGGTCCTTCTGGCCGGTGGAAAATGTTTTTCATTGTTGCCTAGGTAGTAAGAGTTATTGTATCGGTCTGATTGGTGGGAAACAAATTCTGCAAGAACAGAAAAGGGGGGAGGTTTGCTAGAGTCTTGTTTCTTGTAAGACTCAGATTCATCAAACCATTTGTCCTTTAACTGCCTTGGTAGTTTTTGGATGATAATCTTTTGCATCATAAACTGGTCAAGACACACAAGTCCCGGCATGGTGGGATTTTGTTGTGCTGCCCGGAGCTGTTTAAGTAAATTGGAGAATTCCCAAATCTGGCTAGGATCATTGATATTGATGTCAGGGAATTCATAGAGACAATTTAAGAACGAGGACTGTGTCAATGCGGGTGCCCCATAGTGCTTATCGAGCGTTTCCCAGGCTTGCTGAAGGGCGATGTCTGGGTTACCTAACTGGGATATTTAGGTGTCCTCCACCACTTTTGTAGATTTTGGTCCCAGCCATGTCATCATAAGCCTGATTTCTTCGGCTGAGTCCAACCCGACGTTGTGGAGGGAGTGCTTGAAAATCTGCTTCCACAATAAGTACTCCTTCCCTGGTTTGTCAGAGAATTTTTGCACACCTCTGGGTGCCATATCCCACCTTCTTCCACCGAATGTTGAAGAATACATTGATGCCGCGTAGGGGGTGTAGATAGGAGGAAGTGGTGCATTGCTCCCAAGAGCGGGGGCATGTGCCAGGGCTGGCTGGTGATTTTCTTCAGCATGCTGTCTGCTGAGGGTAACTTGCCATGGTACATACGAAGGGCCTTGAGGGTTTGGCTGAAATTCCTGTGCCGTTACGTTGAGCTCAGGAATTACGGCACCTTGTCTGCTCTCCTGCTGTGGAGTTGACGTCATTGCATATGGACCCATCCAATTACCATCTGTGGTTTGGTTCAGTGGGGTCAATTGCACATCTCTGGAGGGAAGGTTTCATGATCCAGATGGTGCGATGTTGGCTCTCTGACTCATTTGCACATCTGGTAGTTGAGATTCTCCTTCCTGTCCGCTTGGTCTTGGGAGATTTGTGGTGAACCATGTAGCTCCTGCCTGCTCATCTCGTAGTGCACCCTGGTTGTCAGCGGAGGCCTGTACGCGGTTATGCAGACTTTCTCTTCCTGGTCCTTCCAAATTGTGCATGGAAGTAACACCTTCCAGCTCTTTCTGTAAAGCTGCTGCTCTTGCAGCTACCTCTGCTGCTTTCTGCTTGCATTGTGAAAGCTCGAAGCTGGCCTGAGATTTGACCATTTCTTTCCTTTGCCTTTGCAGTGCCTCTGCCACACATTGCTCTGCTTCTGCCACACGTATAGCTGCTGCAGCCTGAGCTTTGGCCACTTCTTCCCTTTGCTGTCGCTCTGCTTCTGCCACCCATAGAGCCGCTGCAGTCTGCGCTTTGGCCATTTCTTCCCTTTGCTGCTGCTCTGTTGCTGCTGCATGTCAGCTTCCGTGGAATTGATTTGTGCTTGCGTAAGTTGAGCAGCAAGGCTCTCTGCTCTGGAGACTCGGGATATTTTATATGAGTTCAGTGAATTTCACTCTTTCATCACCAGGGGGTGCTTTCTGGGTAAGCACTTCAGGGAAATTTCCTCTTTGGCCACCAGGGTGCGCTGTCTGCATGGGTAGAGACTTCAGGGAAATTCCCTCTTTGACTACCAGGGGGCACTGTTTGCATGGGTTAAAGCTTCAGCGAAGTTCCTTCTTTCACCACCAGGGGGTGCTCTCTGTGTGGGTAAAGGCTTCAGCGAAGTTCCTTCTTTAACCACTAGGGGGCACTCTGTTTTGCAGTAGATAAATGCAAGCCTGTTATTTGCACATCAGCCACCAGGGTGCACTGTTTTGCAGTAGGTAAATGCAAGCCTGTTATTTGCAGATCAGCCACCAGGGTGCACTTCTAGACTTCACTTGGAAACAAAGGGTCAGCTAAAATTTTTTCTTCTTAGAACCACGAGGCTGTAAGCCGTTCTGGAATTTTTAAGGATCTGCTTGTCCGAAGTCAAAATTCCACCTGGGCTTTTAAGCTTTGCAGTATTAACAAAGATTAATTTGCAGTTTTGTTTCTCCTTAAGTTGATCTAGGTGGGGCAACTGGGTAACTTTTACATAAACAGCTTGGTTCAGGCTTTATTTGCAGATTGGCCACCAGGGGTCACTTTCTGCAGGTAACATAAATGCAGGCTTGTTGTTTTGTAGGTTGCCACCAGAGGGCACTGCTTGAGTGGCATAAACACAAGCCTGTTATTTGCAGATCAGCCACCAGGGTGTGCTGCTGCATTAGACTATGCTTGGAATAGGCTTTTCGCTTTTTATCCCTTTTTAATGAGTTGTAAATTCTCTGGGATTTTAAACATCTGCTTTCCATAAATTGGGTACCAAATTAGGTATTTTTCTTCCCATTGGCAGTTAAAGGAATATCTCTGAATTTGCTATTTCCCTTCCTAGAGAAGGGCTGGCATTTGCAGCATAAGGTATATGCTTTGCTCAGCAATAGCCCAGTTGGTATAGCAACTAATTACTTTCATTGGCAACAGACTGACTTATTGGAGGGGTCTCTCACCCAGATTTCCAGTTAATTACTTTTTGTCATGGCAACAGATTGGTTTATTGACTGGGTTGTGAGGCCAGCGAAAGGTGAATGCTTACTTTGCTGGACTTTTCTGAGTGGCTTTTTAAACAAAGGGAGTAGCATTCTTTGAGATGCTGAGTTTTGGGAAACCACATAGAAGAATATCTCCCTCTAAATTAGCTTCTTGCAAACAAGTAGGCTGATATGCAGACACACACATCTGTTCTTTCCTAGCAACACATTCCTGGCATTCCAATCATGCCGGTTTCATGCAAAGAAAGGAGGGGGGAAGAGACTTGCTTCAACTTAAAGTCTCTCCTTTTGGCTTTGCATAAAGGCACAGGCTTAATCAGAAATGCTGGTTCTTTCTTGGAAGAGAAATTAAATCTTATGCAGCCAGATAAAGATACAGCTTTTACTTTTGCCAAGCATGGAGAGTAACATTTCATTTCTTTTTACTTTTCCGGAACCATGAACTGAGATGCTTTATAATTCTGGTCCAGACAGCATAAGCTCAACAAAAAAGATTTTAAAACAATATTTATTGTCCAGGAATTCTAAGCAGAGACTTACTTTGCAGAAGATACGTCCGGTCATTAGGATATTGTTCATTCTCATAGCTAAAAAGAAATGATTCCTCCATCTCAGCTAGGCATAGTTGTGTACATGATGCTTTGCTAGACAAAGGATTTTTACAACCCTGGCATGTAGCCCAGACATCCTGTGATAAACTTTGAAGCTCCTCCCACTGACTAGATAAGATATAGGACTAACTAACAACTGGGCTACATTTCTCAGAGGCCATCTCTTAAGGAGACAGCATTAACCCTTTAAATGCTAAATGCTCTAACACAGTTCTTAATCTAATATATGCTCTGGCCAGAGTTATACTGGTCCAGCACACTAGCCATGCTAAAAGCAATACATGAAACCATCCTTGCAGCTTGCGACGAAATGAGTCCCAAAATAAAAGACCAAGATGACAGCTCAGATACAAAAAGCCAAATCCTGATTACACCTAAATAATCAACAATACAGAAGATAGCAGATGAAATGGAACAGCCAAATATTAAAATAGAAGACTCAATCAATCAACAAGTACAGATGATGGACAATCCAGACAAAGAAGGGACAATATTGAAAATGAAAAAGACTCTCTATACAATCCAGAAGAAACTTCAGAAAGAAGAAAAACAAAGTGAATTAAAGGCAAATATATCAGAGCAAATATGGGGGACTGGAATTGTAGGACAATCTAATGAATATAAATGGGCCAGTCCTCCCAGAAAACTGGCAATCAATTGGTCTCCTATGATATAAATACTGCACATGAAAATGGAGGGAGACCCACTGGATGATCTAAAAGCGTTGATATGGAAGCCTAACTGACAAAGGAAGAAAGCTAGAATAAGATTGAAGATTGGGGATTTGATTTATTAGAGGGGAATCTACCTTGTTAATTAGAGGGTTAAAAGGAGATGCTAAAATAAGGGGAATCTGGGTTATTAGATTTAAAATAGTTGGGAATTAGTGGGAAATAATGTTTTGATTTGTATAATATTGAAAAATTAGGATTGAAAGGGAAATAAAAATTAACTATTAGGAATATGTTTGACTTATTGACTAACCCAGGCAATATCTATAATGGCTATGGTCTACTAAAAGGGGATATTTTATCATTAACCAGAAATTTAGTATGGTGGGAAATAGAAAATCTTTAGGAAATAGAATAAGATTACATTTAAACAGGTAAAATGTCTATTTTGGATATTATAGTTTTTTATGAAGTGAGATAAGGGAAACCTTGGTTACCTAGAGCTTGAAAATCATGGATTTTAAAGGTTGATTGGAATATTGGTGAGAATTTAAAAATTAAGTAAAAATTAATAACAGGACATGGATTGTTATACCCAGATTAATTAAAATATGTATAAGCTAAAAGTGTATTGATAACTGTAACACTGATGTTTTTATTGAGTTGATTTAATCAGAAATGTACTAACTTGATTAAGGGAAAAAGAGAAGAAATATTTGATGATGTAACCTGAGATTGGTACTAAACTTTATGTTATTGAATTATTGTTCAACCCTGCCACCATGTTGCTTTTCAAATACTTAAATGTAAAATTGGAAAACCAATAAAATATTATAAAAAAATAGAATAGAATAGAATAGAATAGAATAGAATAGAATAGAATAGAATAGAATAGAATAGAATAGAATAGAATAGAATAGAATAGAATAGAATAGAATAGAATAGAATAGAATAGAATAGAATAGAATAGAATAGAATATTGCAGAGCAGAGCTGGAAGGGATCTTGGAGGTCTTCTAGTCCAGCCCCCTGCTCGAGCAGGAGAACCTATACCATTTCAGGCAAGTGACTGTCTAGTCTCTTCTTTAAAACCTCCAGTGATGGAGTGCCCACAATTTCTGGAGGCAAGCTGTTCCACTGGTTAATTGTCCTCACTGGTAGGAAGTTTCTCCTTAATTTCAGGTTGCTTCTCTCTTTGGTCAGTTTCCAACCATTGTTTCTTGTCTTGCCCTCTGGTGCTTTGGAGAATAGTTAGACACCCTCTTCTTTGTGGCAGCCCCTCAAATACTGGAATAATGCTATCATGTTGCCCCTGTTTCTTCTTTTCTTTAGACTAGCCAACCCAAGTCCTGCAGCCGTTCTTCATATGTTTTAGTCTCCAGACCTTTGATCATCTTAGTTGCTCTTCTCTGAACTTTTCCCAAGGTTTTAACATCTTTTTTGTAGTATGGTGACCAAAATTGGTTGCAGTATTCCAGATGTGGTCTTGCTAGGGTTTTGTAAAGTGGTACTAATACTTCGTGTGATCTTGATTCTATGCCTCTGTTTATACAACCCAGGATTGTATTAGCTTTTTTGGCTCCTGCTGCACACTGCTGACTCATAGTCAAGTGATCGTCCTCTAGGACTCCAAGATCCCTCTCATAGTCACTGTTTTTGAGCCAGGTCGTGCCTAATCTGTATTTGTACCTTTGATTTTTCCTACCTAAATGTAAAACTTTGCTTTTCTCCACACTAAAACTAATTTTGTTGGCTAGGGCCCATTATTCAAGTCTGTCAAGACCTTTTTGGATCCTGAACTTGTCTTCTGGGGTGTTGGCTATTCCTGTCACTTTAGTGTCATCTGCAAATTTGATGAGGTCCCCTTCTATTTCCTCTTCTAAGTCATTAATGAAGATATTGAAGAGTACTGGACCTAAGACAGAGCCTTGTGGTACCCCACTGCTTACTTCTCTCCATGTGGATGCAGTGCCATTGAGGACTACTCGTTGAGTATGGTTTGTCAGCCAGCTACAGATCCATCTGGTGGTGATGTTGTCTATTCCACCTTTTTCTAGTTTACCAAGGATTAGGTTGTGGTCTACTTTATCAAATGCCTTACTGAAATCTAAGTATACTACGTCCACAGCGTTTTGCTGGTCTACTAGTTTAGTCACTTTATCAAAGAATGAAATAAGATTGGTTTGGCATGATCTGTTTTTAACAAACCCATGCTGGCTACTGGTTATGACTTTGTTTGCTTCTAGTTGTTCACAGATCTGTTTTTTTATTATCTTTTCCAGGATCTTCCCAGGTATTGATGTTAGACTGATTGCTCTGTAGTTTCCTGGGTCTGTTTTTTTCCCTTTCTTGAAGATGGGAACCACATCAGCTCTTTTCCAATCCTCAGGTGCTCCAGGATTTTTGAAAGATATGGTGCAATGGTTCTGAGATAATATCTGCCAGTTCCTTCAGAACTCTGGGATGTAATGTGTCGGGCCCTGGTGATTTATAGTTGTCAAGGTCAGATAGGTGTTCTCTTACCATTTTCTTGCTTATTTTAATTTTTGTTTCTAGTTTGTCTTTTGCAGTAGTTTTTTTGGTATGTTGGGCTATAATTTCTTATTTGTGTGATGACTGATTCAAAGTATGAGTTAAGCAGCTCTGCTTTCTCCCTTTTGCCTGTTATTTCCTTGTCATCTTCTCTCTTTAATGGACCTACAGTTTCCTTGACTTTTTTCTTGTTATTAATATGTTGAAAGAAACTTTTTTTATTGTCCTTGATTTCTGTTGCAAGTCTTTGTTCATTCTGAGCCTTTGCTTTCCTGACTTCATCTTTGCATGTTTTGGCTGTCTGCTGATAAATCAGCCTTTGTTATGTGTTCGTCTTTCCTTTTTTTGTACTTGTCCTTTTTATCTTTCAATTTGCCAGAGAGAGCTTTGTGTAGCCATGCTGGTTTCTTCTTGAATTTCTTATTTTTCTTTTTCACTGGTATTGTGCTGGACTGGGCTTTTATGATCATATTTTTCAGAGTTTCCCACACTTCTTGAATTGTTTTCCCTTTTAGGATTTCCGTCCATAGAATCTTTCGTAAGTTCTCTCCCAGTTTATTAAAATCAGCTTTTTTGAAGTTTAAGACTCTGGTTGGATTATTTTCTATTGTTTATGTTTGCATTATATTAAATTTCAGCATGACATGGTCACTTTCACCCAAGGTTCTGGCAATTTCAACTCCCTCTATCACTTCTTCTCGATTAGTAAGTATTAGGTCCAGTATAGCTTTACTTCTGGTTCCATCCTCTACCTTTTGGATGATAAAGTTGCTGGTTAGTCTGGTTAAGAATTTGTTCTCCCACTCGCTGCAGAGTTTGTCTCTCAGTTGATATCTGGATAGTTAAAGTCTCACATTACTACTGTGGTATGCTTCCTACATATGTTTGTTAACTGGTTGGCAAAGAGTTCATCTATTTCTTCTGATTGGTTGGGTGGCCTGTACTATACACCTATGGCAATGTCACTTTTTTCCTTTTATATTTACCCATATACATTCTGGGGGGATTTTATCTTGGATCACGTACATATCTGTAGATATGTAGTGTTCTCTTGCATATAGTGCAACTCCCCCTCCTCTTTTTGTAAATCTATTTCTTTTGAACGATTTGTATCCATCCATCAGTACATTCCAGTCATGGGTTTCATCCCACCAGGTTTCTGTAATGCCAACAATGTCATACCTGCCCTCATGTACTATTGCTTCCAGTTCACCCTGTTTGTTCCCCAAGCTTTGAGCATTTGTATATAAGCATTTAAGGCCTTTATGCCTGTCTGTGGGTATGTTTCCTGCATCTCCTGATTGTTGGAGTTTTTCTTTTTTCTCATCCCTCCCTACCTCATTGTTTGATTTGTTTTCTTGGGATTTATGAATGGTTTTGTGTTCTAGAGATTCTAAAGATTGGTTACCCTTCCCCTTCAATTTTAGTTTAAAGCCCTCCTGATGAGTTGGGCCAGTCTTTTTCCGAGTACATTTTTCCCTGTTTAAATGAGGTGCAGTCCATCCCTTGCCAAGAGTCCTTCACCTAGGAAATGCAGTCCATGATCCAGAAAATCAAATTTTTCTTGGCGACACCAACCCTTTAGCCAGTGGTTTATTTCTAGAATTCTTTTTTCCCTCAATGGCAGTTGGCATTTCATTGGGAGTACTGATGAGAACTCTACTTGTGGTCCTAACTCCTTAACTTTATTGCCTAGTTGCTTATAATCTCACAATATTGTACTCAGGTTCAGGTAAGGCCACACTTGGAATACTGCATCCAGTTTTGGTCACCATGATGTAAAAAAGATGTTGAGACTCTAGAACAGTGATGGCGAACCTTTTAGAGACTGAGTGCCCAAACTGCAACCCAAAACCCACTTATGCATCATCGAGTGCCGGGTGGATGTGGCCCATTGGGTGGGCATGGCTGCGGTGGTAACGGCAGACTGGGTGGGACTAAAAAGTTCAATCAATCAATTCCAACTTTGCAAGATCTTTTTTTCCCCCGCGAGAAGTTGAAATTGACTGATTGAAGCTTTTTTTTTTTGCACACAGTGGCAGAGGCCTAAAGCAAAAAGGTTTTATATAACCCAAATGCAGCTGAAGGCCTAGGACTGGGGCGATGGCATGTGTGCCCACAGAGAGGGCTCTGAGTGCCGCCTCTGGCACCTGTGCCATAGGTTCGCCACCACTGCTCTAGAAAGAGTACAGAGAAGAGCAACAAAGATGATTAGGGGACTGGAGGCTAAAACACATAAATAATGGTTTCTGGAATTAGGTATGTCTAGTTTAATGAAGAGAAGAACTAGGGATGACATGATAGCAGTGTTGCAATATCTCAGGGGTTGCCACAAACAAGAGGGAGTCAAGCGATTCTCCAAAGCAACTGAAGGCAGGACAAGAAGCAATGGATGGAAACTAATCAAAGAGAAAAGCAACCTAGAATTAAGAAGAAATTTCCTGACAGTTAGAACAATTAAGCAGTAGAACAGCTTGCCTCCAAAAGTCATGGCTGCTCCAACACTGGACATTTTTTAAGAAGAGATTGGGCAACCATTTGTCTGAAATAGTATAAGGGTTGGACTAGAAGACCTCCAAGGTCCCTTCCAACTTTTATTATTATTATTATTGTTGTTGTTGTTGTTTACAAAAAATTTATTGAATATACAGTTAAAAACAAAAAAGAAACAGTGGACATAATACAACTTCCCTGGTTTAAACAATACTATTAGTATTAACTTTCTTTACTTTATAACAGAATATGCATATAGGATCTGTGATCTTTCTAGTAAGCATTCTTTCAATCATATACATTGTGGTTAAATAACTTTCAATTCTATCTTGTAAGGAATACTAGTATAAAGATTTCTAAACTATCAACTTATCAATCAACATTCGTCCCAGCATTCCTCCTTGACTCTAGCCATTTATACACTCCATTCCAAATTTCGAAATAGTCTGTTTCGGTTTTATTTTTAAGCTCTAATGTTAACCTATCCATTTCCGCGCAGGATAGGATTTTATTTATTACTTCTTCTTCAGTTCAGCTTGTCCTTTTTATTTTTTAGAGTGATTTTAGAGCAATTTCTTTATTTCTGTGCGTAGTTTTCTTCTTAACTTGTAAGTGTCTCTCTTCCCTCATCAGTCCTCAGTTCTTGTTCAAAATGTCCGCTCTCTCTGCTCAGTCAGCACTTTTGCATTTCAGGTTTTCAACTTTCTTCTTAGCTTTGTTGAAAGGGCCAAGAAGAGAAACCACTCTTATTCATTAATCCTTTATAGCTTATAAGTCTGTTGCTTTAAGGTAAAGTCTCTTTTCCCCCGGGGTCCTTATCACCGCTGTCTCACAGGGGAAGTAGTTTTACCCCTTTCACTCTGGGGCTTCCCTTCTTTTCTTCTTCGAAATTCTCCAGAATGATTTTACGCTCCAGATCACTTGCAGAGGCTCGCTGGGTACTCACGGCATCAGGTTTGTTGTATCATTGTCCAGCTAAATCGCTGCTATTTTTGTCCAGCTGACAGCTGTCATTTCTTCGCGGCCGCCATTCTGGGCCATCTCCTTCTCCCACTCGACTTCTCCGAGGCTTTCCTGCTTATTACGGTTTGGACCGCCATCCAGTACTGTTCTGTTGGGCGCCTCCTTTTCCAATCTCCCTCCGAGAGGTTGGGGGCTTTAAAAAGTCCACCGGGCATGGGGAAGCAACTGTTGAATCGACGCGCTTATTTGGAGCGCCGTCTCAACACAGCCATTCTGTTTGGCAGCTGGCTCCGCCTCATTATTATTATTGTTGTTGTTGATGTTGTTGTTACTGTTGTTACTGTTGGTATTGTTGGTATTATCTTCTTTATTTTATCCTTTTATTGTACATAAAACATGTTACTTTATGTACAAGTGAAGACAAAGTAAAATTCTTTAAACATTTCATAGATCAGTAATCCCTCTTCTCTTATTAAAACTTGGTCAGTGGGAAAGTGGAATAAAACAACATTGTCTATTTTTTGATAGAATGTCAACTAAAAGGATTAAACCCTTAAGTGAAAAAAACATTTTTTATTCAAGGGGAACCTAGCTTAAACAAGAAGGAAGAACTGGGAACAGAAGAGCATGTTTGTTAATGGCTCACATATCTACAATTAAGAGGTAGTTTTAACTTAGATGAGAAAAGCTGTGGCTTTAAATTTGGAAAAAGTAAATTTAAAATTGCATTGTGTGTTAATGATGAAAATGTTAGGCATGAGGTTTACAAAATGTTATTGAAACTGAATTTGGATAATGACTATGATAAAGATTGCATGGTTCAATGGGTAAAAAAAATTGGGGCTATAGTATAATAATTGACCAATTGGAAATATATGGATTTTTGGACTGAAGTTTACATTGAATTATAATCTGAAAGAAAATTTCTATCAGATTATGCATTGCTGATACTTAACTCCTGAAAAATTGTCAAAGATGTATAAAGGAGTTAAAAATATATACTGGAAATGTAATTGTAAAGGAGATATTTTTAACCCCTCTGCGGTCATATGACAAAACAAAGAAATATTGGGATAAGATTTTTCTCCTAATTCAGAAAATTTTAAAAATAAATATAAAACTGAAAAAGGAAGTTTTCCTTTGAGTTTTAATGGCAAAGAGCTTTTAAAAATGGAAATGTTATTATATATTGCACTTTTTGAACATAAACAAAGCTTAGCCCAGTTAAGGTTTGCCTTGTTCCTCTAATAATTTAATTCTAATTTAAATATACTTGAAATAGATTTTAAGTAGGTTTTTAATCTGATAGTTATTTTAAACCTCAATCATCACTTGGTTATTCATTCTTCTCAGGTAGCCATCTTTTCTGGCAAGAAGCATATAACACAGCACTTACCATATGCAGAAGTAGTTGAGACTACTTTGAAGCAGCATATGATATAGTTAAAATTAATATCTGTCCTTGAGAATTTATTTCAAAATTTGCATATTACATGGCAAATAGGGCAAGGATATTCCCATTAATATATAGCCAAAGGAACCTTGCCCATAAACTATCCCCTTAATAAATCACTATGAAAAACATATAAAACTTGCTCCAAAATAAACTTTTTCTTTAATATGTAATAGGGCCATACACAACCTATTAAAATCCTCTATCTGCATATGATAACTTTTCAGCTTTGTGAAATATATGGACACATGTGATTATGTTAATCAAAATTTACATTCAGGTAATCATCATTCACTTTAAACTGGATAGGACACATCATTCTTTGACTTTGAAACAGATCTCCTTTTAAGGACTTCTTTTCTCCATATTAAGGTTTATAAATGAAGTTAAATCAAGGTCACGGAGGTTTTTCCAAATACCATTAAGGTAAATTAATGTACAAAAAAATCCCACAAGAACAGTTCACAGTAATCTAAAGATGTTTCATTAAATACAAATACAAAAAGATTGTTATTGTTCCTTCCTTACTAAATGTTCCTTCTTGTTCATCTCAGGTCTCAAAAGAATGATGTAGCATTTGGGGGAAAATATACACCCCAGTAAACCAGCACTGGAGGATAAGATAAAAAAGATCTCCACAGCTACCATGTATTTCCCTTTGGTGCTTAGGTAGGTTGGAACAAATGACACCCAAACGCTGCAAAAGACCAACATGCTGAAAGTGATGAACTTAGCCTCATTGAAACTGCTGGGCAGCTTCCTGGCTTGGAAAGCAATGTTAAAGCTGACACTAGCCAGGAAGCCCATGTAACCCAAGACACAGTAAAACATGATCACCGAACCCTTGTTGCATACCATTATGATTTCTCCCTTCAGTGAATGCAGGTCTGTATCTGGGAAAGGGGGAGAGATATTCAGCCAAACAGTGCAAATTCCCACCTGAATGAAGAAACCTGAAAGGACAATAGAATTGGCCAGTCCTTTCCCTACCCATTTCCTCAATCCAGATCCTGGTTTGGTTGCCATAAATGACAGAATCACAGCCATGGTTTTTGCCAATACAGATGAAAGGGCCACTGAGAAGATAATGCCAAAAGTTGTTTGCCGAAAAAGGCAAGTCATCTTTTCAGGCCTTCCCATGAAGAAGAAAGAGCAGAGGAAGCAGAGAAGGGAGAAGAGGAGGATACAAGTGAGGCTCCAGTTATTAGCTTTGACAATTGGAGTTTCTCAGTGCATCCAAAATATTCCAAGCACAAGGACTGTAATCAAAGAGAAAATAATAGCCAATGTAACAAAGAGGATTCCCAAAGGTTCATTATAAGAGAGATAGATCAATATTTTGGGAATACATTGATTTTGGATGTTATTGGTGCAATGTATTGAGGAGAATGACTTGGAAATGTTGAAAAAATGACCATAAGACTCTGTCTGTTAAGGGCCAGACTTTCTGTCTACATGCTCATTAACTTGTGTTAAAGCAGGAACTAATACTTGAATCCTATTGGCTGCCGCCTAGTGGCTGAGTGTATAAATAAGGGGTGGAACAGCAGTTAGCCAGGCTTCTGTTTAAACTGTTAATAAAGAATTGTTGTTCACCTGCTACCTCATGAATGCCTCACCGAGCTCCAAACGTAACAGTGGCAACGAAGGTGGGATGTGCTGCCAAACTCGAATAGCTGAGTCATTAAGGGGGTAAGCCAAGCAACGACGCCTTGGTTGGGGCCGTGTTCCCCCCTCATTCCTGCCAGTACAAAAATGCTGGAGGAAGAGCACTCCCAAGGAACCGTCCCTGAGAGATTAAAAGAAGCCTTGGCAGCACAAGGCATTGCGGGGCCGAAAACAACTCACAATGGCCAAACTCGGAAAACTCTCAGAATTCGACGTCGCACATCCAGAGAGTTGGAGCTCATACATCGCGAGAGTCGAGAATTATTTGAGAGTCAACCAAGTTCATGAAGATGGTTTGAAGGCCACAACACTGCTGTGTGTCTGTGGCCAGGCAACGTTTGAAATCGCTGAAAACTTAATAACTCCAGCGCCGCTTGAGTCTGTTGTTTATTCCGAACTTAAGAAAATGCTCAAAGAACACTTTGAGATGAAGCTATTGGTCATTGCCTGGAGACACGCCTTTGAAAGAAGAGACCAACAACCGGGCGAGTCGGCTGCTGAACTCATAGCCACCCTTCATCAAGCGACACGACCCTGCGAATTCAAAGACCTTGAGGAGCGACTGTGAGACCGCTTAGTGTGTGGGTTAAGAAGCAGGGAACTACAACATAAATTGTTTGCAAAAGAGACTATTTTGTTCCAGGATGCCCTAAGAGAGATCACAGCCGACGAAGTCGCCACGGGAGCCGTCAAGGCCTTACAGCTCTCCAGGAATGTTCCCTGCGCAGAGGCCGTCCACCAGGAGGGCGCTGAGAGGGTCGAAGAATCAAAATCGGACCAAGAGGTTGATCGCTTATAGCAGCCTCCAGAAAGAAGGCCACAATGCCCAGCTGACAAGGCAGTTCCTTTCATTCGATGTGCAGGGTGTGGAGGCCGACACAAATGCATTGAATGCAGGTTCCACACAGCAACATGCTGGGCGTGTGGCAAACAAGGCTACATCGCCGTAGTCTGTAAGGGTTGGTGGAGAGAAAGTCCACCAGAAGAGTTTCCCCGGAAAGTTACCAGGGCCCCGGGGCAACACAGGGTGGGCTATTGCGCCCGTAGAAGGAGCGTGCTTAGAACAGGTGCCCATCACCCCCTTAAGGAAAAGCTGCAGCTCAAAGTCAAGCTGCAGGTTGTTCCATGCAACATGGAACTAGATACGGGGTCAGCGTTATCCATAATTTCCCAGGGGACTTTCAAACACATATATAGTCGCAGCAGCAAAAGAGTTAAGCTCAAGCCGTCGAACCTCGTGTTAATGGATTTCCAAAACTCCCAAGTAACAGTAAAAGGGGAAGCTACACTCAGGGTGCAATTCAAGAGATTTGAGGGCCCCCTGGAAGTCATACTAGTTGAGGGCAACTGCACAAGCCTCTGCCCTTACTTCTGCTCCAGCAGCTGGCTCTCCTGGTTTTACATTAAATTTGGGAGGCACCACGGCTCCAACTACAACTGTGTCTACAGGACTTTCTCTGGGGGGGAGCCCTGACTGGTTTAGGAGGAACACTGTTCCCAAATGCAAGCACAGTTACAACAGGGCTTGGACAAAATGCTTCTAATTTTTATCTATTTAAATTTTAATTAACTTAATTTTTTAATACTGTTTTAATTTTTTATTTTTATTGAAGTTATGGATGATGTAAGAAGGATTGATTGTGGAGTGAATTGGGTTGAATGGATGGATGGTTGTGTGGATTGGATGGATTGTGGACCTGTGATAAATGGAAGGGCCGACCTGTCTGCATCTACGGAAGCTAGAGAAGTGGAGGAGCCTTGCTCTGAGGGATCAGAGGGCCAGTCTATACTGGTCTTATGGGGAAGAGGCAGATATGACGGGAGGCCTAGGGTAGGCCGCTCTCGGGGAACAAGGCCTCGCTGCCTGAAAGCGATCTCTTGTTCCGGCCCCTTGAACCTCTCCCAGGGTACTGGTAATGAGTGAAATCTGGACCCTGGACTCAAGCTGCTGCTGCTCAATGCCAGGTCGGTGGTAAATAAAGCTCTCCTCATCTGGGACTTAATTCTGGACAAGGAGGCCGACCTGGCATGTGTGACTGAGACCTGGCTGACCCCAGAGGGAGGAGTTCCCCTCTCTGAGATGTGCCCAGCTGGGTTTCAGGTATGGCATCAGCCGCGACCCCAGGGAAGGGGGGGAGGAGTGGCGATTATAGCTAAGGAGTCACTCGGGCTGCGCAGACTCGCTGCTACTGAGATATCAGGTTGTGAGTCCCTCCTTATGAGGTTGGACCTAGGTGTACAGGTGGGTTTGTTGCTTACGTACCTGCCTCCCAGCTGCGTTTCAACAGCCCTGCCCACGCTACTCGAGGAGGTAGCCGGGTTGGCGGTCGAGTTTCCCAGACTTATAGTCTTGGGGGACTTCAATGTGCCATCACTCGGTGAGTCCTCTGGGTTGGCGTGGGAGTTCATGGCCTCCATGGCAACCATGGACCTGACACAAGTAATTGAGGGCCCAACCCATGAGGGGGGACACACACCTGACCTGGTCTTCCTCTTGGAACAGTTGAGGAATGATCTGAAGCTAAGGGGCTTAGAAGTGTTGCCTATGTCATGGACATATCATTTTCTGCTGCGGCTTGAGTTTACGACACCAATCCTCTCTCGCAGGGAGCTGGAACCGATTAAATGGTTCCACCCCAGATGCCTGATGGACCCTATGGGCTTTCAAAGGGCGCTTGGGGAATTGTCGGATTCGCTCGTACACAGTTCGGCGGAGTCCCTAGTGATGGCCTGGAATACGGCCACTACGGGGGCTCTAGACCGGATTGCGCCATTGCGACCTCTCTGTGGTAGCAGACCCAGGAGATCTCCTTGGTTTACCGAGGAACTCAGGGGGATGAAGCGCCAGAAGAGACGTTTAGAGAAGCAATGGAGGGAAAGCAGATCCGAATCTGATCGAACCAAATTGAGAGCTTATATTAAGACCTATTTGGAAGCGATCACTACAGCAAGATCTCAGTATCTTTCTGCATTGATCGCGTCTGCGGAATCTCGTCCAGCTGCCCTGTTTAAGGTGACTCACTCTCTCCTTGATACGGGGAGGAGGGAGGAAACTTTGCAGGGCAATGACGAAGAATTTAACATCTTTTTCACAGACAAGGTCGCTCAGATCCGGGCTGACTTGGACTCCAATTGGAATGCAGTGTCAGCTGACAATGATGACAGAGGCCCGTCTTAGTCCTGTTGAATGGGATGAGTTTGACCTGGTAACTCCTGATGATGTGGACAAGGCCATTGGAGCTGTGAGTTCTGCCACCTGTTTATTGGACCCGTGCCCCTCCTGGCTGGTTTCGGCTAGCAGGGAGGTGACACGGAGCTGGGTCCAGGCTGTTGCTAACGCTTCATTGAGGGAGGGGTCCTTTCCGGCTCCCTTAAAGGAGGCACTTGTGCGCCCCCTCCTCAAGAAGCCTTCCCTGGACCCGGCACTCTTAAATAATTATCGGCCAGTCTCCAACCTTCCCTTCTTAGGGAAGGTTGTCGAGAAGGTGGTGGCACTCCAACTCCAATGGTCCTTGAATGAAGCTGATTATCTGGGCCCTCAGCAGTCTGGGTTCAGGTCCGGTTACAGCACGGAAATTGCTTTGGTCGCACTGATCGATGATCTCTGGTGGGCCCGGGATAGAGGCTACTCCACTATCCTGGTGCTTCTTGACCTCTCAGCGGCATTCGATACCATCAACCATGGTATCCTTCTGCGCCGGTTGGAGGGGCTTGGAGTGCGGGGCACCGTTTTACGGTGGTTCACCTCCTACCTCTCTGGCCGGTCGCAGTCGGTGTTTGCAGGAGGTCAGAGATCGGCTCCGAGGTCTCTTCTGTGTGGAGTCCCTCAGGGGTCTGTTCTCTCACCTCTGCTTTTCAACATATACATGAAGCCGTTGGGTGAGATCATCCGTCGACACGGGGTGAGTTATCATCAATATGCTGATGATACTCAGCTTTATATCTCTACCCGTGTCATTACAGCGAAGCAGTGGAAGTGATGAACCGGTGCCTGGAGGCTGTTGAGGTCTGGATGGGTGCCAACAGGCTCAGACTCAATCCCGACAAGACGGAGTGGCTATGGGCTCTGCCTCCCAAGGACAATTCCAACTGTCCGTCCATTACCCTGGGGGGAGAAGTTTTGTCCCCCTCGGAGAGGTTTCGCAACTTGAGTGTCCTCCTCGATCCACAGCTAAGTTTGGAACATCATTTTTCGGCTGTGGCGAGGGGAGCATTCGCCCAGGTTCTCCTGGTGCGCCAGTTCCGGCCCTATTTGGACCAGGAGTCACTCCTCACAGTCACCCATACCCTTTGAAGAATGTCCGGAGACTGCAAGTAGTCCAGAATGCGGCCACGCGAGCCGTCTTGGGTCTCCCAAGACATGCTCATATCACTTCAGCTCTCCGTGAGCTGCACTGGCTACCAATTGGTCTCCGAACACAATTCAAAGTGTTGGTTATGACCTATAAAGCCCTTTATGGCAATGGACCAGGATACTTGCGGGACCGTCTTCTGCCTCATGAATCCCAGCGACCGGTTAGGGCACATAGGGTTTGCCTCCTACGAGTCTCGTCTGTTAGGCAATGTCATCTGGTGGGGCCTAGGGCAAGGGCCTTCTCCGTTGCTGCCCCAGCCCTCTGGAACCAGCTTCCCACAGAGGTTCATACTGCTTCCTCCCTCCTAGCTTTCCGGAAATTGTTGAAGACGCATTTATGCCGACAGGTTTGGGGCGTATGAACTGCACTCTGCCCCTGGGCCTAGGAATTTCCCTCCATCAGTGACTGTGTGTTGACTGTGATTGTATGCTGTATGAATGTAATTAATTTTATTGTATTCTTATTGTAAGCCGCCCTGGGTCCCAGGAGAAGGGCGGCATAGAAGTTCAAATAATAAATAAATAAATAAATAAATAAATAAATAAATAAATAAATAAATAAATAAATAAATAGGGCTTGATTGGTTTGATGCATTGGGAATTAATGTAACTGGAATAAACAGCACACAAGCAGTGGACTTAGCGGCAGTTTGCCGGGAGCTTGCTGACATTTTTAGCCCTCACTTAGGGAAATATAAGGGTCCTCCCATAGCTCTTCGGCTTGATCCTGCCATAACTCCAATAAGTATCAAGCCGCGTAGAGTGCCCTTCGCCCTCAAGCAGAAGATCGATGCAGAGCTGGACAAGCTGGTGCAGCAAGGCATCCTGCAGCCAGTTGATAGCAGTCAATGTGAATCCCCCATAGTTACACCACTTAAGGCCAACGGAGAGGTGCGCATATGCGCGGATTACAAGTGCACTATCAATAGAGCACTCCAACAACACGCATATCCGGTGTCTGTAGTCAGCCACATTTTGGCGTCACTACAGGGAGGTCGCATCTTTGCCAAGTTAGATTTGGCTCAAGCCTATCAGCAGCTGCCAGTGGATGATGCCACAGCGGAAGCTCAAACCACAGTTACCCACAGGGGAGCTTTCAAGGTTAAGCACTTACAATTCAGGGTCAGTGTTGCCCCAGGGCTCTTCCAGGGAGTGATGGAGTGCACGCTCAAGGGTATTCCAGGTGTGTGCCCATATTTCAATGATGTCTTCATAGCTGGGGAATCAGTTGAGAAATTGGCAGAACGGCTCAAGGCCGTCCTTCAGTGTTTCCATGAAGCAGGGCTGAAGCTTCAGCAGGAGAAATGTAAGATTGGGGTAGCTTCAACCAAGTTCCTCGGTTTTCGCATAGATGCCCAAGGCATTCATCCTGCTGAATCCAAGCTCAAAGCAATTCAGCAGGCCCCCAGTCCAAAATCAAAGGGGAAGCTCCAAGCATTTTTAGGACTGCTCAATTTTTATTATGCCTTCCTACCTCACAAGGCCGCAGTGGAAGAGCCGTTACACTGGCTCTTGGACAAACATGAACAGTGGAAGTGAACCAGCATCCACGATAGGAGCTTTTCAGCAGTCAAATCTGTCAAGCCCCTGGGCTCGACACTAACCAGTGGGGGAAAGGGAAGGAGCAGCCAGCAGCCAGCCGACATCGGTGCGCCAAACCCGCATGCCGCCCGACCGTCGAGGACCAGCTGGGCGTTCGCACGGCCGCCGTCCACTGCGGCCGCCTCCCCCTACATCCGGGTGCCGGGGGAGGCCTGAGCATCGGGGAGTTGTGAAACCCGGTTGGGCATTGACGGTGAGCCAGCCGGATGCCAGAGGGGCCGCCTCGCGCCATGGCCACCTCTCCCTTCTCACCGGAGGTCCCGGAAGCCGGCTGGGCGGCAGAGGCAGCCAGCTGGGCATCGGGGGAGACTGTCCATCAGCACGGCCACCTCTCCTGTGTTGCCGGTGGATGGGGGGAGGAGCTGCCTCCTGGAGGACCTGTCTGCCAGGGGAGAACTCCGGTTGCCACACAGACATGCTTCCCGGGGGGAGCTGTCTGCTCTGGAGCCATGCTGGTGGTGGGGGAGGAGCAGAACAATGACCGGCTGCTGATCCTGCGGAGGCCACATGGCTGCACTGATGCCTCCGGAGGGGAGGGGCTGGACCCTGGGCTATGGCCTTTACCTGTGCAGACCGGATGCTGGCTTGCTGATTGGAGTGGGGTTGGATGGCAGGGCACATCTATGTAAAGCACTGGGAGCAAACTACTCCCAGTGCTGACTTTCATTTAGCACGCATTAAATTCTTGCTGGTCACATTGTTCCTGTGTTTTGAGGTTTGTGTGCAGCAGACAAAGGACAAGTGACAGTATCACTGCTGTCTTCAAACTCAGTTTTGATGCATTTTAACAAAAAGCTGCTTGTCTGCATCGCTTGTGATGCATCACCATATGGGGTTGGGGCTGTGCTGAGTCATTTAATGGCTGACAGAAGGCAAATTCCAATAGCCTATTACTCAAGGACCTTGTTCTCTGCAGAGCGTAACTACGCCCAAATAGATAAAGAGCCCTTGGCCATAGTGGCAGGGATAAAGAAGTGTCATGACTATTTGTATGGTAGGCCCTTCATGGTCTTCACAGACCACAAGCCACTCCTGGGGTTGTTCACAACGAACAAGCAAACACCCCAGATCGTATCTCCTAGGATGTTGAGGTGGTCAATATTCCTGTCAGCGTATAATTACAGTTTGATTCATAAACCAGGCAGGGAAATGGGCCATGCAGATGGCCTTAACAGACTGCCCCTGCCGCAGTTAGAGCCTGACCCCGCTCCAACCACACGCATCCTGGCTATCCAGGACCTGCCTGAGTCTCCCCTTAACACAGGGCTGTGTGCTGAACTGGGTTCTCACAGAATGGCCAGAAAATAGTCCCGGGCCTAACTTTCAGAGTTTCAGTAGGAGGAAAGACAAGCTGTCAGCTCACAGGGGGTGCGTCTTGTGGGGTAGTCGGGTGGTAGTCCCAAACTCACTGAGGGCTAGAGTCTTAGAGTCACTGCACAAGGGACATCTGGGAATAGTCCGGAAGAAGGCACTCGCACGAAGCTACCTTTGGTGGCCTGGGCTAGATAAAGACATTGAGGCTCAGGTTCACAGCTGCCACATTTGCCAGCAATCTAGACCAGAGATGCCCCACACAAGCCCCATGGTCCAGGATCCACACTGATTTTGCAGGGCCCTTTCAGGGGCAACTCTTCCTCATTGTGGTGGACAGTCACTCCAAGTGGTTAGAGGTCACACCTGTCCCTACTATGACTACTGCCAGGACCATCCAAGAACTGCACAGGATTTTTGCCACACATGGGTTACCCGACATGATCATTTCTGACAATGGGGCTCTGTTTACTGCTTTGGAATTCCAGTCCTTTTTGAGGGCTAATATGATTAGGCACACCACATCTGCTCCCTTTCACCCGGCCTCAAATGGCCAAGCAGAGCGCATGGTCAAAACGACCAAAGAGTCCTTAAAAAGGATTGTAACCGGCAACTGGCAGCATAGGCTAGCCGATTTCTTACTTTGCCAATGCACGACTCCCTGCACTTCCACGGGCAGAAGCCCAGCAGAATTAAGATGGGGCTGGCGTTTGATCACAAAGCTGGATCGCCTGCATCCTGATAGAGTTGCATCACAAACAACAGAGCCAAAGACACCACAGCGCTTGCAAGTGGGCGACCCGGTTTGGGCGCGGAACTATGGGCAAGGGGTGGTAGCTGTAGTTTGTAAGGTGACTGGGCCACTTTCTTACAAAGTGGTCCTGGAAGACGGTCATGTGCTATGCAGGCACATCGACCAACTGCGGCGGAGGTTAGCAAACCAGCCAACAGCTCATGATTCTACCCATAACAGACAGGTTCCATAGCCCCGGTTTACCAAGCCTGGCAGGTGAGCTGACAGACTGGGGGCCTCCAGCAGTTCCGAGGTGTTTGGAGCGGGCGAAAAGGCCACCAACGTATTTAAGGGAATATGTTCAGCAATTGGCCTTATGAATTATCTAGGGGGAAAGGGTGTAATGTTTTGAAGAGAATTACTTGAAAATGTTGAAAAAATGGTCATAAGACTCTGTCTGTCAAGGGCCAGACTTTCTGTCTACATGCTCATTAACTTCTGTTAAAGCAGGAACTAATACTTGAATCCTATTGGCTGCCGCCTAGTGGCTAACTGTATAAATAGGGATGGAGCGGCAGTTAGCCAGGCTTCTGTTTAAACTGTTAATAAAGAGTTGTTGTTCACCTGCTGCCTCGTGAATGCCTCACCGAGCACCAAACATAACAATTGGGATATTCATTTTCTGGACATTTCATGCAGACATCCCTATCTGGAAAAAAAAGAAGATATCTTTCGAATATAGCAAACTTTCTGTCAGTATAGAATATATAAAGGACAATTGATGTTGATGCAAGTTATCTGTTTTGTGAAGAGAGGATAGCAATTATTTTTAATACAAAAACATGCATCAGTCTCATAACATAAATTTAAGCTTGATATCCTTCATTATGAACAGAGGATGTTGATTGAAAATCAAAAGCAAATAAAAGTGTTTTTCTGTCCCCTCTCTTCATTTGTCAAATGAGATGATTACTAATAGACTAATAGCCACCACGGTGTCTGCATATATCCAAAAGTGCATAGAAGATGTCTGTGTCCTGAAAAGCATTGTTGTGAGGGCGAATGAAAAACCGTGGCTGACTTATGAGGTCTGCAAGATGCTGAAAGCATGGAATGTGGCTTTTAAATCTGGTGACATGCTGGCACTTAGAACAGCCAGAGCAAATCTGAAAAGTGCCATAAAAGGTGCAAAGCAAGCCCATTGCCAGGAAATTCAGAACTTTTTTCAGGACCCAACAAACACCAGGTGAATGTGGCAAGGGATCCAGGCCATTATGGATTATAAGGTGGCTCCATCGAGATGCAAGGATGACACAGACTTCCTAAACAAATTGAATGCATTTTTTGGTAGATTTGAGGCATCAAATAGCATTCCTGCTAGGAAAGCTGTGCCCCATCCTGATGAGCAAGTGCCAAGCTTTGATGTCACCTCTGTCCGGAAAACACTGCAGACAGTTAACATTCAGAAAGCAGCAGGCCCAGATAACATCCCTGGACGTGTCCTCAGGGAATGCGCAGAGGAGCTGGCTTGTGTTCTCACAGATATTTTCAAGCTCTCGTTGCAGCAGGCAGTGGTCTCATCATGTTTTAAGACAGCCATCATCTTGCCAGTGCCAAAAAAGTCCACAATTACAGGCCTCAATGATTACCGTCCGGTTGCACTGACATCCACCATCATGAAATGCTTTGAGAAGCTGATAAAGGACATTATTGTATCTAGCCTCCCGTCAGCATTTGACCCACTTCAGTTTGCCTACCGACCAAATCGCTCTATGGAGGATGCTATTTCTTCTGTTCTCCATCTGAGCTTGAAGCACTTAAAGGAAAGAAATACTCATGTGCGTTTGTTGTTTTTCGACTTCAGTTCAGCATTTAACACAATCATTCCCCAGCATCTAGTAGATAAACTGGGCCTTTTAGGATTAAACACTCCTTTGTGCAACTGGATTCTTGATTCTTGTGTGAGTTGGAACAAATACCTCTAATACCATTTCCTTGAGCACAGGTTCTCCTCAGGGCTGCGTCTTAAGTCTGGTGCTGTTCACCCTGTTGACCCATGACTGTTGTGTTAGGTTTGCCACCAACCATATTGTGAAGTTCGCAGATGATACAACAGTAGTGGGCCTTATTCAGGATGACAAGGTGGAAGCTTACCGCAAGGAGGTTGAGGGGTTGGTGAACTGGTGTAAGGAAAACAGCCTAGTTTTAAATACCGGAAAAACCAAAGAGATCATTGTTGATTTCAGAAAAGACAGGCACAGCCATACTTCTCTGTGCATTAATGATTCCCCTGTGGAGATGGTTACCAGCATCAAATTCCTGGGTGTGCAGCTAACAAGTAGGCTGACTTGGTCACTCAACAGTGAGAAACTGGTGAAGCGGGCACAGCAACGCCTGCATTTTCTACATCACATGAGAAAAGCACATCTTCCTTCCCCTGTCTTGACCACTTTCTACAGGGGGACGATCGAGAGCATCCTATCATATAGCATCACAGTCTGGTTTGGAAGCATCACTGCTTCAGACAGGAAGGCGGTGCAGAGAGTGGTGAGAATGGCCGAAAAGATCATTGGCAGTTCCCTCCCTCCCATCCAGGACATAGCACAGAAGCATTACTTGAGCAGGGTCCGTAAGATTATCTGGGACACTACACATCCTCTTCACGACCTGTTTTCCTTGTTACCTTCTGGGAGGCGGCTTCGTGGTATCCGTAGCAGAACATCCAGATTCAGCCATAGTTTCATTCCATACAGCATTAACCTTGTGAACTCTCAAGCTTCCTCCTTCCGTTATATATTCAAGATGGACAGTATTTAATATTTCTTTGCTACGTATATGTAGGGGTGTGGGTCTATGCATATGTTGTTCATACTACATAAAATTATTTCAAGCTGAACTAGCCCGCTTTGGAAAATGCAAATGAGGATTGAGGGTGTCTTCAAGTCCTCTGGCAAGATGTTCACAATTGCTTAGCCATTGCATCCTTTCTAGGACTAAGAGAGAGTGACTGGCCTAAGGTCACCAAATGGCTTTCTGTCTAAACAGGATTAGAAGTCACATCTCCCAATTTCTTGTCCAGTTCCTTAACCATTACACCAAAATGGTTGTCATCATACATCTTCCATATTTTACAATATGGAACATGTATGATGACAACCAGTGTCTTTCTTTCAGCTCATTAACAGTTGACTGTTATTCCTTTTAACCACTGTTATGTTAATCCCGTTTTTTCCCCAAAATACTAAATATAGTTGTTATCTTCAAGGCAGAGATTTAAACTTTACAAATTATAATGGGTGTTATGATGAATTGAATTTCCAGGAACATGAGGGAAATTAACTCACAATGATTGGCCTAATTAGAAAACCCGCAGTTTTTTGGCTGCATAGAATATCAATGCACTCCAGAATGGATACTCAAGTAGTGTTTTTCAAATTCCATGACAAAGTGGTCAGTCCTCATTAACACAGATGGATCATCTACATCAGGAGTCCCCGATCCTCAGAACATGGCCCAGCACTGGGCCACAGCCTGTTTGGAACTGGCCTGTGCAAGTTCCAAACTTGCGAGTGCAGGCATGCATGCATAGCCCCATTTGCATGGGCAGCAGGCACTTGCACATGTGAAGCACCATTTGTGTGAGTGACAGGCTTCTTGCGCACGCACGTGAGTGGCCAGTCCTCATTGACATAGATGGATTACATACATCCAGCCATGGCCTGTTACTGGATGGCGAGTGAAGGTGCAGCTCCATTTGAGTGAGCAACTCTCATGCATGAAGCTCATTGCTCACACAAATAGAGCTTCACGTGCACACACAAGAGTGCCCACTGCTTGTGCAAGTGGAGCTGCACTTCTGCCACTCACACAGAACAATTTCCTCTCCCACCCCACCGGTCTGCAAAGCTGTAAAGGTTGGGGACCACTGATCTACATTTAATAACCCAACCTGAACTTTATAAGGCATGGTTTTATCTTTACTGCATTCTGAAACTCCAAATAACATAAAAATTTAAGCTTAGCATACTGTTGTTTCC
Source organism: Bothrops alternatus (assembly GCA_034064705.1). Classification (NCBI taxonomy): domain Eukaryota; kingdom Metazoa; phylum Chordata; class Lepidosauria; order Squamata; family Viperidae; genus Bothrops; species Bothrops alternatus. The sequence goes on along the minus strand of JARGCV010000165.1, from coordinate 588,322 downwards.
CGCTTCAACAACCTCACTTCATAGTTTGGCATGTTTTGTATGGCTCTTAGAATCCAAAACAAATTAACATGTAAAACTACAGCTCTTAGGACAAACAACAATTTATTTATTATTTATTTATTTTATTTATTTAATTTCTATGCCGCCCTATTCCAAAGAACTCAGGGCGGCTCACAGCATGATAGAAATTACAATAAACACATATCTATAAAAAACCCTTAAGCTAAAAGAAACCAATCACTCCACAAACATACACAGAAACATACACTGGCTAGGGGCAAGGTGTTAGCTGCCCCAGGCCTGCCGGCAAAAGTATGTTTTAAGCAATCTACGAAAGGCGAAGAGGGTGGGGGTGACATGGATCTCCGGGGGAAGTTGGTTCCAGAGGGCCGGGGCCACAACAGAGAAGGCCCTTCCCCTAGGCCCCGCCAGGCGACACTGTCTGGCTGACGGGACCTGGAGAAGGCCCACTCTGTGGGCCCTAACCGGCCGCTGGGATTCATGGGGCAGCAGACGGTCCCGTAAATAACCTGGTCCAATGCCATGTAGGCCATACATGGATAAAGGCTGTGGGTCTAGTAAATTCTGCAGAATAGAAGATCACTTCCTCCTAAACCAAAGACAATCTTTTAAATAAGTACCTATATTTTTTCCCTATTAGGGAAGAAATATACCTACAACTACTAATGTAAAAGCTTTTATTTTCTGTAAAATGAAGTGTTTTTATTCAACAGAATTCATTCGTATAACAGTGCTGTGTAACATAATTCCCAGTAGCTTTATGTATAACACCATTCCAACTACATAATGGCACAATTAAATAAACATTTTTTATGTATTAGAAATAAAAATAAAATACCTGCCATGGTTTTAAATCCTGAAATATTACTTGTTCTGTTCCTATTGCATTTCTACATCTGGATCTGGACTTGAGTAAGGCATGCGAAGAATGTACCATAACATGGACTGCATTATAAATGTTGTAACTGTGTCCACTCATGGTATTTTCAAATAATATACTCGGCAGACTCTCTAACTTCTTATCCCCAGTGCACAATACCTTGTTACCTTCATTTATACCGGACATGTGTAATGGGCAGTCAAATGCCTGCTCCCAAAAATTCTGAATGAAATTGTCTTCTTTTACCCAGGATGGCCTTATAGTCTGAACAAATTCTGGGAATCTAGGTGGCTCTTTTGAGTGAACTGCAAATGATAGAACACCATGGAAAGTCTGTATATCCCAAAGTCTCTGAATGGACAATGATTCAAAATTCCAATGGGATGTAACTTTATCTTCCATAAAGAGTTGATCATAATTTAACTCCATTGCAATAAAGTGTATATATTGATCTATATATGCCTTCAGTGATGTTCTAAGAATGAAAGCATGACAAATGCTGTTTTGGGAAAGCAACGGTTCAATTTTCTGCAAAAACATGTCCCCATAGTCATCATCCACAGCAAAGAGCCCAATCCAATTCCATCCAAAATGTTGAAGTAATCGAATAACCCCATTGTATTGATGCATTTCATTGGGGACCATCTGGTACAAGAATGGAAATACATTTTTATCTCCATGTACTGGAGAAAATATTCCATAAGCAAGCTGAAAGGCAATATTAAGCAAATAATCAGAATCATTATGTAAGAATATTAAATAGGATTCATGTTCATCAAAGGTAAGGCAGAAAGTCAGCACTGAATGTTGGTAGAAATTATACGGTCAGTTCATATTCCTTCAATATTATATCAGCTAAAAGGAAATTGTGAAAACACTTAAAACATAGCACAAGATTGAAAGCAAGGTATTTATTACCTGAAAAACTGTTCTAGTTTAACTCGCTGAAGGGAGTCATCTAGCGTGTACTAGAGGCAAAGTATTTTCTGTACTAGCCCAACCACTTTGAAATTCAATGCCAAAAGGAGTTTACTAATCTTCTCTATTTGGGAGAATCTACAGAGTCCTCAGTTTCTAAATAATTACTCATCCCTATAGTTTATTTGTATTTATATTAATTGAATGTACAATACAGCGTTCTCCGAGATTCTCCCCTATGAATGCCATCTCTGGGAAAAGTTATGCTTTAATAATGGAAGGAATTAATATGCCTTAATAATGGAAGGAATAGACTTCCGATTCCAGATCGCGGCACTTGCAGCTGCGCGATGAGACTGCTCTCTTTGCCAGCTGATTCTCCGCTGCCGGTAGACCCTTAATTGGGTCGAAAAGCCGCCTTGGAGGGGTGGCTACCGGTGAGCAGGTCCTCGTTGTCCTTGGGAGAGCGGCAGCTTTTTCCAAGGACCGAGATTGCTCCTTTGGGCTGACGGTGGAAAGAACGGACAGTAAAATGGCAGTTCACCTTGCCGCTTTAACCAGAAGTCAGAAGAACATCTAAGCACAGGAACCACCGTGGCTGAGCCGGGTGAGACTTTTTCCCTTTCCTCTCTTGGTTCTCCTTTTTTTGTGTGTGTGCCTGTAAAAAGCACTTTTGAAATCATTTCCCTGCTCTGAGAAGACGGCGTTGGTGAGTGTGGGAAAAAGAAGCTTATGGATTGAATTAATTTTTTCTCTATTTTTATTTTTTTTCCCTTCACTTTGGGGTCTTGGAAAACTTTTTAATATTGAATCTGCTATTGGACTTGAATTCTCCTTTTTTTGTGTTTCCTGATCTTGTTTATGAGATTCCTGGTCTATGGGAGAAGATTTTACATTGTACTGAGGACACCTTGTGGAAAAAGTCAAAATTGCAACTTTTTCTTTTTTTCTGATGATCAGACTGACCTTGAATTTCAGATTACCATGAAAGGGAAAATACAAAGAAAATTAACAGCTGTACTGGTGGGGGTGGACATTGATTAAATGTTTTCTGAACATAGCCTCTACTAAATGATACAGACTGTTTCTAATTATTTTTGAAATGGAGCAACCCTTGTTTCAACTTGACTATAAACTTATACTGTAAAAACTTTACGAAGCTACTGATGAAATATGTTCGCAAATAAAAGAATTTACTATGGAAATAAAAAACAGAAATTCTGCTTTGAATCTACAAATTGACTCCCAGACCTTATCTGAGCACTCTATAGACCAAAAAACCACAGAAGCGGGATTAACTAAAAGTAAAGAAGATTCCATCCTATTTCATATGCATGCTGATGAGATCTCCGAGGAACTAAAAAGGATTGCAATTAAACCACTTATAACCTTAAAACCAACAGAAATGGACAGACAAGCCCAACGAACTGAGAACTATGGTAGCTTGGATAAACAACTATCATCTACAAAGTTGGACATAATTGAGCCGGCTATTCAACTGTTCAAACGTGGAGATTTGACTTTTCAAAACAACAAGGGATTACTTACAAAGGAGCTAGGTCTCTAAAACAGAAAAGAGGAAGTCTTTGTTTGATTCAAAGGATACTACAAGACATAAAGAGTGACTTGTTCATTGATATAGAGGCCTTGTTATGGAAATCGGTTTGGCATAAAAGGAAAGCTAGAATAAGATTTAAGAATGTGACTTAAGGTTTTATGTAATGGGTTTAAAAGGCTTATTAGATATGGATTGATTTATGGCTTAAGACAGTTAAATAAGAGGTTAGATTGAATAAAATTAATTAAAGGTTTGAACTTAATAATAAGTTGTTTTGTCTATGTATTAATATGTTTTGGATACAGTAACTTTGGGAGGATGTTAAAGAAACTTGATACAGATATTGAGGGATTGATTGTTAGATTATAAAGAATAATAGAAATAGAAAGGTATTTTTCTCTTTTCTTTTCTTTTTTTGCTTTGTTTCTGTTTTTTCTTCTTTGTTCTTTTTTTTCCTTTCTGATTTGAACTAATATTTTCTTTTCTTATTAGAACGGATAGTCATTTTGTAATGGAAGAGGAATAGGAAAAAAGAAGAAATGATATTAATAAATGTTTATTTACTATGTTAAGGAAAAAGGTTATGGGGAGACTCCTGAAGTGTTAACTAGGTATTTAGATTAGAAATATGGAACATAGCAAGTGAAATAGTCAAACTTAACACAGGATCTGGATTTGTGGATTTATTTAGATGAAAGATTATTGAGGATTGGTATGATTGATTTAGTTGTATTGAAATATATCAATTTGAATATAATATGTCATTAGAGGGAAAAGAGAGGAGGTTTTTAATGACTTAATCTGAACTTTATGAGTATGACTTTGTTTTGTGGACAATTGATTGCCCAGCCACCACGTTGTTTCTTAAGCACTTGTTTGTAAAATGAAAAAACCAATAAAACTTGTTTTAAAAAAATAATAATGGAAGGAATTAAAGAGATTGGGATTTCTAGGAAGCAATCTCATGGATCTACCTGTGGAATCTTGTAGCTGGCAAGGACTGTGGCCATGTTGAATGAGGTCTCCATCAAATGTCCTCCAATAGCAGCAATAAATGTTTTCTTTAAATCACAGGTAAACTTGTCCTGTGTAGAAAGTAAGCTCAATGTAGCCTTATAGATTATCCTCACAGGGAAATAGTTGTTCACAATGTGGAAACCCAATGTGATGTTCAGTAAGAGCTCGGGATTCCTATTGATCTCCTTGACAGTAAACACCAAAGCAAGGATTTGCTGATACATCTTTGGCACAGAACTGCAATAAAAACTATCAGTTTAACTAAAGTGTCTCCTATCCTTCTCTTCTACTTTTGTACTTAAAGCTATGAAACTGAACACCATGAAGTTCAAAGTCGTCCATAGAACCAGCCCTGCAATTAACTGAGAGGCAGCCACTTCAAGCTACAGTTGCTGAAACTCAGCAGTAATGGGTGGAAGAGACACTGAAACCGTTAAATAACTGAACTTTTCAAAAGAGTTGCTATGCCTTGTCTCATTACAAATGTTCAAGAAAAACTAAATGTCCCTTCAGATGGGTGTCTGAATGGACTAGGAGAAAGCAATGCTTGTTCAGTATTGAGGTGCCTTGAGGTGACAAAATAATCTCCTGCCATAATTTGTCTTTGGAAAGAAACATTTTACAGCTCATAGACAGGAAATGTGCTTTGAATCTATTTCTAAATGTTACCCTTCTTGTCTAATAGGTAGCCTTATTAACAAATCTCCTTTACCATCAGGTATGGTATAATCAATGCCATGTGTTTTGCATATAATACAGTACAGGAACTCTTAGAGCTTCATTGCTACCACCCCCATAGAATCACCAAGAGTGAACAAGATTATCATGTTATCCATTCAAGGGGGTGTGTGCCATAAAGACTTATTCTCCAAAGCACCTGAAGGCAGGACAAGAACCAATGCATGGGAACTAGTCAAGGAGACAACCAATTTGGAACTCAGGAAAAATATCTTGACAGAACAATTAATAGTGGAACGACTTGCCACCAGAAGTTGTGGTGTTCCAACACTTGAAATTTTTAAAAAGAACAGACCTGAATAACAGAGTTGGAAGGGACCTTGGAGGTCTTCTAGTTCAACCCCCTGCTCAGGCAGGAAACCCTATACCATTTCAGATAAATGGGTGTCCAATCTCTTCTTTAAAACTTTCAATGTTGGAGCATTCACAACTTCTGGAGGCAGAAGACCTCCAAGGTCCCTTCCAACTCTGTCATTCTGTTATTCTGCTTCTTGGGTTGTTTTTCCCTTGAGGAGTCTCATCCATGGAATCCTTACCAAGTTTTCTCTAAGTTTATTGAAATTAGCTCTCTTAAGTCCAAGACTCTACTTTGAATTTCTTCTATTGCTTGTCCTTGCATAATGTTGATTCCAATATTGAATGATTACTCCCCCCCAAGGTTCCTGCAGCTTCAACACCTTCTATCATTTCATTTCTGTTAGTGAGAATTAAGTCTAATATGGCTGATCTCCCTAGTTCCCTTCTCTAGTTCTTGGGAGACAAAGTTGTCTTCTAAGTTTGTCATGAACCTCTTTGATTCTACACTTGGTACAGAGTTTGCCTTCCAATTGATGTCTGGGTAGTTAAAGTCCCCCATTACTATTGTGATGTGCTTCCTATATATGTCAGTTAACTGGCTAGCAAAAAGTTCATCTATTTCCTCTGTTTGGTTGAGTGGCCCATAGTATACACCTATGGCAATGTCATTTCCCCCCCATTTATATTGACCCAAATGCATTCAAGACAGTTTTCATCATTGTGGTGCTTTATTTCTGTAGAGATGTAGTTATTTCTTATATATAGTACAACTCCACCTCCTCTTTTATTTGGTCTGTTTCTTTTAAATAATTTAAATCCCTCTAGCTATATATTCCATTTGTGGGTTTCATCCCACCAATTCCTCATACTCTGTGCATTGGTGTATAGATATTTGAGCCCTTTTTGATTGACCCTGTGTTTACTTTCTACATAACGTGTTTTGTGCCTGAATTTCCCTACTTCCTTAACACCTGTTTGATTAGTGCGTATGTTATGGCGCACTATCAAAAGCTTGATTTTCCTTAACAGCAAGGTTAATATTCTTTTTTTAAAAAACAAACAAACAAGTTTTATTAATTTTCCAATTTTACAAAGCTCCAAGTGTTAAGGAACCAACATGGTGATTGGGTAGTCCATAATCAAATAACAAGCTCTTCCATGCATATGTCAGGTTACATCATTAAAGATTTCCTCTCTATTTCCCTTAGTTATTGTATCACATTCAAATTAATACATTGCTAGTTATAACTCAGTCAGTTAAGACATTTATCAATATATGTTGTCTTGTACGCCTTCATATCCTGTTTTGAATTTTACCTAATTTCAGTTACAGTATTCCAGTTAACTTAATATCCATAGTCTTTAGATTTCGGGTAACCCAAAGTTTCCTTAGTTCATTACAAAATAATTGTCATATCTAAAATACATTTATTATTTACTCAGATTTATTTTATTTATTTATTTATTTATTTATTAAATTTCTATGCCGCCCTATTCCGGGAACTCAGGGCGGCTTACAGCATAAATAGAAATCCAATAAAAACTAAACTGTACATATATAAAAATATAAAAAAGAAGAACCCCTAAATTAAGAACCATTCATTCAGCAAACGTACACACAGACATACACTGGCTAGGGGCAAGATGTCAACCGCCCCAGGCCTGCCGGCAGAGATGGGTCTTTAGTAGTTTACGAAAGGCGGAGAGGGTGGGGGCGATACGGATCTCCGGGGGGAGTTGATTCCAGAGGGCCGGGGCCGCAACAGAAAAGGCCCTTCCCCTAGGCCCCGCCAGGCGACACTGTCTGGCCGACGGGACCTGGAGAAGGCCGACTCTGTGGGCCCTAACCGGTCGCTGGGTTTCGTGAGGCAGCAGGCGGTCCCGTAAGTAACCTGGTCCGATGCCATGTAGGGCTTTATAGGTCATAACCAACACTTTGAATTGCGTTCGGAGACCAATAGGCAGCCAATGCAGCTCACGGAGTGATGCTGAGATGTGGGCATTTCTGGGCAGGCCCAACACTGCTCGCGCGGCTGCATTCTGCATTACCTGAAGTCTCCGAACGTGTTTCAAAGGTAGCCCCATGTAGAGAGCATTGCAGTAGTCGAGCCTCGAGGTGATAAGGGCATGAGTGACTGTGAGCAGAGACTCCCGGTCCAAATAGGGCCGCAACTGGTGCACCAGGCGAACCTGGGCAAATGTCCTCCTCGCCACAGCCGACAAATGATGTTCCAAGTTTAGCTGTGGGTCGAGGAGGACGCCCAAGTTGCGGACCTTCTCCGAGGGGGTCAAAAGCTCCCCCCCCAGGCTGATGGACGGATAGATTGAATTATCTTTGGGAGGCAGAACCCATAGCCACTCCGTCTTGTCGGGGTTGAGTTTGAGCCTGTTGGCACCCATCCAAACCCTAACAGCCTCCAGACATCGGCACATCACTTCCGCTGCTTCACTGAAATGACACGGGGTGGAGATGTAAAGCTGGGTATCATCAGCATACTGATGATATCTCACCCCGTGTTGTCGGATGATCTCACCCAGTGGTTTCATGTAGATATTAAACAGCAGAGGGGAGAGGACCGACCCCTGAGGGACCCCACAAGGGAGGAACCTAGGGGTCGACCTCTGACCCCCCGCCAACACCGACTGTGACCGACCAGTGAGGTAGGAGGTGAACCACTGCAAAACAGTGCCCCCAACCCCCAACCCCCCCAGTCGGTGCAGAAGGATACCATGGTCAATGGTATCGAAAGCCGCTGAGAGGTCAAGTAGCACCAGGATAGTGGAAAATCCCCTATCCCGGGCCCGCCAGAGATCATCCGTCAGCGCGACCAAAGCAGTTTCCGTGGAGTAGCCGAGCCTGAATCCTGACTGTTGAGGGCCCAGATAATCGGCCTCATCCAAGGACCGCTGGAGCTGGAGTGACACCACCTTCTCAACAACCTTCCCTATAAAGGGAAGATTGGAGACAGGACGGTAGTTGTTTAATACAGCTGGGTCCAGGGAAGGCTTCTTGAGGAGGGGGCGCACAATTGCCTCCTTGCAGGGAGCCGGAAAGGACCCCTCCCTCAAAGAAGCGTTAACAATCTCCTGAACCCAGCCCCGCGTCACCTCCCTGCTTGCCGAAACCAGCCAGGAGGGGCACGGGTCCAATAAACAGGTGGCGGAGCTCACAGCTCCAATGGCCTTGTCGACTTCATCGGGTGCCACCGGGTCAAACTCTGTCCACACAACAGGATCAAGACGAGTCCCTGTCATCTCGACTGAATCATTATCAGCCGACACTGCATTCCAATTGGAGTCAAGGTCCATCCGAATCTGGGCGATTTTATCCGCAAAAAACTTATTAAAGTCCTCAGCACTACCCTGCAAGGGTGCATCAACCCCCCCCTGATTAAGGAGGGAGCGAGTTACCCTAAACAGGGCGGCTGGGCGGGATTCCGCAGATGCAATCAAGGCGGAATGATACGCGCATCTTGCCGCCTTGAGCGCCACCTGATAAGTCTTGATATAAGATCTTAAAAGTGTTCGGTCAGATACGGATTTACTTTTCCTCCATCGCTTCTCTAGACGTCTCTTCTGGCGCTTCATCCCCCTGAGTTCCTCAGTGAACCAAGGAGATCTCCTGGGTCTGCTACCACAGAGAGGTCGCAGCGGCGCGATCCGGTCAAGAGCCCCCTTCGCAGCCATATTCCAGGCCGTAACCAGGGACTCTGCCGAACCGAGAATGAGAGAATCCGGTATTTCCCCAAGCGTCCTCTGAAAACTCTCTGGGTCCATCAGACGTCTGGGGCGGAACCACCTAATCGGTTCCGCCTCCCTGCAGGGGAGGATTGGAGCCTTGAAAACAAGCCGTAACAGAAAATGGTCTGACCATGACATAGGCAAGATATCTAAGCCCCTTAAATTCAGATCATTACTCAACTGTTCTGAGAGGAATACCATGTCGGGAGTGTGTCCCCTCTCGTGAGTCGGTCCCTGAACTACTTGAGTCAGGTTCATGGTTGCCATGGTGGCCATGAACTCCTGCGCCAACCCAGAGGATCCGCCGAGCGATGGAAGGTTTAAGTCCCCCAAGACAATAAGCCTGGGAAACTCAACCGCCAGCCCAGCAACCCCCTCAAGTAGCGCAGGCAGGGCTGTTGACACGCAGCTGGGAGGCAGGTATGTGAGCAACAAGCCCACCTGAACCCCTAGGTCCAACTTCACAAGGAGCAACTCACAACCCGCAATCTCAGAAACAGCGAGCCTGCGTAGGCTAAAAGTCTTCTTGGCTATAATAGCCACTCCTCCCCCCCTTCCCTGGGGTCGTGGCTGGTGCCATACCTGAAACCCGGCTGGACACATCTCAGAGAGAGGAACTCCTCCCTCCGTGCCCAGCCAGGTCTCGGTAACACATGCGAGGTCGGCCTCCTCATCCAGGAGAAGATCATGGATGAGGGGAGCTTTATTTACAACCGACCTGGCATTGAGCAGCAACAACCTGAGCCCAGGGTCCGGATTTCGCCCATTACCAGTACTTCGGGTTGAACTCACAGGGTCGGAGCAAGGGATCGCTTTTAGACAGCGAGCTCTTGTTCCCCGAGAATGGCCTACCCTATGGCTCCCCCCATATCTGCCTCTCCCCAGCAAGACCGGTATACTTTGGCCCTCTATCACCCCAGAGCCAGCGTCTCCCCTCCCCTCCGCCTCTACCATGCCAGGCAGGCTAGCCAGTTCATCACATTCATTCCACTCAGCCACAACTTCATCCATAAGACCAATTTATCCCTCCCACTCTTTAAACTAAACACATTAAAAACAATAAACTAACCATCCATTCAACCCGATTCTTTCCACTAACATCAGTCCCCCCCATCATTCATAGCATCTAACAATTAATTAAAATAGTATTAAACAATTTAAATATTTAAAATTTAAAATTTATACAAACAATAGCTAACAAACAATTGCTCTGGATGGATACCCAGTCAGGATCAAGAGCTTTCTAAAACCATTATACTAACCAAAATAATTATACTAACAATAACAATGATTGTGGAACCCAACGTCCCAAAGATAGAGATAAGGCCTTCATATAAGTTCAACATAATGGCAGCAGCAACAAAGGCCTCACCCACAGGTCTTACAATTTAGGGAAAAACATCCAGCGACGGAGCAGGCCCGTTAGCCACAATAACCACTTCCACAATTCCACAACAAGTCTGGGCTTGTTGCTGGTTTACTGGCCCGGCTGCTGCTGCTGCCGCTGCTGCCGCTGCTGCCGCTGCTGCCGCTGCTGCCGCTGCTGCCGCTGCTGCCGCTGCTGCCGCTGCTGCCGCCGCTGCCGCTGCTACCACTGCTGCCGCTGCTGCTGCTACCGGACTACTGCCCGTTGTAAACCAGGGCTTGTTGCTGGTCTACTAGCCCGGCTGCTGCTGCTGCTGCTGCCTGTTATAAGTCAGGTAGATAGCTTCTTACTTTATTTCACAAACATATTCTATTTCTCATCCTAATACCTCATCCCTTACTAAGATAACCTTTATCATCTCAATCCAAGTTCTGTACCAAAATCCAAAACTATTATTCTAGTAACTATTTTTTATTTCCCTTACAAATCTAGATCCTAAATATTAAATCAATTAGTATCTTTTAAGTTCTCCTTAGGTCACTGAGTGAGATTTTAAAGAGATTTTAAACTCTTCCATTATAGGTCACATTAAAAAAACATTTTTAAGTCTAACTCTAGCTTTCTTTTTGTGCCAAGCAGGCTTCCATAGAAATGCCTCTAACTCCTCAGGTGGATCTCCCTTCATCCCTACACATGTCATTTGAGTCAAGGGAGACCATCCAATTATCAATTTTCCAAAGAAGCTGGCCCCTTCATAGTCATTAGATTGTTGATCCAATAATTCAGGTCTCCATATTTGGCTCAGTACATCTGTCGTCAGTTCAGTCTGGTCCTCTTCTTCTTCCGGTTTCAGCTGGTTTAAGTAGAAAATCATGTTCAGTGTTATAGTTGTTTTTTGGTTGTCTGATTTATCTAGGTTCTCAGTGTGTTGTACAGGAAGATAGTTGGGGTGCAAGAAAGGTAAGGTAAGGTCTCACCCAATTCCTCCGTGTTGCTTTCGTTGTGCTTCCGGATCGCGGTGCCAGTAGACGTGCAGCGAGAGCACTCTCTCCACCGTCCGGTTTCCCTTTGTCGGAAGACCCTGGAGGGGCAACCACTGCTCAGGAGGACCCTTGCTAGATCGCGGAAGGGCAGGAGCCCTTCCGTTTGATCAGAGGCAGCTCCTTTAGACCAATAAAGAAAAGATCAGCCATTAACATGGCCGATCACTAAGCCATACCAGCCAAAAGCCAAAAGCAAGGTTGATATTCTTTTTTTTTTATTAAAACAATCAGCATTGGACATAAAAACATATTATGCAGCAATCATCATGACACCTGGTATACAATACTAAGTATTAGTCTTTGAAAACGTCTGAATTAGTAGGCCTTTTCCCCCCCCCCTCGCGTCTAGCCTCAACTATACTCCTGTTACATTTTATTTTGATTGGTGTTTCTCCTATCTGTTTCAATATTAATGTGATCATCATTAAACATAAGATCTTATTGCTAAACAATCCTCCTAGAACATAGCATACAACATTAGGTATTAATCTTTGTAAACATCTGTTTTAGTAAACGTTCTTCCCTCCTCCCTTACATCTTCAAGTATAATCCGAATGCATTTTGTTTGATTGGTGTTTCTCTTATATATGGTCTATCTACTGTTTCTAGTCTATCGCATATTGTACGTTTGCGCTTCTGAATTGACTTCATCCCATTACTAGTGCAATCTTTTATAGTCCCTAACCAGAGATCCTGAGGTGAAAGTTTCATATCTTGAGGTAGAGATTCAGTCTACTTTAACAATATTAAAGCAAACATCATTAATCATGAGGTTATGTTAAGAGGCATTAGTTATAGAACATATACATTCAACATTGGGTGTTAGTTTTTGTAAACCTTTGATTTGTTAACCCTTCTTCCCTCCTCCCATCGAGCCGTAGCTAAACGCCAGCTGCATTCTGTTTGATTGGTGTCTCTCTTGGATATAGTCTATCCACTGTTTCCAGTCCGTCACAAATTGTTCATTGGAGCGATTTTTCAAATATGCTGATATTTTTGCCATTTCCGCCAGATTTGTTACTTTCACAGTCCATTCTTCAATAGGCGGTATTTCCGGATTCTTCCAGTACTGTCCCACCAATAATCTTGCTGCTGTAATTAAGTTCAAAAATAAATTTGTCTCTGAGGTAGTGATATCCTTTGTGATCCCTAACAGAAAAGCCTGAGGTAGAAATTCTATACGCTTCTTGAAAATAGTTTGGAGTGTCCACCATATCTTCCTCCAGAATGCTTTGATTTTTCTGCATGCCCACCATATGTGAAAGTAAGTAGCCTCCCCGTCTCCGCACCTCCAGCATTTGGGCTGGGTGCCCGGGTAGATGAGTGATATTTTTTTCGGGTCTAGATGCCATCTATAGAACATCTTGTAGAAGTTTTCCCTTAAGTGTTGAGATTTCGTGAATTCTACATTCCTCACCCAGATTTTCTCCCACGTGTCTATGGCGATAGGGTGTCCGAAGTCTTGCGCCCACTTTATCATACAGTTCTTGACTAGCTCGGTTTCAGAGTCCATTTCTATCAGAGTGCTGTACACTCGTTTGATGTGCATAATCCCCTGTTCTCTGATCTGTTTAATTAGGTTCTCGTCGTTCTGGGAGAAGCCCTTCTTCCTGTCTTCACGCCACCTTGACTGTAGTTGTATATATGATAGCCAGTTACTTCCTATTCCTCTGTTTGCTAGCGTTGCTTGAGATTTCAAGAGGAACCTGTTTTCTTCTCCCAGTACAAGTTCACTGTAGGGCACCACTCCTTGCCCTTGGGATGTGTTCATATCCCCTGTTGCGTGTCCAGGGATCGTCCAGATGGGAATCTTGTCGTGTAGGAGGTGCTTATATTTCTTCCAGACCCATAGCAGTGGGATTCGTAGTGGGTTCTCCTTGAAGTTCCTATCTGCCTTTTTGTCGTATACTAGGTATGCGTGCCAGCCGAATCGTAGACCATGCCCCTCAACATTCAGAACTCTGTCATTTGTCATGTTGATCCAGTCACTAACCGCCACCAACGTTGCTGCATAGTAATATAGCTTTAGATTAGGCATTTTGAGTCCCCCTCTCTCCCTTGCGTCTTGGATGATTTTTAGTTTCACCCTCGGTCTCTTGTCGTCCCAAATAAATCTGTTGATGCCTTTCTGCCAATTGTCTAAGTCCGCATCCTTCTTGAGTATGGGTAGCATTTGAAAGAGAAATAGAAATCTGGGTAATACATTCATCTTTACTGTCGCTATCCTGCCGAGCAGGGACAGACGTAGCGATTTCCACCTTTCCAGGTCTGCTTGTATCTTATTCCACAGGACCTCATAGTTATTCTTGTATAATTTCGCATTTGTTGATTCTATCTCCACTCCTAAGTATTTGACTTTCTTGACTATTTCACAACCCGTTATTCTTTCCAGGTTCCGTTTTGCTTTGTTGTCTAGGTTTTTGACTAGCATCTTTGTTTTTGATATATTTACTTTGAAGCCTGACACCCTACCATAGTCTTCCATTATCTCCATCAATTTCCTTGCTGATTGTGCTGGTTGCGACATTGTCACCAGCAGGTCATCCGCAAAGGCACATAGTTTGTATTCTTGCTGTTTAATCTGTATGCCCTGTACCTCCTCTGCCGCTCTTATTCTGTTCAGTAAAATTTCCAGTGTTAGGATAAATAGCAGGGGGGACAGCGGGCAGCCCTGTCTCGTGCCTCTCTCTATATTAAATGAGTCCGTTAAGTCTCCATTGACAATGATCTGGCCTGTTTGTTTCTGGTAAATTGCCGTTATGGAGTTGAAGAACTGTGCTCCCATTTTCATCTTCAGGACCAAGTTCATCAGGAACGGCCAATTCAGTCTGTCGAAGGCTTTTTCTGCATCCACAAACATTAGAGCGGCGGGTATCTGGTTGTGCCTTTGCAGGTACTCTATTATGTTCAACAGCTGCCTCACGTTGGTTTTCATCTGGCGTCCTTGTATAAATCCCCTTTGGTCCGGGTGTATTGCTTTTTGTAAAACAGTCATTAGTCTATTGGCCAAAATTTTTGTGAAGATTTTATAGTCTGTGTTTAGTAGTGAGATGGGCCTGTAGTTTGCGGGCTGTGTGTTGTCTTTCCCCTCCTTCGGGATTAATGAGATGTAGGCTGTTTTCCAGGATGGTGGGACCTGGCCTCCTTCTTGAATGCTGGCAAATAGCTTTCTGAGGGGTTCTAGCATCTCATCCTGTAGATGCTTGTAGTAGGTCGCTGTTATCCCATCCGTCCCGGGCGATTTTCCTGCTTTCAGTTGTGTGATCGCTGAGTGTATTTCCTCCTTTGTGATTAAGGCATTCAGGGCTTCTCTTTGTGTGTCGGTAATCGCCTGTATCTTTTCGTTTTGTAAGAATTCATCTATCTCTTTGTCTTGTATCTTATCCTCGGCATATAGTTTCGAGTAGAACTCTGTGAAGGCTTTCTTGATGGTTTTTTGTCGGAATTCTAGCTTGCCTTTGTATTCTATCTTTTCAATTATGCGGGATTTCTGTTTCTTTCTTATAGTGTAGGCTAGCCAGCGGCCCGGTTTGTTGGCCTTGCAGAATGTCTTATGTTTTGCATATTGTATATTCCTTGCAACTTGGTCCGCCATCAACATGTCAAATTGCTTTCTTAAGATCTTGAGTCCTTCTTTGGTGACTTTGTCCTCTGGTCTTTTTATCAGTAGCCGCTCCATTTTGCTTATCTCCTTTTCTAACTCTTTTCTTTTTTGTTCTTGTTGGCGACGGTGCCAGCTATTCATGGATATGAGGATCCCTCGCATGTACACCTTGCTGCCTTCCAAGATCTGTTCTATCGGCGTTCCGTTGTTCATATGTGTGTTGAAGAATTCCTTCATAGCTTTTTTGCATTCCGCCACCTTGTCTTCGTGTCTGAACAGGTTTTCATTGATTCTCCAGGATCTCCTCTGTTTCGGGCCGTGTCTTAATTCCATCCTCACAGGGTTGTGGTCTGTCAATGTCTTGGGTAGGATTTTCACCGTGTTTAGACAAGTTAGCAAGTCACTAGAAGTTAATATAAAGTCAATTCTGGAGAAGGATTGGTGTCTGCCAGAGAAGAAGGTGAATTCTTGTTCTTTGCCGTGCCTTTTCCTCCATACGTCTGTCAGTTCGAGGTCCTCCTTCATATCGAAGAAGGATTTAGGCAACTTAGAGTGTTTTTGCGGGTTCGGTGCAGTTCTTTTTTTGTCTAGAGCAGTCTCTATGACCCCGTTCCAGTCGCCCATGATGATGTAAGATCTGTAGTTAAGTTGTGTTACTTTCTTGTGTAGCTTTTTGTAGAATTTGCCTTGTTGCTGGTTTGGTGCATATACGCCCATTACTAGAATCTTCTTGTCCTCTTGTGTTATTTCAATTGCCAGGTATCTACCTTGGGGGTCGGACTCTATTAGCTTGGCCATTACATGTTTCTTTACATATATAACAATCCCATTCTTTTTTCTTGGCGCCGCTGCCACAAAGTGCGTGCCTAGTTTGTAGTTGATCAGATATTTCTGGTCTGCTGCTCTGATGTGTGTTTCTTGTAGGCAGATTATATCGCTGTTATCTTGGTTCAGATAGTGGAGAATTTTTCTCCTTTTCTGGGGGGAGTTCAGTCCGTTCACATTCCAGGTCAAATACTTAGTTGCCATCATCTGTTGCGGGATACTTTTGCGAGACCATTTCTGTTATTTCTCCTGTTGTCTTCTTTGGTCCCGTTCCCATGATATCCGGATTGCTGCTCGTATTGGTTTGTGCGGTCTTGCTTTGCTGGTCTGTGTGTTTGGTAGTGGAGCCTGGTAGCCTGTCCTCTGTAGGCCGTCTTGCTGCCTTGTTTTTGTTGCTCCTTGCTCTCTGTGCCCTCGCCTCTCTAGGTATTCCATTCATTTCCTCTGCCACTGCCCTGATCTGTGCCTCTGCGCTGCTTGCTCGTTGGCCTCGATCCCTCCCGCTTTCCCGTGGTCTATCTGCGTCTTCTCCCGCGGTGGGTTGAGGGCCTCCCGACTTCAGTTCCTTTTCGAGGAAGTCTTTGGCTTTCTGGACCGAGGTCAAGTAGTGTCTCTTGTTTCTATAGGAAAGTGACAGTCCTGTTGGGGTTTCCCACCGGTATCGCAGTGCACGCGATCTCAGTTCTGTGGTCAGGAATTTGTAGTCCTTTCTGTCTCTCAGCATCGCCTGAGGGATCTCTTTCAGAACCTTCACCTCCTGTTCCTCTATGTAGAATGCCTTGTTATAGGAAGTGGCAGAGATGTGGTTCCGGAGCCTCTGTGTTGTGAAGTGGATGACCACGTCCCTTGGTTGCTGCCTGTTCACTGCCCTCCAGGCGCCCACTCTGTAGATTTTTTCGATTTGCCACCCAATCTCATTGGCGCTCCTGCCCAGGAATGTTGCCAGTGCCTTTACAAAGGTCCTGAGCAGGCTTTCTTGGGTTTCGTATGTTGTCTCTTTCCACCCTCTGAATCTGATCGCAAATGACAGTTGCCAGAATTGCATCATGGTCGACTGGTCCTGAACCTCAGCATTCTGTCCCTCTATGCAGTTTTCCACTTCTTTCATCATCTTTTCCGTATTCTCCCTTGTTTCTTGGAGGTTCTTGTAATGTGTTTGCATTGCCTCCTTCATTTGTTCCAGGTTTGTGGCCACCGCTTTGCGTTGTTCTTCCCACTTTCTCTCCAGGTCTCTCCCTTGGTCCGCCAGCATCCTTTTCATGTTTTTGTATCTTTCCTCCATCTTCTGTTCTGCTTCTATGCGTCCTTTCTCCATCTTCGCACTCATTTCTGCCAATTTTCTATCCATGCCCTCCATCCTTGCCACCATCGTCGCTATCGTCTCATTTAGTGTCTCAATCGTCTCTTTTAGTTCTTGGATCATGCGTGCTGTTGTGGAGTCATGGGTTGGAGTTTGGGTCTGAGGGCCTGTAGTTGGATGGGGGGGTGTGAGGATGGGTGGGGTATTGCCTGGCTGATTAGAGGGCTGGGCCGGGGAGGATGCAGCTCCCTTTGTGTGTGGTGTCTTGGTCTGTTTTGTCCGTCTGGCTGCCATTTTGAGCTTATCCACCCTTAGAGCCACCCCTTAATGTTGAGAGTTGTGGGAGAATTGTTCCTGTGTAAGATTGTCAAGCTGATAGGATAGATTGGGTCTAATTCTTCTGTTTAAAGTTAGCAAGTGGTCATGTCTTACAGTTCATATGCTACCAGCAAAATAATAGTCCAATAAGGGGTGTAATTTCTCTCCCAATACACTTTGCAAAACTGGCAGGGATGACACCAAGTTGAGAGGGTCTGGGGCTTGTGCAAGTGGCCCCCTTCTCAAGGCAACAGTTAGGCTCTAGTCGTGACTAGTCTTCAGGCACTTAAATAGTCAGTCTTTAGGCCCTCGAGTAGTTTCTTTTGTTCTGGGGCCTCACCTCAGTCAGAGGAAATTAGCCCTCCTCCCAAGCTTTTGAATCCCCCAAGCTCGCTGCCCGCTGTGGGGGAGGAGGAACGGTGTTTCTGTGGGGCCTTTCCCCCCCTCCTTTCTTCCTTGCCGCTCGCCCGCTCAGTCTTCTCCTCCTCCGCCCGCCCGGGTCTTCCTTGCTGCCTCTGGTACCTTATTTGGATCTTCCGAGGGTCCTCCTCCCGCAGCTGGTCTCTCCCGGCGGCTGGCGTCTCTCGGCTTGCTGCTCGACCCTCGCTGCTGTCCGCTGTCCCGGTCTGCCTTGCCTCTTGAGCTTCGTCCGCTGGTCTTTCCCGGTTCGTTCGATCCTCCCGGGGGCCTCCGCAGGTCTCGCTGACGCTGCTCGCCGTCTTCTCCCCGCTTCCGCTGGCTCTTTTCGGCTGCACGGCTTTGCGGTGTCGCGGTTTCTTTAGCTTCGTCGGCTTCAGCTTCTTTGGGGCCTGCCGGCCGGCCAGCCGCCGCCTGCCTCCTCGGCCCCGTCCGCTGTCTTCCCGGGCTTTTCCGCGATACTTTCGGCCCTGTCCGGGCGCGCCGATGGTCCTCTTTGGAAGCACCCTCTTTTCCGGTGCTTCCCTTTCCAGGTTGATATTCTTACCCGCACAAACATCTATGTTACAAGCACTGATAACCCTATTAGTTTTAGATTGCTGTGGACAGAAATGTTCTGTATCTATTAACTCTCTGACCCCATTGTTTAGTTTAAATGTTTCTCCAGAAAATCCATGAATTTAATACCAAGTAACTCAGTCCCTTTTTTGATGGATGCAAACCATCTCTATTGTACAGTTTTTCATTGGACCAGCTGCAGACATCATGACTAATATAACCAAGGCCTTCTGCTTTACACCACTCCTTTAGCCACACATTGAACTCCACTATACAATGGCTTTTTCCTTTTTTGTTCCTTATTTTTAGGTAAACCCTTTGAAAAAGTAAGCCTATCCTACTAAGTTCCTGCCCCAAGCTCTGGAAATCATTCTGCACAGAGAGTACGTCTTTTTGGGACAGCATCAACATCACAGTCCTTACTGGTATTCTTGACTATCTTAAAAATATGCCTCTTGTCTCTTGTGGCAGAAGCACCTGGCAGACACCTGACCTCTTTCAAAATCTCCCCATCCCTTCCTAAATTGACTTCCCTTACAATTGAACCACCAACCAGAAGATGGCTTCTCTTTTTAGATACCTTGCTCTTCTTGCATGACTGATGTGTAATACCTGATTCACACTTTCCCCTATTCAAAACAAGTTCGTCTCATCTCTCCTGCCATTTGAGTTATCATCATCATCACAACCAGCTTGACCTGCCAACCTTAATATCCCTATTAAGGTCAACAAGGGCACTGTATCTGTTTGTGGGGACACAGTGAAAGCTTTGTGTTTGTGGTTCATGGCTCTCACCCTTCCAGATTCCATGGTTGTCCATACTACCCTTCTCCTACTACTCCTTTGTAGTAGAGGGGCTTTTAGTGGGGCAGCTCAATAGAACAGAACTGTTGAGCTGGAAACCTAATTTCTGCCTGAAGAGCACAGACTAGAGATTTTAGAGATTTGACAACCATTTGTATGAAATAATGTAGGGGATTGGACTTGAAGAACTCCAAGGTCCTTTTCAACTCTGTTATTCTGTTATCATCATCATCACTGTTGTTGACAATTGCCATCCAAGGAAATGTAAATTTTCCTATACATAAAATTTTCCTGTGTCTACAAGATTAAATTCCAATGACATCATTTTTTATTATTCTTACACATATGGCCTCTTAGACAGTAACCACAGTACTGGCATGTTTTCGCCAAAGAGAATTTTTTTTCCACTGTGTGCATGCAGTTTGTATGCATGCATGTGTGGTTTGTTTGTACCTTCCTTCAATTCTTTAATGCCCTTTGTACTAATGCCATTGGGGAAGAAAGAGTTTTGTATTTCAGAAGCTACTTTGCAATCTTTGTTTCTTTTTTTTTTGAACAGAAAAGTAAGATGATTTTCCTCATTGACTTTAAACTAAATAAGATTCTGCACAGGTTACAATATCTTACAGTTAATAAAGCTTCATTTCTTTACTTTTCCTTCTGTGATCTCTCCACATACTAAAGATAAATTCCCTTATCTAAAGTGAACTAATCTGCAAAAACAGAGAGTACGACTGTTTATATGTTAGTTCTATTATAGTAATACCAGAATATTATAAGAGGACTGGAATAGAAAAGCTTCAAATGACACTTCTCTATATACTATTTAACAAATGATATTTTGAAGATAGATAGAAGCACTGCTATTATTAGCCTGATGTTCTGATAAATTATCATAAACGATTATAAATGGTTTATGAGTCATAAACCGAACACTAGTAGAAGCATATATAGATTTGATGCAGTGTGTGAAGGCACATGGAGTTTTCAATTCAGTAGCCAACTTCTGACACTTCAAAAAGAGAGAAAAGTAATTAAAAGAAAATTCCCAGTGACATTATGGGTATGAAAATTTTTATAATCCTGCTGCTTAACTCTTTTTCGCCCAATTATTTTGAATTTACTAGTCTGAAGAGAAAAAAAATAGAATTCCTTACATCACTTCATTGATCAATGTCTGAGCGGGATCTTCTGTGAAGGAGGGGCTGTTGTGAAAGAAAAAGGCTTGAGAGACAATTGCCCCAAAGATAACATTTCCTGGCTGAGCAAAGTGATGAGGTATAGGAAGTGGGTCATCAGGTATGCTACAATTGATAGCATATGTTTTGCATGTAGTACAGAATAGGAACACAAGAAACGTCATTTCTATCAACTCCATCCTAATATTGACAATTTCCATCCAGAGAAAGATAGATGTCCCTATGCAGAAAAATATACTATCTCTACACCATTAAACTACATGGCATTGTTTTTTCATTATCCTTACATATATGGTCTCTAAGAGATTTGTCATAGTACTACAAAGAAAAAGGAGAGGGGAGAAGGAAAAAAAGAGAACAAATTACAGAAACTATTAGGAATGAAACAGAGGTAAAACAACTTGGAACTGAAATGAAGATTAGAATAGATATCATTCAAATGATAGCTCTCTATGCTCTATTCAACAAATTATATTTTGAAGATAGGTAAAAGCACTCATAGTAGGTTGACCTGAAAATTGAGTTTAATAAGGAACCTATAATTTGGACCTTTGGGGAAATAATCAAGTCCTCTCCAATTCTCAATATTTTTTACATCTCTCCTGAGAAAAGGGCTCGAAGTGTGCATTTAATTACTATAATTTGCTTTGATTTTTTTTTTACACCATGTAAGTGCCATGAGCCTTTTTTTAATCAAATATCCTGACATATACACAAGTCAAACTTCATGTACAATAAATTGATAGCAGTGATTAAAATGGAAAAGTATACTAGGTAAATCTGGTATACTGAATTCATTTTCATGCATACATTAATCACCCATGTTGTCCATCAAAATCAAAGAAATCTTTCAGTAATTTGCCTTGAGTGATTTTAATATTCATCTGAGAAGTTCTGCCCAATTGTGGGTAATCACTGAATTCCAATCCCCCATCAAACACCAACTTTCATAAGAAAATCTGTTAATTCTTTATAGATTGTTTATAAAACACTACTCTGTGATCAGTTGGGGCATAACTTCCCAGTATCAAAGTCTTAGTTCTGTGTAAATTAACTTCCATCCCTTTATATGCTACATGATGAAAAGAGTAATTTGTTTCACCCATTTAGTGACTACTGAGATAGATCTTCAGACAACGAAATTAAGCACAATCAGGGCAAGCTTTAAAAAAAAATTACTAGACAGAGCATTTGATAGATTTTGGGGGGCAAAAAAGGCTGTGTAAGAGAATTTTATGAGAAAGATATAAGTTGCTTTCAAGATTTGATATGATATGGATTTCAAAAGAGGTCCAGAGGCACGTCTTTGCACTGATTAATTGTTCTTACAGTCAGGAAATTTCTCCTTCATTCTAGATTGGATCTCTTTTTAAAGATCTTCTACCCATAACTTCTTTCCTGCCCTCAAGTAATTTGGAGAATAAGTTGACTCCATCTTCTCTGTGACAGCCCCTCAAGTAGTTCAAGACACTCATATCACCCCTAGTCATTCTCTTTGTTAGACAAGACATACTTTTCATCATATGGTTTAGCCTCCAGATGCCTTATCATGTTTGTTACTCTTCACTGCAATCTTTCTTACTTCACAACTTCTATTTTATAATGTGGTGTCCAGAATTGGACAAATTATTCCAAGTGTGGTTCTCACTAGTGCAATATAAATATACTATGAACTATCCCTGTGTTGATGCAACCTAAGACTGCATTAGCTTCTTTGGCAGCTGCAGCACACTGCTGGCTCACACTTAACTGGTGTTCTACTGAGACACCTACATCTCTCCCACAGTTGCTGCTATTGAGCCAGGTACCATCTATTCTGTATTTGTGTATTTGATTTCTCTTGCCTAAGTATATGACCTTACTTTAGTCACCACTGAATTGCATTTTCTTAGATAGGGCCCTGTGTTCAATTCTGTCAGTGTCTTCCTGTATCTTGAGTCTATCATATAAAATATTAGTGATTTCTCCCCATCTTGGTGTTTTCTGCAGATTTTATAATTTTCCCTTCTATCCCTCATCTAGATCTGTTATGAAGATGTTGAAGTGTACTGGGCCTAAGACAGAACCTTGAGGTATCTATGCTATGATGTTATGACAAATATGAATTGTATGTTATTTCAAAATAACAATATTAAAACACAGAATAAAATTACAGATATATTAAGATGGAAAACTATAAGTATTATTGCTGGGAAGAATTGCTGTACTAAAAATGAATGTTTGCTTAGTACAATGTTCATTTTTTTTATTATTACTACCTATTTATTGTACCTGAAGCCCAACTTGTATATTTTTAGGAAGTTTGATGAAAAAAATGGGTCATGGCACTTTCAAAAGTGAAAGCTCTTAACATTCTCTGAGCCAGGGTGTTGTAATATGTTGTGATGCATGAGGCTTGGGACAAAGAGACTGTACCACATGACTTTACCATGCTGTTTTAGAGCAACAGGAAATGGAGGTGGGGCCAAGAGGTGGCCTGGAACAAAGGAAGCAAGATGGCCATGCCATAGGCCTGGAACAAAGAAGACCATGTGGCTGACCATATGGCCTAGGAACAGGAAATAAGGGGGGCTAAGAGGTGGATGGACAGTTGTACCAAGATTTGAATCCATTGGCCACAGGGTGGCCTTGCAGTGTAGCCTTGTCATTGGCTGAAGATATAACATTGTCATTGGCTGTTTGTAACCATGTGATGCATTGTGTAACTGCCCACTGTAACAGTGAATAAAAGGGGAAGGCACCTTTTGTCTGTTGCCCTCACGCCCCAGAGAGAAAGCTGACTGGAGTCATGTATTCATCTCTAATATTCGGCTCACGTGTGTAGGACCCATCATGGGAATTGAAGGCTTGCCTACGCAGGGTAAGACTTTAAGTAAAAAAAAACCCGGAAAAACCAGTTTTCCTGCTTTCCAAGGAACAAAAGGATGGCTGTGAATGGCATGAGCTAGTCTTCCCTGGTTTCCAGGGAAACGGATGGCTGTAAACGGAGACTCAAATTACATTTGAATTGGAATTTCCTCTTTGAATTACCTCCTCTCTCTCACCCCCCCTTTTCCTCTGGTCGTTTTGCTTAATAAACCATAGCTTCTTTACTTTATTATTTTCTCTTTGCCAATTTTGCCCTCAATCTTGCCTTTCTGATTTCTTTGCAAAATTTGTCTTTTCTCATTTCTCTTTGCCTATTTTGAATTTTATGTTTCTAGTTTGTTAATGAATTTTAATTTTTGTCTCTTTCTTATTTCTTTCTTATTTTTCTTTAATGATTTAATTTTTGTGACAAATCATTGCTGCTTTGCATTTTTTTGTCTCTCACCATGCTATGTTGCTGTATGCATCCAATTGTTGGATCTGATAACATTTCAGCACAGAACAAACATGTTTTCTCCCTTAATGGTCTGCCTTAGGAGTTTGCTTTGCCTCACAAACTTTTTCCTTAATATGTTCAAATCTCTCTTTCTCTCTCTCTGAATCCTTCCTTACTTTGTGTTAGGCATTAATCACACAGTTTCATCAGTTCAATCTTGCAACAACCATCTCTTGCAGATAATGAGACAAATCTGACAACAAGAAAACATGTGCTGATTCTGTTCCCTTGTTTGATTTTGGTGAAAAACTTTGAAACTTTGTACAACTTCTCAAAAGACAATGCTCTCACATCTGATAAAGATTAGATCTTATATGGAAAAAATGCACATTGGTCAACACCCCAGAATTGGTCTGGTACATTTCTGAACACACACAACATTACTGCCACAATTGCTCACATGGAAAATATGGTACAAAACAATCCCTTATCACAAGAAACTGTATGCCTTGTTTGATTGACATTTTCCTGACTACCTAATGCTGGGTGGCTCAAGGAATTGGGTTTTAGTATCATAATGTTTTTAGTATTTTGTGTAACAATCTGTTGCTGTGTACAAATGTATTTCTCCCCTGTTGAACCTGTGTAAGCCTCCCTTTTTCTAACCATCTCCTGTAAAAGAACCAAGAGCCAACTGTTGCCTCTGATGACTGGACAGAGATGTTTCTATGATGGCAGCCTCTGAGGACTGGACAGATGACAGCTTATGGCCTAGGATCATGTACAGAACTGGATCATGTACAGAACTGGACGGCGCATAGGTGGAACAACCCACAGCTGCTAAAAATAAAATAAAAAAGTTGATATGTTGTAATATGTTGTGATGCATGAGGCTTGGGACAAAGAGACTGTACCACATGACTTTACCATGCTGTTTTAGAGCAACAGGAAATGGAGGCGGGGCCAAGAGGTGGCCTGGAACAAAGGAAGCAAGATGGCCATGCCATAGGCCTGGAACAAAGAAGACCATGTGGCTGACCATATGGCCTAGGAACAGGAAATAAGGGGGGCTAAGAGGTGGATGGACAGTTGTACCAAGATTTGAATCCATTGGCCACAGGGTGGCCTTGCAGTGTAGCCTTATCATTGGCTGAAGATATAACATTGTCATTGGCTGTTTGTAACCATGTGATGCATTGTGTAACCGCCCACTGTAACAGTGAATAAAAGGGGAAGGCACCTTTTGTCTGTTGCCCTCACGCCCCAGAGAGAAAGCTGACTGGAGTCATGTATTCATCTCTAATATTCGGCTCACGTGTGTAGGACCCATCATGGGAATTGAAGGCTTGCCTACGCAGGGCAAGACTTTACCAGGGAAAGGAGATTTGATAATAAAGCCGCATATTACCTAAAAGAGTGACTTTTGGAAGTTTTCAAAGCACCCTCTCTGAGTCGTATCCTGTTTCTGTCCAACACCTGTCAATCCAGGAACAAGTATTGCTTTCTCCCAGTCCCTTCAAACAGTCATCTGAATTATCATTGAGCTTTCTCTTTGTAACTAGCAATGGGACAACACTTAGCAGCCCTTTTGAAGAAGTTAAGCCAATTAAGTGCGAAAGACATTTTAGTGTTTTCTCCACCTCTTCCTGCTGCCCTTGGTCATCTGCAGCCTGAGGTGTCTGCCTCTTAGTGAACAGTAGAGCTAGTTCTATGGTCTTCTTTGAACTTCGTGGTGTACTGCTTTATAGGTTTGAGTACACAAGAACTGAAGAAAGCTGGTAGATACCTGTTACGTTATTTATTTAAGTTGATTGGTGGTGGTTGTTTTTTGTTTTTGTTTTTTGTTGTGTTTGTTTCAGGTTTTGGGGTGTTTTGGGTTTGTTTTTTTTTTGTTTGTTTGTTTTCGCAGTTCTGTGCCTAAGTCATATCAAAACATCCTTGCTTTGGCTTTCTGTTTTTTCTGAGGAGACTCAGGGCACATGGTGAAGAACTGTTATTTTGTATATCAGGTGCCATGATGATCGCTGCACAATATGTTTTTATGTCCAATGTTGATTGTTTTAATAAAAGAATTTTATATTAAAAAAAAAAGAAGCCGAATGATTTTCCTTTCTTATATATACTTAAGATTGGTTATTTTACAAAATATGTACTTAACATGTATTAAATCTAAAACCTATAAGTAAGCTAAAAAAAAAAAAAAGCACCAGGAGAGGAGATAGACCCCCAAGCCACAGTGCTGAGAAATTTCCTGACTGTAAGAACAATTAATCAGTGCAAAGGTGTGCCTCTGGAAGTCTTTTGAATCCTTGTCATATCAAATCTTGAAAACAACTTATATCTTTCTCATAAAATTTTCTTGCACAGCCTTTTTTGCCCCCCAAAATCTATCAAATGCTCTGTCTAGTAAAAAAATAAAAAATAAAGCTTGCCCTGATTGTTTGAAGATCTATCTCAGTGATCATTAAATGGGTGAAACAAATTACTCCTTTCATCGTGTAGTATATAAAGTCCAACAATACTAGATTTAATCACTCAGGTCAAAATTCCACAGCCACATGTTGACCTGCAATAAGGTTTCTCTGTCCTGATCTGTTTTTGACAAAACCATGTTGGCTTCTCATAACTATTTTCTTTGTTTCTATCCTTTTATCATATGTAAAATATGTTACTTTATATGCCAAATGAAGACAAAGTAATTTTTTAAAAACATATCATGGATCATTTATCCGTCTTCTCTTATTAAAACGTGGTCAGTGGGCAACTGGAATAGAAAACCTCTCCTATTTGAGATAGAATGTCAACTAGGGGATTAAATCTTTAAGTGAAAAAAACATGTTTTGTTCAAGGAGAATCTACTGTAGTTTAAAGAAGAAAGAAGAAAGGGGGCTAGAAGGATATGTTTGTCAATAGTTCACATATCTACAATTAAAAAGATAAGATGAGATGAGATGAGATGAGATGAGATGAGATGAGATGAGATGAGATGGCATGGCATAAAACAGCATAGGATAAGGTTAGATGAGAAAAGCTGTGGTTTTGAACTTGGAAAAAGTGAATTGGAAATTAAATTGTGTGCTAATGATGAATATGTTAGGGATGAGGTTTACAAAAGGTTGTTGAAACTGAATTTGGAAAATGACTGTGTTAAGGACTGCATGATTCAATGGGTAAATTGTGGCTATAATGATTGACCAATAGGAAAATATGTGGATGTATAGAATGACCTTTATATTGAATTATAATCTGAAAGAAACTTACTATAAAATGATGAATCATTTGATTGAAAAATTGTCAAAGATCTATAAAAGAATTTCAAATATATGCTGGAAATGTAATCATAAAAAAGGTATTTTTAACACCTCTGGTGGACCTATGACAAAGCAAAGAAATATTGGGATCAGATTTTTATCCTAATTTGGAAGATTTTTAAAATAAATATAAAACTGAACACAGAAGTTTTCCTTTCAGCTAAAATGTCAAAGAGCTTAAAAAATGGAACTTTGTTATTATATATTGCACTCTTTGAAAGTAAACAAAGCACATTCCAATGAAGCTCAGTCTTGTTTCTCTAATTTAATGCCAATTGAAATATATTTGAAATAGATTTTTCATACATGCTTATTTTGAACAGCAAAGCATACTTTGATTTTAAGTAGGTTTTTAAACTCATAGTTATTTTAAACCTCAAAGCATAATCCCACAACTTGGTTATTTCCCAGGTTATTTCCCTGAAGGGGTGACCACCGTCAAGGAGGCCCTCGTCGACTGCAGAAGGGCAGCAGCTCCTTCCGTGGCCCGAGCCAGCTCCTTAAGGCCGACGGAGAAAAGATCGGCCAGCGAAATGGCCGATCACCCAGCTGCACCAGCCGAAAGTCAGAAGAACACCTAAGCACAAAGAACCATCGTGGAGAATCTGGGTGAGACCTTTTCTTCCCTCTCTTTGCCCTAACTACTTTCCTGTAAAAAGCTTTTGAACTACTTCCCTGCTTTAAGAGAGTGGTGTTTGTGTACTTGGGGAAAAGAGCACTGGAAATTAAAGAAATAAAACAGCTAATTTTTTATTGACTATTTAATTTTTTGGATACTTAGGGATCCTGAAAAAATTTCTACCATTGAACATTATTATTATTCTACTTATTATGTTGGAGATATCTGTTCTTTTTTTTTCTCCATATTTCTAATGAGATAAACTTTTATTAATTTGGAAAAAAAAGGTTTTACAGTCTACTGAGGACATCTTGTGGTAAAAATTGTTACTGCAACTGTATTTCCTTTTGCTGTTTGAAGATGGATTTGACCTTCAAGTGATAATAAAAGGGGAAAGATAAACTACTTGAAACCGCTGGGTGGTGAATTTGTCTATTAGAAATTGGAGGTGGATATTTGTGGACTTTTATTAAATATAGCCTCCACTAAAAGATTAAAAGATTTTTTCACCACTGAAATGGAGGAATCTTACCCACAGCTTGATTATGAACTTATATTGGAAAAAATCTTGGAAGCTACGGAGTATATGAAATCTTGGAGAAAAATTAAAGATGACAGTTCAGAATTACAAATTGATTCTCAAATTTTAATGGATCAAGCTATAGGCCAAGGAATAATAGAGGAGGAACAGAGTAACCCCAAAGAGGCCTCTACCCAACAACATATACAACATAAAGAGATGGAGGAACCATACCTACAACTCAACTATGAACATAGTTGAGAAATTGTAGAAATTACTGAGCAAATCAACTTTATACAACCTCATATACAATTTATGGAGGATTCTGATGATCAAAGAATATCTTTAATTGAGATACCTGAAATGTAAAAAATAACAGAGATTGACATCCAGACACAAGCTACTGAAAATTGTGATAACATGGACAATCAACTAATAATTACAACATGGAATAAAACTGATTACACCATTCAGATGACACTGGAAGAAAGGGAAGAGAACTTTGACCAGTCTGAAGTGTCGAGAAATACCTCTATTCAAATATTGAGGTTCGATGACGCAGAAGCTTTACTATGGAAACCGGTTTGGCACAGAAAGAAAGCTAGAGTTAGATTTTAAAATGTGATTTAAAATTTCATTTAATGGGTTAAAAAGGCTTTAGAGATCTTGACTGATTTAATAACTAACGGAGTACGTGAATTCTGTAAGAGGATATCCTTTGTAATAATATTTTGTTTTAGATATGATAATTATTTGGAGGGGTAAACTTTATCTAATGGGTTAAAAAGATTTTTTATAGATATAGATTGATTGATAGAATATATATTCAATAGATAGAAATGTATCTTTTGGACTGATATTTTTATTTTAAGTAAGACAATTATTTTGTAATAGAAGGAGAATAAGAGGGATTTGTGATAAGAGAAGAAATGGTATTAATAAATGATTTATTAGATTAAGAAATAGATTATATATGGAAAATATAAGAATGTTATTGTTGGAATAATATATTCATTTTAGATATAATTATTATGTTAGGGAAAAGGGAAATGAGGGATACCCGAAGTGTTAATAATATGTTTATGCAAGGCTAATTGGAATATGGTAATTGTAAATTAGTAAGGCTTAAAAACAGAATTTGGATTTTTATAACTGAAATGTGATTGATGACTGATTTGATTAATTGAACTCTATTTAGAAATGTATTAATTTGAATATGTAATATTATATGAAGGAAATAGAAAGGGGACTTTTAATGAATTAACCTGAGTTATATATGTATGATTTTGCTTTTGGCTGATTGATGTCCCCATCACCACGTTGTTTCCTAAGCACCTTGATATAAAAATTAAAAAACCAATAAAATCTGTTTGTTTTTTAAAAAAGACTGTAATCAAAGAGAAAACAATAGCCATTGTAATAAAGAGGATTCCTAAAGGTTCGTTATAAGAGAGATAGGTAAACACTTTGGGGATACATTGATTTTGGATATTGTTAGGATATTCATTTTCTGGACATTTCATGCAGACATCCATATCTGGAAAAAAGAAAAAAGAAGATATCCTTCCAACATACCAAACTTTCTATCAGTATAGAATATATAGAGTACAATTTATGTTGATACAAGTTACCTATTTTGCGAAGAGACGATAGCAATGGTCTCTTTTTTAATGCAAAAACATATATCAGTCTCATAATATAGATCCTTCATGATGCACAGAGGATGTTGCTTGAAAATCAATAGCAAATAAAAGTATTTCCTGTCCCCTCTGTTCATTTGTAAAATCAGGTAATTACTAGTACACTCTTAAGTGCCATTCCAATTTGGACTAGCAATATTTGCAGCTTCATAGACACGTTTGTAGAAATAAATATTATAAATACTTGGTACTAATAGATCAAGTTGATATGGTATTTTAAGGAATGGATGGAACACGAAATTGGAGGACCCTATTTTGTCTAAGCTATAGAAATTGAGGAAGACAGAGCGAGAGAAGAGAGAATATTATTGGGGGAGGGTCTTTATCTTGTTTTGTTCCAAACAAACAAATAGATGCACTGGTCTGGATTTTTGCTGGTCAGTCAAAAGCCTCACATCATTTTGTCTTACCTATATCATCAGAGATCTGCCCTTCTGAACATGACACACAATCATAACAACACAATTTCTCTCTTTCCTTCTTCCTTCTGCTGGAGCCTGGGTAGCAGTGGTGATTGCACACAGAAATAGGAAGCCCCTGAACAGTAAAAGGTATGAGAGAATTAGAGAATAAAATACCTGCATTAATAGAACTTTCCAAAACAGAAACCCACAGCCGGGATGAAGAGGCAGAAGAAAATGAAAATGAGAAAACTTGAGTTAATGAGAGGGGAATTGGCATTGACTTCTTTGGATGTTCTAGCAGAAGACCTGGATGGCAGAAAGTTATGTTTTCATAGGATCTGGCACATATTTGGATTAGTCCAAACAGAATGTGGCACTACAGGAAGTCCCCAACTTACAACCACAATGTGGTGCATGATCGTTACGTCAATTGCATGTTTGTTGAGAAAATCGATTCTGATAAATGGGCATTTTTTTGCTGAAAACTAACTAAAAACTCTGCAAATCATGGTTATGTGACCATGGGACACATGCAACTGTTCATTGATCTGAATCAGTTGCCACTTGCCCGAAATGTGAACATGTAACAGCAAAGGAAGCGGCATGCTCTCCTTTGAGAACAGGTCACAAATAGCTTTTTTTCAGTCCCCTGTAAATTTGAAAGGTTGTTAAATGAACAGTTGTATGCCTAAGGCTATCTGTATTTACATTGGCAATTTACAAACACAATTGGAAGCATTTGCCTTAAGATTCTCGTGGACATATTAATGCTCAATTGCATATGCAGAATATGTTATATGTCATCATCTTGAAAGCTTCCAAAAGACCAAAATATGATTTTCTTCAATTACTGCCATTTATTTGACAATTGCTCCAAAGAGTGTTTGACTTTTGTTATTAGTTGAGAATCTGCAGCTTCTTCTCACCTGGTTAAAACTTCTGTGCCATACAATGTGATTGTCATTAAGAGTTAATTCTCTGCCTGATGGAGCCCAAGGTTCCAGTGTTCCAACTTTGACTCGAGAAATGGAATTATTGGGGGAAATAATCCAGTTTACAACATCAAAACCCGTAATCAATTCTCTGTTTTCATCAAATGTAATAGAGTCTCCCATACTGTTGTTGAATACAATGCTTTGCAAGAAAGAATAAAACTGTATTTTTTTAAAAAATTTTTTTAAAGAAATTAACAAGAGTTTGAAATCATAACAACTCCATAAAATTATTTCAAGCTGAACTATCCTGCTTTGAAAAATGCAAAGGAAAATTGAGGGTATCTTCAATTCAATGCTGACTGCTGTCTGAACAAGATTCAGTAATTCCTTTGGCAAGATGCCCAGAATTGGCTTGTCATTACATTCTTTCTAGGACTGACAGAGAGTGATAGCCTAAGGTCACCAATTGGATTTGTGCCTAATAAGGAGTAGAAGGAACATCTCCCTATTTATAGCCCAGTGCCTTAACCACCACATCAAACTGTTTGTTATCATGTATATTTCATATTTTATAATCACAGTGTCTCTCTTTCAGTTCATTAACATGTTAGCCCTTTTTTTTTTCAAAATACTGAATGTAGTTGTTATCTTTAAGGCAGAATGCTTTTGAGTATGCTACACAAATTATAACAAATATCTGCCTGCAAGAACTTTCAGGAAAATGAGGGAAATTAACTCACAAAGATATAATTAGAAAACCTACAGGTTTTTAGCTGCATAGAATCTGAATGCACTCCAGAATGGATACTCAAATGGTGTTTCTCAAATTCCACAACAAAGTGGTCAGTCCTCATTGACACAGGTCATCTACAATTGGTAACCAACCCCCAACCTTAGAAGAAAAGGTTTTACCTTTTCTACATTCTTAACATCCAAAATAACACACAAATAAAACTTAATATATTATTTTTCCAACTCTACTAAATCACTTCCTAGTATGCCATGTTCTCAATGGCTCTTAGTATCCAAAACAAATTAACATGTAAAACATGTAAAACAGGAAAAAAATAACAGACTTACAGTTTGGCGTTCGACGAGACAGGTGGAAGAAGCCGAGGCTCCGGCTTCTTAGCCTGATTTCGTTCTGCCCGGTGACCCCAAGGGGTTGGAAAGTTGCTCTGAAGGGGCAACGAAGAAGGAGGGATGCCTCAGGAGTCCGGACCAGGCAGCGGTCGATCTAGACAGAGTGAAGAAACCCTCTAAAAGGATGGAGAAAAGGCTGCCTGTTAAACCCAGGCAGCCCAAGTTGTCACCAGCTGGAAGAAAAGCAAGGAACTGTGGTGCTCCGTTAAACAGCTGATTGTCAACAGCGTGGTGAAACTGGGTGAGCCTGCTCTTTTTCCTTTTCCTTTTGGACCTAAAAATGTTGATCCCCTGATTCGGAAGAGCTATAAAGTAAAGACCCCAGAAGGACTAGGGGAGAAGAGAGTTAAAAGTGGTGAGCAACTACAGAAGGGGGAAGGATTTTAAGGAATATAAAATAACTCTTAAAAACTGAACTTAGACTGACTCAAAGAAAGACTACTTAACCTACAGGATGTGGAAAACATTTTTTAGGTATAATTCCAAGGGTAAATAACCTATAAAGAACTTTAAAAGAAAAACTTTTTAATAATCTTTTAAAACCAGATATTGAGAAAACAGTGTACGAGGACATCTAGTGGTGAAAGAAGATACTACAGTAACATTAAATAATACAAGAATCTGAAAGTGTTTGACCTTCAAATAACACCGGGTGTAAACAAAGTGCCTTTGTGTGAGTTTACAAGTGAAAAGACTTTCTACAATTATATTTGTTGACTCTGGATATAACCAAAACAGGAATTACTTGGAGACAGTGGACATTTTACATCTGAGACTTGACTGGAGGATTTGGATTTGGCCTAAAGTAGTTGGCTCGTTCTTTTTGGCTGGATTTTAGCCTAAGATAGTTGGCTTTTTTTCTTTTTTTCTTGTTTTATTTTGTTTTCTCTCCTTGAGATATTGGATTTAGTCCTTTCATGGTTTTGATTTTAGCCTAAGATAGTTGGCTGGAAAAATGAGCACATCAAACCTCACCAGACTTATGAAAAAGACTTCCTCTGCACCCTCTGTTGGAACACCTAGCCCAACAACCCAGGGATCTATTGTAACAATGTAGTAGCATGAGAAAATAAGCACCACTCAAAATGAGATGCAAACTACATTAAAATTGATTCAAGAATCAATGCAAAAAAACCATAAAGAGACAAAAAGTAACTTTGATAAATTAAACGAACAAATATCGGACATAAAGACACAATTTGAAGTCCACCATCAAATGATTGTCAAAAATGAACAAACTATTCAGAAAATGGAAAATAAATCAGATGATATTGACAAAAAATGGAAATACTAATGCAAGAAAATGAAAAATTAGAACAAGCAAACCAAAATCTAGAAGAAGTGGTGGCGATCTTAGAAATGGAGAAAGCAGAACACTACTTAAGATTTCAAAATATTCCTGAAGACAGAGAAGAAAATATAGCAGTTGTGATTATTGATCTCCTGGCAGAGGCTTTGAAAGCAGACAGAGCAGAGATGCAAGTGGAGATAGATGAAATATTTCAAATGAATTCAAGCTATGCAAGGAAATACAAACTATCCAGAGAAGTGCATGTGAGATTTATAAAGAAAACAACAAGAGATGAAATAGTGAGAAAAGTTAGAGACGAACCATTACAATACAAAAATAAAGAAATTGTGGTCTTAAAGCAGATACCCAAGAGAGTAAGAGATACTCGAAGACAATATCATTTCTTAACTACAATGCTGATTGTAAAAGGCATAAATTTCAGATGGTTAATGCCAGAAGAGATTTTAATCAACTGGAATAATACAAGATACCAATTGGATTCAGTTTGGAAAGCAGAAGACTTTGATGAAAGAAACCGAGCATTCTTAGTTGAAGGAGTGCAAGATTGACAAGAGGAGAGAAAAGATCAGAAACAAATAGAAGAAGCAACTGAAGAAGCAATTATACAAAAAGGAGAACAGAAAGATAAATCTAATCAAGAGAGTGAAGGAATTGCCAGAGAACAGAGGATCACGAGATCGACTAGACCTAAATATAAATAACTGAAATGGAGAAAGAAAACAGAATTTTTTCAGTGAATATAAATGGACTAAACTCCCCATCAAAAAGAAACATTTTTTTTAGAAAACTACAGAAATTAAATATAGATATAGTTATTTGCAAGAGACACATATAAAAAAACAATATTATAAGCTGTTGGAATACCCCAAAATTGGGAAACTTAATCATGCATCAGCGCAACAGAAAAAAAGAGGTGTTGCTGTATATATTAAAGAGACAATAGATTCTAAAATGATTTATTCAGATGAAGAAGGAAGAATTGTGATGGTAGAAATATACTTACATCAAAAACAAACATTGTTACTAGTAATCTACGCACCAAATAATAATCAGGAAGAATTCTATCAAAATCTCCATAGAAAAATAATAGAAATGGAGTACCAAAATAAAACAAGAAAAACTGGAAGAAGAAGATTACCTAAGACCTTTTTTAATATGATAGAAGAAATTGGAGTACAAGATGTTTGGAGGGAAATTAATCCAGGAAAATTACAATATACATTTTATTCAAACAGTCAAAAATCTTGGTCCAGAATCGATATGATCTGGATGACATCTGAACTGAGGATAAATATGCAGGAAATTGAGATAGAACCAGGTACATGGGCAGACCATAACCCTTTAAAAGTGATGTGGAGAGGAATACAAAAAAAATCAAGATGGACTTTGAACCAATCTATATTAAAATAAAGAGAATTTATAGAACTAGCAAAAAAAGAAAACAAAAAATAAGATACAACATTACAAAATGTATGGGATACAGCCAAAGCATACTTTAGAGGTATCGCTATAACATAAATGGCAAAAAAACCCAGAAAAGACAGCAATATGTACTATTAAAAGAAAAATTTGGAAAACTAGAATCAGAACCGCAAATGAATCTGCAAAAGAAGATTCTGAAAAGAGAAATGGAAACAATAAAACACAAACTAAATCTGTTGGATTCAGAAAAATTGGCACAGCAAATAAAAAGAGCAATTTTTTTTGAAAATGCAAATAAACCAGGAAGATGGTTAGCTTATAAACTTAAAAAACAGAAGAAGAAGAAAATGATAAATAATTTGATAGATGAAAAAGGTTGCCTACAATTTAAAAGTGAAGAAATAAAAAAGATAATTAAAGAATATTACAAGAAACTATATGACATAGAAGAAATTCCAAGACAGAGAATGATCCAATATCTGGAAGAAAATAACCCTCCAAAAATTCCAGAAACCTGTAAGTTTATGTTAGAGGGAAAAATAACAATGATGGAAATAACAGAGGCCATAAGAAGACAAAAAAATGAGAAAACACCGGGGCCAGATGGACTACTGGCAGAGTTACATAAAGCTTTACAAGATATACTAAGTGAACCACTGAACGACGTTTGCAATCAACTTTTGTTGGAGGCTAAACTCCCAAATACATGGATAGAAGCAAATATTACCTTAATACCAAAAGAAGACTCAGATTTGACACAGATAAAAAATTATAGACCAATATCATTACTGAATGTGGATTATAAAATTTTTACTTCAATAATGGCAGAGAGACTGAAAAGATACTTAACTGAATTTATACATTCAGACCAAAATGGTTTTTTGCCAAAGAGACAAATTTAAAATAATTTAAGAGTGATAATGGATGTATTAGAATATTATGAATTACATCCAGGGAAACAACTGGCACTAATATTTCTAGATGCCCAAAAGGCATTTGATAATGTTTCCTGGCAATTTATGATTCAGCAATTACAAATAATGGACTTTGGACAGAACTTTACAAACATGATAAAAACAATATACAATAAACAAACAGCGAAAGTGATTGCGAATGGAGACTATACTGAGAACTTTGAGATACAAAAAGGCACAAGGCAAGGATGTCCATTATTTCCATTGTTATTTATTTTTACTCTGGAAGTTTTAAATAGAAATATTAGACAAGATATAGAAATTAAAGGGCTAGAAATAAAATGCAAAACATATAAATTACAAGCATTTGCTGATGATTTGGTATTTATTTTAGAAGAACCTTTGGAGATGATTCCTAAATTATTGGGAAAGATAGAACAATACGGAGAAATGGCAGGACTGAAAATAAACAGAGATCAATCAATCTGTTTATTACAGCGTAAGGCCAGCCATAATCAAAATGTATAACAACAGTAGCAATTTTACTTCCATATTTACAGGATATAAAGCCACCAAACAATCAATATAATAGAATCCAAAATTCTCAAAATAAAACATTGTATTAAAAAAAATTCAGACCTTAATAATGGTGCGACGTATTGTGCAAATGGTGGCACAAAATTGGGCAACCTGAATTGATATTTTCAGATCCTTATCCGAAAGTAGCAACTTTAGATAAAATTCACATCCCCTGCCTGGAAATTTCTTCAATATTGGATATATAAGAATCTGTCCAGAGTCTTTATATAAAGAGCAATGAAGCAACATATGTGCCATGTGTCTGACTAATGAAACACTTCAAAGAACTTTCAGGCATGGTTTAACCTAAAAAGCCTTTATTAATGTAGAGGAGTGTCAGCACGGCATGGAGAATGCCAAGATCTGAATTTCCCCTCCTTTGCACATAACATTCCAGGCATTTCCCCTCCCCTATTTTGGGGTCATGATTCACATCTCCCAATTAACCTGGAGAGCAAAGATTCACTTCCGTTCCCTTCCGCGCGCTTTTCTCTCCTCTCTCATTCTCATCTGAATTAACTCTAAAAGTACCAGACAGTTCTGCATATTTTGTCAAAGCAAGAATATTCAATATTAGCAGTGTTGACATCCGGCCCCCCTTACAAAAAGGACAGATCCTGTAATGTAAACAAAAGCATATGTTAATGACTAGTTCTTGGTTTGTTGGGGTATTTCACATGAAACCTTTTGATGAGCCTGTCAGCTTTCACCTCACTGGATTTCACCCAGGTGGCTTCAGACAACGGGTATCCCTTTCATTGTACTAGGTACTGCAATTTCCCTTTAAAAATTCTAGAGTCAAGAATACATTTCACTTCATAGTGGGTCTGTCCCGCAACTACAAGGGGCCCAGGTGCCTTCTTCAGGGGAGGTCTTAAAGTGGAGCCCCAATAAGGTTTCAACAAGCTGCAATGGAAGACTGGGTGAATTCTCCCTAAAAGTCTAGGGAGTTTTAGTTTTACGGTGACTGGATTGATGATCCTTACTATGGGGAAAGGCCCCAAGAATTTTGGTCCAAATTTTTTACTGGGCAATTTGAGGCATAAATATTTAGTTGACAAATAAACCTTTTCCCCAACTTGGAATGTTCTTTGGGGAGCCCTCTTTCTATCAGCCTGCTTTTTATAGGTTTCAAAAGTCTTTTTTAAAGCAGTTTTTGTGTTTCTCCAAACTTCTTCCCACCCCTTCACCCATTGGTCAAGTATCTGGGAAGCGGAGGGCACCTGAGGGTATTCAGGTATTGGGCTGAACTCTTTTCCTGTGGCCACTCTGAAAGGCGTGTAGCTGGTGCTGCTGTACACAGAATTATTGTATGCCACCTCCGCAAAAGGGAGGAGGTCAGTCCAGTTCATCTGTTGGTAAGAAACGTAGAATCTAAGATATTGCTCCACCATTTTGTTAGCGGATTCTGCAGCCCCATTGGTGGCAGGATGAAAAGCAGATGATAAACCTTGAGATGATCCAATTAATTTAAGAAAACTCCTCCATTTCGAGGGGGGACATAGCATACATTCTCAGGCGTGGGAGTTTGGCTCCTGGCACCAGTTCGATGGAGCAGTCACTGGGTCTGTGAGGGGGCAGGGCATCACATTCTTTTTCACTAAATGCCTCTGCCAGGTCCCGGTATTCATTGGGGATGAGTGGTTCACTCGGTGGCGGTGAGGCAGCCATGTGCGCTCGCTCATTGGGTGGCCTAAGGTGTCCTGCAACATCGGTTGAATCAGCGGGAGGTTTAGGCCCTATAGGTAGTCTCACAGTTCTCATTCCTTTCTCCCACCAGATAAACAGCTTCCATTTGTCCAACCAGGCTAGCCCTAGGATCACAATCTCAGTCATTTTTGGAGCCACTAGGAAGCGAATAAACTCCCAGTGTGCACCTATTTCTAGGCATAAGGGCTCAGTTACTTGTGTGACAAGAGTCCCTCCCATCAGGGAGTCATTGGTTTGCTCAAACCTCAAAGGTTTGGAAAGCTGTTTTGCCCGTATGCCCATTTTCATGGCAAATGGCAGACTAATAATGCAGTGTGTGCATCCAGAATCAATTAGCACGTTTAACTCCATTTGTGCCCCAGATTTAGGGATTATAAATTTGGCCGCCAGTGAAAAAGGCAGGATTTGTCGACTCACCATCGGGTCGTTCTCTCTTTCATTGTCGCTGTCAAAGGAGGGTAGAGCAGGGGTGGGTCCACTCAGAGTCCCGGCGTCCTCCTGTGTGGGGGGTGTAATCTGGGCAACAGGTTCTTGCGTGACCTGGTTGGATTTTTCT
Source organism: Bothrops alternatus (assembly GCA_034064705.1). Taxonomy (NCBI): domain Eukaryota; kingdom Metazoa; phylum Chordata; class Lepidosauria; order Squamata; family Viperidae; genus Bothrops; species Bothrops alternatus. The sequence continues at coordinate 549,289 of JARGCV010000165.1, read as the reverse complement.
CTTGTTAGCCACTGAGCAGGTTTCCTTCTCGTCGCTGGTTCCGGTCTGCTCTGCAGTCAGGGGTAGGGGACTGGACAGGTTGCCGCTCAATGTACCTCTTGTCCACACCGAAAACACTTATTTAACGGGCCTGTAGGTGGTCTGGGTCTCTCAGCCATCGCAGTAGTTGGAGGTTTTTGTGGGGGTGATTGGTGTCTGGGTTGCTCTGGCAGCTGCTTGGATTCAGGTGGGGGAGGCTTCTTATAGCGGGCGAGCTGAACGTCTAGCTTCACTGCTGCCTGGTACCATTCTTGCAGCTGATCAGGTATGGCTCGATAGATACAGGCCTGAGAGAGGTGAACGTCTAATCCCTCAATGAAGTGGTGGATTAGGGATTGTTCAGGCCACCCCTCTATTCGACCTGCTATCTTGCGAAATTCCTGCATGTACTCCAGGGCAGGCCTGCCGGCTTGTTTTATTTTGTGGACCTGTTCTCTTGCTTTAAGACCAATAGATGGGTCCTCAAATCTTTCCCTCAGCCCTAGGAGGAAGAGGTGGGGGTCCTCCAATTCGGGGGCTTGCTCATTATATAAATTGTTCAGCCATTTGGATGCTTCTCCCTCTAGGCTGGATACAATCACATCGACCATGGCCCCCGGGTCCGGGTAGAGATAGGCCCAGCAATTCAAATGAGAACGCATTTGGTTGAGGAAAAAAACCAGTTTCTCAGGGTCCCCATCGAAGGTTGCTCTGAAAAGTGGTGCAATTTTAGGCTGTTGGGGCCCCCACTGTGGCTGTTGCTGCTGGCCCCATCCTGGCTACAGATTTATGCCCAGGGGTTGCACTTTCGGGGTCTGTGGCCAATCTCCCTGCTGTGGTCTGTCTCCCACCAGCTGATGATCTCTTGGCTTCTGCAGCACCCCAAGCTCTTGCAAGGTCTCTATTAGCTGTGGCAAGCTCAGAAAACGCTGACCATCCATCTGCTGCGGAACCCAATCTACCCATTGCTGCAGATGCCTCAGACTGGATTTCCCTCTCTCTTCAGGGTTGGGGTCCCTGACAGGGGAAGACAGGATCTGACAGGCTTTCTGATGTGCAATGGGAGAGGTATAGGCTCCTCTCTCCAGGAATTGATTTCTGCTTTTCACCTCTGGGTTTTGAAATCTTTCCAGCAACTCATCTAAAACTTCGTTATCTCTCCATTCTGCTTTTGAAGTCTTTGCTCCCAGCTGGGAGATCTGCCAGAGTTCTTTCTCCCCCAGCTGGCTGGCTGCTGCTCCCCTCCCTGGGTAAGCTGCTGCTGCTGTCGTTCCCCTCCCTGGGGAAGCTGCTGCTGCTGAGGTACTGGCCCCAAGCCATCTTTCTCCTTCCATAATGAGATCTTCCCCGAATCTTTGTCAGTCTATCCCCTTTAGATTAAGAATAGTGACCGAGGTCCGGGACCTCTTAATTGGTTTTAAAAAATTGTGGATCTTGGCATGATGTCATGTGTCTGACTAATGAAACACTTCAAAGAACTTTCAGGCATGGTTTAACCTAAAAAGCCTTTATTAGTGTAGAGGAGTGTCAGCACAGCATGGAGAATGCCAAGATCTGAATTTCCCTTCCTTTGCACATCACATTCCAGGCATTTCCCCTCCCCTATTTTGGGGTCATGATTCACATCTTCCAATTAACCTGGAGGGCAAAGATTCACTTCCGTTCCCTTCCACGCGCTTTTCTCTCCTCTCTCATTCTCATCTGAATTAACTCTAAAAGTACCAGACAGTTCTGCATATTTTGTCAAAGCAAGAATATTCAATATTAGCAGCGTTGACAATATGGCTTAGAGTTTCTATAGAGCCATCACCACATGGACACAACCGAAGGTGCATAGGAATGCCCTTAAACCATCCAAAAAGGACTGCCGAGGGCAATGCATCCAACCTGGCTAAGGTGAAAGCTTTATGAAATTTCGAAATTGTAATGGAAAATAGATAAGAAGCTGGAAAGAATCCTTCTGGAAGCAAGTGACAAATGTTGGAATGTGCCACCTTACTTAGGTTTGTTTGGAGATCTATATCCCAGATTCGTTGTTTCAAGGCAGTTCTAGTATTATCAAATCCTAATGAACACAGACTTTCCATAGAGAAGCCCAGCGATTTAATTTTATTTAGGGCTTTTTTCCCCACAACGATTTAAAATGATCTATAAATACTAATGGGGCTAAACCTACAGGCATCAAAATTAACTTTAGCCAAAAGGTAAGAAGAAGGAACCATGATCTAGCTTCCAATGAAATTGTACCTATTTCTACCCATAGGATGGCAGTTTTGATACTTTTAGGTACCATCAGTATGGCTCTAATAAACTTATTTTGAATAATTTCAATAGCATTAAGCTTTGCAAGTGAACATATTTGCAAGCCATAAAGGAGCTGAGGGACTGCCTTAGCTTGAAAAACCTTACAAGCTGCCGGGATAAAGTAAGCTCCTTTTGAATGAAAAAATTTTATGATAGCTGATGAGGTGTGCTGTGCTACACTTGCCCAATAAAGAAAATGAGTATTCCAGGATAGGGAGGCATGAAACTGCACTCCAAGATATTTATAGGTACGCACCTGTTCAATTGAAGTCCCATCAATTTGCCATTTATGGATCTTATGATGGTAAGAGGCAAATACTAAAACTTTAGTTTTTTCATAATTTATTAAAAGTTTGTATTCTGTGCAAAATAAAGCTAGTGCCCTAAGTGCTTTTCTCATTCCCACCTGAGAAGTGGGCAAAATGACTATATCATCGGCATACAATAGTGCTGGAATTGCACGATCAGCCAAGATAGGTGGATGATGGGCTGGATCAGCAAGCACTTGCATTATTGGATTTAGATACAGATTACAAAGTAGTGGAGCTAATATGCAACCTTGCCTTACACCACTATAAGTTGGAACTCCTTTAGATAAATGTCCCCAGGGGGTACATCTAATTTGTAGGGAGGTATTTGTATAGAGCGACTGAATAAGAACCAACAGCCTTTTATCAATCGTGGAATACCACAATCTCTCCCTTGGTATTAGATCAAAAGCTGACTTAAAATCAACAAATGTTGCATAAAGAGAACCACGAGAGGGGGTAGAATATTTTTCAGCCAAATGATGCAGAATTAGACAATGATCCAGTGTTGAACATTCCTCCCTAAATCTGGCCTGTTCTTCAACAATAATATTTTTATTTTGTACCCAATCCACTAACTTTGCATATAAAAATCTGGCATAAAGTTTATTTATTGTATTTAATAAACTAATAGGCCTATAGTTTACAGGGTCAAGTCTACTTCCTTTATTTTTGTATATCGGTACTACAATGGCCTGATTCCAGTCAGGTGGAAAATGTCCTATGTCTCTATAAACAGAGAAAAAAACCAAAGTAATAGTTAAAAACCTTACATATAAACAAAAAAAACCTAAATGACGGAAAAAACAGAATTGCGGATAGTTAAAAAGGTCAGATATCTGGGAATACATTTAACAGCAAGATATTCAACAATAAAATAAGATAATTACACAAAACTATTGAATGAAATTGTAAGGTTTTTCACTTAGCCTCACAATTGCCCCAGCATTACTCAGGAATTTAAAAGAGCCAAAGAAACTCCTGAGCCAAGGTTTCAGCAAGCAAACAACTTTTATTTTGATCAAAATAGAGTTGGGTGACCCTATCTCTCTTCGTGGCTGGTAGAGAGATGAAGGCAACAACCAGAAAAGATGTCTTCCACCTTTTATATCTTTTCAAAACAAAGAGATCAGGTCTTGGTACTAGGCATAAGATGGCACAAAAAAATAATTCCTAGATGATGACTCATACACAGCAACCCAGGCTCCATCCGTAACTCCTTTCCCCCTTCCCTTACTGTGCTCTTTTCATATAAGCAATCACCTATGCCTAAAGTATGAAGCCCTTACTTTTCTTATATATATATATATACATATATACACATACACATACACATACACATACACATACACATACACATACACATACACATACACATACACATACACATACACATACACATACACATACACATACACATACACATACACATACACATACACATACACATACACATACACACACATATATATCGAGTGTTTCTTTTTTAAATTGCACCCTGTAAACCCAAATATGGGAGAAAGAAATCTTTCTTTCTTTTACCTGTTTCAGCTCAACCCAGAGCCATCCGCAGGCACAAATATATATATATATGTTTTTATTTAAATTGCTAACAAAGAATAAGGGATTTCTGAGATAGCTATTTCGAGTTATTTAACTCTCTTCAGTCAGAACTTACCCTTTCCGGGATTCGAACCTGGGCAGTCTGCATGCTAGGCAGAAGCTTTAGTCTCAAGCCACAGGCTCTCTCCCGCTTTGTTAATATTTTAAAAACATATATATATATATTTGTGCTTGCAGATGGCTCTGGGTTGAGCTGAAACAAGCAAAGGAAAGAATGATTTCTTCCTCCCATATTTGGGTTTACAGGGTGCAATCTAAAAAATAACCACTTGATACACATATTCACTCCCTGAATATTAACAAAGCGGGAGAGAGCCTGTGGCTTGAGACTAAAGCTTCTGCCTAGCATGCAGACTGTCCAGGTTCGAATCCCGGAAAGGGTGAGTTCTGACTGAAGAGAGTTAAATAACTCGAAATAGCTATCTCAGAAATCCCTTATTTCTTTGTTAACAATTTTAAAAACATATATATATATTTGTGCTTGCAGATGGCTCTGGGTTGAGCTGAAACAAGCAAAGGAAAGAATGATTTCTTCCTCCCATATTTGGGTTTACAGGGTGCAATCTAAAAAATAACCACTTGACACACACACACACACACACACACACACACACACACATATGTTGTGAGTGTCCCTAGACCAGCTTGGGAAGTGTCAGAGTATGAGGATGAGCAGCCAGGCTCCTCTGGGTGTTTTCCCCTCCCGGCAGCCGAGGGAGAGCAGCCAGGCCCCTCTGGGTATTTTCCCCTCCCGGCAGCTGAGCCAGACAGGGAGGAGATTTACAGGCAGTCTGGATCAGATTCACAAAGTGAGGGGTCAGATTTGGATCAAGAAGATAGATGGCTTGATCCGAGAGTCCGAAGGTTTGATAAGCGACGGTGTCAGTTAAGTAGAAAAAGGAAGTAATGAGGGGAAGTGACGTATCGGACACTATATTAGAAGGGGACAGAGAGACTACGCCTTTGTCACGAGCAACGTTAATCAAGGAGTAGCCGTGCGTTTGACTTCAGTCTTCTGATGGTTTGGAAATCTATGGGAGAATAATGAGGCCTTGGACAATGTGATAAAGAAAGAGTGAGTTAATTGGAAGGTGTGGAAGGAGCATGTGTTAATCTAAATGTAAATACATGAGACTTGGCTGTTTCTGCCAGCAAAATGCCAGCAGCGTGCTTTGAAGTGAATTCTTTTGAAATGTGTTAAATAAACCTCTTAAAGACATATTTATGTGGATTTTAATGAGCTGAGAGGGGCCAGACAGAACTATATATATATATATATATATATATATATATATATATATATATATATGTGTGTGTGTGTGTGTGTGTGTGTGTGTGTGTGTGTGTGTGTGTGTGTGTGTGTGTGTGTGTGTGTGTGTGTGTGTATGTGTATATATATATATGTGTGTGTGTATATATGTGTATATATATATATGTGTGTATATATATATATGTATATATATATATATGATTAATAATATCCATAAAAATACGACTCCTGGGTACATTCATGATATAAAATAAAAGTTTCAAGATCACCAGGAGATTTAAAAGAAATTAATTTTAATATAACCTAGCTTTCGTTGGAAACTACCAACATCGTCAGGGTTAAAAAGGCAACTAAGGAGATGTTTTAAATAGGATCAGTTAACGCCTGCGCTCGGCTCCTAGAACGCGTTACCGGTCCTAGCCGGTTAATTTGTATTCAGGGTGTTTCTCCTTCTCTGTCATTGCCTCGAACCTTCTCACCTGTTCTTTTAGTGCTAGTTCCTAAGTTAGTCAGGATCTTTTCCCTCCCTCCAATGGTGTTAACTCGAGTATTGCCTTTCCCTCTGTTACAGGCCTTGGGGGGGGGGTGTTTGGTTTTTCTTTTACATTGTTACACATCTTGTGAGGGCTCCAGGCAGTTTCCCCCACCCCTCCCAACCGTAAGTCAGTGGTTTCTCTCAGCCCAACATTCACCCTCCTCCTTCCTCCTCCCACGTGGGCAGTACCCATCCGGATATCATGTAATCCAGTGTGTGTGTTCCCACAACCCATCTCGGCACTGTCCACATAAGATTCCGTCTGCTGCCAGCAGTCATTACTCCCATCCAAGGTAAATGTCCTGCTTTTTGCCTGGGAAGATCTCAATCGTGGGTATTCCCCTTCCACAATTCCTCGCATGTCCATGGAGTGGGAGGGGGGAATACCTCTCTCCTCTGCACAGCACGGGGGAGCCGTCATTCCACACCTCCTTCCCCTCTGTATCAAACGTCTCTCTTCGTTCTCCCAAGGGATGATAAGCTCCGAGGCTTTACTGCTGGATTCCTCAGGTTCCCTACTGGCACAATCATTATTCCTCCTCCACCTAGAAGGTGGGGGTCCATTGGAGTGCTTCTGATTCGCACTCCATTTCCTTAGTGCCTGTTGTGTTGGGCATAAATCTATATGACGGTTGATGGAATTCCCGTCTGAGAACCAAGCCTCTTTTAATAGTCGGCCTCCTTTTGTGGCATCGCTGGATACGACTCTAGTGTTATCAAAGTCAAAACAATGACCATGCTGTGCCACATGCGTCCAGATTTGGGAGTATTGTTCACCCCTTTTTATGGCCAGTTTGTGCTCGTGCAGTCGAGTTTTTAGCCGTTTAGCTGTTTCACCCACATAATTACTCTGACAGTTCTTACAGTCAATTTTATAAACTACTGCCGATTTTTCCATGGCGGGAAGTGGGTCCTTTGGGCGCATGATTTTAGAGCGTAGCGTTTGATTAGGTTTATGGGCTACCTCTATATTATGGGGGGCCAACAATCTAGCTGTTGCTTCCGAGACATTATTGATATAAGGTAGGGAGATGCGTGTCTTTTGTTGTGGTGGCTCATTCTCCTGCCGGTGGGCTCGGGATCTAGATGTTATGCTATGTCGTTTTATAAATTTGGTTGGATACCCATTCTGCTGACAAACACGGAAAAGATGTTTCCTTTCTTGCTTCTTAAATTCAATTGTGCTGCAGTGGGAATCAACACGTTTGAATAAGGCTTTAATGCAGCTAACCTTATGGGACACTGGATGATTACTCCTGTAGTGGAGGATTCTATCCGTGTGAGTGGGTTTACGGTAAACTTGTGTGTGCAATGATCCATCCGATTGATGGTGGATCCACACATCCAAGAAGGCCAAGGAGCCTTGTTTCTCTTCCTCAACCGTGAATTTTATATCAGGGTAGATTGAATTCAGTATTCCCATAAAGGTGGCTGCATGTTGCCTTTTGACAACAACAAACGTGTCATCCACGTACCGAGCCCAGAACTTGGGTTGGTATAAGGTCATTGCCTTGTGTTCTAACTGCTGGAGCACTGCCTCTGCTATGACACTGGAGATGGGGGAGCCCATGGGTGTCCCTTTGACCTGTTCGAATATAGTACCTTGAAAGGTAAAATAGGTCATTAGGCATACCTCCACGAGTCTCATAAGATCTTCCGTCTGCAGGGAGTCCTGGTGGTGGCCTCCCTTCTTGTTGGTTAACTGATCTCTTAAGACAGAGATGGCTGAGTCCTGGGGGATGGAAGTGAAGAGTGACGTAACGTCAAATGAAACCATCATCTCGTCATCCTCCACCCTGAGGGTCTTAATCCTACTCAGGAACTCCTCTGCAGATTTAACCGTGGTGGGGTTGTCATCCACGAGGTGGCAAATGCGGCCGCTAAGCCACTTCGCTAACCCTGAGGTAGGTGTGCCTCTAAATGAAACAATCGGGCGGAGAGGAACGCCCTCCTTATGGATTTTTGGTAACCCATAGAATCTGGCAAGTGCTGTATCACATGGGCGCACTTTCCTTAGGATATCCTCACTCATCTTTCTGCTGCGTTTAAAGCTATCAAGTAGTTTGTTAATTCTATTCCTAAGTGTCACTGAGGGGTCTTTCTCAATTGCTCTATACGCTGTTCTGTCATTAAGAAGCTCTAGCGCTTTTGTTATATAAAGCGTCTTATCCATGACGACAGTCACTCTCCCTTTATCTGCCGGGAGTATAATGATGGTATCATCCCTTCTGAGCTGACCTAGGGCCTCCGTCTCCTCCCTAGATAGTGTATGATAGTGTCTGTGGCCCATAAGTAACCCAGTGACTTGCTGTCTTATAGAGCTCCTAATGTCCTCATTAGTCCCTATACCGTACATGGCAGGTTCTAATGCCGCTATAAAGTCTAAGGCATGTGCATCCATAAGATTATAACCTACATCTCGTTGCAGCAAGGTGAGTTGTGGGTGGGTTAATGTCTTTGTGGAGAGGTTGCATACTAATCTATCTATGGAACTATTGCAACTTGACTCACGTAAAATGTCCATCTTGCGTCGGAGGCGCATTGTTGTCTGCTGGCTTGTCCTCATTGTTGACAGCCTAATATGATGGTTTAGCGCCTGGAAATGGTGTTCCGACAGGGCTACATTACATTGCCTTCGATGGTCCTGAGCCCACGTCTTTAAACTTCTTGCGCGCCTATGTTGGTCATTGATGAGGGCGCGTATTGTCTGATGTTGAAACTGAAGAAGAGCTTGTTGGCATTCCACGGAGTCAATCACTGGTTTCCTCCTCAATGATTTGGGAGGCAAATTCTCTCGAATACAAGTATGTAAGAATGTCATTTTGCGGTAGCAAGCCGAGATGCGGTGTGTTAGTTTCTCCCATCTTCTAGCCATGAGCAACACTGCTCTATCATAATGATTAATAATATCCATAAAAATACGACTCCTGGGTACATTCATGATATAAAATAAAAGTTTCAAGATCACCAGGAGATTTAAAAGAAATTAATTTTAATATAACCTAGCTTTCGTTGGAAACTACCAACATCGTCAGGGTTAAAAAGGCAACTAAGGAGATGTTTTAAATAGGATCAGTTAACGCCTGCGCTCGGCTCCTAGAACGCGTTACCGGTCCTAGCCGGTTAATTTGTATTCTGGGTGTTTCTCCTTCTCTGTCATTGCCTCGAACCTTCTCACCTGTTCTTTTAGTGCTAGTTCCTAAGTTAGTCAGGATCTTTTCCCTCCCTCCAATGGTGTTAACTCGAGTATTGCCTTTCCCTCTGTTACAGGCCTTGGGGGGGTGTTTGGTTTTTCTTTTACATTGTTACACATCTTGTGAGGGCTCCAGGCAGTTTCCCCCACCCCTCCCAACCGTAAGTCAGTGGTTTCTCTCAGCCCAACATTCACCCTCCTCCTTCCTCCTCCCACGTGGGCAGTACCCATCCGGATATCATGTAATCCAGTGTGTGTGTTCCCACAACCCATCTCGGCACTGTCCACATAAGATTCCGTCTGCTGCCAGCAGTCATTACTCCCATCCAAGGTAAATGTCCTGCTTTTTGCCTGGGAAGATCTCAATCGTGGGTATTCCCCTTCCACAATTCCTCGCATGTCCATGGAGTGGGAGGGGGGAATACCTCTCTCCTCTGCACAACACGGGGGAGCCGTCATTCCACACCTCCTTCCCCTCTGTATCAAACGTCTCTCTTCATTCTCCCAAGGGATGATAAGCTCCGAGGCTTTACTGCTGGATTCCTCAGGTTCCCTACTGGCACAATCATTATTCCTCCTCCACCTAGAAGGAGGGGGGGTCCATTGGAGTGCTTCTGATTCGCACTCCATTTCCTTAGTGCCTGTTGTGTTGGGCATAAATCTATATGACGGTTGATGGAATTCCCGTCTGAGAACCAAGCCTCTTTTAATAGTCGGCCTCCTTTTGTGGCATCGCTGGATACGACTCTAGTGTTAGAGCTTCTTAATGACAGAACAGCGTATAGAGCAATTGAGAAAGACCCCTCAGTGACACTTAGGAATAGAATTAACAAACTACTTGATAGCTTTAAACGCAGCAGAAAGATGAGTGAGGATATCCTAAGGAAAGTGCGCCCATGTGATACAGCACTTGCCAGATTCTATGGGTTACCAAAAATCCATAAGGAGGGCGTTCCTCTCCGCCCGATTGTTTCATTTAGCCCCACCACGGTTAAATCTGCAGAGGAGTTCCTGAGTAGGATTAAGACCCTCAGGGTGGAGGATGACGAGATGATGGTTTCATTTGACGTTACGTCACTTTTCACCTCCATCCCCCAGGACTTAGCCATCTCTATCTTAAGAGATCAGTTAACCAACAAGAAGGGAGGCCACCACCAGGACTCCCTGCAGACGGAAGATCTTATGAGACTCGTGGAGGTATGCCTAATGACCTATTTTACCTTTCAAGGTACTATATTCGAACAGGTCAAAGGGACACCCATGGGCTCCCCCATCTCCAGTGTCATAGCAGAGGCAGTGCTCCAGCAGTTAGAACACAAGGCAATGACCTTATACCAACCCAAGTTCTGGGCTCGGTACGTGGATGACACGTTTGTTGTTGTCAAAAGGCAACATGCAGCCACCTTTATGGGAATACTGAATTCAATCTACCCTGATATAAAATTCACGGTTGAGGAAGAGAAACAAGGCTCCTTGGCCTTCTTGGATGTGTGGATCCACCATCAATCGGATGGATCATTGCACACACAAGTTTACCGTAAACCCACTCACACGGATAGAATCCTCCACTACAGGAGTAATCATCCAGTGTCCCATAAGGTTAGCTGCATTAAAGCCTTATTCAAACGTGTTGATTCCCACTGCAGCACAATTGAATTTAAGAAGCAAGAAAGGAAACATCTTTTCCGTGTTTGTCAGCAGAATGGGTATCCAACCAAATTTATAAAACGACATAGCATAACATCTAGATCCCGAGCCCACCGGCAGGAGAATGAGCCACCACAACAAAAGACACGCATCTCCCTACCTTATATCAATAATGTCTCGGAAGCAACAGCTAGATTGTTGGCCCCCCATAATATAGAGGTAGCCCATAAACCTAATCAAACGCTACGCTCTAAAATCATGCGCCCAAAGGACCCACTTCCCGCCATGGAAAAATTGGCAGTAGTTTATAAAATTGACTGTAAGAACTGTCAGAGTAATTATGTGGGTGAAACAGCTAAACGGCTAAAAACTCGACTGCACGAGCACAAACTGGCCATAAAAAGGGGTGAACAATACTCCCAAATCTGGACGCATGTGGCACAGCATGGTCATTGTTTTGACTTTGATAACACTAGAGTCGTATCCAGCGATGCCACAAAAGGAGGCCGACTATTAAAAGAGGCTTGGTTCTCAGACGGGAATTCCATCAACCGTCATATAGATTTATGCCCAACACAACAGGCACTAAGGAAATGGAGTGCGAATCAGAAGCACTCCAATGGACCCCCACCTTCTAGGTGGAGGAGGAATAATGATTGTGCCAGTAGGGAACCTGAGGAATCCAGCAGTAAAGCCTCGGAGCTTATCATCCCTTGGGAGAACGAAGAGAGACGTTTGATACAGAGGGGAAGGAGGTGTGGAATGACGGCTCCCCCGTGCTGTGCAGAGGAGAGAGGTATTCCCCCCTCCCACTCCATGGACATGCGAGGAATTGTGGAAGGGGAATACCCACGATTGAGATCTTCCCAGGCAAAAAGCAGGACATTTACTTTGGATGGGAGTAATGACTGCTGGCAGCAGACGGAATCTTATGTGGACAGTGCCGAGATGGGTTGTGGGAACACACACACTGGATTACATGATATCCGGATGGGTACTGCCCACGTGGGAGGAGGAAGGAGGAGGGTGAATGTTGGGCTGAGAGAAACCACTGACTTACGGTTGGGAGGGGTGGGGGAAACTGCCTGGAGCCCTCACAAGATGTGTAACAATGTAAAAGAAAAACCAAACACCCCCCCCAAGGCCTGTAACAGAGGGAAAGGCAATACTCGAGTTAACACCATTGGAGGGAGGGAAAAGATCCTGACTAACTTAGGAACTAGCACTAAAAGAACAGGTGAGAAGGTTCGAGGCAATGACAGAGAAGGAGAAACACCCAGAATACAAATTAACCGGCTAGGACCGGTAACGCGTTCTAGGAGCCGAGCGCAGGCGTTAACTGATCCTATTTAAAACATCTCCTTAGTTGCCTTTTTAACCCTGACGATGTTGGTAGTTTCCAACGAAAGCTAGGTTATATTAAAATTAATTTCTTTTAAATCTCCTGGTGATCTTGAAACTTTTATTTTATATCTCATATATATATATATATATATATATATATATATATATATATATATATATATATATATATATATATATATATATATATATATATATATATATATATATATATATAAAGCATCTGATCAAGCAATTAACTACAAAATAACGATTACAAAATAACAAAAAAATGATTACATGATAACACTATAATATAAAATGGTTACTATATATAAAATAAATGCTAATGTCAAACTTAAACATACTAAAATCATAAGCACAATAAAATCCCTTCACTCCTCCCTTTTTAATATAAAAGCTGAATAGGCTTAGGGACTCTTAAAGAGGGGAATATAGTCAGAAGGGAAAGGTTGCAAAATCATTGCTTTAGCTGGTCTATTGTTATAGATAGGAGTGGCAATAAAAGTTGGTCCGGATATAGTAGATCTAACAATTCTCTAAATAAGCGGGATAAGGCATGATAAACACAACAACCCTCCTAAGGCCAAAACCACAATGAACAATATCCATTTCCAAGTATCAAACATTCTCAAAAACCATCCTCCAACATCCAGTGCTCCTGTCCATGTCTGGACAGGGACATGAGCCAACTCTCGCATACTGTCAGTGACTTCTTTGACATATTCCTTATATGTAAAGTCAGACTGGGGTCTAATAATACAATTTAGGGCCACAAGGAAAAAATAGAGGGCCCATTTGGTTGGACGGTCTTTTCCAAGTCAAATTAAAATAAGAAGTGATGTTCTCTCAAGATTCACATTTAAAAATGAAACAATTCTTTAGGGCCAGATCAATAATAATATTAAAAAGAGTCTTTGATACTGAGGGAATCTCAGTTGTGGTTTCCAGTTCATGAAAATCAACTTGAACCCATATTTGTATCTGGTTCAATTGATAGCGAGTTCAAATGATGCTGAAAAATCCGTTGGTCTGGTTATCGTGAAGTACACCAGGTTGCAGGAATCCTTCGAATGTGCCAGGTTAGGTAGGATGTACAAACATATTTGGCGTTTAATGTGTAGGCCTGTCTCCATACTTAGTCCGTTTAGCATGATTATAGTCAATAGCTTTACATGCATCAAAGAAGAGTCTGGCACTTGTCCATAAATCTTGTGTTATTCTTCCCCCAAAGGTAATGTATGTATGTTCTTCCATATGTCCAGATTTAAAGTTGTGGGTAAAGCTGCACTGTATTGACAGGAGCAAAACAAGTGACCCTGTTGCCCCTTTGCAAGTGGAATACGTAGTCTTGTGATAAACACAACTCCCATTTATTCCTTAAAGTATTGGACCTATGGTCCTTCCTTCTACTAAAGAAGGTACGAGGGAAACAACAGTAGCAGAAGAAAAATATTGCAATACATAGTCCAGGTTCTAGGAACATGATTTCCAGGGTAGTCCAATTCATTGAGGTTCTTCTCCTACTTAGATGGAAACAGTTCAACAGGTGAGGCAGGTTGAAATTTCATTTTCAGGCCCTTCAGCTGTGGAGCTTGTCACTGGAGAGGATATGATGGGACTTTCCATGGACTCACACCTTGATTCCTTAAATCAGGAGGATCTGGCATGGTTGAGACCACTGAGGACTGGTATTTCAAGGTGACAGTTCTTTTCACCTGAACCCACTCTCCAGGAACAACTTCGTCTTCAGAGATGGAGAGAAGGGGGGCTGCGGGGGAAGCAGCAGCTGAATGCAAGGACGGAGAAGAGACAGAGGGGGCTGTGGGGGAAGAAGCAGCTGAGCTCAGGGGTGGAGCATCAGATGCAGCAGCAGGAACAGTCGGGATCACATAAGGTGGTGGGTAATCTTCAGGTTCAGGACAAGTTTGAATTGCTTTCTTTTGAAACTTATTTATTTCTGGGAGGACTGGACAGACCAAATTCAAAACCTCTGGAGGGACTAACAGGCCACATTGTTTTAAAATGTCCTGTCGGATGCTCAGATTAAAGAAAAAGCCTACATATAATTCTTCATCCGTCCACCCTTGTATAGCAAGAACATCTGTAAGCTTATTAATAACATCCAAGTCAACAGACTCTTCTCTTGGCCAAGGTTGTTGCCCAGGGCCCATAAAATAAGTTGGCCACACATCAACACAAAGCACCACCAGATATTGTCTGACAGGGTTAAACTTAACAGCCACTTGAGGTTTCAAAACATCCCAATTTTTCAAAACACATTGCAGAGGAGTACATTTAGATTTAATCTGTTTCTTTAAATTACTCTGACGATTCCCCATATTTTTCTTCTTCTCTTTTTTTCTTTTTTTTTACTTCAAGATAGTTTCTCGGCTTCCTCCCTTTTCACTTAATTAATTTGGGATTTTGTAATTAATTTTTCCTTTGGAGGACTAGTCGGGGAGATCAGCCCCTTATCTTATTCCAAAATTACCAAAACCTCTGCAAAAAAATTACATACCAATTCAATTATTTTTCTTAAATCACTCTATCCTGTATTAGAAAACAGTTGCTTGGCTTCCTCTTTTCTTACATTTATTCATTCATTTATTTTATTTTTTTATGCTTATCTATAGAGGACTAGTCAGAGAGATCAACCTCCTGCCTTATTCCAGGATTTCCAAAGCTTTTTATTTCTTTTAGTTACCAAGGCGCCTGTTGCAATTTCTCCCGTCAGTAGAGAAGCATGAAACCTCATTGAATTCAGGCGTTCAGGTTGCTCAGACACGGACCCCACCAGTGACAATGAAGCATAGAATCTTCCAGGTCAAACACCTGGGAACGCTCTAAGACTCACAATTCAGTCGTCGTTGGTTTCGTCCTGCTGAGAATTGAAGGCTCGCTGGGACCTTAACAGGGGTCTCCAGATATGGGGGAGAGAGCCATTGTAGCGTCCACCACATTAAGCGCCAGGATGTAAGGTTTTCCACTTAGCCTCACAATTGCCCCAGCATTACCTAGGAATTTAAAAGAGCCAAAGAAACTCCTGAGCCAAGGTTTCAGCAAGCAAACAACTTTTATTTTTATCAAAATAGAGTTGGGTGACCCTATCTCTCTTCGTGGCTGGTAGAGAGATGAAGGCAACAACCAGAAAAGATGTCTTCCACCTTTTATACCTTTTCAGAACAAAGAGATCAGGTCTTGGTACTAGGCATATGATGGCACAAAAAAATAATTCCTAGATGATGACTCATACACAGCAACCTAGGCTCCATCCGTAACTCCTTTCCCCCTCCCCTTACTGTGTTCTTTTCATATAAGCTATCACCTATGCCTAAAGTATGAAGCCCTTACTTTTCCAATATATATATAAAGCATCTGATCAAACAATTAACTTCAAAATAATGATTACAAAATAACAAAACAATGATTACATGATAACACTATAAGTATCAATATAAAATGGTTGCTATATATAAAATAAATGCTAATGTCAAACTTAAACATACTAAAATCATAAGCACAATAAAATCCCTTCAAAGATGTGCAACCGATATCCTGCAATTCCCATATCTGACAATCCTCGGCCCTACTACAAAGATGTCTGGATGAAGAGCTCCCATAATCATTCACAGGCTTTGCTGTCAGGATTTGGGAGCAGGTGAAACCCATAATCTAGTACGTTATTTATCCAGAGTGAAACAGAGATTCAGTCTTCCTCAACCAGTGGGTTTTGTAACTTCAGTTTTGTTCAGCGAGGAATTTTGCTGAGGGGGGAAAGAAGATTAATCCCTCTCTCCCCACCTACCACTTGCACGAAATGGATTTTTCAGAACTTCGTAGCCACGTGATAATCTGATAATAATCCACCAAAGGTGCAGTTAGACTTGTATAGTTTTTGTTGGGTGCGCGTGTCTGTGTATAATACATTCAGCTTGCCTAAACCAACTACTTGATGCTGCATACAATGTTTGAAATGATGCCTGGGGTTGGATAATCTGTTCTGGGCATATTTCCGCTCCCCAACAGACCTATTGCGGGAACAGACATCACCCATATGTTAAAATTGTATATATGTATATATGTATGTATGTATGTATGTATGTATGTATGTATGTATGTATGTATGTATGTTTATTCCATTTCTGTAGCCACCCATTTCAATCAATGACCCTGGACGGTTTAGAATTCCACATCCTCTTTCTTCCTCCCTCCTGCTTCTACAATCTTTTATTTTTATATGGTAGGCCATAGCCTCCACTATCTCTGAGTCAGCATAACAATTGGTGTCCAGTAACCAGTCTCAGTCTTCCCTTGACTGCAACTGTTTCAAATTGCAATCTGAAGGATCTCCTTTCTTGAAGAGTCTACCCATCCAAATAGATCTAGCAGGATGGGCATGCTGCAGATCCTGTCAGCCAAAGAGTGTAGACTGGCAGGGACTGGAAGATGGGCTTTTTCCACAGTGTCCCCTGATCTATGAAACATCCTTACTTCAGAGATTAGAATGGCCCCAACCCTGTTAGTCTTTTGTAAGCCTAAAAATCTGACTATGTTCCCATACCTGGGATGCTGAAAATGATAAGGGCCCAGTTTCCTGGCTGTACTGTTAACTTGCCAAGTATCTTGGCTGCTATGTATATTTATTTGGATGTTTCTATTCTTTTAAAATTATTTTAAAATGTTTTTAATATTTTGATTGTATTATCTTTTTTGAAGGGTGTGGGATGGCTCAGCGGTTAAAGATGTTGATCTTATCAAGTGGAAAGCTGACGGCCTGGGATTGAGACCTGAATGCTGTGCGATGGTTTGAACTTCTGTCCTTGCCCCAGCTCCTGCCCACTTAGCAGTTCAAAAGCAGGCAAATGTGAATAGATAAATAGGTACCACTTTGGTGGGAAGGTAACAGCATCCTGTGCTCCTCAGTGTATAATCATTCTGGCTACATGACCATGGAAATGTCTTTGGGCAACATTGCCTCTCTCAGCTAAGAAACGGAGATGAGTGCCGTTCTCCAGCACAACTGGACAAAGGAAGCCTTGGCCTTTACCTTTATATTTTTTTGAATTTTAAACCACCCAGAATCATTGATTGAGATGCGCAGCTATAGAAATTGAATAAATAAATAAAGTTACTGCAGTTACCTTTTTTATTTCTCAAGTAAGCACATTTGCCCACTTTGAGAATGCACCTGGACTGTGACAGAATAAGGGGAAAAATACTAGGATTGTGCAACACTGAATTTGAAGGGAGAGGGAGTAGACAGGATCACTCAGGTTGTGTCTGTCAGCAACTTGTTAAAGCAGTGTCCTCATTTACAGAATGGCATGATTTTTTGTGGCAGTGCAATCCCAGGAAAAAGGTACTTTTGGTTTTATGGAGTTGCTGACAGATGCTGCCACCATGCCCATGTGTTTTGAAGCATCTTTTCATCTTTTTTAATATAAATTTTATTAACTCTTTTTAAAAAGAACATAAAAATGAACAGAAATGAATACAGAATAAGCAGAACAATGAGAGAAAGAAAAAAGTGCAGAAAGGATAAAGAAGAAAAAGAAACAAGAAGTTTACGATTTCCTTTGCAGCAAATACAAGTATGATTACTCTATGATTACAAAATACCTACATTTTTCTATTATCCAATTTTAATTCATCAAATCATAACTGCATTTTCCCCTGTTTCATACAAGAAGTCTATTAGGGGTTTCCAGTCAGCCATAAATACAGGAATTGTCTTTTCTCTAATTAAAAAAGTTAATTTAGCCATCTCTGCAAGTTCCATCATCTTCATCAACCATTCCTCCATTGTGTGAAGTGTCTAACCTTTAAATTTTTAAGCATAAAATAATTTTGCTGACATCTTTTCCTCCTTGAATACAAAATCCTTCACATTGATACAAAATGCTACTTTAACTAAATCTGATTTGAACTTCATTAATTCATGGGCTGGAGATAAGATGGACATGAGTGATGAAAGTTGCCATGTCATGTCAGCGTCTTGGTCCATGGAGAGAATAGAGAATGGTATGTAGACACCTTTGGAATCCTTAATGATGCTAAAGACCTACACCATTATGTCAGAATGCTAGATGAAAGCTAGCCTCCCATAATCAAATATTCCTGAGAATTTGTACAGAAGTGTGATAGAACCAGGCTTCACAGATAGTCACCAAAATAAGGAAAGTCAATAAAATTGGTTTAATTTTAGTTTGGCACTATAAGCAAGTTCAGTTGGAAAATAGTTCATAGAACATCTTAAGCCATAATCAAAGAAACCATATGTAGGTTAATGATTGTGCAAATTCAACCTGTTGTGTTTCAGAAAATTATGGTTAATCAAACCATACTTTATTGCACTTAAACGAAACCAGTATACTATGCAAAGATGGGGTGGACAGCCTGACATTTCAGATCTGATTTGCCTGTGAACTTTGATCTTTGTTTTGCAGAATGGTTAGTGCAGTTGTTGAAAATTACCACTGCATGCTATTGGCATGTTGAGGTAACAGATACAAAAGTCGTGAGTAATCTAATATATGTATAATATGGGTTAAAAAATAAAGAGAACCTTCTGGATTCCCAGGTTTGCCTTGCCCACTACTATCTTGTTTTTTAAACTATTGACTTCAAGATGTTGATTTTCTTCAAGATGGTGTTGATTTTTAGTAGCCTCATACACCTTTTCCAGGATGATCTGTTCCCAGTTTGGACCTTGAGATCTTCCAATGACGTTCTAATCAAGTGCATCCACCTTGCTGCTGGTCATCCTCTTCCCTTTTCTTCATTTTAAAATTGTAATATAGCTGAATTAGAGTATGTCCTTTTCTCTTGAGTTTTGGGCATCCTCTTTCTCCAGCACTAAAATAGGATTCAGCTAGTAGTTTATCGGGCTCTGTATCTGTAATGGAAGAAGATGCTGTTTTGTCTTTAAGGTGACAACAGTTTTGGACTAGCCCTGGTTTATCATAGACCCATGAATTTGTACAGTCCCTGCAGAATTTCTTCTCAGCCCTATTATAAAAACATGGTATGATTGTGAGCTTAAAATGAACACATATGAGAAAGTGCATCAGCTCTTTTTGATATTGAAGCATTGGTTTTAGAAAGAACTGTGTACCAGTAAAGAATAAAACCCACAAGATTAAGATTACATAATCAGTCTATAGCAGGAGAGAAAAATATCAAATTACAATAATTATGTAGTAAAAAGTACTGACAGTACTAAGGAAACAGATAGAAACTCCAGATATTCCTTAGATATTAGCTCTTAACATGGCATGGTTCGCTTCCAAACCAGATTAGTAAGGTTTTTGCACCACCATCTTACTTCCTGTGGCAGGCAGCTGTTTAACCAAAGTCTAGGTTTGCAAATACTAAACTGTAAGTTCACATAGGATGGTACGCCAAACTCAAACAAATTATATAATAGCTCTCTTTGGCCATTTTCCATGTATTAGAGAATTTTAATTTCTCTGTTGGTAAAAATAAATCAGAAGCTCTCACAGTTGACTGCATTTAGCTCAGAGGTTCTCAACCTGTGGGTCGCGACCCCATTTGGGGTTGAACGACCATTTCACGGGGGTCGCCAAACACCGCAGTCCGCCATTTTTTTTTGGTCGGCCATTTTTTTTGGTCAGCCATTTTTTCCCCCTTTGCAATGCGGGCCGTCACGCCGCGCATGCGTGATGCGGGTCCGCCATTTTTTTTGGGTCGGCCATTTTTCCCCCTTTGCGATGCGGGCCGTCGCGCCGCACATGCGCGATGCGGGCCCGCCATTTTTTTTATTTTGGTTGGCCATTTTTTTTGGTCAGCCATTTTTTCCCCGTCGCGCTGTGCATGCGCAATGCGCCCCATCGCACCGCGCATGCACGATGCGGGCCAGGGTCGAGCCCCAGAAAAGGTTGAGAACCGCTGATTTAGCTGATTCAAATAACCTCTTTATATTCATATCAAAATATTTACAATACCATACATTCTTCTTTACAGCAACATAGCACAATGAAGACTTCTGACAGAGAGATACAGAGACAGACCTGAGACTGAATAAAAAAATCCAGCTCCTAACTCAATACCCTTTTTGCACAGACTCGGTAGCACTTTTCTCACATTGGCTGACTGAGTTACCACATGACTCTTCCTGCTCATGAATATTCCAACACTCCTCCCTTCATGACAGGAAGAGACATCAGACCTATTGACTTAATACATTCTCCGTAGTGAACACCACCCAATGGTTTAGTCATCATGTCTGCCAAATTATTCTCAGAAGAACAATGATGTAAACTAATGAATTTTTCTTTTACAGCTTCCCTGACATTACAATACTTAATGTGTACATGTTTACTTCTGTTGTTCACCCTGTCACCAGTTGCCATTTTTATACAGGCAGCATTGTCTTCAAATACCTTTACAGATTCTTTTACATTAATATTTAAATCTTGCAACAACTGTACATACCATGTTACTTCAGAACACAATTCAGATAAAGCAATAAACACTGCTTCCGCTGTTGAAATAGCAACAGTTGTTTGTTTTCTGGACTTCCATCCAATCAGAGTCCCTCCAAACAATATTATAATCCCAGAATTTGATTTCCTTGTGTTTATGTCATTTGCATAGTCACTATCGACATAACACTTTAATTTCAATTCCTCGGTAATCTGTATTTGAAGACCCAAATTTATGGTTCCCTTTAAATATCTGAGAACCATTTTTACACCCATCCAATGTAACTTTGTAGGTGCAGCAGTAAAACGACTCAAAATGCTTACTGCGCAAGCTATGTCTGGTCTGGACCACTGTGATAGATATAACAAACTCCCTATTGCTGAGTGATATATCTCTTGATCACAGGTTTCACCTTTGTCCGCACTTAAACTATTATAAAAATCCGTACTCATGGGTGTGGGAGCAGTATTGCTATCTTTCATATTATATTTTTCCAATAACTGCTCAATTTTTCTCCTTTGACTGAGAATATAACAACATTTTTCATTTTTTCGTATCTCTACACTGAGATAATTTTTTATTTCTCCCAAATTCTTTAATTCGAATTTCTTTCCTAATTTATCAGCAAATTCCTTGACTTGTGATGCATCCTTTGCGATGAAGCAAAGATCATCCACAAATGATAACAGTAGACAATTCCCTCCTTGTAACTGTCCAGTATATATACAATTATCAGCTTTGCAACTCTTAAATCCAAGACCCTTTAAAGCAGTATCTAAACAGATATTCCAGTTTCTGGCGGACTGCTTCAGCCCATAAATAGCCTTGTTTAATTTATACACCATGTTAGGCTTTGCAATTTCATACCCTGGTGCTCGGATCATATACATTTCTTCCTCTAACTCAGCATTGAGGAATGCAGTTGTGATATCAAAGTGCCAGATTTTATGCTTATATGCCACTGCCAACGCCAGTGCTAATCTTATACTCTCACTTTTCACAGTTGGCGCAAATTCTTCATTGTAGTGCACATTCTTTAGTTGTGAAAAACCTTGTGCCACTAACCTGGCCTTATACTGTACATCATTATTTGGCAATACCTTTTTCTTATATACCCACTTACAACCTACAGCTTTGGTTCCCTGTGGCAAAGTCACTGATTTAAATACTTCATGGTCTCCCATGGATTTCATCTCTTTATCCATGGCCTCCTTCCATCTTTCTTGTTCAGCTTTTGGTAATGCCAACACCTCTTTATAACTTCTTGGCTCATACCACACATTGCAAACCTTTACCTTGCTGGCAGAATACCTGTCAGGCGGAATTCCTTTGTTACATCGCTCTGACCTACATGGTATTAACTGCTCCTGTGTCTCAAGTCTTTCTGGCTTCATGTCTTGTTCAGCCTCTCCTCCCTAAACATTGACATCTTCAATAATCATTTTTCCATCATTAGATGAGTTATTGTCGTTAAATAGATCACTGTCATTAAGTGAGACATACCCAGAATTTGCATTAATTCTGTCCCAATTTTGTTCTGCAAAATTAGCAGACCTTGAAATTACAATTCTTTTACTTCCATCGCTAAAGCGATATCCTTTTGACCCTGGCTCATAGCCCACAAACCTGAGCTTTCTTGCCTTTTGCTATCCCTTTCTTCTGATTGCTTTCGGAATATGTACCCATGCAGTACTTCCAAAAATTCTCAAATGTGCCAGTGATGGCTTTCTCCCATATAGAATGGCATATGGAGTATTATTAATGGAGGAACTCCACAGTCTGTTAACTATATAATTGGCAGTCAATATGGCTTCTCCCCAATATGACCTGCTCATACCAGAATCCTCTAATAATGAATCTTTCATTGTTTGCAAAACACCATTCCTTCTTTCAGCTACACCATTCTCTGCTGCTGTGTAAGGATTTGTATGTCTGTGTCTTATTCCCAACTGCCCCAACCATTGTTGGAATTTAGTTGACATAAATTCAGTACCTCTGTCAGTTTGCAACTGACACACTTGTTGTCTGTACCTTCTCTCTACAACTTACCCACTGTTTGAATTGTTGTAGCACCTCTGTCTTACCTTTGAGCAAGTAGCAAAACCCATACCTGCTGTAATCATCAACAATTACCAGTGCATACTTTGCTCCTCCCAAACTGGCTTGCATAGGTCCCACCAGATCTGCATGGACCAGCTCTAGAGCTCTTTTTGTTTGTCTTGTGCTATATTTACTAACTGGGAATGCCTTTGACTTCGATGCTTTGCATACTGCACAGTCCAAATATGTTTTGCATCCCTTCAAATTTAGCCCTTCTGCAAACTCTTGCATTTGCTGCAAAACCTTAAAGCTTGCATGGCCAAGTCTTCTATGTAGAAGATGAACGCATGAATCGTGCTCTGCAACATTCTTAAATATATGGGAACATTGAACCTTTTGTCCCTGCAATACATATAGATTATCTTCCTTTATGCCTTCTGCACAAATATTCCCATTCCTTTTGACGAGACACTTCCCATTTACAAAAATGGTCTCAAAACCATGTTTGTCTAAATTAGACACACTTAACAAATTATGTTCCATCTCAGGTACACAAAGCACATTGATAAACTTTGATTCCAAATATGGGATTTTTACATCGCCTCTTCCGATGACTTTTGCTTTCAGGCCATTTGCCAAAGCCACAGCTTCTTGTGCTACTGGAACAAACCTGCAAAATAATTCAGAGTCATTAACAATTGTTTGACTTGCCCCACTATCTATTAGCCATTTGTCTTTGTTGTTGCTATAGCAAACTTTTGCAACACCAAAATGTTCCTTTTGCAAATCAGTCTTCTTTGCTTGCACAAATGTCCTTCGCTGCAAATTGTTCCTCTGCAAACAGTTCTTTTTTAGATGTGTGCTTGCACCGCAAATGTAGCAATTTTTCCCTTGCTGAGCCCTCTGCTTGCACAATCTTTCCTTTGTTGCAACTTGGTCCCATCTGCTGCTTGTTCCTTCTCCGGAGACTTGCAGCCTGGACCCCCTCCTCAGGAATTTCACCTCCTTGTGGCTGCTTCTAAAATGGCGCTATTCTTCTTCATTAAGCAAACATGCCTTTAAAGCCTCAAAATTTAAGTCTTGCTCTTCTTTACACTCAAATATCACAGAAACTGTGTCCCAGGTTTTATCTAAACTGTTCAACACCAATAAAACCTTCTGGGACTCAGGGAATTTAATCCCACGTTGTTCTAAGTCCAAAAATTAACTTTGCATTTTATTTAAATGCTGTTCCACAGATTCGCCTGGTTGCAAACAGGCCCTGTAAACTTTTCTTGACAATTGCACTATATTGCATGCAGAAACATTCACGTGCACAGCTCTCAACTTCAACCAAATCTCATTTGCAGTCTTTAAATTTGCAACATTTAGAAATTGTTCATCATCTAAATTCAAGATGAGATAAGCCATTGCTCAATCATGACTTTTCTGATCAGCAGCTGCAAACACTTGTGGTGGATTTTCTATGATATACCACAGCTCTTTAGCTTTGAGCAAACATTCCATTTTTGCAGCCCACACAATGTAATTCTTCTGACCCAAATGAGGCACAGAGCTTTCCTTAAATTCCATTGCAGCCATTCTGCTAATTCTGCCTTGTTCTTATATTTTCTAAACACAGGGAATTTCTTCCACCTTTAAATTACAATGCAGTCCTTAGTAAGCTCTGGGCCCATAACCTATTAGAGAATTTTAATTTCTCTGTTGGTAAAAATAAATCAGAAGCTCTCACAGTTGACTGCATTTAGCTGATTCAAATAACCTCTTTATATTCATATCAAAATATTTACAATACCATACATTCTTCTTTACAGCAACATAGCACAATGAAGACTTCTGACAGAGAGATACAGAGACAGACCTGAGACTGAATAAAAAAATCCAGCTCCTAACTCAATACCCTTTTTGCACAGACTCAGTAGAACTTTTCTCGCATTGGCTGACTGAGTTACCACATGACTCTTCCTGCTCATGAATATTCCAACACCATGAGACATTGAAATCAGGGCTAATGGAAGTTGAACTAATGGAATAAACCATTGACTGAGCTCATCCATATTAAATTAATGAGTAAAACAAACTATGGTTTGATATTTATGAACACATTATTTTGCTTTATAAATATTGGTGTATTTATTTTATTCAATTTAGGCACCACTTGACAGCAATTGACTTTGGTTTATGGCTAAATATTGTGTGAATAGCTTATTCCACAAATCTTACTTCAATAATTATGATCCATTCCTAGAATGGTATTAGAAATCAAACCACAGTTTATAAAATTGTCTTTCCTAGGTTGGTGCCTTCAAGGTGGCTTTTGCTCCCATCATTCTTAGCCCATCATAGTCAATGACTAATGGAGAATAAAACTGAACTTTTGCATAGTACAGCAAAGTTGGGGAAGATTGCTTTAAAAAAGTAATAGATACAGTGGTCAATTCCTTTATTGCTACAACAAAACATTGTTAACGTTTTTGGGGAATTTCAAACTGAAATCTATCTGCTATTAAAACTCTCCTGTCTTTTGAGCCCAAACAGTGAATTGTACTTTAAACATTTTTTAATCAAGATATCAAACGCACAATATGCGATAGACTAGATACAGTAGATAGACCATATATAAGAGAAACACCAATCAAACAAAATGTATTCGGAGTATACTTGAAGATGTAAGGGAGAAGGGGAGAACGTTTACTAAAACAGATGTTTGCAAAGATTAATACCTAATGTTGTATGCTATGTTCTAGGATGATTGCTTAGCAATAGGATCTTATGTTTAATGCTGATCACATTAATATTGAAACAGATAGGGGAAACACCAATCAAAATAAAATGTAACAGGAATATAGTTGAGGCTAGACGCGAGGAGTGGGGGGGAAAAAGGCTTACTAACTCAGACGTTTTCAAAGACTAATACTTAGTATTGTATACCAGGTGTCATGATGATTGCTGCATAATAGGTTTTTATGTTCAATGTTGATTGTTTTAATAAAAGAATTTTTATTAAAAAAAAAGATATCTCAAATCCTATAATTTAAATGTGTACAAAATCCAGGTCCCATTCCCATATAATTAAAATTTCAGTTGTATTCACAAAGTTGTGGCTACTGCAGTATCACTGTGGTCATCCAAAGTTCAAGGGATCATGATTTCTGATGTTCTTGCCAGCTTCCAATAAACAAAGTCAATGGGGAAACCTGCAGGAAGTCAAAAGTTGCTCCTACCACCACTGCTTTTTTGTCTGCCCAGTGTTCATTCAATTTCTCTGTTTAGGTAAGGAAGTATCCCTGAAAGGATGACACAGAGGGTCATGGGTCATCTAGCTGAAATCAAATGCTTTCTGAACAAAGAAAACTTATAGTACTGTAATTAAACTGTGGAGTTTGCTAGTCATAATTGTGGTATGACAGCTGATTTGAGTGGTTTTAAAATGGCACTAGACAGATCTCTACAAGGCTGGGATTAGTGGTTACTAAGTGTTCACACAGGTTGGATGAAGTAATGGTTTTATCCAGCAGGGCTCTTCTTATAGTTTAGTGGGCCACTCTGCCAGGGCCCAGTGATTTTTGATATTGCAGAATGCAAATTGTTGAGGGTGCAGTGTCAGTTTGCATCAGATCATGAGTTAAATTTGTTAAATTTTCTGGAATTTTGTGAGTCAGTAGAAGAGCTGAACTGAGCTTCTGTGCCTATGGCTAGTGATACAACACAGAGTACCAATGATGCTGGCAGAGCCAAGTCTTAAACATTTACTAGAACCTCACTGGGTTTGTATGTTCATAAATGAGTAAATCACTCCTTGAAATAAAATTGAATGGAAAATGTATATAAACAGTATATTACATGTGTCGCAAGAATGATATAGTTTCAAGAACATAAATCAACTCAGATGTTAATGTCTTTCTGTAAAATATATGCTGACAGTTTTTGGCTGTGTGCTGATATGACTCACAGACTTTTCAATATGCACTGTCGGCATGGTGCTAATGTTCCAAATTAGCAGCACAATTCATGGGAAACCTGCTCTTCCAGTACTTTGGATTTTGGTTGCTCTCCTGGGAGGTCAGCTAGGATAGGGAGGGAACAGAATGGAAATTGAATTTTGATTTACATTGCATTGGAGGAACAGTGATTTCAACATAGTTTTTAGGTAATGATGCATAGTAACTCTGTGCTGTTGATTTAAGCGAAAGAAACAGAAAACTAATTCTGGTAAAGGATGGGTGGAAATGTCCACATATATAATAATTAGATAATGGTCATGAATGGCCTGAATTGATTGAACTTTTAGTGAACTCTTGAGCTTCAAGTAGTCATTTAAGCAAGGTCTAGAACAGGGGTAGGCAACGTTGGCCCTTTTATGACTCGTGGACTTCAACTCCCAGAATTGAAGCCAGCATGGGGGAACTATGGCTCCCTTTAGGACTCGTGGACTTCAACTCCCAGAATTCCTGAGCCAGCATGGGGGGACTATGGCTCCCTTGAAAGGATTTTTTGAAAAGCAGAAACCTGCCCTCAAATCTCTCTGTCCCCAAGCAGGAGCCAGCCCTATACAAATGCAGATGTAAAACCATCAGGAAGGCTGGAGCCAGGGAACTCAAGAAGACAAAGGGACTTAAAATCTGCATACCTCACCCAAACTCTAAGAGTCATTAGCCCAGTCCCAGGGAAGCAGGATATGACTTTTGGGACATAATAGGACTAACCCATTACCATCAAGTATACCAGAGAGGCACACCTAGGCTCAGGTCAGAATACGTGACACAGGAAATAGCCTCAAAGTTCATGCCACAGGAACAGGAAACTTCTAAACAAAAGGCTAGAGAGGGTATAAAAACCCCTTGCCCATGTGCTCAGCCCGTCTCTCCTCTGCTGTTTCCTGCAAGGACCATCTTTCTGCTTCTTCAATAAACTGTAACCATCTTCCCAAAGCAGTCGCCATGTTGCTTATTTATTCCCGGCTTGGATGAACCAGGATGAAGACTTACTTCTAACAATGTGATGCTTATGCAGAAGAAGAGGGGAAAATCCATTATCAAATTACCTGTGGAATGAGCTATATTCTGGCTACATGACCATGGAAATGTCTTTGGGCAACATTGCCTCTCTCAGCTAAGAAACGGAGATGAGTGCCGTTCTCCAGCACAACTGGACAAAGGAAGCCTTGGCCTTTACCTTTATATTTTTTTGAATTTTAAACCACCCAGAATCATTGATTGAGATGCGCAGCTATAGAAATTGAATAAATAAATAAAGTTACTGCAGTTACCTTTTTTATTTCTCAAGTAAGCACATTTGCCCACTTTGAGAATGCACCTGGACTGTGACAGAATAAGGGGAAAAATACTAGGATTGTGCAACACTGAATTTGAAGGGAGAGGGAGTAGACAGGATCACTCAGGTTGTGTCTGTCAGCAACTTGTTAAAGCAGTGTCCTCATTTACAGAATGGCATGATTTTTTGTGGCAGTGCAATCCCAGGAAAAAGGTACTTTTGGTTTTATGGAGTTGCTGACAGATGCTGCCACCATGCCCATGTGTTTTGAAGCATCTTTTCATCTTTTTTAATATAAATTTTATTAACTCTTTTTAAAAAGAACATAAAAATGAACAGAAATGAATACAGAATAAGCAGAACAATGAGAGAAAGAAAAAAGTGCAGAAAGGATAAAGAAGAAAAAGAAACAAGAAGTTTACGATTTCCTTTGCAGCAAATACAAGTATGATTACTCTATGATTACAAAATACCTACATTTTTCTATTATCCAATTTTAATTCATCAAATCATAACTGCATTTTCCCCTGTTTCATACAAGAAGTCTATTAGGGGTTTCCAGTCAGCCATAAATACAGGAATTGTCTTTTCTCTAATTAAAAAAGTTAATTTAGCCATCTCTGCAAGTTCCATCATCTTCATCAACCATTCCTCCATTGTGTGAAGTGTCTAACCTTTAAATTTTTAAGCATAAAATAATTTTGCTGACATCTTTTCCTCCTTGAATACAAAATCCTTCACATTGATACAAAATGCTACTTTAACTAAATCTGATTTGAACTTCATTAATTCATGGGCTGGAGATAAGATGGACATGAGTGATGAAAGTTGCCATGTCATGTCAGCGTCTTGGTCCATGGAGAGAATAGAGAATGGTATGTAGACACCTTTGGAATCCTTAATGATGCTAAAGACCTACACCATTATGTCAGAATGCTAGATGAAAGCTAGCCTCCCATAATCAAATATTCCTGAGAATTTGTACAGAAGTGTGATAGAACCAGGCTTCACAGATAGTCACCAAAATAAGGAAAGTCAATAAAATTGGTTTAATTTTAGTTTGGCACTATAAGCAAGTTCAGTTGGAAAATAGTTCATAGAACATCTTAAGCCATAATCAAAGAAACCATATGTAGGTTAATGATTGTGCAAATTCAACCTGTTGTGTTTCAGAAAATTATGGTTAATCAAACCATACTTTATTGCACTTAAACGAAACCAGTATACTATGCAAAGATGGGGTGGACAGCCTGACATTTCAGATCTGATTTGCCTGTGAACTTTGATCTTTGTTTTGCAGAATGGTTAGTGCAGTTGTTGAAAATTACCACTGCATGCTATTGGCATGTTGAGGTAACAGATACAAAAGTCGTGAGTAATCTAATATATGTATAATATGGGTTAAAAAATAAAGAGAACCTTCTGGATTCCCAGGTTTGCCTTGCCCACTACTATCTTGTTTTTTAAACTATTGACTTCAAGATGTTGATTTTCTTCAAGATGGTGTTGATTTTTAGTAGCCTCATACACCTTTTCCAGGATGATCTGTTCCCAGTTTGGACCTTGAGATCTTCCAATGACGTTCTAATCAAGTGCATCCACCTTGCTGCTGGTCATCCTCTTCCCTTTTCTTCATTTTAAAATTGTAATATAGCTGAATTAGAGTATGTCCTTTTCTCTTGAGTTTTGGGCATCCTCTTTCTCCAGCACTAAAATAGGATTCAGCTAGTAGTTTATCGGGCTCTGTATCTGTAATGGAAGAAGATGCTGTTTTGTCTTTAAGGTGACAACAGTTTTGGACTAGCCCTGGTTTATCATAGACCCATGAATTTGTACAGTCCCTGCAGAATTTCTTCTCAGCCCTATTATAAAAACATGGTATGATTGTGAGCTTAAAATGAACACATATGAGAAAGTGCATCAGCTCTTTTTGATATTGAAGCATTGGTTTTAGAAAGAACTGTGTACCAGTAAAGAATAAAACCCACAAGATTAAGATTACATAATCAGTCTATAGCAGGAGAGAAAAATATCAAATTACAATAATTATGTAGTAAAAAGTACTGACAGTACTAAGGAAACAGATAGAAACTCCAGATATTCCTTAGATATTAGCTCTTAACATGGCATGGTTCGCTTCCAAACCAGATTAGTAAGGTTTTTGCACCACCATCTTACTTCCTGTGGCAGGCAGCTGTTTAACCAAAGTCTAGGTTTGCAAATACTAAACTGTAAGTTCACATAGGATGGTACGCCAAACTCAAACAAATTATATAATAGCTCTCTTTGGCCATTTTCCATGTATTAGAGAATTTTAATTTCTCTGTTGGTAAAAATAAATCAGAAGCTCTCACAGTTGACTGCATTTAGCTCAGAGGTTCTCAACCTGTGGGTCGCGACCCCATTTGGGGTTGAACGACCATTTCACGGGGGTCGCCAAACACCGCAGTCCGCCATTTTTTTTTGGTCGGCCATTTTTTTTGGTCAGCCATTTTTTCCCCCTTTGCAATGCGGGCCGTCACGCCGCGCATGCGTGATGCGGGTCCGCCATTTTTTTTGGGTCGGCCATTTTTCCCCCTTTGCGATGCGGGCCGTCGCGCCGCACATGCGCGATGCGGGCCCGCCATTTTTTTTATTTTGGTTGGCCATTTTTTTTGGTCAGCCATTTTTTCCCCGTCGCGCTGTGCATGCGCAATGCGCCCCATCGCACCGCGCATGCACGATGCGGGCCAGGGTCGAGCCCCAGAAAAGGTTGAGAACCGCTGATTTAGCTGATTCAAATAACCTCTTTATATTCATATCAAAATATTTACAATACCATACATTCTTCTTTACAGCAACATAGCACAATGAAGACTTCTGACAGAGAGATACAGAGACAGACCTGAGACTGAATAAAAAAATCCAGCTCCTAACTCAATACCCTTTTTGCACAGACTCGGTAGCACTTTTCTCACATTGGCTGACTGAGTTACCACATGACTCTTCCTGCTCATGAATATTCCAACACTCCTCCCTTCATGACAGGAAGAGACATCAGACCTATTGACTTAATACATTCTCCGTAGTGAACACCACCCAATGGTTTAGTCATCATGTCTGCCAAATTATTCTCAGAAGAACAATGATGTAAACTAATGAATTTTTCTTTTACAGCTTCCCTGACATTACAATACTTAATGTGTACATGTTTACTTCTGTTGTTCACCCTGTCACCAGTTGCCATTTTTATACAGGCAGCATTGTCTTCAAATACCTTTACAGATTCTTTTACATTAATATTTAAATCTTGCAACAACTGTACATACCATGTTACTTCAGAACACAATTCAGATAAAGCAATAAACACTGCTTCCGCTGTTGAAATAGCAACAGTTGTTTGTTTTCTGGACTTCCATCCAATCAGAGTCCCTCCAAACAATATTATAATCCCAGAATTTGATTTCCTTGTGTTTATGTCATTTGCATAGTCACTATCGACATAACACTTTAATTTCAATTCCTCGGTAATCTGTATTTGAAGACCCAAATTTATGGTTCCCTTTAAATATCTGAGAACCATTTTTACACCCATCCAATGTAACTTTGTAGGTGCAGCAGTAAAACGACTCAAAATGCTTACTGCGCAAGCTATGTCTGGTCTGGACCACTGTGATAGATATAACAAACTCCCTATTGCTGAGTGATATATCTCTTGATCACAGGTTTCACCTTTGTCCGCACTTAAACTATTATAAAAATCCGTACTCATGGGTGTGGGAGCAGTATTGCTATCTTTCATATTATATTTTTCCAATAACTGCTCAATTTTTCTCCTTTGACTGAGAATATAACAACATTTTTCATTTTTTCGTATCTCTACACTGAGATAATTTTTTATTTCTCCCAAATTCTTTAATTCGAATTTCTTTCCTAATTTATCAGCAAATTCCTTGACTTGTGATGCATCCTTTGCGATGAAGCAAAGATCATCCACAAATGATAACAGTAGACAATTCCCTCCTTGTAACTGTCCAGTATATATACAATTATCAGCTTTGCAACTCTTAAATCCAAGACCCTTTAAAGCAGTATCTAAACAGATATTCCAGTTTCTGGCGGACTGCTTCAGCCCATAAATAGCCTTGTTTAATTTATACACCATGTTAGGCTTTGCAATTTCATACCCTGGTGCTCGGATCATATACATTTCTTCCTCTAACTCAGCATTGAGGAATGCAGTTGTGATATCAAAGTGCCAGATTTTATGCTTATATGCCACTGCCAACGCCAGTGCTAATCTTATACTCTCACTTTTCACAGTTGGCGCAAATTCTTCATTGTAGTGCACATTCTTTAGTTGTGAAAAACCTTGTGCCACTAACCTGGCCTTATACTGTACATCATTATTTGGCAATACCTTTTTCTTATATACCCACTTACAACCTACAGCTTTGGTTCCCTGTGGCAAAGTCACTGATTTAAATACTTCATGGTCTCCCATGGATTTCATCTCTTTATCCATGGCCTCCTTCCATCTTTCTTGTTCAGCTTTTGGTAATGCCAACACCTCTTTATAACTTCTTGGCTCATACCACACATTGCAAACCTTTACCTTGCTGGCAGAATACCTGTCAGGCGGAATTCCTTTGTTACATCGCTCTGACCTACATGGTATTAACTGCTCCTGTGTCTCAAGTCTTTCTGGCTTCATGTCTTGTTCAGCCTCTCCTCCCTAAACATTGACATCTTCAATAATCATTTTTCCATCATTAGATGAGTTATTGTCGTTAAATAGATCACTGTCATTAAGTGAGACATACCCAGAATTTGCATTAATTCTGTCCCAATTTTGTTCTGCAAAATTAGCAGACCTTGAAATTACAATTCTTTTACTTCCATCGCTAAAGCGATATCCTTTTGACCCTGGCTCATAGCCCACAAACCTGAGCTTTCTTGCCTTTTGCTATCCCTTTCTTCTGATTGCTTTCGGAATATGTACCCATGCAGTACTTCCAAAAATTCTCAAATGTGCCAGTGATGGCTTTCTCCCATATAGAATGGCATATGGAGTATTATTAATGGAGGAACTCCACAGTCTGTTAACTATATAATTGGCAGTCAATATGGCTTCTCCCCAATATGACCTGCTCATACCAGAATCCTCTAATAATGAATCTTTCATTGTTTGCAAAACACCATTCCTTCTTTCAGCTACACCATTCTCTGCTGCTGTGTAAGGATTTGTATGTCTGTGTCTTATTCCCAACTGCCCCAACCATTGTTGGAATTTAGTTGACATAAATTCAGTACCTCTGTCAGTTTGCAACTGACACACTTGTTGTCTGTACCTTCTCTCTACAACTTACCCACTGTTTGAATTGTTGTAGCACCTCTGTCTTACCTTTGAGCAAGTAGCAAAACCCATACCTGCTGTAATCATCAACAATTACCAGTGCATACTTTGCTCCTCCCAAACTGGCTTGCATAGGTCCCACCAGATCTGCATGGACCAGCTCTAGAGCTCTTTTTGTTTGTCTTGTGCTATATTTACTAACTGGGAATGCCTTTGACTTCGATGCTTTGCATACTGCACAGTCCAAATATGTTTTGCATCCCTTCAAATTTAGCCCTTCTGCAAACTCTTGCATTTGCTGCAAAACCTTAAAGCTTGCATGGCCAAGTCTTCTATGTAGAAGATGAACGCATGAATCGTGCTCTGCAACATTCTTAAATATATGGGAACATTGAACCTTTTGTCCCTGCAATACATATAGATTATCTTCCTTTATGCCTTCTGCACAAATATTCCCATTCCTTTTGACGAGACACTTCCCATTTACAAAAATGGTCTCAAAACCATGTTTGTCTAAATTAGACACACTTAACAAATTATGTTCCATCTCAGGTACACAAAGCACATTGATAAACTTTGATTCCAAATATGGGATTTTTACATCGCCTCTTCCGATGACTTTTGCTTTCAGGCCATTTGCCAAAGCCACAGCTTCTTGTGCTACTGGAACAAACCTGCAAAATAATTCAGAGTCATTAACAATTGTTTGACTTGCCCCACTATCTATTAGCCATTTGTCTTTGTTGTTGCTATAGCAAACTTTTGCAACACCAAAATGTTCCTTTTGCAAATCAGTCTTCTTTGCTTGCACAAATGTCCTTCGCTGCAAATTGTTCCTCTGCAAACAGTTCTTTTTTAGATGTGTGCTTGCACCGCAAATGTAGCAATTTTTCCCTTGCTGAGCCCTCTGCTTGCACAATCTTTCCTTTGT
The DNA here is from genome assembly GCA_034064705.1 of Bothrops alternatus. NCBI lineage: Eukaryota > Metazoa > Chordata > Lepidosauria > Squamata > Viperidae > Bothrops > Bothrops alternatus. Next base: position 515,001 of record JARGCV010000165.1, on the reverse strand, counting down.
TGCAACTTGGTCCCATCTGCTGCTTGTTCCTTCTCCGGAGACTTGCAGCCTGGACCCCCTCCTCAGGAATTTCACCTCCTTGTGGCTGCTTCTAAAATGGCGCTATTCTTCTTCATTAAGCAAACATGCCTTTAAAGCCTCAAAATTTAAGTCTTGCTCTTCTTTACACTCAAATATCACAGAAACTGTGTCCCAGGTTTTATCTAAACTGTTCAACACCAATAAAACCTTCTGGGACTCAGGGAATTTAATCCCACGTTGTTCTAAGTCCAAAAATTAACTTTGCATTTTATTTAAATGCTGTTCCACAGATTCGCCTGGTTGCAAACAGGCCCTGTAAACTTTTCTTGACAATTGCACTATATTGCATGCAGAAACATTCACGTGCACAGCTCTCAACTTCAACCAAATCTCATTTGCAGTCTTTAAATTTGCAACATTTAGAAATTGTTCATCATCTAAATTCAAGATGAGATAAGCCATTGCTCAATCATGACTTTTCTGATCAGCAGCTGCAAACACTTGTGGTGGATTTTCTATGATATACCACAGCTCTTTAGCTTTGAGCAAACATTCCATTTTTGCAGCCCACACAATGTAATTCTTCTGACCCAAACGAGGCACAGAGCTTTCCTTAAATTCCATTGCAGCCATTCTGCTAATTCTGCCTTGTTCTTATATTTTCTAAACACAGGGAATTTCTTCCACCTTTAAATTACAATGCAGTCCTTAGTAAGCTCTGGGCCCATAACCTATTAGAGAATTTTAATTTCTCTGTTGGTAAAAATAAATCAGAAGCTCTCACAGTTGACTGCATTTAGCTGATTCAAATAACCTCTTTATATTCATATCAAAATATTTACAATACCATACATTCTTCTTTACAGCAACATAGCACAATGAAGACTTCTGACAGAGAGATACAGAGACAGACCTGAGACTGAATAAAAAAATCCAGCTCCTAACTCAATACCCTTTTTGCACAGACTCAGTAGAACTTTTCTCGCATTGGCTGACTGAGTTACCACATGACTCTTCCTGCTCATGAATATTCCAACACCATGAGACATTGAAATCAGGGCTAATGGAAGTTGAACTAATGGAATAAACCATTGACTGAGCTCATCCATATTAAATTAATGAGTAAAACAAACTATGGTTTGATATTTATGAACACATTATTTTGCTTTATAAATATTGGTGTATTTATTTTATTCAATTTAGGCACCACTTGACAGCAATTGACTTTGGTTTATGGCTAAATATTGTGTGAATAGCTTATTCCACAAATCTTACTTCAATAATTATGATCCATTCCTAGAATGGTATTAGAAATCAAACCACAGTTTATAAAATTGTCTTTCCTAGGTTGGTGCCTTCAAGGTGGCTTTTGCTCCCATCATTCTTAGCCCATCATAGTCAATGACTAATGGAGAATAAAACTGAACTTTTGCATAGTACAGCAAAGTTGGGGAAGATTGCTTTAAAAAAGTAATAGATACAGTGGTCAATTCCTTTATTGCTACAACAAAACATTGTTAACGTTTTTGGGGAATTTCAAACTGAAATCTATCTGCTATTAAAACTCTCCTGTCTTTTGAGCCCAAACAGTGAATTGTACTTTAAACATTTTTTAATCAAGATATCAAACGCACAATATGCGATAGACTAGATACAGTAGATAGACCATATATAAGAGAAACACCAATCAAACAAAATGTATTCGGAGTATACTTGAAGATGTAAGGGAGAAGGGGAGAACGTTTACTAAAACAGATGTTTGCAAAGATTAATACCTAATGTTGTATGCTATGTTCTAGGATGATTGCTTAGCAATAGGATCTTATGTTTAATGCTGATCACATTAATATTGAAACAGATAGGGGAAACACCAATCAAAATAAAATGTAACAGGAATATAGTTGAGGCTAGACGCGAGGAGTGGGGGGGAAAAAGGCTTACTAACTCAGACGTTTTCAAAGACTAATACTTAGTATTGTATACCAGGTGTCATGATGATTGCTGCATAATAGGTTTTTATGTTCAATGTTGATTGTTTTAATAAAAGAATTTTTATTAAAAAAAAAGATATCTCAAATCCTATAATTTAAATGTGTACAAAATCCAGGTCCCATTCCCATATAATTAAAATTTCAGTTGTATTCACAAAGTTGTGGCTACTGCAGTATCACTGTGGTCATCCAAAGTTCAAGGGATCATGATTTCTGATGTTCTTGCCAGCTTCCAATAAACAAAGTCAATGGGGAAACCTGCAGGAAGTCAAAAGTTGCTCCTACCACCACTGCTTTTTTGTCTGCCCAGTGTTCATTCAATTTCTCTGTTTAGGTAAGGAAGTATCCCTGAAAGGATGACACAGAGGGTCATGGGTCATCTAGCTGAAATCAAATGCTTTCTGAACAAAGAAAACTTATAGTACTGTAATTAAACTGTGGAGTTTGCTAGTCATAATTGTGGTATGACAGCTGATTTGAGTGGTTTTAAAATGGCACTAGACAGATCTCTACAAGGCTGGGATTAGTGGTTACTAAGTGTTCACACAGGTTGGATGAAGTAATGGTTTTATCCAGCAGGGCTCTTCTTATAGTTTAGTGGGCCACTCTGCCAGGGCCCAGTGATTTTTGATATTGCAGAATGCAAATTGTTGAGGGTGCAGTGTCAGTTTGCATCAGATCATGAGTTAAATTTGTTAAATTTTCTGGAATTTTGTGAGTCAGTAGAAGAGCTGAACTGAGCTTCTGTGCCTATGGCTAGTGATACAACACAGAGTACCAATGATGCTGGCAGAGCCAAGTCTTAAACATTTACTAGAACCTCACTGGGTTTGTATGTTCATAAATGAGTAAATCACTCCTTGAAATAAAATTGAATGGAAAATGTATATAAACAGTATATTACATGTGTCGCAAGAATGATATAGTTTCAAGAACATAAATCAACTCAGATGTTAATGTCTTTCTGTAAAATATATGCTGACAGTTTTTGGCTGTGTGCTGATATGACTCACAGACTTTTCAATATGCACTGTCGGCATGGTGCTAATGTTCCAAATTAGCAGCACAATTCATGGGAAACCTGCTCTTCCAGTACTTTGGATTTTGGTTGCTCTCCTGGGAGGTCAGCTAGGATAGGGAGGGAACAGAATGGAAATTGAATTTTGATTTACATTGCATTGGAGGAACAGTGATTTCAACATAGTTTTTAGGTAATGATGCATAGTAACTCTGTGCTGTTGATTTAAGCGAAAGAAACAGAAAACTAATTCTGGTAAAGGATGGGTGGAAATGTCCACATATATAATAATTAGATAATGGTCATGAATGGCCTGAATTGATTGAACTTTTAGTGAACTCTTGAGCTTCAAGTAGTCATTTAAGCAAGGTCTAGAACAGGGGTAGGCAACGTTGGCCCTTTTATGACTCGTGGACTTCAACTCCCAGAATTGAAGCCAGCATGGGGGAACTATGGCTCCCTTTAGGACTCGTGGACTTCAACTCCCAGAATTCCTGAGCCAGCATGGGGGGACTATGGCTCCCTTGAAAGGATTTTTTGAAAAGCAGAAACCTGCCCTCAAATCTCTCTGTCCCCAAGCAGGAGCCAGCCCTATACAAATGCAGATGTAAAACCATCAGGAAGGCTGGAGCCAGGGAACTCAAGAAGACAAAGGGACTTAAAATCTGCATACCTCACCCAAACTCTAAGAGTCATTAGCCCAGTCCCAGGGAAGCAGGATATGACTTTTGGGACATAATAGGACTAACCCATTACCATCAAGTATACCAGAGAGGCACACCTAGGCTCAGGTCAGAATACGTGACACAGGAAATAGCCTCAAAGTTCATGCCACAGGAACAGGAAACTTCTAAACAAAAGGCTAGAGAGGGTATAAAAACCCCTTGCCCATGTGCTCAGCCCGTCTCTCCTCTGCTGTTTCCTGCAAGGACCATCTTTCTGCTTCTTCAATAAACTGTAACCATCTTCCCAAAGCAGTCGCCATGTTGCTTATTTATTCCCGGCTTGGATGAACCAGGATGAAGACTTACTTCTAACAATGTGATGCTTATGCAGAAGAAGAGGGGAAAATCCATTATCAAATTACCTGTGGAATGAGCTATATTCTGGCTACATGACCATGGAAATGTCTTTGGGCAACATTGCCTCTCTCAGCTAAGAAACGGAGATGAGTGCCGTTCTCCAGCACAACTGGACAAAGGAAGCCTTGGCCTTTACCTTTATATTTTTTTGAATTTTAAACCACCCAGAATCATTGATTGAGATGCGCAGCTATAGAAATTGAATAAATAAATAAAGTTACTGCAGTTACCTTTTTTATTTCTCAAGTAAGCACATTTGCCCACTTTGAGAATGCACCTGGACTGTGACAGAATAAGGGGAAAAATACTAGGATTGTGCAACACTGAATTTGAAGGGAGAGGGAGTAGACAGGATCACTCAGGTTGTGTCTGTCAGCAACTTGTTAAAGCAGTGTCCTCATTTACAGAATGGCATGATTTTTTGTGGCAGTGCAATCCCAGGAAAAAGGTACTTTTGGTTTTATGGAGTTGCTGACAGATGCTGCCACCATGCCCATGTGTTTTGAAGCATCTTTTCATCTTTTTTAATATAAATTTTATTAACTCTTTTTAAAAAGAACATAAAAATGAACAGAAATGAATACAGAATAAGCAGAACAATGAGAGAAAGAAAAAAGTGCAGAAAGGATAAAGAAGAAAAAGAAACAAGAAGTTTACGATTTCCTTTGCAGCAAATACAAGTATGATTACTCTATGATTACAAAATACCTACATTTTTCTATTATCCAATTTTAATTCATCAAATCATAACTGCATTTTCCCCTGTTTCATACAAGAAGTCTATTAGGGGTTTCCAGTCAGCCATAAATACAGGAATTGTCTTTTCTCTAATTAAAAAAGTTAATTTAGCCATCTCTGCAAGTTCCATCATCTTCATCAACCATTCCTCCATTGTGTGAAGTGTCTAACCTTTAAATTTTTAAGCATAAAATAATTTTGCTGACATCTTTTCCTCCTTGAATACAAAATCCTTCACATTGATACAAAATGCTACTTTAACTAAATCTGATTTGAACTTCATTAATTCATGGGCTGGAGATAAGATGGACATGAGTGATGAAAGTTGCCATGTCATGTCAGCGTCTTGGTCCATGGAGAGAATAGAGAATGGTATGTAGACACCTTTGGAATCCTTAATGATGCTAAAGACCTACACCATTATGTCAGAATGCTAGATGAAAGCTAGCCTCCCATAATCAAATATTCCTGAGAATTTGTACAGAAGTGTGATAGAACCAGGCTTCACAGATAGTCACCAAAATAAGGAAAGTCAATAAAATTGGTTTAATTTTAGTTTGGCACTATAAGCAAGTTCAGTTGGAAAATAGTTCATAGAACATCTTAAGCCATAATCAAAGAAACCATATGTAGGTTAATGATTGTGCAAATTCAACCTGTTGTGTTTCAGAAAATTATGGTTAATCAAACCATACTTTATTGCACTTAAACGAAACCAGTATACTATGCAAAGATGGGGTGGACAGCCTGACATTTCAGATCTGATTTGCCTGTGAACTTTGATCTTTGTTTTGCAGAATGGTTAGTGCAGTTGTTGAAAATTACCACTGCATGCTATTGGCATGTTGAGGTAACAGATACAAAAGTCGTGAGTAATCTAATATATGTATAATATGGGTTAAAAAATAAAGAGAACCTTCTGGATTCCCAGGTTTGCCTTGCCCACTACTATCTTGTTTTTTAAACTATTGACTTCAAGATGTTGATTTTCTTCAAGATGGTGTTGATTTTTAGTAGCCTCATACACCTTTTCCAGGATGATCTGTTCCCAGTTTGGACCTTGAGATCTTCCAATGACGTTCTAATCAAGTGCATCCACCTTGCTGCTGGTCATCCTCTTCCCTTTTCTTCATTTTAAAATTGTAATATAGCTGAATTAGAGTATGTCCTTTTCTCTTGAGTTTTGGGCATCCTCTTTCTCCAGCACTAAAATAGGATTCAGCTAGTAGTTTATCGGGCTCTGTATCTGTAATGGAAGAAGATGCTGTTTTGTCTTTAAGGTGACAACAGTTTTGGACTAGCCCTGGTTTATCATAGACCCATGAATTTGTACAGTCCCTGCAGAATTTCTTCTCAGCCCTATTATAAAAACATGGTATGATTGTGAGCTTAAAATGAACACATATGAGAAAGTGCATCAGCTCTTTTTGATATTGAAGCATTGGTTTTAGAAAGAACTGTGTACCAGTAAAGAATAAAACCCACAAGATTAAGATTACATAATCAGTCTATAGCAGGAGAGAAAAATATCAAATTACAATAATTATGTAGTAAAAAGTACTGACAGTACTAAGGAAACAGATAGAAACTCCAGATATTCCTTAGATATTAGCTCTTAACATGGCATGGTTCGCTTCCAAACCAGATTAGTAAGGTTTTTGCACCACCATCTTACTTCCTGTGGCAGGCAGCTGTTTAACCAAAGTCTAGGTTTGCAAATACTAAACTGTAAGTTCACATAGGATGGTACGCCAAACTCAAACAAATTATATAATAGCTCTCTTTGGCCATTTTCCATGTATTAGAGAATTTTAATTTCTCTGTTGGTAAAAATAAATCAGAAGCTCTCACAGTTGACTGCATTTAGCTCAGAGGTTCTCAACCTGTGGGTCGCGACCCCATTTGGGGTTGAACGACCATTTCACGGGGGTCGCCAAACACCGCAGTCCGCCATTTTTTTTTGGTCGGCCATTTTTTTTGGTCAGCCATTTTTTCCCCCTTTGCAATGCGGGCCGTCACGCCGCGCATGCGTGATGCGGGTCCGCCATTTTTTTTGGGTCGGCCATTTTTCCCCCTTTGCGATGCAGGCCGTCGCGCCGCACATGCGCGATGCGGGCCCGCCATTTTTTTTATTTTGGTTGGCCATTTTTTTTGGTCAGCCATTTTTTCCCCGTCGTGCTGTGCATGCGCAATGCGCCCCATCGCACCGCGCATGCACGATGCGGGCCAGGGTCGAGCCCCAGAAAAGGTTGAGAACCGCTGATTTAGCTGATTCAAATAACCTCTTTATATTCATATCAAAATATTTACAATACCATACATTCTTCTTTACAGCAACATAGCACAATGAAGACTTCTGACAGAGAGATACAGAGACAGACCTGAGACTGAATAAAAAAATCCAGCTCCTAACTCAATACCCTTTTTGCACAGACTCGGTAGCACTTTTCTCACATTGGCTGACTGAGTTACCACATGACTCTTCCTGCTCATGAATATTCCAACACTCCTCCCTTCATGACAGGAAGAGACATCAGACCTATTGACTTAATACATTCTCCGTAGTGAACACCACCCAATGGTTTAGTCATCATGTCTGCCAAATTATTCTCAGAAGAACAATGATGTAAACTAATGAATTTTTCTTTTACAGCTTCCCTGACATTACAATACTTAATGTGTACATGTTTACTTCTGTTGTTCACCCTGTCACCAGTTGCCATTTTTATACAGGCAGCATTGTCTTCAAATACCTTTACAGATTCTTTTACATTAATATTTAAATCTTGCAACAACTGTACATACCATGTTACTTCAGAACACAATTCAGATAAAGCAATAAACACTGCTTCCGCTGTTGAAATAGCAACAGTTGTTTGTTTTCTGGACTTCCATCCAATCAGAGTCCCTCCAAACAATATTATAATCCCAGAATTTGATTTCCTTGTGTTTATGTCATTTGCATAGTCACTATCGACATAACACTTTAATTTCAATTCCTCGGTAATCTGTATTTGAAGACCCAAATTTATGGTTCCCTTTAAATATCTGAGAACCATTTTTACACCCATCCAATGTAACTTTGTAGGTGCAGCAGTAAAACGACTCAAAATGCTTACTGCGCAAGCTATGTCTGGTCTGGACCACTGTGATAGATATAACAAACTCCCTATTGCTGAGTGATATATCTCTTGATCACAGGTTTCACCTTTGTCCGCACTTAAACTATTATAAAAATCCGTACTCATGGGTGTGGGAGCAGTATTGCTATCTTTCATATTATATTTTTCCAATAACTGCTCAATTTTTCTCCTTTGACTGAGAATATAACAACATTTTTCATTTTTTCGTATCTCTACACTGAGATAATTTTTTATTTCTCCCAAATTCTTTAATTCGAATTTCTTTCCTAATTTATCAGCAAATTCCTTGACTTGTGATGCATCCTTTGCGATGAAGCAAAGATCATCCACAAATGATAACAGTAGACAATTCCCTCCTTGTAACTGTCCAGTATATATACAATTATCAGCTTTGCAACTCTTAAATCCAAGACCCTTTAAAGCAGTATCTAAACAGATATTCCAGTTTCTGGCGGACTGCTTCAGCCCATAAATAGCCTTGTTTAATTTATACACCATGTTAGGCTTTGCAATTTCATACCCTGGTGCTCGGATCATATACATTTCTTCCTCTAACTCAGCATTGAGGAATGCAGTTGTGATATCAAAGTGCCAGATTTTATGCTTATATGCCACTGCCAACGCCAGTGCTAATCTTATACTCTCACTTTTCACAGTTGGCGCAAATTCTTCATTGTAGTGCACATTCTTTAGTTGTGAAAAACCTTGTGCCACTAACCTGGCCTTATACTGTACATCATTATTTGGCAATACCTTTTTCTTATATACCCACTTACAACCTACAGCTTTGGTTCCCTGTGGCAAAGTCACTGATTTAAATACTTCATGGTCTCCCATGGATTTCATCTCTTTATCCATGGCCTCCTTCCATCTTTCTTGTTCAGCTTTTGGTAATGCCAACACCTCTTTATAACTTCTTGGCTCATACCACACATTGCAAACCTTTACCTTGCTGGCAGAATACCTGTCAGGCGGAATTCCTTTGTTACATCGCTCTGACCTACATGGTATTAACTGCTCCTGTGTCTCAAGTCTTTCTGGCTTCATGTCTTGTTCAGCCTCTCCTCCCTAAACATTGACATCTTCAATAATCATTTTTCCATCATTAGATGAGTTATTGTCGTTAAATAGATCACTGTCATTAAGTGAGACATACCCAGAATTTGCATTAATTCTGTCCCAATTTTGTTCTGCAAAATTAGCAGACCTTGAAATTACAATTCTTTTACTTCCATCGCTAAAGCGATATCCTTTTGACCCTGGCTCATAGCCCACAAACCTGAGCTTTCTTGCCTTTTGCTATCCCTTTCTTCTGATTGCTTTCGGAATATGTACCCATGCAGTACTTCCAAAAATTCTCAAATGTGCCAGTGATGGCTTTCTCCCATATAGAATGGCATATGGAGTATTATTAATGGAGGAACTCCACAGTCTGTTAACTATATAATTGGCAGTCAATATGGCTTCTCCCCAATATGACCTGCTCATACCAGAATCCTCTAATAATGAATCTTTCATTGTTTGCAAAACACCATTCCTTCTTTCAGCTACACCATTCTCTGCTGCTGTGTAAGGATTTGTATGTCTGTGTCTTATTCCCAACTGCCCCAACCATTGTTGGAATTTAGTTGACATAAATTCAGTACCTCTGTCAGTTTGCAACTGACACACTTGTTGTCTGTACCTTCTCTCTACAACTTACCCACTGTTTGAATTGTTGTAGCACCTCTGTCTTACCTTTGAGCAAGTAGCAAAACCCATACCTGCTGTAATCATCAACAATTACCAGTGCATACTTTGCTCCTCCCAAACTGGCTTGCATAGGTCCCACCAGATCTGCATGGACCAGCTCTAGAGCTCTTTTTGTTTGTCTTGTGCTATATTTACTAACTGGGAATGCCTTTGACTTCGATGCTTTGCATACTGCACAGTCCAAATATGTTTTGCATCCCTTCAAATTTAGCCCTTCTGCAAACTCTTGCATTTGCTGCAAAACCTTAAAGCTTGCATGGCCAAGTCTTCTATGTAGAAGATGAACGCATGAATCGTGCTCTGCAACATTCTTAAATATATGGGAACATTGAACCTTTTGTCCCTGCAATACATATAGATTATCTTCCTTTATGCCTTCTGCACAAATATTCCCATTCCTTTTGACGAGACACTTCCCATTTACAAAAATGGTCTCAAAACCATGTTTGTCTAAATTAGACACACTTAACAAATTATGTTCCATCTCAGGTACACAAAGCACATTGATAAACTTTGATTCCAAATATGGGATTTTTACATCGCCTCTTCCGATGACTTTTGCTTTCAGGCCATTTGCCAAAGCCACAGCTTCTTGTGCTACTGGAACAAACCTGCAAAATAATTCAGAGTCATTAACAATTGTTTGACTTGCCCCACTATCTATTAGCCATTTGTCTTTGTTGTTGCTATAGCAAACTTTTGCAACACCAAAATGTTCCTTTTGCAAATCAGTCTTCTTTGCTTGCACAAATGTCCTTCGCTGCAAATTGTTCCTCTGCAAACAGTTCTTTTTTAGATGTGTGCTTGCACCGCAAATGTAGCAATTTTTCCCTTGCTGAGCCCTCTGCTTGCACAATCTTTCCTTTGTTGCAACTTGGTCCCATCTGCTGCTTGTTCCTTCTCCGGAGACTTGCAGCCTGGACCCCCTCCTCAGGAATTTCACCTCCTTGTGGCTGCTTCTAAAATGGCGCTATTCTTCTTCATTAAGCAAACATGCCTTTAAAGCCTCAAAATTTAAGTCTTGCTCTTCTTTACACTCAAATATCACAGAAACTGTGTCCCAGGTTTTATCTAAACTGTTCAACACCAATAAAACCTTCTGGGACTCAGGGAATTTAATCCCACGTTGTTCTAAGTCCAAAAATTAACTTTGCATTTTATTTAAATGCTGTTCCACAGATTCGCCTGGTTGCAAACAGGCCCTGTAAACTTTTCTTGACAATTGCACTATATTGCATGCAGAAACATTCACGTGCACAGCTCTCAACTTCAACCAAATCTCATTTGCAGTCTTTAAATTTGCAACATTTAGAAATTGTTCATCATCTAAATTCAAGATGAGATAAGCCATTGCTCAATCATGACTTTTCTGATCAGCAGCTGCAAACACTTGTGGTGGATTTTCTATGATATACCACAGCTCTTTAGCTTTGAGCAAACATTCCATTTTTGCAGCCCACACAATGTAATTCTTCTGACCCAAACGAGGCACAGAGCTTTCCTTAAATTCCATTGCAGCCATTCTGCTAATTCTGCCTTGTTCTTATATTTTCTAAACACAGGGAATTTCTTCCACCTTTAAATTACAATGCAGTCCTTAGTAAGCTCTGGGCCCATAACCTATTAGAGAATTTTAATTTCTCTGTTGGTAAAAATAAATCAGAAGCTCTCACAGTTGACTGCATTTAGCTGATTCAAATAACCTCTTTATATTCATATCAAAATATTTACAATACCATACATTCTTCTTTACAGCAACATAGCACAATGAAGACTTCTGACAGAGAGATACAGAGACAGACCTGAGACTGAATAAAAAAATCCAGCTCCTAACTCAATACCCTTTTTGCACAGACTCAGTAGAACTTTTCTCGCATTGGCTGACTGAGTTACCACATGACTCTTCCTGCTCATGAATATTCCAACACCATGAGACATTGAAATCAGGGCTAATGGAAGTTGAACTAATGGAATAAACCATTGACTGAGCTCATCCATATTAAATTAATGAGTAAAACAAACTATGGTTTGATATTTATGAACACATTATTTTGCTTTATAAATATTGGTGTATTTATTTTATTCAATTTAGGCACCACTTGACAGCAATTGACTTTGGTTTATGGCTAAATATTGTGTGAATAGCTTATTCCACAAATCTTACTTCAATAATTATGATCCATTCCTAGAATGGTATTAGAAATCAAACCACAGTTTATAAAATTGTCTTTCCTAGGTTGGTGCCTTCAAGGTGGCTTTTGCTCCCATCATTCTTAGCCCATCATAGTCAATGACTAATGGAGAATAAAACTGAACTTTTGCATAGTACAGCAAAGTTGGGGAAGATTGCTTTAAAAAAGTAATAGATACAGTGGTCAATTCCTTTATTGCTACAACAAAACATTGTTAACGTTTTTGGGGAATTTCAAACTGAAATCTATCTGCTATTAAAACTCTCCTGTCTTTTGAGCCCAAACAGTGAATTGTACTTTAAACATTTTTTAATCAAGATATCAAACGCACAATATGCGATAGACTAGATACAGTAGATAGACCATATATAAGAGAAACACCAATCAAACAAAATGTATTCGGAGTATACTTGAAGATGTAAGGGAGAAGGGGAGAACGTTTACTAAAACAGATGTTTGCAAAGATTAATACCTAATGTTGTATGCTATGTTCTAGGATGATTGCTTAGCAATAGGATCTTATGTTTAATGCTGATCACATTAATATTGAAACAGATAGGGGAAACACCAATCAAAATAAAATGTAACAGGAATATAGTTGAGGCTAGACGCGAGGAGTGGGGGGGAAAAAGGCTTACTAACTCAGACGTTTTCAAAGACTAATACTTAGTATTGTATACCAGGTGTCATGATGATTGCTGCATAATAGGTTTTTATGTTCAATGTTGATTGTTTTAATAAAAGAATTTTTATTAAAAAAAAAGATATCTCAAATCCTATAATTTAAATGTGTACAAAATCCAGGTCCCATTCCCATATAATTAAAATTTCAGTTGTATTCACAAAGTTGTGGCTACTGCAGTATCACTGTGGTCATCCAAAGTTCAAGGGATCATGATTTCTGATGTTCTTGCCAGCTTCCAATAAACAAAGTCAATGGGGAAACCTGCAGGAAGTCAAAAGTTGCTCCTACCACCACTGCTTTTTTGTCTGCCCAGTGTTCATTCAATTTCTCTGTTTAGGTAAGGAAGTATCCCTGAAAGGATGACACAGAGGGTCATGGGTCATCTAGCTGAAATCAAATGCTTTCTGAACAAAGAAAACTTATAGTACTGTAATTAAACTGTGGAGTTTGCTAGTCATAATTGTGGTATGACAGCTGATTTGAGTGGTTTTAAAATGGCACTAGACAGATCTCTACAAGGCTGGGATTAGTGGTTACTAAGTGTTCACACAGGTTGGATGAAGTAATGGTTTTATCCAGCAGGGCTCTTCTTATAGTTTAGTGGGCCACTCTGCCAGGGCCCAGTGATTTTTGATATTGCAGAATGCAAATTGTTGAGGGTGCAGTGTCAGTTTGCATCAGATCATGAGTTAAATTTGTTAAATTTTCTGGAATTTTGTGAGTCAGTAGAAGAGCTGAACTGAGCTTCTGTGCCTATGGCTAGTGATACAACACAGAGTACCAATGATGCTGGCAGAGCCAAGTCTTAAACATTTACTAGAACCTCACTGGGTTTGTATGTTCATAAATGAGTAAATCACTCCTTGAAATAAAATTGAATGGAAAATGTATATAAACAGTATATTACATGTGTCGCAAGAATGATATAGTTTCAAGAACATAAATCAACTCAGATGTTAATGTCTTTCTGTAAAATATATGCTGACAGTTTTTGGCTGTGTGCTGATATGACTCACAGACTTTTCAATATGCACTGTCGGCATGGTGCTAATGTTCCAAATTAGCAGCACAATTCATGGGAAACCTGCTCTTCCAGTACTTTGGATTTTGGTTGCTCTCCTGGGAGGTCAGCTAGGATAGGGAGGGAACAGAATGGAAATTGAATTTTGATTTACATTGCATTGGAGGAACAGTGATTTCAACATAGTTTTTAGGTAATGATGCATAGTAACTCTGTGCTGTTGATTTAAGCGAAAGAAACAGAAAACTAATTCTGGTAAAGGATGGGTGGAAATGTCCACATATATAATAATTAGATAATGGTCATGAATGGCCTGAATTGATTGAACTTTTAGTGAACTCTTGAGCTTCAAGTAGTCATTTAAGCAAGGTCTAGAACAGGGGTAGGCAACGTTGGCCCTTTTATGACTCGTGGACTTCAACTCCCAGAATTGAAGCCAGCATGGGGGAACTATGGCTCCCTTTAGGACTCGTGGACTTCAACTCCCAGAATTCCTGAGCCAGCATGGGGGGACTATGGCTCCCTTGAAAGGATTTTTTGAAAAGCAGAAACCTGCCCTCAAATCTCTCTGTCCCCAAGCAGGAGCCAGCCCTATACAAATGCAGATGTAAAACCATCAGGAAGGCTGGAGCCAGGGAACTCAAGAAGACAAAGGGACTTAAAATCTGCATACCTCACCCAAACTCTAAGAGTCATTAGCCCAGTCCCAGGGAAGCAGGATATGACTTTTGGGACATAATAGGACTAACCCATTACCATCAAGTATACCAGAGAGGCACACCTAGGCTCAGGTCAGAATACGTGACACAGGAAATAGCCTCAAAGTTCATGCCACAGGAACAGGAAACTTCTAAACAAAAGGCTAGAGAGGGTATAAAAACCCCTTGCCCATGTGCTCAGCCCGTCTCTCCTCTGCTGTTTCCTGCAAGGACCATCTTTCTGCTTCTTCAATAAACTGTAACCATCTTCCCAAAGCAGTCGCCATGTTGCTTATTTATTCCCGGCTTGGATGAACCAGGATGAAGACTTACTTCTAACAATGTGATGCTTATGCAGAAGAAGAGGGGAAAATCCATTATCAAATTACCTGTGGAATGAGCTATATTGCTGAAATATGTTTCTGGATGTATCTCTACATAACAGTGGGTTATTGTTTAGGATTCCTAGAAATAAAAGCGATATTCTTTGCTTATTCTGCTGAGTTATCTGTCTGTCCTGGATGGGACTAAAAGCAATCTGTTCTGTCTGGGTCAGAACAGTAATTTGATAGGGCTAATTTTCCTCTAATCACCTGCAACAGTAAAATCATCTTCATATTAACCTCAGCTTCAGCAGTGTTCCTTAAAGTATCTGTCTGCATTAGTGAGAAAATATACCTTTCTCTATATTAGCTTCAAAGAGAGTAAAGTGAGTTAAAAGGCTAATCTTCCTTCAACTCTGAAAAAAGTTCCTATCTGTCTGCATTGCTAAGTGAGAAGTCATTGAATTACCTTCATATTGACTCTGAAGTAAATTCATTAGCCTTCCTCTATATCAGCTTTAAAGGAAGAAAAGTAAATTGATTGGGTGAAATCCCTCTCCCCCAAGCATTTCAGCCTGATGCATTGTTTTGTTAATTTATTATTAATGTATTTATTAATTGGATTTTTATGCCGCTCCTCTCCAAAGGACTCAGAGCGGCTAACAACATGAACAAAAAAACACAGCATTTAAAAACCAAAAACCGAGTCGACAAAACATTTAAAAGACCCCCCAAACACATTCATCATACAGACACAATCACAATCATCCCCAGGCCTGCTGGCATAGATAAGTTTTCAAATTCTTCCGGAAGGCCGGGAGAGTGGGGGAAATGCGGACTTCAGGGGGCAGTTGGTTCCAGAGGGTGGGCGCCACAACAGAGAAGGCCCTCCCCCTAGGACCCACCAGACGGCATTGTTTCGCTGCCGGGACCCGGAGGAGGCCGACCCTGTGCGCTCTCACCAGTCGAAGGGAAGTATGTGGCAAAAGACGGTCCCGTAAGTATAATTCGCTGTTAACTCTGCAAAGTCTGCATGATAAAGTTTATCTGCCTGGAAGAGAGAAATCTTGCTAGAAGTGAAGGATTGTTATATGTTTGTTCTAAAATACCTTGGAATTTGGTCTGCTAGCTTGCTACATGTAAAGTCTGCATTTTTAAACGACCAAAGCAGCCTAAAACTCCCCCTTTCTGGCCCCAGCTGCCAAACAATAAATCAATTGGTTGCCGAAGAAACCATTTGTTGCTGTAGTAACCCAGCATTGATGAGAGGAGTGTTTGTTTGCTTGGAAGCAATCACAGAGATTACTGCCTATGTAGCTAAACCCAATGGAAAGATGTCTTTGTTCAAACAGCTTGCTACCAAGAACATTGTTTCCTTGAATTCTGTGGGCAGCTAATTTGCAAAAAGAAGTGATCAGGTTACCAGAGAAGGCATTAAAGCAATTAATCTTGTCAGCTAACTCAGCGCTGGTGAGAGAAGTCTAAATTACCTTTGGAATGCTAAGAATTTCAATGGAAAAAGAAGGTATGCAGAAGCCCCAATAGCAGGGCAGCAGCATCCCCTGGTGGCCAATCTGCACACTACAATTTTCAGCATTTTTAAACCTGCTGAAAGAAAAGCACCCCTCACTTTGGCAACTGATTACCAAGGGGCAAGCATGCACCAACCCAAGTTAAGAGCACCCCCTAGAGGGGAAAGAAGGTACTTCACTAAATGCATTTCTAACTACGCAGAGTGAATCTGATAGTTAAAGAGCAAGTTACTTAAATTCATCCCAAGCTACCAACACCCCCTTAGAGGGCACAAAGTGAACTTCACCAAAAGTAATCACCCACTCAAGCTGACGACCAAGAAGTTCCAGCTTGAGGGCAAATTAAGGAGAAGAACAGGCAGCAATTAACCTTGCTTATTATCACAAAGCTGATGACCAAGACGTTCCAGCTTGCGACCTAACAACCAGGTGGGAGTTTGTGTGAGCTAGTGGAAGCTCAGCATTATTTCAGTGGCCACTAGAGGTAATGTGGTAGCAAGAAGAATTTTGGCTGGCCTCTCTCCAGACACCCCCTAGTGGTTAAAGGAGGAACTACACGCAAGCCTTTAATCATGCACAGAGAAAGCCCTCTAGTGGACAAAGGGTGAACCTTAAAGGAAGAGCACCCTGGTAACCCGCAGGAAGTGACCCCTAGTGGTGAAAGGGTGAATTGCACTGAAGTACCCATAAACACAGTACCCATAAACCCAGTGGTGCCTCCACCCACAGACAGCACCCTAGTAACTGATCTGCAAGTAGTGACCCCTAGTGGTCAAAAAGAGAAGTTCATCAAATTTGCTTCAAAATAGCTAGGAAGTGTACTGAACCTGTCCTAGCCATGGCAGAGTGTCTCATTGATCTAGAACAGTGGTTCTCAACCTTCCTAATGCCGCGACCCTTTAATACAGTTCCTCATGTCGTGGTGACCCCCAACCATAAAATTATTCCAGGGTCATGTGATCACCTTTTACAACCTTGTGACAAGCAAAGTTAGTGGGGAAACCAGATTCACTGAACAACCATGTTATTAATTTAATCTCTCTCCCTCTTTCTTTCTCTCTCACCCTCTCTTTCTCTCTCTATCCCTTCTCTTTCCATCTCTCCCTTTCTTTCTCCCTCCCTGTCTCTTTCTCCCTCCCTGTCTCTTTCTCTCCCTCTTTCTCCCTTTCTTTTTCTCTCTCCCTGTCTCCCTTTCTCTCTCTTTCTCTCTCCCTGTCTCTCCTTCTCTCTCCCCCCCTCTGTCTACGTCTCTTCTCTCTCCCTCTTTCTCCCACTCCTCTTTCTCTCTCTCCCTCTCTCTTTCTCTCTCTCCCTCTCTCTATTTCTCTCTCCCTTTCAAAGATCCTTAAAATCTTTAAAAGTTATGCTTGGGTGGAAGACTTTTTCTTTTACAGATGGGATGGGTGGGCCTGACATTCGTGGGCAGGCAGGACCCTGCCTGCCAAGCCGCTGCCTCCCCATTGCCCTCCATGCCAGCCGGCTCACTTGCCAGACCTCCCAGCTGACAAGCGCAAGTTTGGGGGTCACCAGCTGACAGGCGCAGAGTTTGGCACTGTGGCAGCCTCCCCTTTGCCTTCCTCACCAGCCAAAGCGTTGCCGGACATTCCAGCTGACAGGCGCAGGAGGTCGGTGCCGCAGCAGCCTCCCTGCTGCCTGCTTCTTTGGATGGAGCAGTTGCCAGGGCTTGCATGGTTGCCGGTGGTGGGGAGCGAGTCAGCGGCCATTGGGGACCACGCCAGCAGTCCTGTACCATTGAGGCTTGAGGCACGGAGGCGCGGAACATGGAGCGGCGCGGTGCCATGGGAGGCAGCAGGACTGGGGGAGGGGTTACCTGCATCCTGCCAGCCGAACTCTGGAAGCCTGCCTGAATGAACAATTTTAGGGGGTGTTGAAAGGGAGACAGACTGAGGGCTGTATTAAGACCATGGATGGCTCCGTAAGAAGAGTGGAATGGAGGCGAATTTGGGGTGGAGCAGAAAACACAGGGAGAAGGCATTAGGAAATAAGCACCAAGGTACATGGTGCCTTGCAAGGGATTCCCGAGTGTTCCGTAATTGTTTTTCCTCTCTCCTCTGTGCGAGAAAAACTTTTGCGGTGTAAATCTGAAACCAGGTGTTTCTGTGAGGTAGCGCAGGAGGTCCTTGGGAAAGGTGAGTACAAGCTTGGTGTTTCCTCTCTCCCAATCACCTTCCTCTTCTTCACCCCCTTCCCTGGCCTGCCTGCGATCTTAGCTCATGGCTTCATGGCTTTTCTTTGCTTAGCCTAGCCAAGCTTTCTTCCGCCCACCCGCTCCCAGGAGCGCCAAGGAGGTATGGCAGAAACACATGTATTGGGATTATGGCATCCTTGGGAAGCTGATTGTGCTTTGAACCTTAGGAGAGGAGGAGTCCCTTCCTCCTTCCCTCCCTCTCTCCCTGGCAAGCCCCCACGGGCTTGACATGAACGGGCAGGGGAGGAGTCGAGGACAATGTGCGGGGCAGCAAAGGAGACCAGTGGCCGGTGCTGTTCTACCTGGCAGCATGGGTATCAGCTCCGTGGGTGTCCCGACCAACAGCTGAGCAGCTCCAACTTCTGGCCGCCGAACAGCTGAATCCTCTGGGAGGCAATGTGAGACCCTGAGAAGTATTGCAAGCTTGCGGGGAGGTGGGAAGGAAAAGAAGATGGAAGAGAGTGAGGCTGCAACAGAGAGAGCGGTGTCTCAGTTCCTAAGACCATCGGAAATATGTGTTTTCCGATGGTCTTAGGCGACCCCTGTGAAAGCGTCGTTCGACCCCCAAAAGGGTCACAACCCACAGGTTGAGAACCGCTGATCTAGAAGAAGGAGTTCCACCAACCAGCCTAGATGAGACACCCCAACCAGCTGGCCAAGGAGAAATGCTGCAAACAGCCAACCTTGACCTGTACACAGAGGCTGATGCTCAAGCCTCAGTGAAGCCAAAGACATCCCAGGTTCCCTATGACCTGAGGACACAAAGAAAGCCTACAGAAGCCATGCACTCACATCTGATGGAAAGATGGGATGCGAACTACAAGTGCCATGAAAGATACTGGGAGAACTTATTCAAACTCTACCAAGAGCCTAAGGAGAAGCTCTCCCCCAAAAGTGCGCGCCAATTGGAAGAAGATAAGGAAAACGCCTCCGTACAATGGACGGGCTCCGAGCGGCAACTCGAAGACATTCAGGCACAATTAGGAGACCCAACAGTCAATGGCAAGATAAAAAGCCTCAAGCTATTAAACAAGGAACATAAGAAGCTCCAAGAAACCCCACAACGCCCCCCGGAACCTGAGCCTCGCCTGAAGGACAGACCAGCCGAGAGGGCCGAGTCTGAAATTTCCCGCCATTTGCAAACACCACCCCAATGATCACATGCGGCTCTATCTCACACTTCTGAAAAAGCCTCATCTTTCCCCATATGTCCAAGGCGCATTCCAGCATGTCACAACAATCTCACGTCACAAGCGCCTCCCGCCATTCTAAAGCGTCCTCTCGTCATAGCCAAGGATCCCGGATTTCACAAGCAGAGCAAGCAATCATCGATGCTAAAGCTGCCAAAGCAGACTTTCGTGTGGCACAAGAGGAGCAGCTGAAGAAGAAGGAATTGGCGGCAATGGAAATCAAAGAAGCTCAAATGAAGGCCAAAAGAAAGGCTGAAGCAGCTAAAAGAAAGGCTGATGCAGAAGCTGAAGCAGCTAAAAGAAAGGCTGACGCAGACACTGAAGCGGCTGAAGCAGCTCAAAAAGAAGCTGAAGCAGAGGCTGACGCAGAAGCTGAAGCAGCTAAAAGAAAGGCTGATGCAGAAGCTGAAGCAGCTAAACGAAAGGCTGACGCAGACGCTGAAGCGGCTGAAGCAGCTCAAAAAGAAGCTGAAGCAGAGGCTGACGCAGAAGCTGAAGCAGATATAAGGAAGACCAAAATGAAGGCCACTCAAGACGAGCTTGAGTTCATACAAAGCCAGCGAGAAGTGGCAGATAAAACGGCGAGAGCAAAAGGCTTTCAGAGGACACTCCAGCACACCACTTTCTTGCCCAATCGGGAACAACTGGAGAACGAAGATCAGCGCAGTCGTGTGCAGGCCTACGTGGACAACCAAGGCGCGTTTCAACATGAACAGGTGAGACCGCAGCTATCCACAAGCCCCCCAAGACCGAGTAGACGAGGAGAAGTATCTCAACGGCCAGATGTGCCGGTCAGCCACAGAGTTGATGTCGCGACAACTAGGTCACGAGATCTTCCCACCGTTGCTGCCCCATTGAACCCACTGAACCATACCTTTGATGGCAACCAGATGGGTCCACCTGCAGTGGCAACAACTACTCAGCAGGAAGTGCTACAAGATCTTCCCTCAATTTCTGCCCCACGGAACCCACCAAACTATACCACTGATGGTAACTGAATGGGCCCACCTGCAGCGGCAATGGTTACACAGCAGGAAGTGCAACGGCTCCGAGACGAGCTCGCCAGAAAAGAGTCAATGTTGAGACAACAGGAAGCAGTCTACTGGGGAACCTCCCCCAGACCTGACCACAGAGGAGAACCTCAACCATCAGCCGTGCCAGCCTACCAGGGAGCCAGCTACATACCACCCGATAGATGAGAGACCCTCCAACAAGTAAGTATGCAAGAAGTCAGGTTCCCTCAGCTCAACGTCAGAGCAGAGGAATTCAGACCAAGCCAACAAGGTCCCTCGCACCTGACATGGCAAAATATCCTCAGCGGACAACACGCTGAAGAAAGTTACCAGCCAGACATGGCGCATGCCTCCACTTCCAGAAGCGATGCACCACCTCCACCAGACTACAGCTCACACACGACACCTGGTGGAAGAAGGTTGGACATGGCAACCAGAGGTGTGCAAAAATTCTCCAACAAACCAGGGAAGGAGTATTTATCATGGAAGCAACTTTTCAAGCAAGCCCTACACGGTGAAAGGATACACCCAGGGGAAGAGCTCGGGCTTATGATGTCATGGCTGGGACCAGAATCCTCAAATGAAGTGGATGATATCTTCATCTCACATCTATGTGACCTACCCGTTGCCCTTCAACTAGCATGGGAAATGCTCGACAAACACTATGGGGCACCTTCCCTAACACAGTCCTCATTCCTGAAGGACCTTTACGATTTCCCTGACATCAATATCAATAATCCTACTCAGATTTGGAAACTCTCCAACTTACTACAGCAACTACGAGCAGCACATGAAAGTCGCACCATGCCGGGGCTTGACTGCCTTGAACAGTTCAACACACAGCAGATCATCATCCAAAAACTACCATGGCACTTGCAAGATCAATGGCTCAGAGACTCCCGGCCCTACAGGAAAAAGGACCCCAGCAAACCTCCACCCTTTGCTGCGCTTACAGATTTCGCTTCCGACCATGCAGCACTGTACAATGATCCTTACTCCCTCGACATCATCCGAAAACATTTTATGACACCGAAACGAACCAGTCACAACTCTAGCGCTAATAGAGGTTCTTTCCAAGCCACAAAGGATAGAACTCCTATTTCAGTGTACAAAACAGAGATCACGACTCGTCCAAAGAAAACTTCCGACGAACAAATACCGAGGAGTACTCATTTGAATCCTCGCCCACCAAGAAAAGGCCTGACTTGTCCAATTCATAATTCTTCACACTCTCTAAACTATTGCAGAGAATTCGGGGAAAAAGCCCTAGATAATCGAAAGGCCCTACTTAAAGAGCATAGGACATGCTTCAAATGTTGTGACTCTATAGATCTCATGGCCAAAGATTGTGCAGTCAGAGTGAAATGCCACCTGTGTGACAGTAACAAGCACACAGCAGCCTTACATCTAAAAACTAAGAAGCCCCCTGAGGGGATACAACAAGTGACAGAAACTCAAAGTGACTCCGAAGGGCAGCCAAAACCGTATGGGACGTACTACACAGATATAAATGGCGACTCACCGTGCTTTCCTTCATGCTCACCCATCTGTCTTGCAAAAGTCTACCCCGATGGGCAACCTGAAAGGGCTGTGAAGATGTACACCATACTAGACCCACACAGCAAGGTCACTATAGCTAAGTCCGCCTTTTTTGACCTCTTCGACCTCCCGAGTGAACTGAAGCATTTCACAATAAATACGTGGACAGTGCCAATGCGCACGGCAGGAAGGAAAATCACTGGTCTACGCATAGAAGTGATAGACGGAAGTTCACATTTCCAGCTACCATCAGTGTTAGAATGGGAGACCTTACCAGATGTTCGCAGTGAAATTTCAACACCAGAGGTGGTAAGAAAAATACCTCACTTAGCACACATAGCCGATTTAATCCCTCCCCTAGATCCTGAAGCTAAAATCCTACTCATGATGGGAAGAGACGCCCCAGAGTCCATTAGCTCCGATGAAAGAATCAAAGGTCCACCAGGAACCCCAGTAGCCATCAAGACGGAACTTGGATGGGCCATAGGAGGGAAGGTTTGTGTTGATCAACCACAAACCCCAACCCAGGTGAGCATCCCAAAAACCTCCATTCCCAGCAATGGAAGAACACCTCACCTAAAACACTGCACGCTTGTGACAACCAAACCTGTTTTGGAAGCAACAGTGTTCCAGACCAGTAAGAATTACAACAACTTAGCCTTGTCCATAGAGGACAAACAATGTCTGCAGCTACGCGCATCCTCCCTGAGCACCACACACTGGGATGAGCTGTGTCTACCAGAACAGAAACAAGACTGGGAGTCATGGAGTGTACTCCCAAGATGTCTCCAAAGTATGCAAGTGCAGTGCATGTATGTCTCCAGCTCACCCACCACCGTACAAAGGAAATAATTGTACGCTTCCTCAAATGTGTCAACGAAGGTAAATGCAGCCTTAAGATGCGTCACAGCCTACAGCGGGGAAAGCCACACTTACATTGTCTTGATTGCAACCATAAGATACATCAGAGTCTACAGCGGGGAGAGCTGCAGTCTCGGTGTCTTCTTTGGAAAAGCGAGACTAACAATACAAGAAGGCCACACCGTACCAAGGTTAGAACTATGTGGTACCTCTTTGGCTGTAAAGCTCACCAACTTGACAGCGAAGACATTGTGCCTTGAACTACAGTCTACCACCTTCTACGCAGACAGCAAGGTGATGTCAAGCTACATCTGCAAGCAAAGCAGACATTTCTACGTCTGTGTAGGCAACAGAGTGAAAAGGATTGAACATCTTTAAACCCTGAACAATGGCAACATGTGCCAACAGATAAGAACTTTGTGAACCAAGTTAAGTGGCCCAATCTTGCCACACAGTTAACATAATTGATCTGGCTAGAAAGTCCTGAGTTCTTGGCCTGTCCAAACAGACAGATGCCACAGAGACCAAAACGCTATGTACTTCCAGCTCCAGATCAACGTGCCAACCTTCAACCTCAGGCACCCAGTAAACTTCAACCAATCCGCTTCAAACCCCTCTCTAAGCGGAAGCACCTGAGATTAGGTATAGTCTTTTTTTTAAAAAAAAATTTTTTATTGGTTTTTTAATTAATACAAAGTGCTCGAGACACACCGTGGGGCTGGGGTAATCAAAAATCCAAAAACAAAACATATATAAGTAATTCAATCAATACATCAAATATTCCCTCTCTATTTCCCTCAAATAGCTTATATATTTAGACTAGTCTATTTCTACCTTAAATTTCTATTAATCCTAAACCTGTTTTAAAGCTTTGTGCAATTACAAGGCCATAATTAAATTTGACTTCAAATACACACATTATCAGTTCAGGTATCCCTTCTAAATATGTCCTAATTCTTTAATTTCATCATAAATCTTATTTATTTCTTCTTCCACAAATATCTCCCAATTAAAATAAAAATTAATCTATCCTATACATATCTAATCCATCAATCCATCAATTTTTTTGTTAACAAAATAACAACCTTAAATCATTTGAGTCCCTTAAACAAGGTTCTGTTTTCATCCAATTAAATTATCAAACCTAATATCATCCATATTATCAGAGAGAACACATCATCTTATTAAAATCACATTCAATTAATTATTAATTCAATCCTGATCTAAAACATCTCTTCATTTTTCTTCATTCCATTATATAGTAATTTCCATACATTAATCACCCATTTTTCTTATTTCTATTCAAAAACTTAATCCTTAACTTAGTCCATAGTTCTAAAATGCCTTATATCCAATATATCTAATTTTAAATTTCTCTTTTCAGTCTTATTCTAGGCTTTTTTTTTCTGCTAAGAAGGTTTCCACAACAATGCTTCCCTTCCAACCAGTAAATCTCTCTTTGTTGCTTGTGATGTTATTTGAGGCAGTAATAAGCTTCCTGTCATCTGGATTGGACCTCCATTTCTCTTATTCTTGAAGCCTCGCTGCATTAAAGGTTCAAATCTCAATCTTTGTTTTTTCTGGTCCTCACAACTGTAGATAAGATGCTTGTAGGATGAAATAAGTTCCTCTGTATCCTCAATGAAGTCCTCTTTAAGTGTATTTTGGTTTGTAGAGTAGTCTGGTGTAATCTGAAAGTCACTTTTAAAATTTGAAGAAGAATCTCTGATTCTTAGTTCTGTGGTGATCTCTTTCATTGTAAAAAATTCCTCTTTAATTTCCTTTAATTCCTCTTCTGGTATGTTTTGGTTTCTAGCATAAACAGCTGTAATCTGAAGGTCAGTTTGAAAGTTTGGGGTAGCATTGACTCTTCGTTCTGTAGTAATCCTTTTCCTTATAGCACATATTTCTTCAGAAACCTCATAAATCTTTTCCAGTATAAGCTTACAATTTAAATGAGAGTGGAGTTTCTCCATTTTAAAAGTAATCAAAAAAGTCTTTTCTTTATTATTATTATTATTATTATTATTATTATTATTATTATTATTATTATTATTATTATTATTATTATTTTATTAATTTTTTTATAATTTTAACAGAGAAAAGAAACTAGTCATATCAAATCATAATATAAAAGTAAACAATCATCCATACACAAAATATAAATACATTTCAATACATCTAGTACTAATAACTCAACTGAAAATAATCATCCCAAACAATTAACATCACTGCTCGGCACCCCCACCACCACATCCCACCAACCCTATCCTTCCCCCTCACTTACCAACTGACTACCTACCTTCTCCCTCCTTCTCTTCTTTCTGCTTCCTTCTCTATCTCCATCCTCCTCTTCCCCCTTCTTATCAACTTACACTTACATCAACCTTCACTCCTCCTTCCTTTTTCCCCATCAGATGTGGAGCCCAGAGGACACCCGAGCAACCCCTTAATAACAGTAACAGTAATTATTTATTCTTCCTCCAACCCCAATTGCAGTTGAGAAAACATCATGTATAAGATTATCAAGCCTCCCTAACCCCCCCCCCCGACTTCCCAGAGTGAATACAAGGTATAACAAAAGAAAACCCCACTACATCAAACAAAATAATTATATAATCTTAACAAGAATTTTAGACTATATAAAAAAAGAAAGAATAATAATAATTATATTCTTATTCAATTCAATTTACCATAATATATCTTAATATATATCTTCATTTAAACATCCTCTCCTAAACCTTACTTGTAATATTTATCTTTAATTCAATCCATAATCTTAAATTAACCTTAATTCCTTTAAACAATCAGCTCATCTTGTTAAGAATAGTATTTATCATTTACATCTAAACCACCAATCTAAGTCAAATCTAATACATTTAATTTGTAGTAATATATCTTAATATATCTTAATATATCATTTAAACATCCTATCTTACAACTTACTTATAATCTTAATCTTTTTCCATTAAACATCCTTTCTTACATCTTACTTGTAAAATTAGTCTTAAATTCACCCCATGATCTTAGATTAACCTTAATACCTTACATTTATTAAATTTCCTCTCTTCAATCGACTTCTGGGCTTTCTCATCTGACAATCAATTTATTCCATTTCTAATTTACATTCCTAAAACTTTAACAAATCACATAATGCTTATCTATCCCTTCAATCAATCAATTCAATATCAAACCTAGATCATTTCAGAACAAATACATTCTTCATCAGTTTAGTTATGTCTTCCATTAATCATCTTCTCTTACATCTTACTCATAATCTTAGTCCTTAATTCAGTCCATAATATTAAATTACCCATAAACCCTTGCATACAATTTTAAATTTCATTTCAGTCGAACTCTAGGGTTTTTTTTCAACCAAGTAGACCTCCGTAACGAGGCCTCCCTCGTTAATAATAAATCTCTCTTCTTTACTTCTTCACCTCCATAAGTAATTCGCATCTTGAACTGAATCAATGTCTCTTTTTTGTCAAATAAATCCTCTTCTTGCTGCTTATCAAAAAGGAATAACCAACCCTTCCTTTCTTGAAACAAGTCTTCTTCCTCCAGTCCATAAATAAACTGTTTATCAAACAAAATCCATCCTTTATTCTCTTTATACTCAGAACTGTATTCTTCTTTTTCTTGCTCTCCTTTTGATTTAGATTGTATTATAAGATGTTCAGCAATCAATTGTAAATCAATTCCATTTGAAAAAAGGGATCTAATTGATTGTTCTTGTTTTACTTCTTGATTAAATTGTATTATATAATGTTCAGCAGCCAACTGAAGATCAGTTTCATTTGAAAAAAATACTCCTTTATTGACTTCAATAATATCTTCTCTCAGCTCTAAGTTACAAACTTCTGTCATAGCTTTAAAATCTTTTTTCTGTTCTGGCATCTTTTTATCCAGCTTGTTCTCCAGTTTATCCAGCTTATCATTTATTGAAGATAATGTAACCATTACTGGAGATAATGCAACAGTTAAAACATTCTGTAAGTCTTTCATTGTAAGCATTTCCGAAGGAGACTGTATAAGCTCTTGAGATTCTAAAAAAACCTTTGCCATTGCTGCCTTATATCTCATAGTCATAGTAGAAAGAAGAAAAAAAGGAAAAAAAGGAAAAAGTAGAAAAAAAGATTTTTAAAATTGCCAATTCCTCCCTTCTCAATTTCTTTTAAAATCCAATTTGCGTTATAATTTAGTAAATACATCAAGTCTAAATAGTCTCTCAAACATCACTTCAGAAAGAGAAGAGAAAATTCAGTTTCACTTTCCAGCAGATTCAATACTTTCGATTTCTTCACTTTCACTGAGTAAGTGAAAGCTTAAAGCAATCGCCATTTTGAAAGAATTATGTTGATTCAAGAAAGTTATAAGTAAAAAGGCATAAACAAAATAACAAAATACTTGCAATACTCAAAGGACTCTTGTATTCACTCCGTCTGTTTAAAAATCCTTATTGTTCTCTCTTCAAAGCAGAGGCGGTCGCGGCGTCTAATTCTGTCAGCCGACAGAAGCGTCTCTGAGCAGGAGCGTTTCAAGTGCCTGGGGAGCACACCTTCTCTGCCCCTGAAAACTTGTTCCAGGGGTCTTGGAAGGGCTCAACCCGGCTCTTGAAGCTCTACTCCCCTTCTTTGCCCGAAGAGGAGTTTTTTCGCGGCAACAAACAGCTGTTGAGTGCTGTTGTTGACGGCTATACTAACTCAGAGACCGGAGCCTCACGTTAGAGACTCCAGCGACGCCGGCGGAGCCACCGGAAGCCTATTATTATTATTATTATTATTATTTAATGAAGGCTGTAATTAAACAGTGTCCACCCCCTCAGTTCCCACAGCTGCACCAGCTTATTTCTTCCAGGAATATTTTGAAGGTCAGGTTTCTATCCAAAGAATAGCTGCAACATTAACTTTTCACTACTAGATTTCCTCAGTAAATAAAAAGAAACTTTTCCAGACACCATTTTCCCCCTTTTTTCTCTCTTTTAAAGGAAAAAGTGGAGAAAGAAGTATTCTTCCAATATTAGCTCTTAATAAAATTTTAAAAAAATGGTTGTGTTTTTTTTCTGTATCCCAAAAGGAGTGAAAATAGAGTGTAGTCTTTAAAAAAAATTTATTCTCAATGCCTCTCTTTCCACACATACAGAAGCCGCCCTTTCCAAATGGGGAAATAATTCCAACCCAAGTTTTTTCAGGCAAAAAAAAAGAAAGTAAGGGAAAGAAAGGGGCTAAAGGGATCTCACCTGGATCCTCTGCAGTGGGTCTAATATCGCTTAGCTGTAATTGTGACTTCGGCTGGTGCAGTAGGATAATCGGCCATCTTGCAGGACGATCGTTGCTCCATTGGCCCTAAGGAAATAGCTGGAGCCGCGGGAGAAGCTGCCGCCAGCAAGTCTCCTTCTAGGTGGTTGCCCCTCCAGGGCAACTTTCGACCCACTGGGGGGTCTACTGACACAGAAAACCTGGCCGAGCTGGAGACAAGTCCTTAGACACGACCGGCGTCACCACGTACTGGAACCGGAAGTCAGATTAGGCATAGTCTTGATCGTCTTGATCACTTGTCTTAGCATCCCAAGAATTAGCCTTGTAGGAGCCTGCAAGGACTTACAGACTATTGAAGATATTTGTCATGATCCAGTGATTGACAAATGTGTGAAGGCCAAAAATTAACCTCCCCATGCACCTCACATGGGCGAAGCATGGGAGCACATAATTGGCATACCCCGCAAAATCATGGACTCTATCTCGTTAAAGACACCCACACCCTCACTACCCTGATGACAACAGTAGCAGCCATCTTCAATACTCCATCGGTGGTTCCAGACCCTTCGGTTCTTGAGTATCCCGAGTCTTCTGCAGCTGCTGTTGTTCCTGATTCTTCAGTTCCAGCTGATGTTCCTGATTCTTCAGTTCCAGCTGATGTTCCTGATTCTTCAGTTCCACCTGATGCTCCTGATTCTTCAGTTCCAGCTGATGTTCCTGATTCTTCAGATCCTGCTGATGTTCCTGAGTTTCCTGTGTTTCCAGCTTCTTCGGTTCCTGAGTATCCTGTGAATCCAGTTCCCTTTCTTCCTGAGAAATTTTGGGTTCCAGTTTTTCTGTTCCAGATTTGGTTCCAGTTTCTTTTACAGGGAGAAGACCCTGTCTTGCTGAGAGACAAGAACGCATACCAGAACTATTGGCCCATGGGACTTGCGCACCAGGCCCACCCAGTCGATGTACTAGCTTGCCAATCTGAGGTCCAAATCGTGAAGCCACGTGAGTCAAGTCATGACTCAAAGACTCTTGTACCAGGCTGATAACTGATTTGGTCCCGTTGCTGGTGAAGATTGAACTAGAAGATCAAACCTCAAACTATGTATTGTGTTTATGCATTGTTTGATGTAACACTTGCTTGTTTCTGTTATAATTGTGCATGTTTTGTATTTACCTTATAGTTATGCATGTTTTGATACCATGTTTTACCTATTTAGTCACAAGTTAGTTAATAATGAGAATTACATGCCTTAAAGCTATGTTTTTTGCTTATTTCGGTTAGTTAGTAATGGAAATTTAAATTTCCAAGCGGAGAGTGTTCTGGACCATGGTAAACCTGACTAGAGCATGTATCTGTATGTTAGAATAGCTAGCATTTATTGGGTTAAGTACTGTCTCCTTAAGAGATGGCTTATGGGAAATGTAGTTTTAGCTAGTTAGCTATATCATATTAGTAGGTCAGTGGGAGGAGCCACCAAAGTTTATTACAGGATTTCCTAGCCACAAGCCTGTTGGGAAAGGTTCCTTTGTTTTCATCCAGCCTCATGTCTCCTAGCCACACGGCTTGGAGGTCCTATGCCAACATGTGATGCTTATGCAGAAGAAGAGGGGAAAATCCATTATCAAATTACCTGTGGAATGAGCTATATTGCTGAAATATGTTTCTGGATGTATCTCTACATAACAGTAAGTTATTGTTTAGGATTCCTAGAAATAAAAGTGATATTCTTTGCTTATTCTGCTGATTACTGTTCTGACCCAGACAGAACAGATTGCTTTTAGTCCCATCTGGGACAGACAGATAACTCAGCAGAATAAGTGAAAAATATCGCTTTTATTTCTAGGAATTTCTGTTATTATACCTTTTAATAAAAAAGTGGTAGCTAGCTGCTTTTGTAGTGTATATTTCCAGGTCTGGCCTACCTCACAGGGCTGACAGACATAGGAAACTAAGTAAATTCAGACAAGTTATTTTCTTTCAGCCCAGCTTAGCCCACATACCATAAGCTTAATATTTCATGGAACTTTGGCTTGGTTGTGTGAACTCATTTTTGTGGTCTATAAATGATAGCTTATTTATTATACAGTCCCAACTAATTATCGCTTAGTATCATATCTGAATTAGGTGTTAGTGCCATGTTACCATGCCTCATTATGACTTGAACTTAAAAAGGGATAGGTTTTCTAGGAATAGATTGTTCATCTTTAACAAATTAAGGCAAATATATGTGTCCCACGTGTATCACACCTTCTGGTGAGATAGAAGTCCCCTGAGGATGGGCTCTAGCATGAGTCTAAAAGCTCAGATTAAACCTCTGGTCCCAGTGACTGACCCAGATTGGATCCTGTTCATCTTTGAGTTTGCAGGTTCCACGCACACCTAGACTACATCTTCCAGGAATTAAAATGTTTGTTATCAGCACCCTCCATAGTGCCTGAAAACAGTATAACGCTAATTCTTGAAGTAGAAATTGTAAGAGATACAGCTTTTTATCTTAACTTCAATAGCAGGCTGCTATAAGATAATTGTTCATATTACTCCAAATTACTTACACCATTTCACCCCACCCAGAGGTGGAGATAGAATAGTTAGGATAGCTTGATTTCTGGCCTGTGAGTAGGTTGCTCAACTTGCCTCACTGAAAAGCTGGGGGTGGAGTGAGAGAAGGACAATACTCAGCTGCTCAAGTCTCTTTGGCAGTCTGCTTGATACTGAGCAACATTCAAGAGATTGCTCCTTTGGTCCTCTGCAAGTCTGAAAGGTGCTTGACTTGAGCATCACAGTCCAGTGTGCTGTTCCTCTATACCTGATCTGCACTAGGGCTGGATGACTGAACCCTGCTAGTCCTGGACAATGCTGTGTCTCTGTTGCTCCCAGATTGTGCTTCTATTTCTGTTGCTGAAAGGTGGGTAGCCAAGAAAGAAGGTGCTCACTCTCTCTGTGAATGTGTGAGAGGGTATAGAGGTATTTTGTACAGTAGTATAGATTAGTGTTGGGGAATGCAGACACAGCCTCTGTTCCATTTGAGCCACCAAATCCTCTATTGAAAAGTAAAGATGCTAAACCAGTAGGTTCTCTGAGAAGATGGAGAGAAAGATGACAATATTTGGGAGAAATCTGAAAAATTGGTGAGCTACAGCAAGGGATGTGGGATGAGTTTTACAACCTGAGACATTTGAAGCGTTGCTTTCTGGGGAAAATGGGAAATGTGGATTCTTGCAGTGCATTAGAACAGGGAAATCTGGAGCATGGAAGCTGAAACATCTAGCAAGTATTGCTTTCCTTCTGATTAAAAAATATGTTAAGGAAAAAGAATTGCTGTATTTCACTTGTCAGATACAGGTAGTAATCCAGCTTTGTAAGGAATGTGCGTATGTATCTAGATTTCTACACTTGGAATGCAGATGGGTTTTATTTTTTCTCCCTGTAGCCATTACATAACAATTAATCACTTTGATGTATTTTGCAATTGACCAATTACTAGACTGAAATAGATTGTGTGTATGTGGGTTCATAGGAGGTTTGGGTTATTGTTCTCTTCCCATTTCTATAACAATACGGTAGAGAGATCAGATTTGCTGCTTATCAGTCTTCAGAGAAAGATCTATTGCAGTTACTGACCAAGGAATTTTCTTAGTAGCATCTCTTTTACCAGATTGGCTTTACGTGCCATATTTCAGGCCTAGACTCAGTTACATATCCCTAGGAATTGGGTTTGGGAAAAATCTCTGCAGGCTTTTGATAGAACATGTTTGGTGAGTCAGAACAATGTAAACCCACGCCATCTGATCTCCTCTCATGTTAGTCTTTTGGATCAAAAATAATTAAAAGGTTTGTAGCATGGATTAGAAATACCTATAGATATTGTTGAGAAAGGAAATGGTAAGAGGAGAAGTGACAATGTAAATTAATCAAAAATTGAGTTCATTAACAAAAAATAGCTCAACATAGTAATATGTCACAGAGGAGCTGGTTACACATGCAGAGAGCCTTCATAGAAGATGCTTAATCTGTTTATGGATTTAACATCTTTTCTGGCTTTGCATAACAAGCGAACCAAATCTGGGTTTTCATAACCCAAAGCCACTAAAAAACAAACAAACGTTAGCACTAGCTAAGCTTATCTTGTTGTATAATTATGACTACTAGGTCTTTAACTGACCCAGTTAAACATTTCACACGTGTTCCTGTTTAACTATTAGACAGGTTGCCATAGCTCCTAAAGCAGTGGTTCTCAACCTGTGGTCCACAGACCTCTGAAGGTTCGCAATGTCACAAGGGGCCTGTGAAGGCTTGGAGAAATGTTATGATTTAAATCTTGAGTTAAGTCTTGGGGGTCTGTGACCATAGTCTGTGGCCACAAAAGGTATTTAAGGGGGGGGGGTCCATGATGAAGAAAAAGTTGAGAACCACTGTCCTAAAAAATTACTATTCAGCTGTTTTAGGTTTCAGGTATGGCACCAGCCACGACCCCAGGGAAGGGGGGGAGGAGTGGCTATTATAGCCAAGAAGACTTTTAGCCTACGCAGGCTCGCTGTTTCTGAGATTGCGGGTTGTGAGTTGCTCCTTGTGAAGTTGGACCTAGGGGTTCAGGTGGGCTTGTTGCTCACGTACCTGCCTCCCAGCTGCGTGTCAACAGCCCTGCCTGCGCTACTTGAGGGGGTTGCTGGGCTGGCGGTTGAGTTCCCCAGGCTTATTGTCTTGGGGGACTTAAATCTTCCATCGCTCGGCGAATCCTCTGGGTTGGCGCAGGAGTTCATGGCCACCATGGCAACCATGAACCTGACTCAGGTAGTTCAGGGTCCGACTCACGAGAGGGGACACACTCCCGACATGGTATTCCTCTCAGAACAGTTGAGCAATGATCTGAATTTAAGGGGCTTAGATATTTTGCCTATGTCATGGTCAGACCATTTTCTGTTGCGGCTTGTTTTCAAGGCTCCAATCCTCCCCCGCAGGGAGGCGGAACCGATTAGGTGGTTCCGCCCCAGACGTCTGATGGATCCAGAGAGTTTTCAGAGGACGCTTGGGGAAATACCAGATTCTCTCATTCACAGTTCGGCAGAGTCCCTGGTTACGGCCTGGAATATGGCTGCGAAGGGGGCTCTTGACCGGATTGCGCCGCTGCGACCTCTCTGTGGTAGCAGACCCAGGAGATCTCCTTGGTTTACTGAGGAACTCAGGGGGATGAAGCGCCAGAAGAGACGCCTAGAGAAGCGATGGAGGAAAAGCAAATCCGTATCTGACCGAACACTTGTAAGATCTTATATCAAGACTTATCAGGTGGCGCTCAAGGCGGCAAGATGCGCGTATCATTCCGCCTTGATTGCATCTGCGGAATCCCGCCCAGCCGCCCTGTTCAGGGTAACTCGCTCCCTCCTTAATCAGGGGGGGGTTGATGCACCCTTGCAGGGTAGTGCTGAGGACTTTAATAAGTTTTTCGCGGATAAAATCGCCCAGATTCGGATGGACCTTGACTCCAATTGGAATGCAGTATCGGCTGATAATGATTCAGTCGAGATGACAGGGACTCGTCTTGATCCTGTTGTGTGGGAGGAGTTTGACCCGGTGGCACCTGATGAAGTCGACAAGGCCATTGGAGCTGTGAGCTCCGCCACCTGTTTATTGGACCCGTGCCCCTCCTGGCTGGTTTCGGCCAGCAGGGAGGTGACGCGGGGCTGGGTTCAGGAGATTGTCAATGCTTCTTTGAGGGAGGGGTCCTTTCCGGCTCCCTGCAAGGAGGCAATTGTGCGCCCCCTCCTCAAGAAGCCTTCCCTGGACCCAGCTGTTTTAAACAACTACCGTCCTGTCTCCAATCTTCCCTTTATAGGGAAGGTTGTTGAGAAGGTGGTGTCACTCCAGCTCCAACGGTCCTTGGATGAGGCCGATTATCTGGGCCCTCAACAGTCAGGATTCAGGCTCGGCTACTCCACGGAAACTGCTTTGGTCGCGCTGACGGATGATCTCTGGCGGGCCTGGGATAGGGGATTATCCACTATCCTGGTGCTACTTGACCTCTCAGCGGCTTTCGATACCATTGACCATGGTATCCTTCTGCACCGACTGGAGGGGTTGGGGGTTGGAGGCACTGTTTTGCGGTGGTTCACCTCCTACCTCACTGGTCGGTCGCAGTCGGTGTTGGCAGGGGGTCAGAGGTCAACCCCTAGGTTCCTCCCTTGTGGGGTCCCTCAGGGATCAGTCCTCTCCCCTCTGCTGTTTAATATCTACATGAAACCACTGGGCGAGATCATCCGACAACACGGGGTGAGATATCATCAGTATGCTGATGATACCCAGCTTTACATCTCCACCCCGTGTCATTTCAGTGAAGCAGCGGAAGTGATGTGCCGATGTCTGGAGGCTGTTAGGGTTTGGATGGGTGCCAACAGGCTCAAACTCAACCCCGACAAGACGGAGTGGCTATGGGTTCTGCCTCCCAAGGATATTTCAATCTATCCGTCCATTAGCCTGGGGGGGGAGCTTTTGACCCCCTCGGAGAAGGTCCGCAACTTGGGCGTCCTCCTCAATCCACAGCTAAATTTGGAACATCATCTTTCGGCTGTGGCGAGGAGGACATTTGCCCAGGTTCGCCTGGTGCACCAGTTGCGGCCCTATTTGGACCGGGAGTCTCTTCTCACAGTCACTCATGCCCTTATCACCTCGAGGTTCGACTATTGCAATGCTCTCTACATGGGGCTACCTTTGAAAAATGTTCGGAGACTTCAGGTAATGCAGAATGCAGCCGCGCGAGCAGTGTTGGGCTTGCCTAGAAATGCCCACATTTCGGCATCACTCCGCGAGCTGCATTGGCTGCCAATTGGTCTCCGAACCCAATTCAAAGTGTTGGTTATGACCTATAAAGCCCTACATGGCATTGGACCAGGTTATTTACGGGACCGTCTGCTGCCCCATGAATCCCAGCAGCCGGTTAGGGCCCACAGAGTGGGCCTTCTCCAGGTCCCGTCAGCCAGACAGTGTCGCCTGGCGGGGCCTAGGAGAAGGGCCTTCTCTGTTGCGGCCCCGGCCCTCTGGAACCAACTTCCCCCGGAGATCCGTGTCGCCCCCACCCTCTTCGCCTTTCGTAGATTGCTTAAAACATACTTTTGCCGGCAGGCCTGGGGCAGCTAACACCTTGCCCCTAGCCAGTGTATGTTTCTGTGTATGTTTGTGGAGTGATTGGTTTCTTTTAGCTCAAGGGTTTTTTATAGATATGTGTTTATTGTAATTTCTATCATGCTGTGAGCCGCCCTGAGTTCTTTGGAATAGGGCGGCATAGAAATTAAATAAATAATAATAATAATAATAATAATAATAATTATAATAAAAGTGATTATAATTCTTTTTCCCCACAAGGATAGCAACCTTGCTGTTGTCGATAGTGTATTCTGAGGAGTAAAAATATTGACCCAGTGTTTTTTGGTAATCTAATTCCTGATCTCTATCTTCTAATAGTAATGGTTTTTCATTCCATCACTTTGACTTTATTTATTGTGTTTTTAGGTGTGGAAAACACTGATGCTCAAAAAGGTAAGAACAAACCTGAGTAAAGGATAGTCAACCTAATAACGGGGAAGGGAAAGCCTAGAGAAGGGATAATGTCATAAAATTGAGTTCAAGCCTCTCAAAATAGAGTTTTCCAATAGCTGTTTTATTCTTGTGTTATTCAGACAAAAAGCAAAGCAAGTTTGCAACTAAGCTTAATTATTTCCTTTATATTTGTACATATACTTGTCTAATTTCAAAGTTATCTTACTAGAATAAGCTATGCCCAACAAGGCTATTCAAAGAACTAAGCCCAACAAGGCTATTCAGGTTATTGTGTCCAACAAGGCTATTCAAATAACTATGCCCAACAAGGCTATTCGGTTAATTTAATTTAATTAATTTAATTTAATTGTTTACACTTATATGCCGCTCCTCTCCGAGGACTCGGAGCGGCTTACAACATATACAAACAATATTCATATCAAATCCAAATTAAAAAAACATTTAAAGATAAAAACCAACACTCATTCATCATTCACACAACAGTCACAATCATCCCCAGGCCTGCCGGCAAAGATAGGTCTTAAGATCCTTTCGGAAGGCCGGGAGAGTGGGAGAAACGCGGACTTCAGGGGGCAGTTGGTTCCAGAGGGTGGGCGCCACAACAGAGAAGGCCCTCCCCCTAGGACCCGCCAGACGACATTGTTTCACTGACGGGACCCGGAGGAGGCCGACCCTGTGCGCTCTCACCGGTCGAAGGGAAGTATGTGGCAGAAGACGGTCCCGTAAGTATCCTGGTCCAATGCCATGAAGGGCTTTATAGGTTAACTATGCCCAACAAGGCTACTCAAGTTTCTGTAAGTATTATTGCCCAAGTAGGCTACACATTCACACAATACTCACATACACTCTCAACACAGGTGATCAGGCTGTGTTAGAGTGGGCTGGGAAACAGACTCAGGATGTCCCCTGCTCCAACAAGAGTCATCTCACACTTCGGGGGTCTGGGTTCATTCCAGTCTTTTCTTTATGCCCATGTTTTATACTATGAATCCATATGTGTGGTACATCTTGCCCCGGTCTTGTCAGTAACTTCACATTCTTACTCCCTGTTCCATGACTCCATGAAAAATGCAATCCATTGCATTCCTTACGGTCACTAATATTCCACTTGATATTCATCAGCAATAATTCACTCATACACACATCCAGGATCTTCCAGCAACGTGAGTTTCCCAGTGGGTTCAGGAAAAGGCTAGATATGGTTGTACTATAGGCCCACTATACCCATGATTTATTTTAATATATTATACATTATGCATCATATTTAATATCTAAAACTTCCTCCTTCCATTATGTATTCAAGATGGACAGTGATTAATATTTATATGTTACTTATATGTAGTGGTGGGATTCAGCCAGTTCGCACCACTTCGGTAGGACCAGTAGCTAATTTTCTGTTGCCCAGGCCCAGAATGGACTTCCAGAAGCAGCATCCACACAAAGAATATGTTCACATATTTGAATCCCACCACTGCTTATATGTAAAGGTGTAGGTCTATACATATCTTGTATATAGTATGTTTAAATGTGTGTTATGTATGTGTACACTTTGAAAGCAAGCAACTGAACTTCATTTTTAATATGTGCCATTGTGCCCACAGTAAAAATACAATAAAGTTTATCTATCTATCTATCTATCTATCTATCTATCTATCTATCTATCTATCTATCTATCTATCTATCTATCTATCTATCTATCTATCCATCTATCTATCTATCTATCTATCTTTGTAATGTATTCATAGCAAATAACATAATATGTAACATAAGGAATAATTTTCAGACTTATAAATAAACCCTTACATATATAAATTTGAATGTGGACACTTCTCTATTTACACTTTTTAAAGTATTTCCTCCTTATCATAAGTTTTAGGTTATGGCCCAGAAATTTAGAAAGAGTGTGGAAGTTTATAAAGTTTTCTTTAGTTTAGTAGGAAATCCATACATATTTGAGCCTCCTTTTTCCAACCATCTGTGATGGTCCACTTGGTGCAAAAACTTACTCATTTTCAAGATGAACATTTATAGAATGCATATGCTTCAATATAGTGCAGAGATAGTCATGAGATAGAAGAGTGTGTATACATATACAAAGAGAGAGATTAAAAATGTACATACTTGCAAATGCAGTGTGGCATGTGGCCTGGAGATTTCCATGTGGGCACATCAGTTGTACATGGATGAGAAAAAACCCTCTGTAGGCAGGTTGTGCATGGATGCTGTGTATTTTATGGGCCTTTTATGTATATTAATAAACATACCTGAGAGCTATGTAGGTAACACACACATATAGACACATCTTCCCCCTTTCTCTCTTGTATAAATGCTACTCTTCATTTAATTCCACTGTTTACATTTTTGTAAATTATGCATGGCATAGAACCTATGAATATAGCTGAACTCCAGTAGAAATTTCAACAGACATTCCAGCATCCCTTATAATTGGCTATGATAATTAGGAATATTAGGAGCTGTAATTAGCAAAATTTAGTTGCTGTCTCCTTCTATTTATTGTTGCTTGATCAACACCCATCTATCCACATTCTTTCTACAGTTCTTTCTTTCTATCTAGCATTAGATATAATTTGTTTCAATGTAATTACTTTAGTTATGACTCATCCTACTCTGTAAACGTATGGCAGTTGTCAACAACATCTAAAGTAGAAAATATATGACATCTGGCTAGGCAAACACAAAATGTTTTTAAACATCAGTAGATAATTAGGTACCCTTTAAATATATTTTCACTCATTCCCAACTAATGGAATGGCAAGTGATTAAAAGAGTATCTGGAGGAGATACTAGTTTGTCTATTGGTGTCTAACCATTTCTTAAAAGATGTCTGTAGGTCCCAGATATTCTATCATTATAAAATTACTTGGAGAGCCCCTATTTTTCTTATGTACCTATAAGCAAAGGTTTTTCTGCTGATTATCAATAAATGATAAAACATATTCAGGTACATATTTAACATATTTGTATTACTGTATGTGCTCATTAATCTACTGGTATTCTCATAAGCCTTCCTAGTAATGATTTTTCTTATCTATATATCTGGGATATCTTTCCTCACCTTAACAAGTATCCTTAGCTCTTGTTACCTGTAAGAGGTAACCAGGCTGAGCCCGAGGGAGGAGTCAAATGCGTCATCAGTCATGAGTCCCTTCATGTCCACAAGAGATCTAAGTCCAGCCCACCTTGAATTCCTTCTACTCTTCTCTCCCGCTAATTTCCCTTGGCCTTTAGTAGTTCAGATTCTTGTAGAGAGCTCAAACTCATAATAAATCTTTACACCCATTTGAAATGTCTGGATCTCCTGCTTTTCCTGGTGCTTGACACCACCCCATCACATGATCTAACTAATTGCAACCCTTTAATTTTGTTGATTCATACTAATCATTTCATGCTTCCACCATCTGGTTACAAATTCACTACTATATGTAGGGTGTCCACCTAAGTGGAATTAGCACCAGCTTATTATTTGGATGGAAAACTGTCAGGAACTGGGAAGATGAAAAAAAGCAAGAAGACAGTTGTGATCCATTTGCATATTTTTACCCCTGAACACTGTCCAGATGTGCCTGTGAAATGATCAGGAATAAAGGCCAGTCAGTCAGCTTTACCTATAATATGCTTTAGGATTGAACTGAAGTGAAAACACTCAGTATCTAAATCTTAGATCTTCTGTTCCAGCTATATTTTGAAACAGAAAATGAAAAATATCATCTATTTATCAATCATGGATAAAAAATTAAGAATTTGAAGGAAACTTATAATATGTTATTTTCCCTCATCCAAATAACTTGTGGCTTCACATAACAACAACAACAATACAGACAAGCACCTGCTACATAACATCCCAGACTTAACAATTGTCGATAAAAAAGACAAAAAAGTCTGGATAGTGGACGTGGCAGTTCCTGGAGAAAGCAGAAGAGAAGAGAAAGAACTGGAGAAGATAACAAAATGCAAAGACCTACAAATAGAAATAGAATGACTGTGGCAAAAGCAAGCAAGGGTAGTACCAATAGTAATAGGCACCTTGGGTTGCAATCCCAAAACAACTGGAGCACCACTTGAACACCATTGGCCTTGAAAAATTCACCATCAGTCAATTGCAAAAGGTGGCCTTACTAGGAACAGCTTCCATTCTGCTATGATATCTGTAACACCATCAAACATCCAGATCTGCGTATCCCAGGTCCTTGGTAAGGACTCGATAGGTAGACAAAAATGCCAAATCCAGTCTGAACATCTGGCTGACTGTGCGATGATTAACAACAACAACAACAACAATAATGTTTGCTGAATTATGACAAGGTTGGCTGTATTGGTTATAGAAAAGCAGTAGCATCACCCATAATATGATCTCAAAAATTTCCTAGAGCTCTCATCTACTTCTCACACTTCTCTCTTTTTTCTTTTATAGTCTGTGGGCGCCCCAAAGTACATTCCCCTCGAATTGTTGGTGGGAAGAATGCTGAAGATGGGGAATGGCCATGGCAGGTCAGCATACGAGAAAACAGACTTCACATGTGTGGTGGAAGTCTCATTTCCTCCCAATGGGTGGTGACAGCTGCTCATTGCTTTGACAGGTAAGTAGCAGATTTGCATTAAAGAGACTATCTCAGCCAGTTTCTCTTCTTTAAGGGAATCAGTAATTGAAGACGGAGCTATAGCACTAGGGAACAATAGCAATTCAACTAAGTTCAAAAATTGGCAGTGGACCGGCTTCCAGTTCCGGGTCGCGGAGGTGTGGTCGATCAAAGAGAGTCGTCTCTTTGCCGGCCGAGTTTCCTCCGCCGGTAGACCTCTGAGTGGGTTGAAAAGTTGCTCTGGAGGAGCGACTACCATTGAGGAGGCTTCTCGGATGACTGCAGAGGGGTGGCGGTGTCTTCTGTAGTCCGAGTATCTCCTTTGGGCCAACGGAGTAAAGATCGGCCAGTAAAATGGCCAATCATTTAGCTGCGCCAGCCGTAAGCCATAAGATCATCTAAGCAAACAGACCCACCGTGGAAGATTCAGTGAGATTTTCTTTTACCTCTATTTTCTTTTTTCCTGTGAAAAGCTTTTTTTTAATCATTTCCCTATCTTGCTAAAGCGGCGTTTTTGGTGGGGGAAGAGAAGCTAAAAAGAAATTAAATTTACTTTTTTTAAATTGTTGATTTTATTTTTGAATATTTGGGAGCCCCAAGAAACCTTGCTACAGAGATGTAACATACCAATTGTTTGGAGAATATATATTTTTTTCTTTTTTATTCTTATGGTGTCTGGAAAAATGGAACATTTGAATAATTTTGATTATTCGTTGGGGGATATCTTCTGGTGAAACTATTTACTCCAACTGTCATTTCTTTCTTTTGGATTTTGACTTTGGCTTTTAAGTTATTACAAAGGGAAAAGATAAAGAAGCAGTATAATTGGGTGGAGGCGGATATTGATTGATTTCTTTTGAATATAGTCTCCCCTAAAGGACGCTGGCTTTAAATATGATAGAAATGGAAGAAACATGTCTAAATTTCACTTATAAGTGTATATTGGATAAAATCCTGGAAAACACCGAGAGGATAGTTGCTTACACAAAAGAGATTGCACTTCAACGACAAAGTAAAGCACAAGGTGTAAGTAAGCATTTGGAAAGCCAAGAAACAGCAGAGGGGGCTTATACCCAAGAGATTTCTTTTCAACCTTGCTTTCAGCCTACTGAGACAGAAGAATCAAACCTACATTCAGATTATCAATCTATACTGGAACAAATTCTGGATGATAATGACCAAATGATCTATAACAAGGAAATGGAGGATTTTATCCCAGAAGGACAAGCTGACCTGCAGACACCATCTGACTCTCTGACAAAGAAAAAACCAACAGAAGAAGAGCAATACTTGATCAAAGAGGATTATACATTATCTTATTTACAACCTATAAAGAAAATGATGTCAATTAAACTTTATGCAACGATGGGAAACGATGTTCAGCTACA
The DNA here is from genome assembly GCA_034064705.1 of Bothrops alternatus. NCBI lineage: Eukaryota > Metazoa > Chordata > Lepidosauria > Squamata > Viperidae > Bothrops > Bothrops alternatus. Next base: position 473,203 of record JARGCV010000165.1, on the reverse strand, counting down.
AGTTATTGAGAACAGCTACAACTTTTATATCAGTTTAATAAAATGGATAATGGGAGACTCATTTTTGGTGTACACATTATGGCAAGAGATAATGGGTGATCTATTTGAGGAACTAGAGACTTTATTATGGAAACCCATTTGGAATAGAAAGAAACCCAGAATAAGATATAAATATCGAATTTAAGATTACAGTGATGGGTGGTAAAGGATTTATAGCGACTTGGATTGATTTGGATGTGGATTTTGCTAAAGGGGAGGTCATGATGAAAAGATTTAGAATTTAATATTGAAATATAGTAAGAATATGTTTTTTGGAATGATAGATTATTATTTTTTTTACCCTTTTTGTTTTTTTCTTCTCCCTTTTTTCTTTTCCTTTCTTTTTTCGTCCCTTATTTTGTCTCCTTGGTTTATTGATATTCCTTTCCCTTTGTGTTATTTTTCTTTTCTATTTTTTCCTCGATTTTTTAATGTGTTTTTAATATGAGGGGTGGTATAATGAGAAAAAAGATGGAAATAATGAAAGCGATGAAATTAATAATTGGAGAATTATTGAATAAGAATAGAATATAGTTGAGAGATGTAAGAATTTAGTTATGGAAATAACATGTTTAAATAAGAGAAACTTGGGGTACCTGAATATTAAATAAACATGTAAATTTAAGTTTAAACGTTTGAAAAATTAACAAAAGGTAAAACAGGATCTCATGGGATAGATATTGAGCTGTTAAAATTTTTATTGATTAATTTTTCTTGATTAATGGAATCTATATGTAGTGATATATTAATGAATGATCTTGTTTTAGAAATGTACTAATTTGAATATATTATCCTAAATCAGTGGTTCTCAACCTTCCTAATGCTGCGACCCTTTAATACAGTTCCTCATGTTGTGGTGACCCCCAACCATAAAATTATTCCAGGGTCATGTGATCACCTTTTGCAACCTTATGACAAGCAAAGTTAGTGGGGAAACCAGATTCACTGAACAACCATGTTACTAATTTAATCTCTCTCCCTCTTTCTTTCTCTCTCTCCCTCTCTTTTTCTCTCTCTCTCTCCCTTTCTCTTTCCCTCTCTCCCTTTCTTTCTCCCTCCCTGTCTCTTTCTCGCTCCCTCTTTCTCTCCCTCTTTCTCTCTTTCTCTCTCTCTCTCCCTGTCTCCCGTTCTCTCTCTTTCTCTCTCCCTCTCTCTCCTTCTCTCTCTCTCTCCCTCTGTCTCCCTCTCTTCTCTCTCCCTCTTTCTCCCTCTCCTCTTTCTCTCTCTCCCTCTCTCTATTTCTCTTTCCCTCTTTCTCTCCCTCTCTCTATTTCTCTCTCCCTCTCAAAGATCCTTAAAATCCTTAAAAGTTATGCTTGGATGGAAGACTTTTTCTTTTACAGATGGGGCAGGTGGGCCCGACATTCGTGGGCAGGCAGGACCCCACCTGCCGAGCCGCCGCCTCCCCATCGCCCTCCATGCCAGCCGGCTCACTTGCCAGACCTCCCAGCTGACAAGTGTAAGTTTGGGGGTCACCAGCTGATGGGTGCAGAGTTTGGCGCTGCGGCGGCCTCCCCTTCGCCTTCCTCACCGGCCAAAGTGTTGCCAGACATTCCAGCTGACGGGCACAGGTCCGGAGGTAGCCAGCTGACGGGTGCAGGAGGTCAGTGCTGCGGCAGCCTCCCAGCCGCCTGCTTCTTAGGCTGGAGCAGTTGCCAGGGCTTGCATGGTTGCCGGTGGCAGGGAGTGAGTCAGCGACCATTGGGGACCATGCCAGCGGTCCTGTGACATTGAGGCTTGAGGCACGGAGGCGCGGGACACGGAGTGGCACGGTGCCATGGGAGGCAGCAGGACAGGGGGGGTTACCTGCATCCTGCCAGCCGAACTCTGGAAGCCTGCCTGAATGAAGAATTTTAGGGGGTGTTGAAAGACTGAGGGCTGTATTAAGACCATGGATGGCTCCGTAAGGAGAGTGGAAGGGAGGCGAATTTGGGGTGGAGCAGAAAACACGGGGGGAAGGTGTTAGGAAATAAGCAACAAGGTACATGGTGCCTTGCAAGGGATTCCTAAGTGTTCTGTAACTGTTTTTCCTCTCTCCTCTGTGTGAGAAAAACTTTTGCGGTGTAAATCTGAAACCAGGTGTTTCTGTGAGGTAGCGCAGGAGGTCCTTGGGAAAGGCGAGTACAAGCTTGGCGTTTCCTCTCTCCCAATCACCTTCCTCTTCTTCACCCCCTTCCCCGGCCTGCCTGCGATCTTAGCTCGTGGCTCCGTGGCTTTTCTTTGCTTAGCCTAGCCAAGCTTTCTTCCACCCACCCGTTCCCGGGAACGCCAAGGAGGTACGGCAGAAACACATGAATTAAGATTATGGCACCCTTGGGAAGCTGATCGTGCTTTGAACCTTAGGAGAGGAGGAGGAGTCCCTTCCTCCTTCCCTCCATCTCTCTCTGTCAAGCCCCCGCAGGCTCAACATGAACGGGCAGGGGAGGGGTCGAGGACAATGTGCGGGGTGAAAAAGGAGACCAGTGGCCGGTGCTGTTCTACCTGGCAGCGTGGGTGTCAGCTCCGTGGGCGTCCCGACCAACAGCTGAGCGGCTCCAACTTCTGGCCACCAAACAGCTGAGTCCTCCAGGAGGCAACGTGAGGCCCTGAGGAGTATTGCAAGCTCCCGGGGAGGTGGGAAGGAAAAGAAGATGGAAGAGAGTGAGGCTGCAACAGAGAGAGCAGTGTCTCGGTTCCTAAGACCATCGGAAATATGTGTTTTCCGATGATCTTAGGCGACCCCTGTGAAAGCGTCGTTCGACCCCCAAAAGGGTCGCGACCCACAGGTTGAGAACCGCTGTCCTAAATAGAGAGAGAGTGTTAGTTTTAGTTTAAACATTTGAAAAATTAATAAAATGTAAAATAGGATTTTATGGGATAGATAATGAGTTGTTGAAAATTTTTTATTCACTAATGGAATTTATATGTATGAATTTGGTTTTAGAAATATATTAATTTGATTGTAATATCCTAAATAGATAAAAAGGGGAATTTTAAGGAATATTGTGTGAGCTGTATATTTATAATGTTATTGTTTTTAATTGATAACCCTATCTCCACATTGGTTCTTAAGCCTTGTTGTTATAAAATGGAAAACTAATAAAAATTGCTTTAAAAAAATTGGCAGTGGACCACCTTTATCTTGCCCTTATGAAGACAGCATTAGCTTTAGATCCTCCCCTGCTATGTAGCTGATTGGGCAGCTATATGAAGATAACAAGAATATAATCAAATACTTATTAGGATCAAAAAACAGGAGGGAGGCGTATAGCAATTAAAAAGCATAAAAATACATCAAAAGTTAAAATATGATTCACTTAATGACTGTGGCGTTTTTTTGATGAGTGCAGATTCATTTAAGGATCATGGTGATTTGCTTAATGACACCACAACAAGATTGTAAAATTGGATCAGTCATGTGACTGGGCAAGCTCCATTATAGTGATAAATCAAGAACTAGTTTCTGTGTGTCCAGAGTCACAGGGGCATTGTTTCTCTGAGTAGGGAATTTTCTTATATCGGCCTCAAAAGATAGCTGAGAGAAGCGCATGACAAAGTAATGGCCTCTGGTAGTTAGGCTCTTTGAGGCTAGTTGAATATGCGATAGGGAAGGCCTGTTGGATTCATTGACAATAAAAGGTTGGAGACCTGGCTAAATCCAGTTGTTGCTCTGTTTCTGTCACACATTGTTTAATGAGCGCTTTGGCCTGATTGTATCCCACGCTGAGTAGAAGACTGAGGAGAAGCCCAAGGATGAGATTTGCCCACATCTAGTCTCCACTTTCATGAGGCCTGTCTCTAGTCTCAGGGTGGCATTAGAGATACATTTTGAGACTTGAAGGGCCAATCTTAGAAATCTGAATTTTGACTTTGACTGTACCTCTCCCTCCTTACGCTCATTGATCATAATAAAGATTTGATTTGACAGCATAAATATATAAATGATGCCCTCCATAATGCTCCATGAACGAGACAGAGCAACTACATGGTAAACACATTGACTGAAGCACCTTCATTTGAGAGCCCCAGATTTCCTGTTGAGTTTCAGAGCTGAGCAAGGATTATAGAAGACTGATTTTTTCCCCCTTGGCTCCCATAGGCCATTAGTTCCATCTAAGTATCGAGTGCATCTGGGGGAGTACGAACTCCCCAAACCAGCACCCACCATGGTCTCATCTGCTATAAGCCTGATTGTAGTACATCCATATTATGCTGGAGTTGGGCTGAGTGCTGATATTGCATTGGTGAAACTAGGGGAGCCTGTCCATTTCTCCCGAACCATCTTGCCTGTCTGCTTATCCACTGTTGCAGATCCTGAACCTTTCCCTGCAGGGTTGATATGCTGGGTCACTGGCTGGGGGGACCTTTATCCAGATGGTAAGAAAGAGGTGGGGTCTTCTTAAATCAAGTGCATGTTAGGCTTCTGCAAGGCATGAGGAATGTGGTCTCCATTTGGGGGTGGAGGATTTCTCACACACACACACACCCAATGTTTTGAAGGCATTAAGCTGCATGAAACTTTATGGAGGGTTAACAAATTTATATTATTGCTTATTGCTGTAAAAATATTATTTTTGCAGTAGTGATTTGACAGTGAATTGTGGTGCCATGATTTGGCTGGCTCTGTAATAAATGAGTTGTGTGGCACATGTAACCCATGACTTACAGTCCTCATAACAGAGCTAATTACACCCATTGTTTTTGCAGTTGCAATATTTGTTTGTTTTTTAATTAGCCACTTACTGGCATCAAGAATGTAGTTGTTGGTGCAAAGACATTATTGCAAAGGGTGTGGAGCCCAAACATTTGGTAGATGGATTGGAGGAGTTGGGAGAGATTTAAAATGAGGCTCATAGATTAAAACATCACAGATACTTCCACTTACCCCTTTGATCTTTAAAAGCACATAGAGGAAGACTCCGCCCTTTTTTTGCACCAGCCTCTTTCGTCACTCAGATTTTGCAGAAATTGGAAATGCCAATCCTAGATGTTGATAAGTGTGATGAAATGTACCATAATGACTCCAGCAGCTCTGACACAGATACTGAAGTTCTGCCAAAAGACTATAGACTAATCTATGATGACATGATCTGTGCTGGATATCCAGAAGGAAAGAAAGATTCTTGCCAGGTAAAAATAGGGGATAAAAGCCATGGACCAATTATGACTTGTAGCAGATATTACATATAGAATTTGCTTGTTTATTATAAGTTATAGCATGTTCATGAACTAGGCCATTGTAATTTATTATATAACCATGCTGAGTGAAATGTGTGAATCCAGCAAATTTTAATTTTCTTCCATTCAATAATGCCCAATTCTTGGAGACTGCCTATTAGTCCCTGCAGTTTACTTGGCAAGGTTCTTCAGAAGTGGCTTGCAATTACCTCCTTCCTAGGGCTCAGAGAAAGTGACTGGCCCATGGTTATCCACCTGGCTTTTTGCGCAAGGCAGGACTAGAACTCATGGTCTCCCAATTTCTAGCTTGATCACTATACCAAACTAGTTCTCCAAGCAATGTATATAGGATGAAAAAAGAAATCACTGGAATCTTAATATTGACCATGAATCATAGCAATCATAATAAAAACAGGTCTTCAGTTTGTAAGTCAGGGTTTACCAGTAATATGAGTAACTATGATTGACAATCGACAATGATTGTTAAGTAATAGCAATGCTGGGCATGAAAATAGAAATAAGCAACTTAATACAACAAAAAGACTGGTACCATAGCACTGATTTCAGTCTGAACTGTCCACTTTTTTTTGCCAAGTCTCCTATTTCTTACAGTGAGGCCATATTCAAGAAATGAGCTATTTCTTGAATATGGCCTCTGATCAAAAAATGGCTGCTTACACTGGCTAATTGTTGATCCTTAGTTGGATAAAAGGTAGCGTGAAAATAGCAATTTATTACAATTAAGAAGCAAAAGGTTTTCTGTATTTACAAGAAACACTAAGTTACTGCAGTAAATTGCTGTAGATGTGCTTTTGTTTAGATCCATTCCACCAATCCATTTTTTCTCCTGTCTATAGTGTTGTGTGATCAATAAGCATGCTTGCAGGTCATTAAGTCTTTACCTGCTCCTCCCCCAATATTTTTTCAATAATTTTGTTTATTTATTCAGTTCCTAAACTATGGGGATTTTAACAACAATAACACATTTTTGCACATATATTCTTATAGCTACCCATTTAAAATGAAACTAATCTAGTTCCCCCTCCAATTTTCTTTTAACAATAAACAATCACCTTAAAACATTTTTCCTTACTTCATTCTTCCTCTAAGTAGATAATGGCAGAATTGTTTCATTTTGTTTCCTGTTGATATTTACAACATGTCTTAGAATAATGACAGTCTTTGGGACGTTGGGTTCCATAATTACTGTTAGTATAATTATTCCTCCGTTGGGTTCTGTTTTGGACTCTACTACAGGTTTTATCTTAGGAGGGACTAATACAGGCACAGCTATAGTTATTGCAGCAGGATTAACATCTGGCATGCCTGTTTTTATTTTTTTTTACTATGTTTTTAAATTGTTTTAATTACTATTTGTTTAAATTTTTAAATAATTCAAGTTGTTTAATACTGTTTTAACTTACTTTTGTTGGATGTTATGAATGATGTGGGGGGGATTGACTGATTGTGGAGTGAATCGGGTTGAATGGATGGGCGGTTGTATGATGAATGGAAGGGCCGGCCTGTCTGCAATTGTGGAAGCTAGTGAGGTGGAGGAGCCTTGCTCTGAGGGACCAGAGGGCCAGGCTATACCGGTCCTATGGGGAAGAGGCAGATACGATGGGAGGCCTGGGGTAGGCCGCTCTCGGGGAACAAGGCCTCGCTGCTTGAAAGTGATCTCTTGTTCCGGCCCCCGGAACCTCTCCCGGAGTACTGGTAATGAGCGAAATCCGGACCCTGGACTCAGGCTGCTGCTGCTTAATGCCAGGTCGGTGGTAAACAAAGCTCTCCTCATCTGGGATTTAATTCTGGATGGGGAGGCCGACCTGGCATGCGTGACTGAGACCTGGCTGACATCAGAGGGAGGAGTTCCCCTCTCTGAGATGTGCCCAGCTGGGTTTCAGGTATGGCATCAGCCGCGACCCCAGGGAAGGGGGGGAGGAGTGGCGATTATAGCTAAGGAGTCACTCGGGCTGCGCAGACTCGCTGCTACTGAGATATCAGGTTGTGAGTCCCTCCTTATTAGGTTGGACCTAGGTGTACAGGTGGGTCTGTTGCTTACGTACCTGCCTCCCAGCTGTGTTTCTACAGCCCTGCCCATGCTACTCAAGGAGGTAGCCGGGTTGGCGGTTGAGTTCCCCAGACTTATTGTCTTGGGGGACTTTAATGTGCCGTCACTCGGTGAGTCCTCTGGGTTGGCGCGGGAGTTCATGGCTTCCATGGCAACCATGGACCTGACACAAGTAATTGAGGGCCCAACCCATGAGAAGGGACACAAACCTGACCTGGTTTTTCTCTCGGAACAGTTGAGGAATGATCTGATATTAAGGGAATTAGAAGTTTTGCCCATGTCATGGACAGATCATTTTCTGCTGCGGCTTGAGTTTACGACACCAATCCTCTCTCGCAGGGAGCCGGAACCAATTAAATGGTTCCGCCCCAGTCGCCTGATGGATCCTATTGGTTTTCAAAGGGCGCTTGGGGAGTTGCCGGATTCGCTCGTACACAGTTCGGCCGAGTCCTTAGTGACGGCCTGGAATATGGCCGCTACGGAGGCTCTAGACCCGATTGCGCCATTGCGACCTCTCTGTGGTAGCAGACCCAGGAGATCTCCTTGGTTCACCGAGGAATTCAGGGGGATGAAGCGCCAGAAGAGACGTTTAGAGAAGCAATGGAGGGAAAGCAGATCTGAATCTGATCGAACCAAATTGGGAGCTTATATTAAGACCTATTTGGAAGCAATCACTACGGGAAGATCTCAGCATATTTCCGCATTGATTGTGTCTGCGGAATCTCGTCCGGCTGCCCTGTTTAGGGTGACTCGCTCTCTCCTTGGTACGGGGAGGAGAGAGGAACCTTTGCAGGGCAATGCCGAAGTATTTAACAGCTTTTTCGCAGACAAGGTCGCTCAGATCCGGGCTGACTTGGACTCCAATTGGAATACAGTGTCGGCTGACAATGAGTCAGTCGAGATGACAGAGGCCCGTCTTAGTCCTGTTGAATGGGAGGAGTTTGATCTGGTAACTCCTGATGACGTGGACAAGGCCATTGGAGCTGTGACTTCTGCCACCTGTTTACTGGACCCGTGCCCCTCCTGGCTGGTTTCAGCTAGCAGGGCAGTGACACGGAGCTGGGTCCATGCTGTTGTTAACGCTTCACTGAGGGGGGGGTCTTTTCCGGCTCCCTTAAAGGAGGCACTTGTGCGCCCCCTCCTCAAGAAGCCTTCCCTGGACCCGGCAGCTTTAAATAATTATCATCCAGTCTCCAACCTTCCCTTTTTAGGGAAGGTTGTTGAGAAGGTGGTGGCACTCCAACTCCAACGGTCCTTGAATGAAGCTGATTATCTGGGCCCTCAGCAGTCTGGGTTCAGGTCCGGCTACAGCACGGACACTGCTTTGGTCGCGCTGACCGATGATCTCTGGCGGGCCCGGGATGGAGGTTATTCCACTATCCTGGTGCTTCTTGACCTCTCAGCGGCTTTCGATACCATCGACCATGGTATCCTTCTGTGCCGGTTGGAGGGGCTTGGAGTGCGGGGCACCGTTCTGCGGTGATTCACCTCCTACCTCTCTGGCCGGTCGCAGTCGGTGTTTGCAGGAGGTCAGAGATCGGCTCCGAGGTCTCTTCTGTGTGGAGTCCCTCAGGGGTCTGTTCTCTCACCTCTGCTTTTCAACATATACATGAAGCCATTGGGTGAGATCATCCGTCGACACGGGGTGAGTTGTCATCAGTATGCTGATGACACTCAGCTCTATATCTCTACCCTGCGTCATTACAGCGAAGCAGTGGAAGTGATGAACCGGTGCCTGGAGGCTGTTGGGGTCTGGATGGGTGCTAACAGGCTCAGACTCAATCCCGACAAGATGGAGTGGCTGTGGGTTCTGCCTCCCAAGGACAATTCCATCTGTCCATCCATTACCCTGGGCGGGGAAGTCTTGTCCCCGTCGGAGAGGGTTCGCAACTTGGGTGTCCTCCTCGATCCACAGCTAAGTTTAGAATACCATCTTTCGGCTGTGGCGAGGGGGGCATTCGCCCAGGTTCGCCTGGTGCATCAGATGCGGCCCTATTTGGACCGGGAATCACTCCTCACAGTCACCCATGCCCTTGTCACCTCGAGACTTGACTACTGTAATGCTCTCTACATGGGGCAACCTTTGAAGAATGTCCGGAGACTGCAGATGGTTCAGAATGCGGCCGCGCGAGCCGTCTTGGGTCTCCCAAGACATGCTCATGTCACTCCAGCCCTCCGTGAGCTGCACTGGCTGCCAATTGGTCTCCGAACACAATTCAAAGTGTTGGTTATGACCTATAAAGCCCTATATGGCAATGGGCCAGGATACTTGCGGGACCGTCTTCTGCCTCATAAATCCCAGCGACCGGTTAGGGCACATAGGGTTGGCCTCCTACGGGTCCCGTCTGTTAGACAGGCTTGTGAGCTGCGCTCTGCCCCTGGGCCTTTGATTGGGACTGTATGTCATATGAGTGGGTATAGTTTTATTGTTTTTTATATTGTATATTATTATTTTAACTAATTTATATTTTGTACTTGTATTATTTGCTGTGAGCCACCCTGAGTCTGAGGAGAAGGGCGGCATATAAGTCAAAATAAAGTAAAGTAAAGCCTAAAGTAAATTTGATAAGTTATGTGATGAAGCTTGACTTCAAACTATAGCTTCTCAGTCTAAAGAATGTATTGTTCTTGCAGTACATTCTTAATGGTAGCGTATTTCCTCCCATAAAACAATTTATCCAAAGTTTTGGTTTTGCATAGTCCTTCTGAGGCAGATGGTGCCACAAAGCAGCAAGGGAATTTTCTCCAGTATGTCTCCAGCGATGTCATGAATTACTGAAAGCAGAGCAGCAAGGGCTTCTAAGCATGTCGACAATATCCTTAGCTAGCCTTCAAACCCATATCAAAGACATTTAAGATATAATATTGATTCCCCACAGGATAGTTTCCACATTTACTTTTAAATCACCATTATTATTTCCCGCTTTACAGTAATGGAAAGGGCTTGGCTAAATAACATTAAGAGGAACGGGTGAATGGCCATATTCATCTCATTTGCTTAAATTTAAACTCAAAATGCACATTATTTCCTTAGATCTTACTTACTGGAAGAGTATTCCTAGTTAACCCCTTTCTTTCTTTTTAGGGTGACTCTGGGGGACCCCTGGCCTACAAGGTGAATGGTACGTGGTTTCTAGCTGGCATTGTGAGCTTTGGGGTAGGTTGTTCTGAACCCAACCGACCCGGAATCTACACCAGAGTAGCTTCTTATATGGACTGGATTCAACACACTATAGAAAAGGACTCAGCTTCCAGTGGTGGTGTCCCTCATCCCAGTGGGACTTCTGTTGTCTTCTCATTATTAATCTTTCTCCTGAGCACTTTCCATGTACGTGCTGTTCACTTATAATCTGTTGGAAATGTAATTGTAACACAAGTATCACATATCACTTAATATAATATTACCATTCAACTACAATGTAAAAATACCTAGTTTCAAAGGGAAAAATATAACCCCCATTGTGCATAGTGGAAAATTTCCTGGATATCTGACTACATTAACTTCCTGCTACCTCTTTCTTATTAATCATTCTCAGAATTCTGACTTAGGTATACATTTGATAATAAATAAAATATAAAAAAAAACCTCAGATGGTTTCCTTGAATCATTACGGGCAAAAAAGAAGTGCTGTGTGCCATGAGATAAGGACTTTCTGAGTAAAATGTTCCTCTTCCCCAAATCTCATTCTTAGAGTCTCTTCTACCATCTACCCAATAATGGACATGTTTAGACAACATGGAAACAACATAGTAACCTCTACCTTGGTTTGCTGTGAATGTGTGATTATGGATTAGGTTGATTTCTTTTACAGTTCTCTCATCCACCATTGATTTCTGTTTGTGTGGAACAGTTTCAGAAAAGAGAAAAATAAGATATTCCCTAATATTGTTGTGGAACTAAATATAGATCTCTCCACGTGTATAAAATACAAGGAAAGTTTCAACTGACCTCTTTCTCATTTTTGTAATCTCACCACAGAGTTAAAGAAAGAGAAATTCTTGAGCAGGATCTATAATGGTCCTCACAATTTTCACCCCTAGGTAGAAGATGGCAGTTGGGATGGTAAAGAAGCTTGTAAATAGTGACAGGAACAAGAAACCAGAACAACACTGCAAGCTGATCAGAGTTGCTTTTTATTGTTGCCTACCTATTTACAAGAATCTCACCAGACTGACTACATTCTCTTGGGAACAGTCAGATAAAGGCTTCAGGAATTCGGGGGGAAGGGGGCTGGCCTTTGTCAGTTCATTCTCTGCAAGCTCACCAGCCTGTTCACTCATTCCCCTATTCTACCTGGAGATTCCACCATACCACTTGACCTTGGAATACTGTGATATTGCAGTCATGTGATCACAAGGATGCTGCAATGGTTGGAATTTCGAGGATCAGTAATAAGTTTGAAAGGTCACCAAACAAGCTATCATTACATGAGAATAACTTTTAGGTAATCATCAGAAATTCCTATTTGATTTCATGGATCTGTGTACTTTTTTTCTCCCTTTACTGTTCTTCTAAAGAACAGCAATCTATTTACAAAGTTATGTAAAGTCCTAAGCGCATATCAATAGATTGGTAAATATATTTAACACAGCTACAGATGGGAACATTGGATATTTATTGTAATGTATTGGCCATAACTGTTTTAAATCACTTGCTTAATGTCTGACCTACATTGCTGCATCTACATGGAGGGAAGTGTGTAGTGGGGTGCCCCAGGGCTCTGTTCTAGGCCCAGTGCTCTTCAACATCTTCATCAACGATTTGGACGAGGGGATAGATGGGGAACTCATCAAATTTTCAGATGACACCAAGCTGGCAGGAATAGCCAACACTCCAGAAGACAAGCTTAAGATACAGGAGGATCTGGACAGACTTGAACACTGGGCGCTATCTAACAAAATGAAATTCAATGGTGAAAAAAGTAAGGTTCTACATTTAGGCAAGAAAAACCAAATGTACAGGTATAGTATAAGGGGTACCTTGCTCAATAGTAGTAACTGTGAGAGGGATCTCGGAGTCCTAGTGGACAATCATTTAAATATGAGCCAGCAGTGTGCTGCAGCTACCAAAAAAGCCAACACAGTGCTTGGCTGCATTAACAGAGGGCTAGAATCAAGATCACTTGAAGTATTAATACCACTTTACAATGCCTTGGTAAAGCCACACTTGGAATACTGCATCCAGTTTTGGTCACCACGATATAAAAAAGATGTTGAGACTCTAGAAAGAGTACAGAGAACAGCAACAAAAATGATTAGGGGACCGGAGGCTAAAACATATAAGGAACGGTTGCTGGAATTGGGTATGTCTAGTTTAATGAAGAGAAGGATGAGGGGGGACATGATAGCAGTGTTCCAATATCTCAGGGGCTGCCACAAAGAAGAGGGAATCAAGCTATTTTCCAAAGCGCCTGAAGGCAGGACAAGAAGCAACGGATGGAAACTAATCAAGGAGAGAAGCAACCTAGAACTAAGGAGAAACTTCCTGACAGTTAGAACAATTAACCAGTGGAACAACCTGCCTCCAGAAGCGGTGAATGCTCCAACACTGGAAGTTTTTGAGAAGAGACTGGACAGCCATTTGTCCGAAATGGTATAGGGTTTCCTGCCTGAGCAGGGGGTTGGATTAGATGACCTCCAAGGTCCCTTCCAACTTTATTATTATTATTATTATTATTATTATTATTATTATTATTATTATTATTATTATTGTTGTTGTTGTTGTTATTGTTGTTGTTGTTGATGATGATGATGATGATGATGATATGGAACCCCAATGTAATATTAGGTAATATTTTAGGATCTCTATTAATCTCCTTTATTGCAAAGATAATGGCCAGAATTTGCTGGTAATGTCTTGGTATTAGGCTGCAATAAAATATACATTCTGTGTAAAAGACTTTTTAAATTTTTTAGTTACTATTAAATATAAACCGCAAACTGAATTTACTCAAATATTTATTTCAACCCTATTTTACTCCCTCCTCACTTCCAATGATTACATATTTTGGATGAGAAAGCTAACTTTTGAAAATGCATAAGACACAGTTGGAGAAGTATCTTTCTGCCAAAACGGTTAATTTGATCATGATAGTTTGCAAAAAAATGCAACTGAGAAGATATGGGGTAGGTACAAATTGCAGTAGTATTAATGTTAGGGAAGGGTGATTAGGACAACCTTAAGGGCAATCTTACAATTGAATTAATAACTGCAAGCAATGTTCATGCTTATATAGAGCAGAATATCAAATGTTAGCTAAGAAAGAAAAGACCAGTAACTGTGTTTAGGATAACAGAAGACAGAATTTTAATAGTTACCATGCAAACATGAAGCAGCACCAAGGAGTTATAAACTCCCTGAATGTTACTTAAATCTCATTGATTCAGCCTCAGGAATATCCTTGGTAGGGGGGAAGTATAAGGAATCTTGCTTCTTTTGCAGATGTATATCTGTATGTTTATCTATTTGTCTATCTATCATCTATGTCTATCTGTCTCTTGAGCTCTCTATCTATTTCCTGGAGCAATAGGGAGAAATAGCAGTTGTGGTGGAACAATACTGTACTGGACAGAATTTATGTGTAATGTAGCAATACAACTTAAATGATTTTAGGACCAAACACAAAACATTTTTTCACATTCAAAAGAAGATAAGACTCTCATGAAATGTTTTTTTTCCTTGTTATTTTGTTCATTTCTAATTTATCAGTTAACCTATGGGTATCCATGTTATTTTGGTTCAAGTGCTGCAGCTAGCATTGTCCATCTTATTGAGGGTGGACAATGCCATATCATAATGGGACCAACATTACAAGTGTTCCTGATAGTATGCAATTAATAATTTAAGAGATGAAATCTCAGCAATTGTTAACTCTAACTCTGGCCATTTATCCATTTATTTTGTTTCAAAAAGAAGAAAATGCCAAATTTTAGGCGTTTGCCTATCATGGAGAACTATGGGTTGGCAACTTTTATAAGTTTTGTTTTTCTGTTACTGTTCTAAGCAGATAAATGTCATGTGGAAAAACAAAAACAAAGAAAATTCCTTACACATTTTTCCGGATCAAATGGGGAGAAGGTGGTACACTGAAATTTGTTCTGTAGCGGTGAAGGAAGCTGAGAGGAGGTACTTCTCCAATAATAAATTCTCCCTGCTGAAAATTTTCCTGTTTTCAGGAAGAAGTTACTTACTCTGCATTTCTTAGAGGTACTCTGTGTATCAGGAGGAGCAGAAAGTTTCTTATTGACACTGGGAGGCAGAAGTGCAAGCAGCAGCATCAATAACAATACCATTTTGTGGACAAATCCATCATTCCAAGCACATATTCCACTCTCCTTTTTAACTCCCTTCACTTTGTGTATATCCATTTATTCCAACCTGCTCAAGTTTTGTAGGTTTAGATTAAAATTGGAGATAAGCAGTTAGTCAAATTATATAATTGTTAAAGCAAACCTCCAATAACCTTGGACAATGGTGGACTTTTGCAAAACATCTGAGCATTAAAGAAGAGTTTTATAATCAGTGTCTGAAATAGTTCTTCTTCCTTCTGGGCTTTAGAAATTCCTTTGGGTGTTGTGGGCAGGAAAATTACATGCTGATACTTGCAAGACAAAAGTATTAGCCACCATTACTGATACTGCTGTGGGGATCAAACACAAGAAAACATTTGTGGATGAGACAGATGTTGAAGTGGTCTTATTGTAAACTTCTTCTCATCTTCAAATCAGGAAAAAAAGTCTAATTATTAGAGTTAGAGAATTCTTCATATGCATAGGTAAATATGCAGCAAATCTACATAATGCTGAAGAAGTTACATAGGCTGGGAATGCCTAGACATGATAAGTTAATTGCTCAAAAACTGCATAAGGGAGTCATTAGGAAGAAGAGTAAGATGATAACAATAACACTGTCATAAGATATACTATAATAATATTATTAGTTGAATAATAGTATTATTAGATCAATAATGTTATTATTAAATGATTAAACTGTGCATATTAGGGGAAAATAAATAGGTCAGTGAGTATGTGTCTAAATAAGTAGGTCAAATATATACCAGGATAAATATTTTATTTATTTATTTATTTAAATTTCTTTGCTGCCCATCTTGTTGCGATGCTTCTGATCTCTATAAATTATAAAGAGTTTTTATAAAACATTTTCAAAATGATAAAAAAAATAAGAGTGGGATGAAATTGTCTTTAGAAAAATGAGAAGGGGCACAATCAAAATGCATTTTCTTTGTAAACCGAAAGATGAAATTGGCATGAGGTTACAATTTATAGAATAAATATAGTCATTTATCTTGAGACACTGTTGAGTTACACTCTTTGTTCTGGATCATGTAACCCTGACTAGAGCATGTAGGTTTGTATGTTAGAATGTTTGGCATTTATTGGGTTAAACGCTATTTCCTTAAGAGATGGCTTGTGGGTAATGTAGTTTAGCTAGTCAGCTATCTCATGTTATCAGGTATGTGGGAGGAGTTACTGAGCTCATGACAGGATATCCTAGCCATGGGCCAGTTTGGAATGCCTTTGTCTGAGATAGCATGGGGCTACCACAGGACTCAGATGACCCCATTCCACATTAGAAGTTGGTATGGAGGAAGTATTAATTTCTTACCTATAAGAATGAACAGATTGCGATATCCAGAAGAATCCACAACAAATGCAAGTATTTCTCTCTGAATAAAGTATCTGTTTTGGAATCATTCTTATTGAGTTATCTGTATGATCTGGGATTATGAAGCAACTTAACTCTGGATCAGAACAGTAAGAAATTATACCTTTCTGTATATCAGCTTTAAAAGAAGAATTTGTGCTAAATTGCTGTGGGATCTGTTTAACCAGCCATCTGATAGCAGCTAAAAGTAAAGGACAAGAGATTACTATCTGTGTTGCTAAAATCAATGGAAAGGTCTCAGTGTTCAAACAACTTGCCACAAGAATGCTGACCTCCTTCCCACTGACGAATCTATGAACGGGCTGATTGTTGCTAAGGGAAGTAATCAGGTTACCAAGGACAGTAATAAAGTGACTGCTTTTATGAATCAGAGAAACATTGGGTGCTTGCTGCCTATTGCATCTCATTGTAAGGATTTCTTGCATGTAAAGACTGTATTTCTAAAAATCAGAGGAGCGTTGGGCAGCTACCCCCCTTTTTTGCCGGCGATTCAAACAGCTTGAGGCAAGACAGAAAAAGGGGAAGAGGCAATGAGAGAATTGTTTCAAATGAATGTGTGTGAGGCCAAGCCCGTTCGATTGGAAAGCAGAAGAAAGAGAGCTATTTGAGGTTGTTAAAAACTATGCATTTTCTGCAAACCTGCTGGCAAATTCAAAGCATATCAAAAACGTCTGTTGCCTTGTTTAACATTCAGAAAGGGCGAACTCCTCCCCTGCAAGCTCAGCATTGCTTAAAAACAGGCATTTGCCCCAGCTGGCCCCTGGCTACGAACCATTTGTTGTCATAGCAACCAGCGGTCTGATGAGAGTAAGTTGACTCACTCAAAGGAAGAGCCCCCTCCCCTTGGAATGCTAAGAATCTCAATGAGGAGAAAAGCTACCAGGACAACAGAGCCCACTCCTGCAAATAGCAATGCAGTACCACCCCCTGGTGGCTAATCTGCACATAACACTTATTCAGCAATTTTATCCTTGCTGAAAGAAAGGCACCCCTCCACTCTTGTGACACATCAACCCAAGTTAAGAGCACCCCCTAGAGGGGAAAGAATGTACTTCACTGAATGAAACTTTCTAACTATGCAGAGTGAATCTCTGATAGTTAAAGAGTAAGTTCCCTGAATCCATCCAAGGCTACCAACACCCCTTAGAGGACACGGAGTGAACTTCACCCAAAGTAATCACTCACGCAAGCAGTTACCTCTAGTGGTGACTATGCTGAGGGCAAATTAAGGAGAAGAAAAGGCAGCAATTAACCTTGTTTATTATCACAAAACTGATGACCAAGCGGATTTAGAGTCCCAAGCAGTCCCCAGCTTGCAACCTAACAACCACGTGGGAGTTTATGGGAGCTAGTAGAAGCTCAGCATTCTCCCAGTGGCCACAGATGTGCAACGTGATTCTCAGAAGAAATAATTTAGCTAGCCTTTCTCCAAGTGCCCCCTAGTGGTTAAAGGAGAAACTCCACGCAAGCCTTTAATCACACACAGAGAAAGCCCTCTAGTGGACAAAGGGTGAACCTCGAAGGAAGAGCACCCTGGTGACTAACCCACAAGAAGTGACCCCTAGAGGTCAAAGGGTGAACTTTGCTGAAGTACCCACGCACACAGGAGAGCGCACCCAGTGGTGCCTCCACCACAGACAGCACCCCAGTAACTGATCTGCAAGTAGCGACCCCTAGTGGTCAAAGAGTGAAGTTCATCGAATTTGCTCCAAAATAGCTAGGAAGTTTTCTGAACCTGTCCTAGCTATGGCAGAGTGTCTCTTAGATTTAGAAGAAGAGGTTCAACCAACCAGCCTAGACGAGACACCCCAACTAGTCGGCCAAGGAGCCGACTATCAACCATTCTTACCTACGGCAAATCTGAAACTTTAGCCAGACACCCAATGGTGCGATCCTTTGTAAAGAAGCAGCTCAAATGGAGGCCAAATGAAAAGCTGCAGCAGCTAAAATGAAGGCCAAAATAAAGGCCACTCAAGAAGAGCTCGAGCTTGTACAAAGCCAACGAGAAGTGGCAGACAAAACAGCAAGAGCAAAAGGCCTTCAGATAACACTCCAACACACTGCTTTCTTGCCCAATAGGGAACATCTGAGGAATGAAGATTGGCATAGCCGTGTGCAGGCCTACATGGACAACCAAAGCACATTTCAAAGTGAACAGGTGAGAGCGCCACAGCTATCCACAAGACCCCCAAGACCGAGTGGACAAAGAGAAGAATCTCAACGGCCAGATGTGCCGATCAGCCAGAGAGTTGACGTCGCAACATCTAGGTCACAAGATCTTCCCACTGTTGCTGCCCCATTGAACCTACTGAACCATACCACTGATGGCAACCAGATGGGTCCACCTACTGCAGCGATGGCCCCACAGCAGGACCAGCTGCTGCTTGGGGATGAGATTGCAAGAACTTGAGCCAGACTAGAGTCCCTGCTGCGCCAACAGGAAACAGCGTCCCAAGGAACTGCTACCAGACCTGACCACAGAGGAGAATCTCGACCACCAGCTGTGCCAGCCTACCAGGGAACCAGCTACGCACCACCTGAAAGATGAGAAACCCTCCAATAAGTAAGCATGCAAGAACTCAGGTCCCTTCAGCTCAACGCCAGAGCAGAGGAATTCAGACCAAGCCAACAAGGTCCCTTGCACGTAACATGGCAAGATACTCTCAGTGGACAACATGGTGAAGAAAGTTACCAGCCAGACATGGCACACGCCCCCGCTCCCGGAAGCGATGCACCACCTCCACCAGACTACAGCCCATATACGGGATCGATGTATCCTCCAACACTCGGTGGAAGAAAGTTGGTCATGGCATCCAGAGGCGTAAGAAAATTCTCCGACAACCAAGGGAAGGACTATTTAGTGTGGAAGCAACTTTTCAAGCAAGCCCTCTGCGGCAAGAGGTTACACCCCAGGGAAGAGCTCAGGCTTATGACGGCATGGCTAGGTCCAGAATCCTCAAAGGTAGTGGAGGCGATCTTTGCATCACATTTAAGTGACCTACCCACCACCCTTCGATGAGCCTGGGAAACGCTCGACAAGCACTATGGGGCACCTTCTTTGACACAGTCCTCATTCCTACAGGAGCTCTACGATTTCCCTAACATAAATATCAATGATCCTAGTCAGATTTAGAGATTCTCCATCTTACTAGACCAGCTCCGGGCAGCACAAGAAAGTGGCACCATGCCTGGACTTGCCCGCCTTGAGCAGTTTGACACACAGAACATTATCACTCAAAAACTACCAAGACAGTTGAAAGATAAATGGTTCGACATGACCCAGTCCCACAGGAAACAGTACCCCAGCAACCCTCCACCTTTTGCTGATCTTGCAGATTTTGTTTCCAATAATCAGATATGTACAATGACCCCAATTACCTTGCCATCCATGAACCACGTTTCACGACGCCAAAATGGACCAATCACAACTTTGGCACTAATAGAAGTTCCTTCCAAGCCACAAAGGACAGGACTCCTATTTCAGTGTATAAAACAGAGATCACGACCTGGCCAAAGAAGACTTCAGATGAACAAATGCCGAGGAGTATTCATGCCAAACCTCGCCCACCAAGAAAAGGCCTGACTTGTCCAATTCATAAATCTTCACACTCTCTAAACATTCTCGGAAAAAAGCCCCTGAATGACCATAAGGCCCTACTCAAAGAGCATAGGATATGCTTCAAGTGCTGTGACTCCATGGATCACATGGCCAAAGATTGTGCAGTCAGGGTGAAATGCCACCTGTGTAACAGTGACAAGCACCCAGCAGCCTTGCATTTAGAATATAAGGTGAGGGAAGCAACGTCGTTGAGATTGGACTGCCTGGCTCTCTAGCCAGACCCCATCAATGCACTTTATCTTACTGGCTGCGTACTCGAGAAGGACTCTTCTTGCATTGCGATATTCCCATCTCTCGCAATCATGGCCCTATGTTTTACCAAGGGCCTATCTCGAGGACGGACTTTGGAGTCCTGAGAGATGGCATGTATTAAATAAGGGGCTTTGGGGTTTTTTAAATAAGTTTTAATGAAAGTTTTAAGGGAGGGAAGGGGTGGGGAAGGGGTGTCTAGGGTGGGAGAAGGAATTGTTGGAAGGGAGCAAGAAGACAGGCCAGGCAACGGAAGGGGACGGAGTCCTGAGGGTGCGGATGGGGGGTTGATTAAGGCTAATTTAGTTCCTATTACTATCGTAAGCGGGAGGGGCAGGTATAGCAGGAGCAGGGGGCCGTATCATAATAAGGGAGTGCGCACCCACTGCTTACGAGTGGTTATGTGCTCCGACCCCCAAGATTCAACCGGTTCTCGGGGTTATCCAGAACCACAGGGCCCTGGCTGTAGGCTGGTGCTGTGCAATGCCAGGTCTGTGGTAAATAAGGCCCCCCTCATTCAAGATTTAATTTTGAAGGGGGGAGCAGATCTGGCGGGTATAACAGAGACCTGGTTGGGACCAGAGGGCGGTGTCCCTCTGGTGGAAATGTGCCCACCGGGTTTCCTTGCATTCCACCAGCCGAGCGCTCAGGGCAGGGGTGGAGGAGTGGCGGTCGTGATTAGGGAAGATTTCAGGCTGAGGGAGGTCACTGTTCCTCAGACGGCGGGCTATGAATCCCTCCTGGTGAAGTGGGACCTTGGGGGCCCGAGGGCGGTGTTGATTATGTACTTGGCTCCCTGCCACGTATCAACCTCCCTGCCCAAGCTCCTGGACGTTATCGCCGCGGTGGTGGTTGAGGTCCCTAGGCTGATAGTTATGGGTGACTTCAACCTGCCGTCCATGGGCGGGGTGTCCGGTGAGGCTCGGGAGTTCATGGCTTCCATGACAGCCATGGACCTGGCCCAGGTAATTCAAGGCCCCACACACACAGGGGGGAACACGCTTGACCTAGTTTTTGTCTCTGGACAGTGGCTGAGTGGTCAGAATATAGGGGATATAGTCATTGAACCCCTGTCATGGTCTGATCACTCTCTCCTACGCCTGGACTTTCTGACCGTTGCACCCCATCGCAGGGAGGCGGAACCGGTGAGATGGTACCGCCCCAGGCGGCTAATGGAGCCCGAGCGATTCCAGGCAGAGCTTGGGCCAGTTCCTGAGGTTCGGATACACGACTTGGTCGAAGAGCTGACGGCAGCCTGGGATAGGGCTGCGGCCGGCGCTCTAGACCGGGTCGTGCCTTTGCGGCCTCTGATTCGGCGTGCGTCTCGATTGGCCCCTTGGTATAATGAGGGGCTGAGAGAGATGAAACGCCGGAAAAGACGCCTAGAGAGCAGTTGGAGATCGAGCCTTGCCGAATCTGACCGAACACTGGTAAGAGACCATATTAGGTCCTACCTAGCGGCGATAAAAGCAGAGAAGTGTTCTTACTTCACTACTCTTATCGCATCATCAGATAACCGCCCAGCCTCCTTGTTTAGGGTGACCCGCTCCCTCCTTCATCAGGAGGTGAGAGGAGACCCCTTAGAAGGTAGAGCTGAGGATTTCGGAAAATATCTGCCTGATAAAATCGCTCAGATACGGGAAGGCTTTGATTTCAACTGGGTGTGTCCGGTGGGAGAGACGGAGTCTGGTCTTGAGACTGTTATCTGGGCTGAGTTTGACCCCGTGACTTCCGAGGACGTGGACAGGTTGTTTGGGGGAGTTAGGGCAACCACTTGTTCATTGGACCCGTGCCCCTCCTGGTTGGTGCTGGCATCCCGGGAGGTGGTATGAGGCTGGTTCCAGGTAATTATTAATGCTTCTTTAAGCGAGGGTGTCTTCCCTGCCACCTTGAAAGAGGCGGTAGTGAGGCCCCTCCTTAAGAAGCCTACCCTGGATCCAGCTGTTTTATCAAATTATCGTCCTGTCTCCAACCTTCGCTTTCTTGCGAAGGTTGTCGAGAGTGTGGTTGCCAGACAGTTCCCACGACACCTGGAGGAATCGCTATACTTGGATCCACACCAGTCGGGCTTCAGGCCTGGCTACAGCACGGAAACAGCATTGGTCGCATTGGTGGATGACCTCTGGCGGCCCCGGGACAGAGGTTGTTCCTCTGCTCTGGTGCTATTGGACCTCTCGGCGGCTTTTGATAGGTATAGGGGGTACTGTTTTGCGGTGGTTCGCCTCCTTCCTCTCCGGCCGGATGCAGTCTGTGTTGACAGGGAGTCAGAGGTCGACCTCGAGACCCCTTGTATGTGGGGTACCTCAGGGGTCGGTCCTCTCGCCCCTACTGTTCAACATTTATGTAAAACCGCTGGGTGAGATCATCCATGGTTTTGGTGTGGAGTACCATCTGTATGCTGGTGATACTCAGCTGTACGTTTCCACGCCGAACCACCCCAATGATGCTCTTGCCGTGCTGACCCAATGCCTGGAGGCCGTGCGGGTCTGGATGGGGAAGAACGGACTCAAGCTCAACCCTTCCAAGACCGAGTGGCTGTGGCTACCGTCATCCCGGTTTAGTCAATTGACTCCTTTGTCGTCTGTTGGGGGCGAAACAGTGGCCCCCTCGGAAAGGGTTCGCAATTTGGGAGTCCTCCTGGACTCACGGCTGTCTTTAGAGGACCATCTGGCGGCCGTGGCCGGGAGGATGTTCTATCAGGTTCGCCTGGTACGCCAGTTGCGTCCCTTCCTAGACCGGGACTCGCTATGCACAGTTACTCATGCCTTCGTCACTTCCAGGCTGGACTATTGTAATGCTCTCTACATGGGGCTCCCCTTGAGGTGCACCCAGAGGCTTCAGCTGGCCCAGAATGCTGCCGCGCGGGTAGTGACCAGAGCGCCATGGCGCGCCCATGTAACATCGCTCCTGCACGAGCTGCACTGGTTGCCGGTGGCCTTCCGGGTGCGTTTCAAGGTGTTAGTGACCATCTTTAAAATGCTCCATGGCATCGGATCCGGATATTTACAGGACCGCCTTCTGCCAGCAAATACCTCCCGCCGTCCGGTACGCTCCCACAGAGTCGGTCTCCTCAGGGTGCCGTCGGCCAGACAATGTCGGCTGGCGACCCCCAGGGGGAGGGCCTTCTCTGTGGGAGCTCCAACGCTTTGGAACGAGCTCCCCCCGAACTCCGTACGTTGACGGAATTGCGTTCCTTCCGTCGAGAATTAAAGACATATTTATTTCGACAAGCCGGCCTGGGATAGTAGCTCCGGTTCCAACAAGGCCATAATTGTTTTTAGGGGATTGAGTTTTAAGATTAAGCATTGGTTTTAAATGATCGGATTAAATTATTTTTAGGTAATTGGGTTTTTAAATGATTTGGCCAAATTATTTAATTTATTTTTAATAATTTTACCTTTTGTATGTAAATGTTTTTATTTGGGCTGTACACAGCCCCGAGTCCTTCGGGAGGGGGGCGGTATAAAAATTGTAAAATAAATAAAAAAATAAATAAAGAAGAAACCCTCTGAGGAGACACAACAAGTGACTTTGACCCCTCCTACGATGACGGAGACTCAAAGTGACTCCAAAGATCACCCAGAAATGTACAGGACGTACTACACAGATATATGTGGCGACTCACCATGCCCTCCTTCATGCTCACCCATCTGTCTCGCAAAAGTCTACCCCGACGGGCAACCTGAAAGGGCCGGAAAGATGTACGTCATACTAGATGCACACAGCAAGGCCACAACAGCTAAGCCTGCCTTTTTTGACCTCTTCAACCTCCCGAGTGAACTAAAGCATTTTGCAATAAATACGTGCACAGTTCCAATGCACATGGCAGGGAGGAAAATCACTGGTCTTCGCATAGAATTGATAGACGGAAGTTCACATTTCCTGTTACCATCAGTGTTGGAATGGGAGACCTTACCAGATGTTCACAGCAAGATTTCAACACCAGAGGCGGCAAGAAAAATACCTCACTTAGCGCACATAGCCGATTTAATCCCTCCTCTAGATCCTGAAGCTGAAATCCTACTCATGGTGGGACGAGACACCCCGGAGTCCATTGGTTCCGATGAAGAATCAAAGGTCCACCAGGAACCCCAGTAGCCATTAAGACAGAACTCGGATGGGCCATAGGAGGGACGGTTTGTGTCGGTCAACCGCAAACTCCAACCCAGGTGAATATCTCAACAACCTCCATTCCTGTTGTGGGTGTCTCTAGACCAGCTTGGGAAATGTCAGAGGATGAGGAGGAGCAGCCAGGCCCCTCTGGGTGTTTTCCCCTCCCGGCAGCCGAGACAGACAGTGAGGAGATTTGCATGCAGTCTGGGTCAGAATCTCAAAGCGGGGAGTCAGACTTGGAACAGGAAAATATATGGCTTGATCCGAGATTCCGAAGGTTTGATAGGTGGAGGTTTCAGTTACGTGGAAAAAGGAAGCCATGGGGGAAGTGACGTATCGAAAACTATATTAGAAGGTGAAGGAGGGACTAATTCTTTGTCACGAGCAACGTTAATATCAAGTAGTAGCCTGATACCTCGAGGAGTTAGTTTGAACTCAGTTTTCTGGTGTTTTTGGAATCTACGGAAGATTTATGAGGTCTTGGACAACCTGAGAGATAAAGAGTGAGTTATTGGAAGGGGGGAGAGCATGTTTAAGCTGAATGTAAATAAGTCAGACTTGGCCGTTCCGCAAACGAACTGCCAGCATCTTGCTTTGAAGTGAATCTCTTGAACTGTGTTAAATAAAACTCTTAAAGAAATATTTCTGTGGAGTTTACTAAGCTGAGAAGGGCCAGATACAACAATTCCCAGTAATGGAAGAGCACCTCACCTAAAACCACACCAAGAACACTTCACGCTTCTGACAACCAAACTTGTTTTGGAAGCAACAGTGTTCCCGACCAGTAAGAATTACAACAACTTAGCCTTGTCCATAGAAGACAAACAATGTCTGCAGCTACGCGCGTTCTCCCTGAGCTCTTCACACTGGGATGAGCTGCATCTGCCAGAACAGAAACAAGACTGGGAGTTGTGGAGTGTACTCCCAAGATGTCTCCAGAGTATGCAAGCGCAGCGCACGTATGTCTCCAGCTCACACGCCACCATACAAAGGAAAGAATTGCATGCTTCCTCAGATGTATCAACAAAGGTAAATGCAGCCTTAAGATACGTCACAGTCTACAGCGGGGAGAGCCACACTTACGTTGTTTTGATTGCAACCATAAGATATTTCAGATTCTACAGGGGGGAGAGCTGCAGTCTCGGTGTCATCTTTGGAAAAGCAAGACTAACAATACAACTAGGCCACACCGTACCAAGGTTAGAACTATGTGGTACTACTTTGGCTGTAAAGCTCACCAACTTGACAGCGAAGATGTTGTGCCTTGAACTACAGTCTACCACCTTCTACGCAGACAGCAAGGTGATGTCAAGCTACACCTGCAAACAAAGCAGACACTTCTATGTTTATGTAGGCAATAGAGTAGAAAAGATTGAAACATATCTAAGCACTGAACAATGGCAACATGTGCCAACAGATAAGAACCTTGTGAACCAAGTTAAGTGGCCCAACCTCGCTTCACAGTTGAAAGAATTGATCTGGCTAGGGGACTTCCGGCGGTGACGTGGAGGTGGTGCAGGGGGAAGAGGACAGTCTCCATCCTCTAACTCTGATTTTTTTCAAGTTTGGAGACCCTTCGGGGGCACAGAGAGTCTGGAGGGCTACGTGCGAAAAGGGTGAAAACTTGGGGAGTAGTGAGGTGTGAGGCAGACACTCACTATGACAGAGGAAAACCCTTAAATCCAACTTGAAAACTTCTGACCTCAACAGATGGCGGATCCGAGGCTTCGACTAACCACAAAGGATACGGAAGCAAGATATACTTAATGGACTATGTCAAAGAGTGAGTTAAAAGTTTATAAAAATATTCCAAAGTACTAGAAAGGTCTAAAAGATTTACCTATCTGTTGGTTCTGATGTTGTAAGGAAGCTCAATAGAAGAGGGAATCCTCAACATAAGCAGTGACCCGGTGGGGAAGAGCTGTGATTTAGCATTAAAATAGTCAGAGGATTAACAGGAGTGAGATAAAAGAAAAGAAAGTTTTGTGGTGCTCTAGCACAGAATGAAGAAGGTGAGAAAGTGAGGTTGGAGGAGAAAGGAGGGAAGGAACGGCGAGAGGACATGCTGTGGTGGCGAAATTGAAAGTGAGAAGAATGGTCAGAAGGAGAGAAGAACGATAGAGAGGCTGCATACCAAATGCGGAGAAGCAGTATATTGGAGAGGATATAGGTCGGAGCAGAAAGTAGGAGAAAGTTTGAAAAGTGAAGGAATTGGCGAGAGAACGTAATACGGAGGTGAAAGCGACAGGAAGAGATCGAAATTTGGAACTTTAGAGAGATCGGAGAAACAGCGCGTTACAGAAGATCGGAGAAAGTGAGGTTGGGAAGAGAAAATGGTGATTTAAGAGAAACGGAGAAAGAGTGAACACGCTGTGGAAGATTGGAGAAAGTGGTTGGAGGAGAAAGTTGGAGACAGACCTGGTCGTGGAGAAGATCTGGAAAGCCAAAGAGACGACGAGAGGATGCAATTAAGTAACAAAAGTGAGTGGAGCGCAGTGAGGATCCGGAAGGCAAAGGAGACAGCGAGAGGACATGTGAAAGCAAAAGGAATGGATTGACGGTGGGAGATACAGGATTGGAGGGGAAATACGGAGCCCTAGAGAGACTGTGTCTTTGGTTGAGGACGGTGACGAGTGAGAGGAAGTGAAGGAGACGGTGAGAGGATGGGGCATGACGTTGAAGGTGACAGGAATGTGGAGAAGGTCCAGAAGTGAAAAAGAAAGTGAGGTTGGAAGAGAATGGAGGAGGTGAACCAGGAAGTGTGGAGAGTTTGGAAAGTGAAGGAGACGGCGAGAGGACTCGATTGGGCGGTGAGAGGCAGGAACAGATACATGGACTAATGGACTAAAAGTTGATGATATAAGTTGGGTGGAAAAAAAATTGGAGTTTTAGAGAGAGTGGGTGTTAAATAATAAGAAGGAAATGAAGAGGATTAGGGAAGGAGAAAAGAGGACTCAAGTTAGAAGATTTGCTGATTAAACAAAGCGATATAAGGAATAAAAATATATTTGATAAATAAGATATTAAGATGGCAACACTGAGAATGGGGAAAAAAACAATGTCAAGTCTAGTACTGACACCTTCATCTCCCCCTGGACAGAGAACAATAGAGGGAATGTTGGGGACAGAGAAACAAAATGTAGTACTAAATATGCAAAGCATGCAGACAACACTATTAACTATCCAAGAAACAATGTTAAAGATGCAGGAGACAATGTCAAAAAATCATATTGAAATGAGAGGGGACATGAATAAATTAGATAATAAGATTGAAACAATACAACAAACAATTGAGAAAAACGAAGAGAGAATATTGATAGTAGAAGTAGGATTGGATAAAATAGGGGAAAAAGTTGACACAGTAGATAAAAAATTGATGGAAACTAATAAAAAATTGGAAGAATCAGTTACACATCTGGAAATGGACAGGGCAGGGTTTTATTTAAGGTTTCAAAACGTGGTGGAGGATAAGGAAGAGGATTTGGGCACCATTATGGTAGAGCTGTTAGCTGAGGCTCTACAATGAGATAAACAAGAAATATTGCCAGAAATAGATGAGGTGTACTGAATCCACACAAATTATGCTCAAAGGAATAAACTACCACGTGAGATACACATAAGATTCGCCAGGAAAAAAAAATTAGAGACCTAATATACAGGATTACAAGGGAAGATCCAATAATTTACAAAGGCATAGAAATCCAAATACTAAAACAAATTCCAAGGAAAGTGAGGGAACAGAGAAGAGACTACAGATTTCTTAGTGCACATCTTATTTTAAAAAATCCCATTTAGATGGTTAATCCCTGAGGGGATGCTGATAACATGGCAGGAGAGAAGGATTAAAATTGATAGATTGGATAAGGCAAGAGAATTTTATGAACAATTAGAAGGGGAAGAAGAAGAGAATAGCAGTGGGGAAGAATTAGAATTAGAATCCAAAAGTCAGGAAGATCAGCAACTAGAGTTAAAAGAAAGAGAGAAGGAGAGAGAAAGTAAGGAGGTAAGAAGACAAAGGAAAGAAAGAGGAATAGGTTTGAGAGCAAGACAAACCCAGAAGTAAAATAATGGATGGGAAGATCAGATTAGTATCAATCAACGTTAATGGCCTAAATGCACCAGTTAAAAGAAAACAAATACTAACTAAATTAGTTAAACAAGGCATAGACATAGTATGTTTACAAGAAGTACATATAAAGAAACTACACAGAAAATATTTGGAATTTCTGAAACTAGGAGAATTATATACATCACTAATGGAACAAAAACAGAGAGGAATAGCAGTCTATATCAGAAAAGGAATTAGAGCCAATTTAAAATATCAAGATACAGAGGGAAGGGTATTAATATTAGAATTACACATGGAACAGAAATCATGGTTGTTGGTGATAATCTATGCTCCAAATGAAAACCAAAAAGAATTTTATAAAGATCTGCATGGAAACCTTATTGAAATTGGACAAAGAAATATTTGTATAATAGGAGATTATAATGCAATAGTGGATGTAAAAATGGACTATATTAGCAATATGAAAAATAAAAATAAGCGAAAAACACTACAAAAAAACATTTTTTGAGATGGCATAGGAATTCAATTTATTTGACCCATGGAGTAAACAGAACCCTATGAAAAAGGAATATACCTTTTTTTCAAATCCACACAAATTGTGGTCTAGGTTGGACATGGCATGGATGAGCGGGGAAATAGGTCAAGAAGTGGAGACAACAGAAATAATGCCAAACATATGGGCAGATCATAACCCCCTGAAAATAGTGTGGACAGGTCAGAAAAAAATAAAGAGAAGGTGGACACTTAATACCCAAATTTTAAAGGAAAGAGAATTTACTGCAAGGACTAAAAAAGAGATGGAATTATGTGTTAAAGAGAACACTAAACAACAAACATCACTACAAATCATATGGGACACCGCCAAAGCATATCTCAGGGGTATAGCAATAGCATATACAGCTAGGAAAAATAAGATGAAAAGGCAGACACAAAATATACTTCTAGAAAAGATTAAAAAAATAGAATCCAAATTACAGCGGGAGCCACAAGATGAAAGGATTAAAGAGGAAATGACTCTGGCCAAACATAAATTAAATATAGTAGAACAAGAGGAATTGGCAAGAGAACTGAAAATAACTAAACAAAAATTTTTCAAACATGCAAATAAACCTGGGAGGTGGCTTGCCTATAAATTAAAAAAAGAAAAGGAAAAAAGATTTATCCAGGAACTACAGGACAAAAATGGAGAGGTGCAATATAAAATAGAGGAAAAGAAAAAAATAATTCAGAAATACTTTGAATCTATATATAAAAAAGAGGAAACAGAGGAGGAGAATATAAAGCAATATTTAAAGGCCAATGGTCTTCCGGAATTAAAAGAAGGACAAAGAGAATTATTGAATAAAAAAAATAACAGCAATGGAACTAAGAATGGCAGTACAAAAGCAAAAAAATAATAAAGCTCCAGGGCCAGATGGTCTACCTGGGGAAGTGTATAAGACTTTATATGAAGATCTGGAAATGATACTATTAGAGATATATAATGATGTATTGGAGAAAGCTAAATTACTAGACTCATGGACAGAAGCCAACATAACTCTTTTTCCAAAAGAAGATATGTATCCTAAACAAATAAAAAATTATAGACCAATCTCGCTGTTGAATTTGGACTACAAAATTTTTACTACAATAATGGCGAAATGACTAAAAATAATACTAAATCAAATAATATATTCGGATCAAAACGGTTTTCTACCCAATAGACAAATTAGGAACAATACAAGAATTGTACTAAATGTTTTGGAATACTACGATGCACACCCCGAAAAACAATCTGCATTAGTATTTTTAGATGCTCAGAAGGCATTCGACAACCTTAATTGGCAATTTATATTCCAACAGTTAGAAAATATGAAATTTGGTGAGATGTTCGAACAAATGATAAAGTCAATATACAGAATACAAAAGGCCAGAGTAATAATTAATGGGGAATGTAGTAATCAGTGCTCAGTCATTGCAGGGTGCAAATATGGCTGACCGCCTTCACAGCGTTTATTCTTTTATACAGTTTTCCAAGCAGCAAAAGTTTAACATGGCAATAGCGTAGCAATAGCATTTCATTGGTTAAACTCCTTACCAATCCTTAAGAAGATATCAGCCAGGAGGCCCAGCCAGGGAGCAGTTCCTACCACATCCTGTTGATGTAACCTGGCTGATATCATGTGAACCAGGTGATATCATTGTATCAGCCTGGGGTAGTTTCCCACATTGCCATGGTGATGTGAATGGATGAGATCATGTAGAGAGAAGAGGCATGCAGGTGTTGGACGGGCAGTTTGCTGCTCACGACCTCTACCTGGCCCCTATCTTTACAGATCACTCTTTTTTATTTTGTTAAACGAAATATCGTCATAAGAGGGATTATAATCAGGAGAGGAGCATCCTTGCAGTTGTTTATACAGGGCAAAAACGTGACCCTGAGGCAATGTGGGAGAGAATTTGGGGTTAAAAGCTCTGATACATATATTGCAAAAGGAAGGAACACATTGCACAAAACAGCATCCACCAATCAAAATAGCACAAGTTATGACCGAATAACGTAGGATATTTCCCAGTAATCCTGTGGGCAACCAAGCCCAAAGGCTTTCCCACCAAGATCCTGAAGTATTCATTTTCAAATCAGAGGCCAAATTGTGTAAAATATCGACTTGGTGCTGGATGGTTCGTGAATTATCAGAAGATATTGAAACAACACATTCCCTCAAAACTTTCACAACCCAAATGCTGGCACAGAAGCAAATACTCAATTGTGGCGCGATTTTGCAAACTAGCCTTTCTCAAATCTTGCAGCTCATGGTTGATTGCTGAAATAGCTGAAGAAGTAGCATTAATTGTTTTTGCTAAATTACATGCAATAACATTAATGTTGAGGTGAGCACGAACAGCAAGTCCTGGCACACCCACTAGAGCAGTGGTTCTCAACCTTCCTAATGCTGCGACCCTTTAATACAGTTACTCATGTTGTGGTGACCCCCAACCCCCCCATCCAGATGGCTGGGGGGGTATCAAAAACTTGACCAAAAAAGGAAAAAATGGGAAAGTATAGGTAGTCCTCGACTTACAACAATTCGCTTAGTGACTGTTTGAAGTTACAACAGCACTGAAAAAGCGAATTATGATCATTTTTCACACTTACGATTGTTGCAGCATCCCCAGGGTCATGTGATTTACATTCGGATGCTTGACAACTGATTCATACTTATGACGTTCACAGTGTCCCAGGGTCACGTGATCAATGGCCAGGGGCCATGGCCAGCTGATCACTCAGGTTGCAGAGTGCCTGTGGGGGGGGATTTGTGGGTCTCTGGGATGGGACTGGGGTGGGTGCCTGCCTTCCTTCCCTCCCTTCTCTCCCCTTGTCCCTTCCTTCTTTTCTTCCTTTCCTTCACCTCCCTCTTAGTCTCTTCCTCCTTCCCTCCCTCTCCCATTGTCCCTTCCTTCTTTTCTTCCTTTCCTTCACCTCCCTTAGTCTCTTCCGCCTTCCCTCCCTCTTTCCCATTCTCCCTTCCTTCTTTCCTTCCTTTCCTTCACCTCCTTCTTAATCTCTTCCTCCTTCCCTCGCTCTCTCCTATTGTCCCTTCCTTCCTTCTTTCCTTCCTTTCCTTCACCTCCCTTAGTCTCTTCCTCCTTCCCTTCCTCTTTCCCATTGTCCCTTCTTTCCTTCCTTTCTTTCCCCTCCCTCTTAATTCCTTCCTTCCTTCCTTCTTTCCTTCCCTCTTTGTCCCTTCCTTCCTTCCCTCCCTTCCATTGTTCCTTCCTTCCTTCCCTCTCTCATTGTCCCTTACTTCCCTCCCTCTTCGTCCCTTCCTTCCTCCCCCCTCCGTGCCCAGGAAGGGACAAAGGGAGGGGGACAGGCTGCCAGAGGCAGAGGAGAGCTCCACCCAGCTCACTTGCTCAGATTCGCCAGAAAACAAGCCGCTTGCTAAGTTAGCAGAAGCTCCAGGATCAGCACCGGGCTACAGCTGATTCGCACTTCTGCTAAATTAGCAAGCGGCATGTTTTCTAGCAAAGCTTGAACAAGTTTGCTGGGCAGGAGCCAAGGAGAGCTGCTACAGCTGACCTGCTTCTTGGCTTCTCTGCAAAAGCGCGGATCAGCTGTAGAGGTTCGCGCTGATCCTGGACAAGAGGGAAGGAAGGAAGGACGGAAGGGACAAGGAGAAAGAGGGAGGGAAGGAAGGACAAAGAGGGAGGCAAAGGAAGGAAGGGAGGGAGGGAGGGAGGGACAAGGGGGTAGAGGGAGGGAAGGAGGGACAAAGAGCGAGGTGAAGGAAAGGAAGGAAGGAAGGAAGGAAGGGACAAGGGGAAAGGGAGGGAAGTAGGAAGAGACCAAGAGGGAGGGAAGGAAAGGAAGTTCCAGCCAGCAGAGGCTTGGAAGCCCGGTTGCCGAGAAACAGAAGAGAGCAAAGCCAAGGAGAAGAAGGTGGCAGTTTCCTCCCAAAGGGGTCCCCTTTTCTCCACCCCTTCCCTGGGTTTGTGGGGAATTTCTTGTCACCAACGCTGACAGGTGCTCCTTGAGCCCACCACGAGCTTTCTCGCCCCCTTTGCTTCTCCCCCCTCGCTTTCATGAGGATTGTGGCGCTCTTGGGAAGCCGATCATGCTTTGTAGCTTAGTAGAGGAGGAGGAGGAGTCCCTTCCTCCTTCCCTCCCTCTCTCCCTGTCAAGCCCCGGTGGGCTCGACATGAACAGGTGGAGGAGTAGTCGAGGACAGGCGGGGTGGCAAAGGAGACCGGCGGCCATTGCCAGACCTCCCGGCTGACAAGCGCAAGTTCGGGGGTCACCAGCTGACGGGCGCAGGAGTTGGGTGCTGCGACGGCCTCCCCTTCGCTGACCTGCGTGCACGAGAAGAATTCAGTCCAGTTGCTGCACAATGAGTCTCTGGGGAGGGCTGGGCCTCGCTCTGCGCCTGCGCTCTTCATGCGCCCCCTGCAGGGCACATTTGGTAGAGTTCATGCAGACTGTTGCCAAGCAGCATATTTTCCACAAACAAGTGAGGTGGAGCGGAGGGGGGAGGGAGAGAAGGCGGTTGACAAGCCCTGCCTAAGACCATCGGAAATATGTGTTTTCCGATGGTCTTAGGCAACCCCTGTGAAAGGCTCGTGCGACCCCCAAAAGGGTAGCGACTCACAGGTTGAGAACCGCTGCACTAGAGACATACCCAATGGTACATATTCTGCTTTATTAAGTAAGGTTGTCTCAGAGTCACAGGTGCTGTCTAGTGTGACCCCACGTCGAGAACTGTTCGAGTGAACTTGTTGCTTGGAAAGGAAAACAGGAATTAGCCAGCTGAGGTAACACTGCACTTCACTAATATTAGCAGTAATATAATTAAAAGTTTCTTGATCACATGTAAAAAACCCTCCTTGCGGTAGCCAAACATTTCCAAAATAAAAGGAAGTCTCTTCAAAAGCTGTGCAGTTTAAAACAGGTGAGCTAATGCGGTGACAGTGAGGTTTTTTACTTGAAGAAGTACAATTAACTATTTTTGCACATGTTATGTTTACAGGGATAGCTACCACCGGGGTGTGCAAAGCAATAGCGTCAGGGGGTGGATAATAAGCAGTAACCCCCCAGCTAGATATAGCCTTATAGTTAAAGTTCCCATTTAATAAAATTCTGCTCAAGCCAGTACAGTTTTGAATTACTGCAAAAGGGGTACAAACAGGGACTAAACATGTAGAAAGCAAATTTTCCATGTCATACGTTTCAGATAAGCAAAAGACATCATTTTGTGTGATGTTCGCCAGCTGCACCCATAGATTTTGGGGGTTTCTCGGGGGTTTGCTCTACTTGCTGCTGCTGCAGCACTGCCTGTGTTTTGGCGGTCAAGTTCTTTACATCTCCCCACGTCACTGGCCAACTGGCATGCCGGGATCAGATTGGTCGCTGTGCCATCTGTAGAGTCACCCTTGCCATTTCTGGGACCAGGTCCAGGGACTGGTGCCACGACATCCCTGGCTGGGTGAATGTAATGTGCTGGAATCCACAAAGGTCCTGTAGGAGTAAGCACAGCAGCATAGCCTCGCCCCCAAGTGATCAGAGGGACTGGTCCCAACCATGCTTTGTCTGGTAAAGCCCGATAATATACCAGAGGCGGAGGCAAGATTGTTTTCTGTTGAAAGTGTCTCTGATAAGCAGTGGAATTTTGAATGCAAACATTCAATTGGTGTAATGTAAATAATACTTTTTTAACCTGTTGTGTTACCCATGACAAATTGGGTACCCTAGAGCCGTCCTTTTTTATTTGTTTGTGAAGGCAGTCCTTAAAGGACTGATTAGCATATTCCACGATGGCTTGACCCATGGAATTATAGGGAAGACAATGAGTAAAAACAATATTCCAGGTTGTGCAAAATTGCAAAAAGGCCACTGAAGAATAGGCTGGCCCATTATCAGTTTTTAAGGAGGAGGGCTTACTCAAGGCAGTAATGGCCGAAAAAAGATGAAAAATAACATGTGCAGCTGTTTCTCCTCGTTGAGGCGTGGCCCAAATTGTTCCTGAATAGGTATCAATAGATAAATGAATATATTTCCAGGAAGCCAAAAAGAGAACATGGGTAACATCAATTTGTCATAGTTGATTAGAGGCAAAACCACGGGGATTAGGAAGACATAAAAAAAGTTAGGCCCAGAAAGGGAAGAGTGACTGCGTATATGAGAAATAAAATATAAATGCTTTCAGTCTTGTAGCAGCTGCTGTAAAGGGAAAAAGTCATAAGATTGGGGTCGATCCTGGGCGTGATATAAGCACCTGGAAGATTAAAAATAAGTTGGCACACATAATGAGAGTCAGAGATTAAGTTAAAAGGCTGTTGAGAAAAGGTGTGGAAAGCTAAAATAGCAGTAGATAATTCTGAGCATTGTGGTGAGGACTGTATTGCAGTGTAGGACACGTTCCAGGTATCATCATGAGGATCCTTGTAAGCAATTGCTCCTCTCATTCGCCCTCCATCAGAAAAAAAGTAGGAGCTTGTGGCAAGGGAGAAGGAGAAAGCAGTGGGCAGACAGGAAAGGAAAAAGTCATTAAACAAGCAAGTCAAGGATCTTTAGGCAGATAATATGAAATAGAGCCTATATAGTCAGTTAAAGCACACTGAAGAGATAAGTTATTCTGAAAATAAAATTGAAAATCAGATTCTGAGATAGGAAGAACAATATTAATTAAATCAGTTCTATTTCAATGGCAAGCTCGTGTGCGTCCTAAGGTTATTATTTCAGCAACCACCTGGATAAAAAATAAAACATGTTGGGATGGGGTGTGGGGTAAGTAAAGTCATTCAATACAATATATTTTTTGCACTTCTATCACAGTTAATACTCTGGTAGGTAGTTTACTAGTAGGAAAAATCAAAAGTGTTACTGACAATTTTTATGTGGAATTCTGTCCACAAATTGAGTACTCATGATGTCATTAATTTGTTCCACTGTGGCAAGTGCTACAGGTGGAACTACAATGAGATCTCCAGGTTGTTTTCCTTTGGTCAATAAATCAAATAATGGACTGAGCAAATTTGTATTTCTGAAAGCCAATTAGATTGTATCTTTGGTGCTCCAATTAAAATATCATCCATATAATGATATACCAAAGCCAATGGATGACGTTTGCAAAAAGGAGCCAATGCTGCAGCAACATAAAGCTGACATAATGTGGGACTGTTTAGCATTCCTTGTGGCAAAACTGTCCAGTGATAACATTTATTAGGTTCTGAATGATTCACTGCAGGCACAGTAAATGCAAACTTTTCCTGAGAGTGGGCATCCAATTTAATCAAATTCCATTCAGATGGAAACAAATTTCCAATAAATAAGTGAAACATTTACAAATCTAAGCAAAACAATTCAGAGTCAGTTCTTTTGGTTGATGGATATCTAGGTCTAACTAAACAATTTAAACTCAACAATTTCCCCCCCCCCAAAAAAAATATTGTCCAACAATTACTGTCTCCTCTTTCGAGTAAAAAATTGGCAAGCCAAAACTGCAAGAGTGGGCATCCAATTTCACCTCCACTCCACCCTTCTCAAATTGCAATTCTAAGCAGAGGAAAAGAAAGTTTTAAAACGAACAGCTCCCCCCCTTCTTCTTTCTGTCTCTTGCTCTTAAAGCAACACAGCCAGCCGAAAGAGACAGGGGGAAAAAAATCTCACCACTAAAAAATAGTTTTCTCTCCTTCATATGCATTTTCCATAAATTCTCTCACACATCCTACATAGAACTCTTCTCATGCAAATACTTACTATTACTTTTCAATTTACTTTTACAACAATAAAATCCACAGTTTACTATTTCTTTCACAGCCTGGGAGAGATTGAGTGGGGGGGTGGGGTTTGAGGGCTAACACACACACTAAAATATCAGCAAATTAATTCATTCCATTCTAACTGCTTGCATAAACAATTCCACATACAAATATTTCATTTCATACTTTCTCCAGGCAAACTATTTATTTTTAAATAAGGCCTTTTTGTGTGTTGTTATCAGAGAGGGTTTAGACCAGCGGTTCTCAACCTGTGGGTTGCGACCCCATTTGGGGTCGAACGACCATTTCACGGGGGTCGCCAAACGCCGCAGTCCGCCATATTTTTTTTGGTCAGCCATTTTTTTTGGGTCTGCCATTATTTTTTGGTCCGCCATTTTTCCCCTTTGTGATGCAGGCCATCGCACCACGCATGCGCGATGCAGGCCCGCCATTTTTATTTTTGGTCGGCCATTTTTTTGGGGGGTCGGCCATTTTTTTTTTGGGTCGGCCATTTTTTCCCCTTTGCGATGCGGACCGTCATGCTGCGCATGCATGATGCGGGCCCGCCATTTTTTTTGGGTCGGACATTTTTTTTTGGTCGGCCATTTTTTTCCCCTTTGCGATGCGGGCCGAGGTC
The DNA here is from genome assembly GCA_034064705.1 of Bothrops alternatus. Classification (NCBI taxonomy): domain Eukaryota; kingdom Metazoa; phylum Chordata; class Lepidosauria; order Squamata; family Viperidae; genus Bothrops; species Bothrops alternatus. The sequence goes on along the minus strand of JARGCV010000165.1, from coordinate 436,328 downwards.
AAGCCCCAGAAAAGGTTGAGAACCGCTGGTTTAGACCCTCTTCCAAGTTTTGGAAATAACACAGAACAACACAGACAAACATATATACACAAATAGTATTAAAACAACATTTATTTAAACATATGACTTGTCCTGCAAAAAGCAAGAAAAATCATGAGGTGATTCCAACCAAACGTGGTTTTTATAGGGCCCTTTAACCATCTCCTATTTTTCTCACCATTCCAAGCCCAAGCATAATGTTCTGGGTGGCCACACACACACACACATATATACATACATATATTTATATGAACAAAACACACTACACATCAACACAAAGCACCACCAAACATTGTCTGACAGGGTTAAACTTAACAGCCACTTGAAGTTTCAAAACATTCCAATTGTTCAAAACACATTGCAGAGGAGTACATTTTGAGTTAATTTATGTCTTTAAATTACTCTAACAATTCCCCTTATCTTTTTTCTACTTCAAGATAGTTCCTCTAATATTTTCGTTGTGGGGGTGTATGATGGCTGGGAAGAAGCAAAAGAATTAGCCTCTTCAGAAAGAGCTGGAAATCCAATTAAAGATGCTTTAGGAGGGATAAGCTTTACTTGGTTGTAATCAGTAGTGGGGCTGGTAGTTAACTGCTGCCCTTCTGAAGCATCGGAGCCATATTTGTCCACTGCCTGACGGCACTGATACCATCGATGTAAGATCTGTACTGAAGCCCAAGGTTCAAGATGTAAAGTATGCCCTATCTTTTCCCAATCTCGTAGCCTAAGCATCCGGTGCTCAGTATTCCAAGGGCAATGCTTCCCTACCTCATCTACCAGCTTCCTTATGTCTGCCTCAGGCTCTGTCACACCTGATGTATGTAGCAGGAATCTGAGTTCCTGTGCATGTTTCTGCTGGTGCTGAGATAACTTGCGACCCATGCTTACCACTGAGGGGTCCTAGAGGATGAAAGTGCACTTAGGGGGTCTATTCCAGATGCTGGTAAGTATGTTGGCTGTTGGGGGGGTCCCAAATGTCCCTGTTCGGGCGCCAGCTGTAGTAATCAGTGCTCAGTCATTGCAGGGTGCAAATATGGCTGACCGCCTTCGCAGCGTTTATTCTCTTATACAGTTTTCCAAGCAGCAAAAGTTTAACATGGCAATAGCGTAGCAATAGCATTTCATTGGTTAAACTCCTTACCAATCCTTAAGAAGATATCAGCCAGGAGGCCCAGCCAGGGAGCAGTTTCTACCACATCCTGTTGATGTAACCTGGCTGACATCATGTGAACCAGGTGATATCATTGTATCAGCCTGTGGTAGTTTCCCACATTGCCATGGTGATGTGAATGGATGAGATCATGTAGAGAGAAGAGGCACGCAGGCGTTGGAAGGGCAGTTTGCTTCTCATGACCTCTACCTGGCCCCTATCTTTACAGATCACTCTTTTTTATTTTGTTAAACGAAATATCGTCATAAGAGGGATTATAATCAGGAGAGGAGCATCCTTGCAGTTGTTTATACAGGGCAAAAACGTGACCCTGAGGCAATGTGGGAGAGAATTTGGGGTTAAAAGCTCTGATACATATATTGCAAAAGGAAGGAACACATTGCACAAAACAGCATCCACCAATCAAAATAGCACAAGTTATGACCGAATAACGTAGGATATTTCCCAGTAATCCTGTGGGCAACCAAGCCCAAAGGCTTTCCCACCAAGATCCTGAAGTATTCATTTTCAAATCAGAGGCCAAATTGTGTAAAATATCGACTTGGTGCTGGATGGTTCGTGAATTATCAGAAGATATTGAAACAACACATTCCCTCAAAACTTTCACAACCCAAATGCTGGCACAGAAGCAAATACTCAATTGTGGCGCGATTTTGCAAACTAGCCTTTCTCAAATCTTGCAGCTCATGGTTGATTGCTGAAATAGCTGAAGAAGTAGCATTAATTGTTTTTGCTAAATTACATGCAATAACATTAATGTTGAGGTGAGCACGAACAGCAAGTCCTGGCACACCCACTAGAGCAGTGGTTCTCAACCTTCCTAATGCTGCGACCCTTTAATACAGTTACTCATGTTGTGGTGACCCCCAACCCCCCCATCCAGATGGCTGGGGGGGTATCAAAAACTTGACCAAAAAAGGAAAAAATGGGAAAGTATAGGTAGTCCTCGACTTACAACAATTCGCTTAGTGACTGTTTGAAGTTACAACAGCACTGAAAAAGCGAATTATGATCATTTTTCACACTTACGATTGTTGCAGCATCCCCAGGGTCATGTGATTTACATTCGGATGCTTGACAACTGATTCATACTTATGACGTTCACAGTGTCCCAGGGTCACGTGATCAATGGCCAGGGGCCATGGCCAGCTGATCACTCAGGTTGCAGAGTGCCTGTGGGGGGGGATTTGTGGGTCTCTGGGATGGGACTGGGGTGGGTGCCTGCCTTCCTTCCCTCCCTTCTCTCCCCTTGTCCCTTCCTTCTTTTCTTCCTTTCCTTCACCTCCCTCTTAGTCTCTTCCTCCTTCCCTCCCTCTCCCATTGTCCCTTCCTTCTTTTCTTCCTTTCCTTCACCTCCCTTAGTCTCTTCCGCCTTCCCTCCCTCTTTCCCATTCTCCCTTCCTTCTTTCCTTCCTTTCCTTCACCTCCTTCTTAATCTCTTCCTCCTTCCCTCGCTCTCTCCTATTGTCCCTTCCTTCCTTCTTTCCTTCCTTTCCTTCACCTCCCTTAGTCTCTTCCTCCTTCCCTTCCTCTTTCCCATTGTCCCTTCTTTCCTTCCTTTCTTTCCCCTCCCTCTTAATTCCTTCCTTCCTTCCTTCTTTCCTTCCCTCTTTGTCCCTTCCTTCCTTCCCTCCCTTCCATTGTTCCTTCCTTCCTTCCCTCTCTCATTGTCCCTTACTTCCCTCCCTCTTCGTCCCTTCCTTCCTCCCCCCTCCGTGCCCAGGAAGGGACAAAGGGAGGGGGACAGGCTGCCAGAGGCAGAGGAGAGCTCCACCCAGCTCACTTGCTCAGATTCGCCAGAAAACAAGCCGCTTGCTAAGTTAGCAGAAGCTCCAGGATCAGCACCGGGCTACAGCTGATTCGCACTTCTGCTAAATTAGCAAGCGGCATGTTTTCTAGCAAAGCTTGAACAAGTTTGCTGGGCAGGAGCCAAGGAGAGCTGCTACAGCTGACCTGCTTCTTGGCTTCTCTGCAAAAGCGCGGATCAGCTGTAGAGGTTCGCGCTGATCCTGGACAAGAGGGAAGGAAGGAAGGACGGAAGGGACAAGGAGAAAGAGGGAGGGAAGGAAGGACAAAGAGGGAGGCAAAGGAAGGAAGGGAGGGAGGGAGGGAGGGACAAGGGGGTAGAGGGAGGGAAGGAGGGACAAAGAGCGAGGTGAAGGAAAGGAAGGAAGGAAGGAAGGAAGGGACAAGGGGAAAGGGAGGGAAGTAGGAAGAGACCAAGAGGGAGGGAAGGAAAGGAAGTTCCAGCCAGCAGAGGCTTGGAAGCCCGGTTGCCGAGAAACAGAAGAGAGCAAAGCCAAGGAGAAGAAGGTGGCAGTTTCCTCCCAAAGGGGTCCCCTTTTCTCCACCCCTTCCCTGGGTTTGTGGGGAATTTCTTGTCACCAACGCTGACAGGTGCTCCTTGAGCCCACCACGAGCTTTCTCGCCCCCTTTGCTTCTCCCCCCTCGCTTTCATGAGGATTGTGGCGCTCTTGGGAAGCCGATCATGCTTTGTAGCTTAGTAGAGGAGGAGGAGGAGTCCCTTCCTCCTTCCCTCCCTCTCTCCCTGTCAAGCCCCGGTGGGCTCGACATGAACAGGTGGAGGAGTAGTCGAGGACAGGCGGGGTGGCAAAGGAGACCGGCGGCCATTGCCAGACCTCCCGGCTGACAAGCGCAAGTTCGGGGGTCACCAGCTGACGGGCGCAGGAGTTGGGTGCTGCGACGGCCTCCCCTTCGCTGACCTGCGTGCACGAGAAGAATTCAGTCCAGTTGCTGCACAATGAGTCTCTGGGGAGGGCTGGGCCTCGCTCTGCGCCTGCGCTCTTCATGCGCCCCCTGCAGGGCACATTTGGTAGAGTTCATGCAGACTGTTGCCAAGCAGCATATTTTCCACAAACAAGTGAGGTGGAGCGGAGGGGGGAGGGAGAGAAGGCGGTTGACAAGCCCTGCCTAAGACCATCGGAAATATGTGTTTTCCGATGGTCTTAGGCAACCCCTGTGAAAGGCTCGTGCGACCCCCAAAAGGGTAGCGACTCACAGGTTGAGAACCGCTGCACTAGAGACATACCCAATGGTACATATTCTGCTTTATTAAGTAAGGTTGTCTCAGAGTCACAGGTGCTGTCTAGTGTGACCCCACGTCGAGAACTGTTCGAGTGAACTTGTTGCTTGGAAAGGAAAACAGGAATTAGCCAGCTGAGGTAACACTGCACTTCACTAATATTAGCAGTAATATAATTAAAAGTTTCTTGATCACATGTAAAAAACCCTCCTTGCGGTAGCCAAACATTTCCAAAATAAAAGGAAGTCTCTTCAAAAGCTGTGCAGTTTAAAACAGGTGAGCTAATGCGGTGACAGTGAGGTTTTTTACTTGAAGAAGTACAATTAACTATTTTTGCACATGTTATGTTTACAGGGATAGCTACCACCGGGGTGTGCAAAGCAATAGCGTCAGGGGGTGGATAATAAGCAGTAACCCCCCAGCTAGATATAGCCTTATAGTTAAAGTTCCCATTTAATAAAATTCTGCTCAAGCCAGTACAGTTTTGAATTACTGCAAAAGGGGTACAAACAGGGACTAAACATGTAGAAAGCAAATTTTCCATGTCATACGTTTCAGATAAGCAAAAGACATCATTTTGTGTGATGTTCGCCAGCTGCACCCATAGATTTTGGGGGTTTCTCGGGGGTTTGCTCTACTTGCTGCTGCTGCAGCACTGCCTGTGTTTTGGCGGTCAAGTTCTTTACATCTCCCCACGTCACTGGCCAACTGGCATGCCGGGATCAGATTGGTCGCTGTGCCATCTGTAGAGTCACCCTTGCCATTTCTGGGACCAGGTCCAGGGACTGGTGCCACGACATCCCTGGCTGGGTGAATGTAATGTGCTGGAATCCACAAAGGTCCTGTAGGAGTAAGCACAGCAGCATAGCCTCGCCCCCAAGTGATCAGAGGGACTGGTCCCAACCATGCTTTGTCTGGTAAAGCCCGATAATATACCAGAGGCGGAGGCAAGATTGTTTTCTGTTGAAAGTGTCTCTGATAAGCAGTGGAATTTTGAATGCAAACATTCAATTGGTGTAATGTAAATAATACTTTTTTAACCTGTTGTGTTACCCATGACAAATTGGGTACCCTAGAGCCGTCCTTTTTTATTTGTTTGTGAAGGCAGTCCTTAAAGGACTGATTAGCATATTCCACGATGGCTTGACCCATGGAATTATAGGGAAGACAATGAGTAAAAACAATATTCCAGGTTGTGCAAAATTGCAAAAAGGCCACTGAAGAATAGGCTGGCCCATTATCAGTTTTTAAGGAGGAGGGCTTACTCAAGGCAGTAATGGCCGAAAAAAGATGAAAAATAACATGTGCAGCTGTTTCTCCTCGTTGAGGCGTGGCCCAAATTGTTCCTGAATAGGTATCAATAGATAAATGAATATATTTCCAGGAAGCCAAAAAGAGAACATGGGTAACATCAATTTGTCATAGTTGATTAGAGGCAAAACCACGGGGATTAGGAAGACATAAAAAAAGTTAGGCCCAGAAAGGGAAGAGTGACTGCGTATATGAGAAATAAAATATAAATGCTTTCAGTCTTGTAGCAGCTGCTGTAAAGGGAAAAAGTCATAAGATTGGGGTCGATCCTGGGCGTGATATAAGCACCTGGAAGATTAAAAATAAGTTGGCACACATAATGAGAGTCAGAGATTAAGTTAAAAGGCTGTTGAGAAAAGGTGTGGAAAGCTAAAATAGCAGTAGATAATTCTGAGCATTGTGGTGAGGACTGTATTGCAGTGTAGGACACGTTCCAGGTATCATCATGAGGATCCTTGTAAGCAATTGCTCCTCTCATTCGCCCTCCATCAGAAAAAAAGTAGGAGCTTGTGGCAAGGGAGAAGGAGAAAGCAGTGGGCAGACAGGAAAGGAAAAAGTCATTAAACAAGCAAGTCAAGGATCTTTAGGCAGATAATATGAAATAGAGCCTATATAGTCAGTTAAAGCACACTGAAGAGATAAGTTATTCTGAAAATAAAATTGAAAATCAGATTCTGAGATAGGAAGAACAATATTAATTAAATCAGTTCTATTTCAATGGCAAGCTCGTGTGCGTCCTAAGGTTATTATTTCAGCAACCACCTGGATAAAAAATAAAACATGTTGGGATGGGGTGTGGGGTAAGTAAAGTCATTCAATACAATATATTTTTTGCACTTCTATCACAGTTAATACTCTGGTAGGTAGTTTACTAGTAGGAAAAATCAAAAGTGTTACTGACAATTTTTATGTGGAATTCTGTCCACAAATTGAGTACTCATGATGTCATTAATTTGTTCCACTGTGGCAAGTGCTACAGGTGGAACTACAATGAGATCTCCAGGTTGTTTTCCTTTGGTCAATAAATCAAATAATGGACTGAGCAAATTTGTATTTCTGAAAGCCAATTAGATTGTATCTTTGGTGCTCCAATTAAAATATCATCCATATAATGATATACCAAAGCCAATGGATGACGTTTGCAAAAAGGAGCCAATGCTGCAGCAACATAAAGCTGACATAATGTGGGACTGTTTAGCATTCCTTGTGGCAAAACTGTCCAGTGATAACATTTATTAGGTTCTGAATGATTCACTGCAGGCACAGTAAATGCAAACTTTTCCTGAGAGTGGGCATCCAATTTAATCAAATTCCATTCAGATGGAAACAAATTTCCAATAAATAAGTGAAACATTTACAAATCTAAGCAAAACAATTCAGAGTCAGTTCTTTTGGTTGATGGATATCTAGGTCTAACTAAACAATTTAAACTCAACAATTTCCCCCCCCCAAAAAAATATTGTCCAACAATTACTGTCTCCTCTTTCGAGTAAAAAATTGGCAAGCCAAAACTGCAAGAGTGGGCATCCAATTTCACCTCCACTCCACCCTTCTCAAATTGCAATTCTAAGCAGAGGAAAAGAAAGTTTTAAAACGAACAGCTCCCCCCTTCTTCTTTCTGTCTCTTGCTCTTAAAGCAACACAGCCAGCCGAAAGAGACAGGGGGAAAAAAATCTCACCACTAAAAAATAGTTTTCTCTCCTTCATATGCATTTTCCATAAATTCTCTCACACATCCTACATAGAACTCTTCTCATGCAAATACTTACTATTACTTTTCAATTTACTTTTACAACAATAAAATCCACAGTTTACTATTTCTTTCACAGCCTGGGAGAGATTGAGTGGGGGGGTGGGGTTTGAGGGCTAACACACACACTAAAATATCAGCAAATTAATTCATTCCATTCTAACTGCTTGCATAAACAATTCCACATACAAATATTTCATTTCATACTTTCTCCAGGCAAACTATTTATTTTTAAATAAGGCCTTTTTGTGTGTTGTTATCAGAGAGGGTTTAGACCAGCGGTTCTCAACCTGTGGGTTGCGACCCCATTTGGGGTCGAACGACCATTTCACGGGGGTCGCCAAACGCCGCAGTCCGCCATATTTTTTTTGGTCAGCCATTTTTTTTGGGTCTGCCATTATTTTTTGGTCCGCCATTTTTCCCCTTTGTGATGCAGGCCGTCGCACCACGCATGCGCGATGCAGGCCCGCCATTTTTATTTTTGGTCGGCCATTTTTTTGGGGGGTCGGCCATTTTTTTTTGGGTCGGCCATTTTTTCCCCTTTGCGATGCGGACCGTCATGCTGCGCATGCATGATGCGGGCCCGCCATTTTTTTTGGGTCGGACATTTTTTTTTGGTCGGCCATTTTTTTCCCCTTTGCGATGCGGGCCGAGGTCAAGCCCCAGAAAAGGTTGAGAACCGCTGGTTTAGACCCTCTTCCAAGTTTTGGAAATAACACAGAACAACACAGACAAACATATATACACAAATAGTATTAAAACAACATTTATTTAAACATATGACTTGTCCTGCAAAAAGCAAGAAAAATCATGAGGTGATTCCAACCAAACGTGGTTTTTATAGGGCCCTTTAACCATCTCCTATTTTTCTCACCATTCCAAGCCCAAGCATAATGTTCTGGGTGGCCACACACACACACACATATATACATACATATATTTATATGAACAAAACACACTACACATCAACACAAAGCACCACCAAACATTGTCTGACAGGGTTAAACTTAACAGCCACTTGAAGTTTCAAAACATTCCAATTGTTCAAAACACATTGCAGAGGAGTACATTTTGAGTTAATTTATGTCTTTAAATTACTCTAACAATTCCCCTTATCTTTTTTCTACTTCAAGATAGTTCCTCTAATATTTTCGTTGTGGGGGTGTATGATGGCTGGGAAGAAGCAAAAGAATTAGCCTCTTCAGAAAGAGCTGGAAATCCAATTAAAGATGCTTTAGGAGGGATAAGCTTTACTTGGTTGTAATCAGTAGTGGGGCTGGTAGTTAACTGCTGCCCTTCTGAAGCATCGGAGCCATATTTGTCCACTGCCTGACGGCACTGATACCATCGATGTAAGATCTGTACTGAAGCCCAAGGTTCAAGATGTAAAGTATGCCCTATCTTTTCCCAATCTCGTAGCCTAAGCGTCCGGTGCTCAGTATTCCAAGGGCAATGCTTCCCTACCTCATCTACCAGCTTCCTTATGTCTGCCTCAGGCTCTGTCACACCTGATGTATGTAGCAGGAATCTGAGTTCCTGTGCATGTTTCTGCTGGTGCTGAGATAACTTGCGACCCATGCTTACCACTGAGGGGTCCTAGAGGATGAAAGTGCACTTAGGGGGTCTATTCCAGATGCTGGTAAGTATGTTGGCTGTTGGGGGGGTCCCAAATGTCCCTGTTCGGGCGCCAGCTGTAGTAATCAGTGCTCAGTCATTGCAGGGTGCAAATATGGCTGACCGCCTTCGCAGCGTTTATTCTCTTATACAGTTTTCCAAGCAGCAAAAGTTTAACATGGCAATAGCGTAGCAATAGCATTTCATTGGTTAAACTCCTTACCAATCCTTAAGAAGATATCAGCCAGGAGGCCCAGCCAGGGAGCAGTTTCTACCACATCCTGTTGATGTAACCTGGCTGACATCATGTGAACCAGGTGATATCATTGTATCAGCCTGTGGTAGTTTCCCACATTGCCATGGTGATGTGAATGGATGAGATCATGTAGAGAGAAGAGGCACGCAGGCGTTGGAAGGGCAGTTTGCTTCTCATGACCTCTACCTGGCCCCTATCTCTACAGGGGAACACACAGAGAAGATTGAAATTAACAAAGGAGTAAGACAGGGATGCCCAATGTCACCTCTACTTTTTATTCTAATGTTAGAAGTGCTACTAACTCAAATCAGAAACAATAAAGAGATAAAAGGATTAAGGATTAAAACAGAAGAATACAAGATACAGGCATTTACAGATGATTTGGTGTTCTTTATAGAGGAACCATTGGAAAGAGGTAATATTTTATTGAATGAAATAGAAAAATATGGAATGGTGGCGGGATTAAAAATAAACAAAGAAAAGACTAAAATACTAGTTAAAATTTAACTGAAAAACAAAAAAGGGGATTAGAAGAAAATTTGGGGTTGCAAATTGCAAAATACATAAAATATTTAGGAATTTGGCTCACCACAAGATGCTCCTCAATAAAAGATAATTATAAAAAAATGATACTACAAATACAAAAAGATTTAGAGATTTGGAGGAAATTACAATTATCATTGCTAGGAAGGATTTCGGCGATTAAAATGAATGTATTACCAAAATTGTTATACCTCTTTCAAACAGTTCCAATAAAATTGGGAAAAATTTTTGTTGATGAATTGAATAAAATGATTAATAAATTTATATGGCAAGGTGAAAAAGCATGAATAAATGTTAAAGCGTTACAGGATAGTAGAAGTAGAGGTGGCCTTGGACTCCCAAAATGGGAAATTTACTATCAAGCAGCGGGATTGCTTTGGATCAGTGACTGGATAAACCTAGAAAACAAAAGGGTCTTAACAATTGAAGGTCATGATTTACAGGCTGGATGGCATGCTTTTCTATGGGGAAAAGATAAGAAAACTTATACATATTTCCTCCGACATCAGATAAGGGATGCATTAATTTGGATATGGGAAAAAGTTAAAAAATAATTATACGAAAATTCCAATTTGGATCTCACCAATGGAGGCGATGATCCATCCAAACACATTAGATAAAACAAAGATGATAAGGTACAAAGAATTATTAGACAACCAAGGGAAGCTAAGATCAAGAGAGGAATTAAAAGAACAGGGAATAATTATTGATTGGTGGCCATATACACAGATAAAATCAAAATATAATAAGGATATGGAGGAATATGGGATATGTCGGACATTACAACAATTGGATAAAATATTGACAAATAAGGGAGAAAAATTCTTAACAAAAACTTATAAACTCTTATTAGAAATTGAATTGGAAGAAGAAATAGTAAAGGGCCCGATGATAGCATGGGCCCGAAACATAGGTAGAAATATAGGATTAGCAGAATGGGAAAGAACATAGAACATAAATTACAAATTAACGTTGTCAACTGCATACAAGGAAAACCAATACAAAATGTTCTACAGATGGCATTTAGCACCGGCAAGATTGGCTAAAATATACAAAAATATGAATCCGGATTGTTGGAAATGTAAAAACAAAGAAGGAACATTTTATCATATGTGGTGGCAATGCCCCAAAGCAAAGACCTATTGGGAGCAGATAAGAAGAAGGCTACAGGAAATAACAAAACAACAAATTGAACTCAAACCTGAAATATTTTTATTAGGCATATTTAACCCAAAAATAGAGAAATGTCTCCAATACATCATTATACATATTATAACTGCAGCACGCATTGCATACGCACAATGTTGGAAAAAGGAGAATATACCATCAAATGCAATGATTGTGTGTAAGATATTAGACTGTGCTGAGATGAACAAACTTTCCTTAGAAATAAAAGACAAAGAAGCTACAGAATTTTACGAGGTATGGGACATGTATTATAACTGGCTAGAATTGCAGAATAAAAATTGTATGAGAAGTAATGTAAATAAACGTAAATAAACTTAAGAGATATAGGACATAGTATTGTTAAGGGAAAAGAAAAAATGTATATTATGTTTGTTTGTAAAGAAAAAAAGGAAAAATAATTAAAAAAAACAAAAGAATTGATCTGGCTAAAGGTCCTGAGTTCTTAGCTTGTCCAGACAGCCTGATGTCACAGAGACCAAAACGCTATATGCGTTCAGCTCCAGATCAACATGCCAACCTCCAACCTCAGGCACCCAGTAAATTTCAACCAATCAGCTTCAAACCCTCCTCTAAGCGGAAACACCTGAGATTAGGCATAGTTTTGATCATTCTGATCACTTGTCTTAGCATCCCAAGAATTAGTCTTGTAGGATCCTGCAAGGACTTACAGACTATTGATGTTGTTTGTCATGATCCAGTGATTGACAAATGTCTGAAGGCCAAAAATTACCCTCCCCATGCATCTCACATGGGCGAAGCATGGGAGCGCATGATTGGCGTACCCCACAAAATCATGGACTCTATGTCGTCAAAGACACCCACGCCCACACATGAAGTCCTCACTACCCTCATGACAACAGTAGTAGCCATCTTCAATGCTCCACCGGTGGTTCCAGATTGATGTTCCTGATTCTCCAGCTCCTGCTGTTCCTGATTCTCCAGCTCCTGTTCCTGTTTTTCCAGCTCCTGCTGTTTCTGAGTTCCCTGTGGTTCCAGCTTCTTCTGTTCCTGAGCATCCTGTGAATCCAGGTTCCTTTGTTCCTAAGAAATTTTGGGTTCCAGTTTTTCTGTTCCAGATTTGGTTCCAGTTTCCTTTACAGGAAGAAGACCTTGTCTTGCTGAGAAACAAGAATGCATACCAGAACTATCGGCCCATGGGACTTGTGCACCAGGCCCCACCCAGTTTTGATGGACTAGTTCGCCAAGCTGAGGTCCAGATCGTGAAGCCACATGAGTCAGATTGTGGTTCAAAGACTCTTGCACCAGGCTGGTCACCGATTTGGTCCCGTTGCTGAAGAAGATCAAACTAGAAGATTGAACCTCAAATTATGTATTGTGTTTATGCATTGTTTGATGTAACACTTGTTTATCTATGTTATAATTGTGCATGTTTTCTATTTACCTTATAGTTATGCATGTTTGATACCATGTTTTTACCTATTTTAGTCACTAGTTAGTTAGCAATGAAAATTGCATGTTTAATACTACATTTTCTTTGCTTATTTCAGTTAGTTAGTAGTGGAAATTTAAATTTCCAAGCAGGGAGTGTTCTGGATCATGTAACCCTGACTAGAGCATGTAGGTCTGTACGTTAGAATGTTTGGCATTTATTGGGTTAAATGCTATTTCCTTAAGAGATGGCTTGTGGGTAATGTAGTTTAGCTAGTCAGCTATCTCATGTTATCAGGTATGTGGGAGGAGTTACTGAGCTCATGACAGGATATCCTGGCCATGGGCCAGTTTGGAATGCCTTTGTCTGAGATAGCATGGGGCTACCGCAGGACTCAGATGACCCCATTCCACATTAGAAGTTGGTATGGAGGAGGTATTAATTTCTTACCTATAAGAATGAACAGATTGCGATATCCAGAAGAATCCACAACAAATGCAAGTATTTCTCTCTGAATAAAGTATCTGTTTTGGAATCATTCTTATTGAGTTATCTGTATGATCTGGGATTATGAAGCAACTTAACTGTGGATCAGAACACTCTTTATATGGTTCATTACTATTTGAAAGTTATAAACTTTGTCAGTAGTGTTTCCTTTATTTATTTACTTATTAAATTTATTTGCCTCCCATCACCATGATATTTAATTCCAAAGGCATCTAAACTGTAATTTGTACTAGAAATAAAGAAAACACTTTTGTTTCCTATTTTTATGTAAAGTAAGGACAAGCAACTGGTTTGTGGCTAAAGTTATCCTTAACCTTTTTAGAACTATCATGAGTGGAGACATATTAAAAATGTGGTTAAGACTGGAAATAGAAATATTTGCATATTTTCTTTCTTTTCTTTTAAAACCACAATGTACCTAGTTTATGGTTTATACTCCAGTTTTTATGTAATTTCAGTCTCAGATCAAAAAATAGTAGTTAGCATTTAGCAACCATGGTCAGGGGTGCAGAGATGCAATCGAAGGACCTGAAATTTCACAGCCTACTTATAAAACAATTATTTTGTATTACATTCATAAATAAAAGTGTATGAAGAAAAAATACTTTAATTTCCAATCAAGTTATATTGTGTTTGCATATATGATTAATTAGAACTATTGTTTCATTGTGACACATTTCCCTGGACACATCCTGGAAAACCGGGGGGGGGGGGGAATACCACAACAGGAGAGTGAAGTCGTTAACTCTGGTTCGTTTGCTTTCCAGGGGGACCCCTGGTAGGGGGAGCGGCATGTCGAGCCCTGCGAGGCCGTCAGGGTGGGAGGCAGGGACGCTACCAGCCAACCCCGCCGCCTGTCAGCGATCCCACCTGAAGAGAACTAGTTTCGTCCACCAGTTTGGAGGAAGATGCCAGGTCTTCAGAAAAGTTGCTGCTCTCCTTTGATCCAGCAAAAGCCCCTCCTTGCTGGTCGCCTCTCTGGGGCGATTTTTGGCCCTTTTCAGCGCCCCCCAGTGATGCAAAACTGAACGGGGGAGAAAGAGCAGATCTCCCAACCATCCATGGTGGCTGCGTGATGAAACCGGCCATAAAAATATGGCTCGTCCCTAGGCTGCTAACAGCTGAAGTCACATTAACATCTGGCAACTTCAAAGCAGCATGGAAAGGATTGGGTGAGATCTGCCTCTCTTACATCCTAATTACTTAATTACCTGCATAAGCTGCTAAAGTACTTTCCCCCCTGTGGTGAGGGAAGGGGGATTTTAGCCCTTCCTCCAGAAACAGCGGCTATCAACCACTTGGGAGTTTAAAACGTTGGGAAAAATACTGGGATCCTAATTGGAATTCTATTTTTTAAGAGTGGTGGATTATAAGACTTGTAACTTTATGTTCTCTATTTTTTCTTCTTCTCTGATTTTTTACTCTCACTATTATTGAAGATTTGGGTTCTTTTTCTCCCCCTTACAATAGAGGGGGAAAAGAAAACTGAAAAGATTTAACTAACTCTGAGATGACATTTGCTGGCTAAATTTGAGACTGTAACCTGCTATTCTTTAAGAAAGACTTGTTGATTGCCTTAAAAACAGATAAGATGCAAAGTAACCTTGAAGCACCAGCTGCAAGAAACTCAGCTCAGCTTTTTACTTGGTGGACTTTCTGATTGTAAGTTCTTTGTTTAGTCTAATATATGACAATGGAAGAAGAACAGGAATGGATTTCTCACACAGAGGAAGTACAGGAACAAATTCTTTATATGTTAAAAGCAATTATCCAAACTCTCCATATGCAAGCTCAAACTATGATTTCAACTAAAGAATCATCTATACAGAATTCTATAGAAAAGGGGAAACAACCAAATGTTATGACAGAAGACTTAGATACTCAACAAATACAAACTGTGGAAAACATGGGAAGGAAACGGATAATAGAGAACAAGGAAAGGACTTTTCTTATAAACCAGAAGGAATTTGAAGACAAAAAAGAAAAACAGATGAAAGACAAGACGAATACTTTGGGACAACTGCATCAAACTGGAAAAATAAAGAGATGACCTGTCAAACCAGCTAGCCCTCTTAAGAAAATAGCAACTGAATGCCTTTATCAATATCAAACAATAGTTACAACAATACAAGGAGATATTTTTGACGATTTAAAAGCGAAGATACGAAAGATGATTTGGCAGAGGAAAAAAGCTAGAATTAGACTGAAAGGGATTGGGGTTTTCATCTATATATGAGATCTAAAATAGAATATATTTAAATGGATAGAATATGTATTTTGAATATAAGATATTGTAATGATTTGAGATAAAAAAATTGGTTTTATAAAATCTAGAAATATAAATATCGAAATAAGAATATTATATTGTCTTATTAGTTTGTTAAGATATATGATAGATTTTACATATAAAGTCTGTATTTTAAATATTAGATCATATGTGGAATTTGACAAAAGAATCGTGTTTAATTAAAATTTGGAAAAAAGATAAATATTAAATGTTAAATTAAAATATTAAGGGAAAATCAATTACCAGGTTACTGATTTGCTAAAAGTTTGAATGTTTATAGATAACTAAGACTTCAATTTAAGATATTGTCATGAGTTGAGATACAGGTTAAATAAAACTTAGAAGTATAAATACTAATAATTAAATTTGTATATTTTATTTATTTATTTATTTATTTATTTATTTATTTATTTTGACTTGTATGCCGCCCTTCTCGCCAGACTCAGGGCGGCTCACAGCAAAAATACAAGTACAAAAATATAAATCAATTAAAATAGTAATATACAATATAAAAACTATATAACTATTACCACTCATACAACATACAACCCCAATCAAAGGCCCAGGGGCAGAGCGCAGCTCACACGCCCCAAGCCTGTCTGCATAAATGTGCTTTTAAGAGTTTTCGGAAAGCTAGGAGGGAGGGAGCAGTACAAACCTCTGAGGGAAGTTGGTTCCAGAGGGCTGGGGCAGCAACAGAGAAGGCCCTAACCCTAGGTCCCGCCAGATGGCACTGTCTAACAGACAGGACCCGTAGGAGGCCAACCCTATGTGCCCTAACGGTCGCTGGGATTCATGGGGAAGAAGACGGTCCCGCAAGTATCCTGGCCTATTGCCATATAGGGCTTTATAGGTCATAACCAACACTTTGAATTGTGTTCGGAGACCAATTGGTAGCCAGTGCAGCTCACGGAGGGCTGGAGTGATATGAGCATGTCTTGGGAGACCCAAGACGGCTCGCGCGGCCGCATTCTGAACTACTTGCAGTCTCCGGACATTCTTCAAAGGTTGCCCCATGTAGAGAGCATTACAGTAGTCGAATCTCGAGGTGACAAGGGCATGGGTGACTCTGAGGAGTGACTCCCGGTCCAAATAGGGCCGCAACTGATGCACCAGGTGAACCTGGGCGAATGCCCCCCTCTCCACAGCCGAAAGATGGTATTCTAAACTTAGCTGTGGATCGAGGAGGACACCCAAGTTGCGAACCCTCTCCGACGGGGATAAAACTTCCCCTCGCAGAGTGATGGATGGACAGATGGAATTGTCCTTGGGAGGCAGAACCCATAGCCACTCCGTTTTGTCGGGATTGAGTCTGAGCCTGTTGGCACCCATCCAGACCCCAACAGCCTCCAGGCACCGGTTCATCACTTCCACTGCTCCGCTGTAATGACGCGGGGTAGAGATATAGAGCTGAGTATCATCAGCATAATGATGACAACTCACCACGTGTCGACGGATGATCTCACCCAACGGCTTCATGTATATGTTAAAAAGCAGAGGTGAGAGAACAGACCCCTGAAGGACTCCACACGGAAGAGACCTCGGAGCCGATCTCTGACCTCCTGCAAACACCGACTGCGACCGGCCAGAGAGGTAGGAGGTGAACCACCGCAAAACGGTGCCCCGCACTCCAAGCCCTTGCAACCGGCGCAGAAGGATACCATGGTCGATGGTATCGAAAGCCGCTGAGAGGTCAAGAAGCACCAGGATAGTGGAATAACCTCTATTCTGGGCCCGCCAGAGATCATCGGTCAGCGCGACCAAAGCAGTTTCCGTGCTGTAACCGGACCTGAACCCAGACTGCTGAGGGCCCAGATAATCAGTTTCGTTCAAGGACCGTTGGAGTTGGAGTGCCACCACCTTCTCAACAACCTTCCCTAAAAAGGGAAGGTTGGAGACTGGATGATAGTTATTTAAAACTGCCGGGTACAGGGAAGGCTTCTTCAGGAGGGGGCGCACAAGTGCCTCCTTTAAGGGAGCCAGAAAGGACCCCTTCCTCAGTGAAGTGTTAACAACAGCCTGGACCCAGCTCCATGTCACCGCCCTGCTAGCCGAAACCAGCCAGTAGGGGCACGGGTCCAGTAAACAGGTGGCAGAACTAACAGCTCCAATGGCCTTGTCCACATCATCAGGAGTTACCAGATCAAACTCCTCCCATTCAACAGGACTAAGACGGGCCTCTGTCATCTCGACTGACTCATTGTCAGCCGACACTGTATTCCAATTGGAGTCCAAGTCGGCCCAGATCTGAGCGACCTTGTCTGCGAAAAAGCTATTAAATTCTTCGGCATTGCCCTGCAAAGGTTCCTCTCTCCTCCCCGTATCCAGGAGAGAGCGAGTCACCCTAAACAGGGCAGCCGGACGAGATTCCGCAGACACAATCAATCCGGAAAGATGCTGAGATCTTGCCGTAGTGATTGCTTCCAAATAGGTCTTAATATAAGCTCCCAATTTGGTTCGATCAGGTTCGGATCTACTCTCCCTCCATTGCTTCTCTAAACGTCTCTTCCGGCGCTTCATCCCCGAGTTCCTTGGTAAACCAAGGAGATCTCCTGGGTCTGCTACCACAGAGAGGTCGCAACGGCGCAATCCGGTCTAGAGCCCCCGTAGCGGCCATATTCCAGGCCGTCACTAGGGACTCCGCCGAACTGTGTACGAGCGAATCCGGCAATTCCCCAAGCGCCCTTTGAAAACCAATAGGGTCCATCAGGCGTCTGGGGCGGAACCATTTAATCGGTTCCGGCTCCCTGCGAGAGAGGATTGGTATCGTAAACTCAATATTAGCTTGTGGTATAAATGCTGATGGTCTATTTAATTATTTTTCTCTTTTTCTGGAAAGGAAGAAAGGGAACAAGTAGAAAAAAGAAAAGAAAATTATTAGCCATAAATATGAGATAGGAGACTGAGAAACTGGGATCATTTAAAATGTATTTATTTATTTATTTATTTATTTTACGATTTTTATACCGCCCCCCTCCCGAAGGACTCGGGGCGGTGTACAGCCCAACTAAAAACATTTACATACAAAAGGTAAAATTATTAAAAATAAATTAAATAATTTATTTTAATTAAAACACTTTTAATTAAAATCTGGAAATGATAAAGATTAAATGTTAAATTTAAATATTAATGCAAAATTAAAGTTAAGAAAAACTTATTAGGTTATTGTCTAAAAGATGGAATGTCAAATTAATTAAGATATGTATAGACTGAAGATTATTAATGAATATTAGAATGGTATTTTTGTTTGATTGATAGAATAAGAACTGTATTGATCTGAATATGATAAGATCATAAGAATATGATCTTATGGGGGAAAGAGAGGGAATTTTGTTGTTGAAATACTTTGAGATTTGTACTGATGATATTTAAATGTAATGGAATCACGATGCTCAAATGCCACGCTACTTTTCAAATATGTAAATGCAACATTGGAAAATTAATAAAAAACTTGGGTAAGAAAAAAAAATGAAGAGAACTAGTTTCGCTGTTGCTGGCCTTCTCCCTGGCATCCCAACGACGCAGCTGTCCGTTCCTCGTAAGTGTCGGCCATCCCCGGCTTCCCGACAGTGCTGCCGCGCGTGTGTGATGTCATCTCCTGGTGCCTCGTTGTGAACATGACGCCGCCCTTTGGCACCTCGCAGGGTCGAGAAGAGGTTAATGGCTGCTGCTGGACATGGGGCTGGATGGACTACTGGCTGCGGAAAGGACCAGGGGGGCAGCTGGCCC